>CM070714.1:22759812-23412122 GCA_036346275.1 Otatea glauca | reverse complement strand
CGGCTCCCACAGTGCGCAGGCGACGGGGCCCAGGCCGAGGCGGGAAGGCCTTGGCGGTGGGGAGCCTCTGAGCCACGGGGTCCAACTAAGCGGTCGGATCTCTTGGTAGCACAGTAGAGTGGCATTCGCGCTCATGGCCGAGAGCAAGCAGCTCAAAGGCGCTGGGCATCAGGTCGACCTCTGGACCCCCTTGAGGTTCTTGATTGGGCCCATCCTTGCGATTGCTAATATCTTCTCTGGTTGGCCTCGATGCCTCGCTCGAGAACAATGAAGCCAAGAGCTTCCTTTGAGGACCGCGCATTTCGAGTTGAGCTTTATGCGGAATCGTCGAAAGGTTCAAGGTCTCTTCAGTCGAGGACAAGGTAAATCGGCCTTCTTGGATTTCGACAATATCGTCGGCGTACACCTCAGCGTTACGGCGTCTGGTTATTGAAGCGCGTTTGCATACATCGTTTGGTATGTAGCGCGCGTTCTTTAGGCGAGCGGCATCGTGGCGTGCAGAATGGGCGAGCGGGGTGATGAAGGAAGTCGCGGCTGGTCGAACTCCTTAGCGCAATCGATGGTGGCGGTAGGCATCCGAGAAAGAGGACTCACCTGCGGTGGGTCGATGACTTAGTCGATCTTGGGGCAAAGAGAAGCGGATCTTTGGGACATGCTTTGTTGAGACTCGTATAGTCAGCGCACATCCTCCATTGCCCATTTTCTTTTTACAAATCTGGGGTTGGCTAGCCACTCGGGGTGGCGCACCTCTTTCTGAACCTGGCGCGAAGTTTGGCGATCTCCTCCCTATGATCCTGCGCTTCTCCCGTCAGGCGCGCGGCGTTAGGCGGCCGGCTTTGAGCACAGTCGGATGCTCAAGGAGTGCTCGGCGACTTCCGCCAGGATTCGGCATGTCCGGAGGACCTCCATGCGAAGCGTCTTTGTTGGTGCGGAGAGTCGTGGCGCTTTCTATTTGGCGGGGCGTGGCTCGATCCGCCGCGGTCTTGGTCGGATCACGAGGATCGGCCGCGACCTCGCCGTGTCCTCGGCGGACTTGAAGGATCCGCCCCGACTTCTTGGACTCGAGGCGGTTCGGGCTTCCCTCCCGAGGTTGTCGAGCTCGGCGGGCGCGATATTGCTAGAAACAAGCTCTAGCTGCTGCGCTCGCGGTTGTAGGCAAAGCTGGAAAAGCGATGCCGGTGATGACTCCCGTGGCCTGGCCTCTTGACTTGAGGTGGCGTGGCGGGGACCGCCATGAACTTGGCGTAACATGGCCGTCGGGGATGGCATGGTAAGCAGAAATCCACGACCTCAAGCGAGGTTTGGTGCGGAAGTTTCGGTTCCCCAAGGTAGCAGGCGGTCGATGCGCGAAGTGGATGAGCTTTCTTGACCGGGAATAGCGCCATGGAAGGCGCCTTGCTTTGTCGGAGGGTTGGCGGGATCCCATGGCGTCGGCGTCTCGGCGTAGAGGATGTTGAGGCGGCGCCTCCGTCCATGAGCACCTTTGGCGCTTCTTCCCCACAGCGGGTGACCACGGGGTATCTCCGGTGTGGGCGTGGTCGGTGGTCGGTCCGATCAAGGTGATCGGGAACTCCGACCACCGGAGGTATTGGGGGCGCGTAAGCGCGGCGGTATGGACCTCGCGATAAGCGAGCTTGGCGGCAGCTTGTCGGCATAGCGGCGATCCTCCAAAGATCATGAAAGCGGCCGTCGGGTTGAGGAACTTCGTTATGCGCCTTTTTCTCTGCGACGCATGAGGCGCGTGAACTCTTCCCTTGCCCGCGCGGCGTTGCGGGGCCGGCTGGAAGATAACGCCTCGGGGACCTCGCGATCCGGTACATGTGCAGCGGAGAACCGTGGTTTGGGCGCGGGCCGTCCATCAATTTCTCGAAGTGGTGAGTAGCGGCGGTCGTGCGCTTTCTGGCATGGCGAAGGCGGTCGGCGGTGGCGACCGCAGGGCTCAGCGGATCGCTTCCGTGCGCTTCAGTTTGTCGAAGCGGTCGAGAAGGGACCGATCGGGCCGGGTTGCAGATTGGCCTTTCCCTCGAAGATGGCCCCGACCTCTCGCGGGGCGTGGTTGATGGCGATGTCGAGAGCTCCTTGGTGAGTTACGGGCTTGAGCGGCCTAGTTTGTGTACCAAGGCCTTGCGGGAAGGTGCCGTAGATGAATGCTCCCGCGACATGGCGTCGGAGATGTCGGGGCTTCGTTGCTGGCGGAAAACCGCGGGATGTAGTCGGAGGTTTCCACAGCATTGTTTGCGGCCCGCCAGGTCCAGGAGTTTCGAGCGCTTGTAAGTGCCACAGGAGTTGCCGACGAAGAGGGCCTTCAAGTCGGTCCGTCCACGATGGTTTTGGCGACAAGTACTCGAGCGAGGCTCGGTAGAGTCTGCGAGTAGATGGGAAGGTATTGGATGATGAAGAGGTCATCGTTGCTCCTCCGCCCGACATCTGGCCGGTAATCTTGAGCAGAGACACGGGTTTGTGGCCCGGTGTATTTAGCAATGTTGGTAGGCGCTTCGAATCGCGGGGAAGTCACTGGCGGATCCTGGCGAGCAGCTGTGATCGGGGCCGTCGGGGCTCGAGCTGCGGTGGTGGTGCCGCGCCCGCAACCCGTGGTGGCGACCTCCTCGCCATCTTTCTCGCGCCTCAAGGGTAGCGCGAATGTCGTAAACATCAGGCGTTGGCGCGCGGCGTAGCGAACTGGTGGGCTCGCGGTCTTGGCGGCGCTGTCTTGGACCCATCCGACCGCCGCGGTGCTGGCCGGTGGCGGTGGTGGCTCGGGTGATAGGGCGGGCGTGCATGTCTTTGCGGCGCGTGCTCTACCAGCCGGAGGTTTGGTAGGTGGCCTTGGCCTCGGGTCGGTCGGCTCGGGAGGCCTCGAAGCGACATTGCGGCCGCTGACGCGTTTGGTGGCGTGGGGAAGAAGTGAGGACCGTCGGACCCTTCCGCTTTCTTTGAGGTGTGCTGGCGCCAGCGTCTTGTGCGTCGCCGGGCACATCGCGGGCCTCGAGCCCCTCTGCTCGAGTTGGCTGAGTCGGTCGGCTTCGATTCTTCGTTCCTCCAACTCTTTGCTTGTTGTTGGAGCTCGGCGGCGATGCGGCGCGTTCGATGCGCTTCGTGGCGGCTCTCCTCCTCCTGCGCTGATGCGCCGGACGAGAGGCCCAGCGACGCGAGGCCACGGGCAAATCGGCGGTGCCCGCCATGTTGCACTCGCGAGTGCGCTGCTGGCGGTACTCGTGTCGGGTGAGTCACGTCGGAAGAGTCTTCCGGCGGCCTTCGTGGATGGAGCGGCGGTAGCCGACCATCGCCACCGGTCGCGAGCCTCACGGGGTGTCATGGTCACTGCCGGGCCTCGGGAGTTTCGCCGGCCGTGGCGAGCACTCCTCGGGTTCGGCCGGGGCTGCGGCGCCCAAGCGGAGCTTAGCGAAATCGCGGAAGGGCGCCCAAGCTCTCGTGGCGCTGTCCTCGGGCGGCGAGGGCAGCGTGAGCCCTCCCGTCGGGGTGGCGAAGTCGAGAGCCAGCGGATCCGGTTCCCGGTGCGATCATCGCGTCGCGGTGGGCGGATGCCATCGGGAGATAAGCGAAATCGGAGATGGTGATGAAGACCGCCCTCTTTGCGGCCCCGCCAAGTCGTCGGTTGGTCGCTTCCCGAAGCCACCTCAGTAGAGACAGCTGCGGCGATCATAGCGCAAGATCACCCGCTGAGGATCCGTAGCCAGGGCCCGTGATGCCGCCCTCGGCGAGTCAGCCTCGGGCCGCCGCCGATCGGCGGTCGGGAAAAACACACCATAGGGGTGGCGGGAGCACTCCGCCATTGTCGATGGAGGTTGTCCCCACGGCGGTGGTCTCAGACACATCCTCGCCGTGCCTTCGCGTTCGTTCCTTTTCTTCCTCCTCCTTTCCTCCTTCAGCTTCTTGCGAGAGGTTAGCCTCTAGTCCTCGCTGGCGGCGCTGCTTCCTTATCCCGAGGCGGCGCGGGAAGACATCCCCATGAGCCCGAGAGGATGCGGGAATGTCGGACAAGTGCTAAGGACAAAGAAAGAAGCGAAAGGAATTTCACGGCTTACGGTTGGCGGAAAAGCCACGAGAATGGCTCGGGTGGCCATCGCGGCCACCGTGGCGCTTCGCGCGTGCGGCCGCCACCGGGCCTCCGCCTCGAGCAGCGGCCGGCTCGGGTTCTACCATCCTCGCCCGGTCGGGCGGCCCGCGTCTGCGGAGCGAAGTGCGGCACATGCACAATGGTTACCGCAGCATCCCCATAAAGCGCGCTAACCACGTCCCGGTGAGCCCCGCCTCCTTTGAGCCACGATCGCTCCACGATCGGGGCGGCTGTTCTTCTCCCTCTTCTCGGCGCCCAGTTCCACCGCTCCTCTACCATGGGAAGCTTCGCGGTGAAGCGGTATTTGTCGCCGAACGTTTGAGCGTGAAACCATTGAACGCCGACCCTTGTTGGGCGGGCGGCTTTACCTCGGTACTCCGTGCTCCGGCCAGAGGCGAAGGCGGAGGCGAGCCACCCGAGGCGCGCGCGGCGTCAAGGGCTGTCCTTCGAGCCTTGCACGGAAGAAGTGCCTCCTAGCGCCCGGTCGGCTCGATCCCCAAGAAGGCCCGCGCCAGCGTGATGAAGATGGCGATGTGGAGGACCCCATTGGGGTTGAGATGGTGCACCTCCACCTTGTAATGAGGCAGCGACCCGGACGAGCAGGTGCGGCGGTAGGCCAAGCCGCTTCGAAGAGCGAGGCGGGCACTCGATCTCATCGCCCGCAGCCTTGAGTGGCGCCCCAGTCGGCACCCTCGGCGGGAAAGGTCTGCGGCATGAGAAGCCCTTCTTCACCAAGCGCCTGTTGTGTCTTCTTGTGAGCACTCGACCGACATCTTCACGAGGAGGCAGGGAAGGTGAAAAGAAAGGTGGGGTTTTCTTTCCTTAGCTCTCTGGTGCTTTTCTTGTTTGAGCGAGAGAGAGGAAGGCAAGCGTGACCACTCGAAAGCACCCAGGCGTATTTATAGAGGGCGACGCCCGGCCAGCGGCGCCCGTCAAGCGAGCGTCGCGACCACCCTCGCTGTCGCGCCCGGCTGGTAACTCGGTTTCCAATACCACTCGCTTTTAATCCTGTCTTGTCGGTGACAAGGGCCATAAAGCGCCGCCCCGAACAACGTGTCCGTAACCTCGGTCTCGCCTTTGGTAGGAGCAGTTGCTCGGTCTTGCGAAAAGCCAGGGCGCTGCGGCCCAAGGCGGCAAAAGCTTTGTGGCTTGCGCCGAGGGCCAGCGGTGGCTGTGGTTCAAAAAGGCCTACCCGCGGATGGGTATAAAGCGCCCAGCAAAACAGGCAAAGGCGGTATGAGGTGAGCCACGGTGGGCCCTCGGTTAGGTCGGTGGCGGCCTAATCACCTCTACTCGCGTCAGAGACCATACTTCACACTCTCCGGGAGCTCATCAATGGCGACGGCCGGTGTGCTGCAGGTCGGCGGACGACCTAGAGTCCATCTGGATTGAGTAGAAAGGTTTTTATGGGTCGCCCACGGCGGGGCGGACACCTACTCGGGACCGTCGCTCGGAAGGTCCCCCTTGGCGGGACCTCCCGGGACCCACTCGGACTACCGCTATTGGCTCCACGAGCACGGCGTTCAAACCAGCTTGCAGTGCGCAGCGCGCTCATCCCTCCGGTCCCACACTGCGGATGGGGTATACATGTGGGATGAGCGGCGGCCATTCCTCTCGCGACTACCCTCGCGGCGAGGACTCGAGAAGGATGCCCCGTCCGGCTCTGACGATGGCGAGCACTCCGCGTCCGGCTACGACGGTAGCGAGCACTCCGTCCGGCTACAGCGGTGGCGAGCACTCCCGTCCAGCTCGGCGTTAAAGCGAGCACTTTCGGACACCGAACCTCACGAGGCATCCGGTCGTCTGCCGACCAAAGCGATCGGACGAGAACCTCACGAGGCATCCGGTCGTCCACTGCCGACCAAGGCAGCGTCTGCTTCGGCGTTAAGCGAGCACTTTCGGACACGAACCTCGCAGAGGCATCCGGTCGTCTGCCCGACCAAGCGATCGGACACTAGAACCTCCGCGAGGCATCCGGTCGTCCTGCCCGACCAAGGCACTCGGACACGAGAACCTCACGAGGCATCCGGTGCGTCTGCCGAGCCAAGGCGCGGACACCGAACCTCACGAAGGCATCCGGTCGTCTGCCGACCAAGGCACTTTCGGACACGAGAACCTCGCGGAGGCATCCGGTCGTCCTGCCGACCAAGGCACTCGGACACCGAACCTCCGCAGAGGCATCCGGTGCGTCCACGCCAGCCAAGGCAGCGTCTGGCTACTGACGATAAGCGAGCACTTTCGGACACGAACCTCACGAGGCATCCGGTCGTCCTGAGGCCAAGGCACTCGGACACGAGAACCTCACGAGAGGCATCCGATCGTCCTGCCGACCAAGGCACCGGACACGAAACCTCACGAGGCATCCGGTCGTCTGCCGACCAAGGCACTTGGACACCGAACCTCACGAGGCATCCGGTCGTCCTGCCAGACCAAGGCACTCGGACACCGAACCTCACGAGGCATCGGTCGTCCTGCCGACCAAGGCACTTGGACACCGAACCTCCGAGGCATCCGGTCGTCCTGAGCCAAGGCACTCGTACACGAACCTCACGAGGCATCCGGTCGTCCTGCCGACCAAGGCGCGAATCCACAGCGATTAAAATTAAAGAAACTCATCGCGAAGACATTTTCATAAAGAAAAAGAATTTCATTATAGGCCATGAGCTCAAACTTTACGACTTTACACGATGCAAGCGGATACAAGAGTGGCCACGTTGCACCAGCGGGACTCTACCGCCTAGAACCTATCAAACATCCGTGCGGCATCGGTGGCACCGCGGCATCTTCGGTAGGCCCTTGCTGGTCGGCGGGACGGCCGCGCGCGTGCGCAGTAACTGCCGATGCCTCGTGCCGTTCGGCGACATCGGCCGGCCGCGCCAACTTCTGATCGGCGCCCTTGCGCCATCGCCTCGAAGGGCCCCCTTACCACCTCGAGCCTCGGAGCGGCCTCGGCGGCGTCAACGAAGCGGCGTCGGGCTGCGACTTCTTCCTCCTAAGCTCGGCCATCGCTGGTGAACTCGACCCAAAGCTTCGGCGGAGGATCTTCTTCTTCCACCGCGACGCCATCGCGAAGCTAAAGACTAGAGGTGTCTCGAAGCCATTTGAAAGAACAAAAGAAAGAGCTCTCATCCCCTTCAAGCAAGCTACAGACACATATATATATATCCGGACGAAGGAAGCTAAAGCGTCTCGAGTAAATCACGGTCTTAGGAAAGCGAAGCATCCTTCACGAGAACCCGCGATCAAGAAGGCAGCGGTAGCGTAGCGCCAAACTATACTCGGCATGCGCAGGCGAGTAAAGCCCCGTGGTTCAAATGCCCCGGCCAAACTCGGGACAGCCGTCGGATCAGCAAGCACACGATGGAAATCGCTTAACGGATCGATTGGACCGACCGACCGGCCGGCCACCACTTCGTCAAGTTCAACCCCAACCGAATCTGCCAGAAATCGCTCGGGAGTTCGGGGCTCTGACGAATACTAATAAAAGGATACCCCAACGGCCGGCGGCGAGCGGCGGCCTCAAGCATATCTCGACCAACAGGCGCGCGCCGCCCGCCGACCGAATCGCTGCGAACCGCGCAAGACATCCGCTCCCGGCCGGCGAGAGCGAATCGACGAACGGCGCTCCGACCCCCTCTTGGCGGGCGGGATCTCCGACTCCAACCAAACCAAGGTGGCGGACGCCGAGTGCGCGTGTCAGTCCTCATCGACCTACCGCCACGTACCCCGAGCGAGGTCAATCGGGCGACTATACAAAGCGGTGGCTCCTTCCCAAGAAGATCGGTGATTGCAGAAGACAAAGCTTCCGGCCCATCAACCCGATCCGCGTCTGATCTGGCGCCGCGCTCCTCGGCGGCACCAGCGTCACGCACCTCGGCGTCGGCGTTCGCAAAAGGGTCATAGAGGCAAATGCGCTATTTCGGGAATACCTAACCTCCCGACCACCAAGGCTACCAACCCGGCATGGGCAAGGCGGGTGGCGACGATCCACGGGACGGGGGCCGGAGCTCCTAGCGTGAGGTCACCTCGCTCTTCCTCCCAACTCTCGATGTAACTGCCCCTTCCTTCAGTATAAAAGGAGGCAGGGCTAAGCGATTCAGCGAGAGGAGGCGAGAGGAGAGGAGACATCGTAACACGAGGAGACTAAGTCATTTAGGGGCCTCGTCAGCAAAACATAGTGCAAAAGCAATACGATCGACCATACGAATCTGGGTAGGGACTTTGGCCAACCGGTATACATCTTGGACTCACGAGTCTAACCATTCGAGGAGTGGAGCGCGACCCCTAGACTTACAAATTTACTTGCCGGCGCTCGAAAACGCCGACATCTATGCACTAATTTTGCAATCTAACGCAAGCTATTGTAAGCATCTGCTGGCACTCTACAGGGCCAACGGAAAGTCAAGGGTCTCCATGGTCCACTTCGATTTGACCTTGTCGCCGCCGTCTATCACATGTCATATTCACAAGAGACGACTGGGCCCAAAGTAAAAATCTGGCTTTGTCTTAGTATGGGCCATGATGGTCGATTTTGTAGCTGCCGGTGTATACGTGGCTCGGTAGTCTTTGGTAACCGGCGCAACATGTGGCTTATGCTGTGCATGTAGCTTCGATGTTGCAGGACGGTTGTCGAAGGAGATGTCCCTCTTGAGCCACTGGATGAATGTGCCAATAGCATTCCCTAGTGTCACGATCTCGTCGTTTGGGGGCATCTCCAGTGTGACAACCTTGTAAATTTCATGTACACCGTCGATATTGACCTTTGCGTAACCCAGATCTACCATGCGACTGTGCACAATCAGCCCTCGACAGGATGGATACGCTCGCCCCCAAGCAACCTACAGGGGAACGGAGCCATTAGCAAGCCTCAGTTGGAGATTACACGGCGTGGCCATCTACATAAGGGTACACAATTAGCTAATACGTTTAACAGGTGTATTTATGGAGCATTCCAGACACATATATTACCTGGATGTCATTGATAGAAAATTTGGCATCGTTCACATCTGTCTCAGGGGTGGACACACAGCTGCTCCGACGGTTAGTTGGGCTGAATTGCGTCTGTGTGTCTGGGACTTGCACGTTCTGTACGTGCCTCTCCACAGCCACCGTTCGCTCCATCCTTTCCTCAAGTTTTCTTAGCTGATCATTGAATTGTGCTCTCAGTCTTTCCTCAATTATTGCTACTAGCCGTTCCTTGTGCTCGGCTTTGGTTCTCTTTCTACTCCGATACATGTCGGAGTCTTGTGGGAATCCCATTTTCTAGGAAAAGAAAACACCTTTGCCTCGCGTGCAACCCGGGTGCTCCTTGTTTCCTAAGAGCGTGGAGAGTATATCTTTTTCCCTGTTTGCCTGGAAAGTGCCCTGAGAAAATTCTGTACTCAACGCTATCTGCATCCAAGATCCCAACATGTTATTTCACTTATGAAGTTATATATGGACTAATTACAAACTATGTAGTAAGATATCTTACCAGGCATTGGGATACTTCCTCGTCTACAGGGTTTGCAAAGGACACACCTCCCGAAGACGTGGGATGTGACCTCGCTCTTACCCAGTTTCGGACACGCGAGTCTAAGAGTGAGGCAAATGGTGGGGAGGCCTCCTTCTGGATTGCCTAGTCGTCCTTCCTCCTCCATTACGCAATCTTACCCGCGTACCTAGTGGTGCCAAGTCTGTGCGGGTATGTGTTTTTCTCTAGACGATCTTGTGCACTTCACTTTGACGTATGAATTCTTCTGTCATCTTCATCTCAACAAATCATTCCCAGACGTCTTCAGTGATGAAGCCGTACTTCTAGAACAGAGTCATTTCCTTATTCACGTAATTACTAACAAGGGTGCTTTTGAAGTTTTTCCACACTTTTCCCGTCACTAGCAATGCATACCGTCGCAATGCGTGCATGGCGTCTTCTGGGAGCTCGAAGATGCGAAAATTTCTATCATGAGGTTTTCACGCTCCTTATCTGTCAGCGACTTCCAGGATTGATAGGTGATAGGGACCCTTTCCTGTCCAACTATCCCGCACAATGTTCGGAATGTTGCCGCTGCCTTAGGAGGAGCGCTAAGGGCCCCATCCTACGGATCGACCGCCATGATAGTATATCGGCTATGGAACCTTTTACTTAGCTCTCTTGGACCGTGCCTCGATTTTCCTATGTTCGGCTCATCAGATCCATTCGACGACGAGGAATGAGGGACGTCATCTTCTTTTTAACTAGATTGTGTTAGGTCTTAAAAGATCAAGCAAGTTGGTAAATCAACAATTCACAGACGGTCGTAGAAGAGGAAATCATGTAAATTTAATAGTATTGTTTAGAACAAGAAAATTAACAATAAAAAAGGGTTTCTTTATTCTTTAGAACAAGGAAAGAGATTATAGTTCTAAAAAGATTTTTATCTTCAGAATAAGGAAAAAGATGTCACTTCTCTCTCTTTTGCCATATGCAAGGTCCTAAAGACTATAAAGTCTAGCCCCTTTGTATAACAGTATAGATCCTTTTAACATGCCACTGGAAACAATACAAGGTAAGCACATGGAAAATACGCTATTAGTGTGTGTTGAATAGCCAGTCTTGTTATATAATGCATACTAGTGAGAAGATACTTTTAACATTTTTCTGCAACCAAAGATACTTTAAGAGTTTAAGTATGATAATCACAGTACATTTGCCTATGTTTTTATTTCAAATCTCAATCATTCATGTGGAAGGGTAATATGGTTCCACAGATATTCCCAGGCCTTCAGTTATGTGATATGACTAGAATTCCCTTTGTTATTTGGAATTTTTTGTCCACTTCACCTCTGCTTCAATTCTATGTACCATAATTTGACATCCTTAAGCAATATCATGTTATCATAGTTTCTTTGAAGTTCTGGGCTAAGCACACATAAACATATGCATTGGTTTGTTGATTGCATCACATGCATCCTAACATATAAATTGTGCAGTTAATTAATCAGTGCTGGATGCCATGCTAACTTCTATCCCTGTTTGGTAGCTAAATGTTTATGTTTATATAATACATTATGGGCTTTCACTTGCACTGACATGTAGGAATTATTCTGTTATTATGCTTTTGTAGACATAATTACATACGCCAAGTATTTAAAGTTGTATTATCGGATGAATCCTAATAACCTAAGGTTTGATCCATTTTGTCTGCAGTGTAGCTGTCCCTGTTACTCTACCTTTAACTCGAGCTTAATTATCAAATGAATTGAGGGATCACTTTGGGTACACCCTTGACATCAGGCCATCACAAATTCCTCACGAAGATGCAGGGCAAGGTCTGTTCTTATCTGGAGAAGCTAATGTTGGTGCTGTCCTAGCCATCTACCCTGGAGTTATATATTACCTGCTTATTATCGATATATCCCTGGATACCCAAGAATTGATACATGCAACAAATATCTGATCACAAGATATGATGGAGCAATAATCGATGCAAAACCATGGTGTTTAGGTGGTGAAATAAGAGAAATATGGGATGGTTCAGATTTGGTGGATTACAATGCATCATTGTGCTGTATATCCTGGACACAATTAAAAAGATGTTTGGGTTTATTCAAGTAAACTTATTTGGCACATGAGCTATATATCCAATAAAGTATCCTAAACTAATTTAAACTAGGTCCTGTTGGCCATCTATTTCATCCTTTTTTTTTCTTTACAGAGGATTCTGTGTCATACTTTACTGATTAACTCTTAACACAACTGTGTATTTTCACGTACGAAAGCAGGAAAAACTACATAAATACATTTGTTTACAAGAAGCTAAGAATTTGATTCCTTCGAAGCTACTTTCATACGGGGTATTCCTGATATTTTGAGTACAATCACAAGGAAGATTCACTAAGAAAATGACAACAATAACAGAGAGCACTCACGTATGGGACGAGGCGGTCACGCGTACACGACGAAGTCGGCCGAGCGCGGGTGGAGGTCGCGGGACCACTCATGCTTGTGAGAGGCGGTGTGCGCCGCGCCGAGGAGGAGGCAGCTAGGGTTAGGGTTAGGGCCGGGGAGGGGCAGTTAGGGCAAAGGGGAGGCGCGGTCGGCGGGGAGGGGAGGGGAGGGGAGGAGGTCGCCATCGAGGGGGAGGCCGGGAGGGGGGAGGGCGCCACCTAGGGGGAGGCAAGGTAGGGTTAGGGCGCTGGTGTGAGGGAAAAAGAAGACAAGTCTGGGGAGGCAGCTGGTTGGTATATGCTTGCCGAGACCATCACAGACGGTTCTGGGCCTAAACCGTCTGTGATGATTTCATCACATAATGTTTAGGCCCAAAACTGTCTGTAATAAGGGGTTTTTCACAAACGGTTCTAGACCTAAATCGTCTGTGATGATCTCATCACAGACGGTTTAGGTCTAGAACCGTCTGTGATGAGAGATTTTTTTTAATTTTGGTCACAGCTGGGAGCTAAAAGTACTCAATTAGGAGCTAAAAGCCTTTGAGGATTTACCAAAGTTCATATTTCTTGGCCATATTTTCTGGTTTTTGTTCACATGTTGCAACTCTAGAGTCTAGACAAGCAACCCAAATTTTCTCGATCCTCGTTGACCCAATGATATTGAGCGCATCTATGCGAACACCGTTGTTCTGGTTTGTGCTCTTCATATCCTGATCTCTCGTATAAAACGTGTACCCATTTAAATCGTATCCTTTCCATGTTACAACTGTAAATGTTGGTCTTTTTGAAAACCATGTCAGTGTATCACCTGACGAGCTTGCAGTGATGGGTTGTGGATCCTTCAATCATTTGTTGAACTGAAGGTTATGCTGTCTGATGATCCAAGGCTCCTGCCTAGACGGATTCTCTTGTTGTAGCTAGTTCTTGTGCTCGTCGATATACGAGGACACTACAGCCATGTGTTGCAAAAATGTGAAATGGGCTTTAGCACACGCAACTGGATTAGGCGTGATTGTTTTCCTTCCGATGGTCCCAATACCCTGGAACCTCCCCTCATGGCGGGATCAAGGTACACCTATCGGTTCGACCTGAGCCATGTAATCCACGCAGAATTCGACGACCTCTTTGGTTGCATAACTTTCGATAATGCTGCCCTCCGGTCGAGATCGATTTTGTACTTAGGACTTGAGAATTCCCATGTACCTCTCGAACGGGTACATGCTACATAGGAACACGGGTCCGCATATCTTTATCTCCCTCACAAGGTGAACAATGAGATGGACCATGATATCGAAAAACAATGAAGGGAAATACATCTCAATATTACATAGAGTCATCACCACCTCGACCTGTAGAGCATCTAGTCCTTCAGGATCGATGACCTTCTGAGCAATTGTGTTAAAGAAATAACACATCCTTGTGATTGTCTCCTAGACCTTGATCTGTAAAATACTTCTAATTACGACAAGGAGCATCTGTGTCATAAGCACATGGCAATCATGAGACTTCATGCCAGTTAAGTTCAAATCTTGCATTGAAACAAGCCTCTTCATGTTGGAGGAGTAACCGGACGAAACTTTCACACCATGTAAGCACTGATACAGTTCAGTTCTCTCAGTCTTAGATAAAGTGTAACAAGCATGTTCGCAGTACGTTCGGCCTTTATCGGTCTCTTTCGGTGCTAACTTAGATCTGATGCCCATATCGACTAAGTCAAGCCGTGCGTTGATACTGTCATTTGTTTTGCCCTTAATGTTTGTAAGAGACCAATCAAGCTATCACAAACATTCTTCTCTACGTGCATGACGACGATACAGTGCCAAACTTCTAGGTGCTCCTAATAAGGTAGGTCCCAAAATTTTGATCTCTTTTCCACATGCTCTTCTCACGGGTTCTCGATTTATGTCACTTTCCGAACGCAACATCCAAGTTCTTAACTATATCATGAACATCTGTCCCTCTTAAAGGCCTTGGAGCTAAACTGTCTTTATTCGTTCCATCGAATTATTTCTTCATCTTGCAGTATGGATGATTCCTCCGAAGGAACCTACGGTGACAATGTACACGGTTTTGCGTAAGTGATTTAGCCACACACTTTCAGTATCATCTAACCAGTGAGTACAGGCTTTGGCTCCTTTTGTAGTCTGGCCTGACAGGTTAGCAAGGGCAGGATAATCATTTATGGTGCAGAACAACAGACAGTACAAAGTGAAGTTCTCTCGTTTGTGAGCATCCCATATATGTACCCCAAGAAACCATAATATTTTTAGATCTTCCACCAATAGTGCTAGGTACATATCAATATCGTTCTCAAGTTGCTTTGGCCTTGGATAAGTATAGATAATAAAATATACTTTCGCTTCATAGACAACCAAGAAGGAAGGTTGTAGATACAGAGATTCATGGGTCAAGTGCTATAATGGCTACTCATGTTACCGAAAGGATTCATTCTATTTGTACTTAATCCAAACCTTATATTCCTCGGATCTGCAGTGAATTCTTGAAACCTCCTATCGATGTTTCTCCAATGGGTGGAATTAGCAAGGTACCTTAGCATTCCATCGTTTTTATGCTCATCTGAGTGCTAACGCAGCAGTTTTATCTCCTTTGGGTTCGCAAATAAACGCTTCAAATGGAGAATTACAGGCAGATACCATGCCATCATCTGATTGATTTTTACGCTTGTACCAGGATGCGTTGCACATTGGACATACATACAAGTTTGTGTACTCTTTGCTGTAGAGGATACAGTCGTTCGGACATGCATGTATTCTTTCTACTTCAATTCCCAAGAGACAAAGAACCTTCTTGGCTTTGTAGGTGGTTGTTGGCAACTCGTTTTTCTTTAGAAGAATGTCCGCTAATAGACCTAACAGTGCCGTGAAACTCTTGTCGGACCAATCGTTGCTTATCTTCAATTTCAGTAGTTCAAGCACGAATACCAATCTTATGTATTTGGACTTGCAGCCCCAGAACAAAAGTTTCTTTGAGTCATCCATCAAGCCCCATAATTTTTCATACTCTTGCTCATCATGGTTTCCTTCTGCATCGTGCAGCATTTGATCCAAATTGTCATCGTGAAACCTATCCTCATTGAAAGCACAATCGATATCATCCGGCGTATCGTTGACTTCGTCGACGATGTTAATAGTACTTGCTTCTTGTATAATTTGCTTTTCACCGTGACTGGTCCAACATGTATACCCCTTTTGAAACCCCTTAGAATCAAGTGTGTTTCGATCTGCGCTGAGTTTTGAAACATTCTTAGTTTCTCGCAATTAATGCATGGACAAGACATAAATTACACCCCCTTGTTAAACATATCCACCTCTGTAGCTCTTCTAAAATAAGAGACACCATTAATGTACTCGGCATTCTCACGGTTTTCAGTGTACATCCAGTTTCGATCCATCTATGCTATGTATATAACAATAAGTGTTAAATAATGAATTGAGTATATTAGGAGTGAACATGCACACATTCTTAAATTGGAGCATGAATTAACTAGCTAAAACCTTACCTTAAATCATAAAACATGCTAGATCTAAAGAACAAATGGATCTACAATCTACATATAAGCTACATTTAAACTTAACAACCTAGCTTATTAGATCATAAAGAACAAATGGATATATATCTAAGCTACATTTAAACTTAGCATCTTCAATTCTCTCTTTACCTAGCTAGCTACATCTTGAGTATAATGCAATTAGAACCAATTACTACTTTAGATCACAAAGAACAAATGGATCTACACCAAGCTAGATCTAAACCATCTTCAATTCCCTCTTTACCAAGCTAGATCTAAACCATCTTCAATTCCCTCTTTACCAAGCTAGATCTTGAATATAATGCAATTAGAACCAATTACTAACCTTAGATCACCTTGGCATCTTCAATTCTCTCTTTACCTATTTAGCTACATCTTGAGTATAATGCAATTAGAACCAATTACTACTTTAGATCACAAAGAACAAATGGATCTACACCAAGTTAGATCTAAACTATCTTCAATTCCCTCTTTCCTAAGCTAGATCTTGAATATAATGCAATTAGAAATAGTTACTAGCCTTAGATCACCTAGAACGAAAGGATCTACAATCACACTTCCAAATCCATGGTATCCTTTCACCAGATCACCTCTCAATCATATTCACCTCAAAAATAGCCCAGGAAACCCTAAAAGCACTAAGGATGTCGGGGCTCTCTGTACTTATTTATCGAAAAATCTCATGGCTCATCATAGACGGCTTTTGGCTAAAACCGTCTGTGATGTTAATATCATCACTGACGGTTTTTTTTCCAAAAAATAGAACCGTCTGTGATGTTAATATCATCACTGACGGTTTTTTCTTCCAAAAAACCGTCGGTGATGTCAATGGTAGTCATCACTGACGGTTTACAAACCGTAAAAACCGTCAGTGATGTGGGGTCTAATATATATATATATATATGCTATGAGAAAAAAACACATCATTAATTATCAAAAAGAAAAAGTGTGTGAATGAAAATATCTAGTTTCTCAAACACACTGGCAGGCTAGCTTCCTGACCTCAAAACAAGCAGATGTTCAATTGTCTGGCCATTTCTTCCTCATAATTCTGAAATTCTATGAACTAACCAAACAGGACACATTTATGCTCATTGGTGAGCACAAGGTATGAATTTTCTCATAGCATGCTTTGATTAATCTATGGTCAGTGACAAGACCAAGTAGCGAGAAGCATAACAGGCAAGCTGACAGATTTATCCAAAAGAAAGTTAGACGTAACACACCAATAACAAAGATTTCCAAATTCCTGCACAACTACAGCAATCCAAGCATGGCATGTATGCAGATATGCAATAAGGAGACAGAAAGAAATAAAGAAAGGAAGACTCACCAAAGGAGCCTGGTTCCTTCTATCCATGCCTGCTCCTGAAGCAAAGAATCAAGAAACCACAAGCAGCACTCAGTCAACAACCAGATATCACACCATTGCTATGCCTCTACTTGTACAGTTCTACAAGCCCTTTGCCTACGACTCATGCAAAGGGGTAGGAAATGTCAAGGCCCAACTAAACCCTCCTAACCATAAACTTCTTTATGGTAGTACCCAGCTTGGTTCCTAGGAAGAAGAGGAAGGGGAGGAGGACTGACGGGGAGACGGAAGGGGTGACACTAAATGGAGACCACCTCTAACATTGAAGCCTGGTGTCTGCTTTGGGCCCATTCCACAGCTGCAGCAAGGGCCGAGGAGAGACTTCATCATTGAGCCATCATTTTCTCTGAAGCTCTCCTTTGATTCTCTGCTTTGTTGAGTCAACCACCTTTGTTTAGTTGCTTGGTTAATTAGTTTGAGGATAGTCCTCCGGGTTATTCATATCATATGCTTTGCTGTTGTGTTTTGTTCTCCTTTTGTTATTCAAGGATGACAGCTTTCTGTTTCTGCTGCTCTTTTTGTTTGCTTGCTGCAATGAAGGTAAGTAGTACATAAGATAGATTACAACACATTCTTGCAACATGATTACTACGGCGCCGATCGTATGTTTACAATTTTTTTTGTACATATCTACTTGTTGTAGTTTCAAAATTGACTCATTCTATAGCGGTGATCAAACTTGTTTTTGCCATACCCCCAACAATATTCGAAGGAACAAAAGTAGTGCATGCTAACACCACAGAACCTCTGAAAGCAGCAAAAACGGACAAGAGAAAACGGCAAGTGATCATGTCAAAATCAGACTAATATAAAACAAACATATGCAATTGATTTGGAGACCCTTAGAATAAAAACAAGAGCAAAGATGGATGGAAGGAGGTGAGGTGCTACCCATGCATGTCCTCATGACAATGCAGAGAGTTGAGGAGTCAATTTGCAGGCAAGAGCAAGCCGTTCCTGGTATTTGGGGGCCTAGAGCAAGGTAAAAGTAGAGGACCCTTTACTCAAACACACATACTTAACACATTCTTTCACTATTTCAACATGAAACTAACGTCAATATATCGCAACAAATTTATGGCCTATACTATCTATAGAGTATAGAAAAAAAACCAAAACTACTGATTGCCGACAAACCATTAGCCCATTCATACTATTAATAAGTTTGAGAAAACTACGATATGCCATTAAGGACAAAACAACAATAGAGAAGATTGAAGTAACAGCAAGAAGAATCCTAAAAACTTGTACTAGATAATCTATGCAAAAAAATTGAAAGTAGAAAGGCATATCATCTTGAGAAAAATCAATGCATAGCCAGAACTTAGAGGATCAAATCAAGTGAAGGAGATATGTCCATGAATCAACCAACGTTACAAGAAACATTATTTCATTTTGAATAGTGTGGGTGTTGTATGGGAGGGGAATTTAACAATGAAGTAGGTAAGGACACCTATTTTAACAATGAGAGCTGGATAGGAATCCACGAAACTACATGCTCTTCTCCTTCGTTAATGTTGTCAACCTTGGGAAACAATGTGTGTCGGATGGTGACGGCATTCGTTTCGGTGAATGAGTAGAGCGTTAGCACGAGAAGTCATGAATAGCGAGCTACGGGTGAGCGAACCTGTTGTATCAATGATGAGACAATGGATGGCTATTGGGTCTTTTCTCATGTTGTTGAACGTTGGTTAAGTTGCTTGCCTTTATTGCTATCTCAACTTTTGATATTACACTAACACAAATATAAATGCACTATACATAGTTAAACAATACATGGTTCAGGGTCCCTAACAGCCAGGGGCCCTAGGTGGGTGCCCTTGCTGCCCTACCCCTAGAAACGGCCCACACCTCCTAGGCAAGGCAAGCGACTGTCTGGGCTCTTCGGTGATGAGTCATGAAAATGGAGAATTCTTGGGCAAAATTTCATCCTGAAACGTCTGTAAGATCGAGGATGCCGACTAGGGGGGGTGAATAGGTGGTTTTAAAAATTCTTCTCACTAAATATACGCTCTATTGATCTCTATGTCAAAACCTAAACAATAATCAATGAGGAAGCGATAAACTAAAGTTTTGACAAATAAGAGCCTAAATCAACTAGGCTTACTAAGTGCACTAGCTAATTATGTCTCTACTCAAGAATATACAATCCTAAAGACAATCAAGCAATTCAATTCTAGGAATGTAAATTGCAACAATGCAAATGGAGAATTGCAAGCAAACATAAAGAGACACACCAATGTTTTACCGTGGTGTTCGGAGACTTGCCAGTCTCCCCTAATCCACGTTGAGGCAAACCCAAACCACTTTGGACCGGCTCCACGAATTGAGCACCGCCTCAATTCCACTAGTGGTAGCTCTTTCCCCCTCCGGGTAGGCGAGCTCCGACCTTCACAACTTTGCCGTGCCTTCTCACAATCTCCTTGAGAAGGTCACCGTGCACGACGCCTCCACACACCGTCTAGGTGTCGGCAAACACCAAGAGTAACAAGTCAATCCCTCTAGCTTGATCCTCACCAAGTGCAACACATGCACAAGGGTGATCACCGAATGCTACACATGCACAAGGCTTCCCTCAAGTGCAACACATGCACAAGAGGCTCTCAATCCTCTCCTAAATGCAACACATGCAAATAGGGCTCACTTTTAGCTCAAAAACCAAATGGAAGAGAGTAACACATGCACACAACTCCCACAAACCTTCCCCAAGGTCAGCAACACAACCCCCCAAAGCTTCTTATATAGCCTTCACAAAAAAAACTAGCCGTTGGGGGGCAAAATGGGCAAAAATGCCTAGGAAACCCGGTCATACCGCCCTAGGACCGGTATGACTGCTCCTCAGAGGCTAACGGCTAAAAAACTAGCCATTACTCAGAACTCCGATTTAGGTGATTTTTGATTCTATGCGAAGCTTATCACGAGGGCTACAATCTCCACAAATTTTCAAGATTTAAGCAACCATAGATATTTTTAAATATCACAAAAATAAAGACTCTAATATAGTCATTCAAGTCTAAAATCTGATTTCTCAAAATCCCTCACATAGAAAGAGCATGACTACAATCTAGAGAGAGTCAATAAGATCAAATCTTATGCCATTTGGTGATCAACTCATGATCAAAACAATTTGTAAAACATATTTGCAAATAAACCGAGAACCCATGAGATCAATCCTCTAGCCATGTAAGGATCAACACATGATCCCGACACTTTGGAAAACACATTTGCAAATGCCAACACATGTTTTAGGATCAAAACCATAACCTCTAGATTATTTGCAAAACACATTTGCAAATAGAAAAATCATAAACTTTACTTAGCCTTGCGATGATCAACACATGATCAAACCACAAGCTAAAACACCGATGCATGAGCTCTCACCTTTTGCAACACATGCAAAACTTAACTCCATACAAAAATCACATAAACCAAATTACATGAACTATCTCCCTTTTGCAACACATGCAAATCCATAGCTCTATGCAAAAACCAAATCGATTTAAAATTCAATAAGAAGCGAGCATGAGCTCTCTTATTTGCAACACATGCAAATACTTAGCTCATGGAAGAACCAAATAGAGAGTGAGCTAGAGTGAACCGGATTGAGTTCATCAACACATGATAAAACTCAAGCTAAAATACTTAACCCCTCTTAATAGTACGGCACCTAACTAGCAACCCGGTCTCCCATCCAAACACCGAGACCGGTAAAAGACTAGGAACACATCCTTAGCCCTAGCTAGTTATACCTTTGCCTCTAGCATATCCACTTGGAGCTTTTATGATTTCCATCTTCTCTCCAAGTCGGGATCTTCGTCTTGTTCATCAACACATGATGAACTCCCCTTGTCTTAGCTTTGGGATCCTCTCTTGATGCTCATCAACACATGATGACGTCCTTGTCCCGTTTATCCATCTCAACCTTGGACTTAACCTATTTTAAACTCATTGAAAGTGTTAGTCCAAAATACATGGTTGTCTCAATCATCATTACACTCCATTAACACATTTCCTTTGATGATTGACCACAACCCAAAGACAAATGATTGAAAGATTAATTGTGTCTTGAGTATACTAATGCAACTAATGCTTCAAATACTCAAGAACTTTCGATTGCCCTAGGATCAACAAAGTGAACCATCAACACATGACTAGTTCTTTGTTGATTGAATGGCAACCGAACACAATTTAAATTGTATTTAAATTGTCATGAGTATATATTAACTACACAAGTTTCATATACTCAATTAGATAGAATCTAAAAGTAATGATCCAGTTTATATGGAGTGGTAGAAAGGGATCAATACTCTTAAGACCATTAATTATAGAATAAACTCCGTTAGATGTGTGCATGCAAATAATTGAACTTGAATCAATATGCACATATTCAATTTTTGATTGCTTTAGAGTTTATCCTATATTGCCATGAGTATACTACAACTACACAAGTTAAATATACTCAAGGGGTTGTTTCAAAGTAATGATCCTTGATATAGAAAGATGAATTAGATCAATACTTTGAAACTTCAAGATTTAAGTATGAACCCCCCCTAAATGTGTGCATTCATGTATATATGGAGTTGAAACATTAATGCACATCTTGAGGTCTAAATAATGGTAGAGTTCATCATTTTACTTGAATCCAAAATATGCATTAAAATATCGTAAAATGAATACGAGTGCATACCTTGGGTTTTCCATTTTTCAATGAGATGAGACTAATCAAAGATATACTCAATAAAAGAGTTAGTCTCATATTTGAATTTATCAATATGATTATGAATATTATATCCAAAGAATGCAACAAGATATGATAATATGAACTCGAATGCATACCTTTGATATTTCCATCTTTTTATCCAAAAGAGACTAATGAGAATTAAGCTCAACAAAGGAGTTAGTCTTATAAAAGATTTGTCATTAATTAACAATTGAAACTAATCAATATTATTATTATCAAAAGAGTTAGTCTCAATATTAGATTTGTCATTAACACCAAAACCAACTTAATAGAGCTTGAACTTTCAATTTCCCCCTTTTTGGTGATTGATGACAAATCCAAACTTAATATCCACATTTGAATGAAAATCATCACATTGAGATAATTTAATCTATTTGATCATATAAGCATACCTTTGAGCAATTTATGCATTAACAAATGAGAATGCATATGGGAGATTCATAGATAAATAATTCTCTCCCTTAACCAAATTAAGCTCTCACAAACTCCTCAACCAAATGAGGTATTAAGCTCCCATAAATTCTCCCCCTTTTGGCATTAAACACCAAAAATAGAAAATGAATTGAAAAACAAGAGCCTTTTAGAGTATATAGAGCTTGGCAAGGAAATACCACTTTGAAGAATAGGGAGTTTGGCAAATAAGTGCATATGACCAATTTAAGTTCACAACAATTCTTAAAACAAATATCACTTGTAAATATTAAGAATTTTCAATAAGATTCAAGAATTTCGCAAACTTCTTTATATGGCCCAAAAGAGTGAACCAACATGAATAGGGGCCATAGTTTGAGTTAAGCATGGAAAACAAATTTGAAACACATTCATATAAATTCCTCATTTTATTACGCTTTTCAATTTGCAAACAAACTCACAAAATGAGTTTTGAGAGCCTAATAGCGCTTAAACTAGAAAAGCATCCAAATGTGCTTCGACTTTTCATAAAACCACTTGTAGAAAGTTTTAAAGAAGCATCACTTGTAATACCACTTGAAGAAAATATAAAGCTTGTAAATATGAATTTTAAAGTAATACCACTTGTAATGCTCATTTTTCAATTGATACCACATGAAAAGATTGTTAATAATGATACTATTTGTAAGAGATACCAATTGTAAAGATCATTTTGCATGAGGATAACACTTTTGAGAAAAACATTGAAATTTGTTTTAAAACAATCTCATTTTCTCAAAAATCAAAACTATATGTCAATTCAAGATCAACATGATACCATGATATAACCAAAAGGAAAGCCTCTTTCAAACAAACAAACTTCATTAAACAAGCTCCAAAAAGGATTCTAAGATAAATCATGGAGCTAATACATTTAAACATGCTCAAGTTTTGTTTTGAGAGGTTCTTCCAACTTAAAGCCAATTAAAAGATATGAAAACCACAAGGATTTCAAAAGATAGCTGAAAAACTGCTCAAATGAGGTCCAAAAAATCTGATAAAATTTGACATAATAGAAAAACTATTGAGGATCAATTTTTACAAAGGTGGTCCCCTCAAATTATGATCTGATTTGGAGATACAAAAATCACAAATCAGCTCAAAACCATGCAAAAGTCTGAATTTTCAGCATTTGATCAAAGAGAGAAAAGGCCATAAATTTTCCAAATTAAGTTCAAATTATTTGAAACTGTGCATAAACAAACTTTGGAATCATAAAAATCTTTTCCAAAAATAATTTTCGAAAAAGGAGTCTCCAATCAAAAGATATGCCAAATTTTGCTTTGTAGACATGAATTTTACTTAAAAAGAAGAAAAGTCAAAACTTTTTCAAATAAAGTCCAAATGGTTTGAAAATTTACAGAAATGAACTTTGGACTATTTATAAAGTTTCTCAAAAATAATTTCCTCAAAAGGAATTTTCTTTCAAAAGATATGGCAAAATGTGCTTTGTAGGCATGAAAAGAAATTGAATTTCTACCAAATGCTCAAAATGCAATCCGAATTGAAATTTATAGAGATTTGAACTTTTATGGCTTTGTATGAGTTAGAAATACTAGTTAAAGCCAAGAAGTACAAAGAAATCCAATTCAAATTGCATTGAGGAAGCTTGAACGAATCAAGCCAGCTCCTTGCTGGACTGAACCTCCCTCGATCAGTAGTGATAGCTCTTCCCCGCTCTGGGTAGGTGAGCTCCGACCTTCACACCAAACCGGGTCTCTTCACAATCTTCTTGAAGAGATCATCGGCTCTCACACCTCCAAGTTGTCTAGCAGGCGGTAACCTCCAAGAGAATAGAGAGATGACGCTTGCTTGAGGATGATCAAGTGTCTAATTGGCTCAAGAATGAATTCTACACTTCAATGCACTTATCTCACTCAAAAATGTGAAATAAATGCTCAAGAGATGAGTAAAAGCTTGCAAGGGCTCAACTAATGTTCAATGAATGTCCAAGAAGTGTTCTTGCTACAGGTGTGGGGGTATTTATAGCCCTCACCAACCAATCTAGCCGTTGGGGAGAAAAATGCCTAAACAATCAATATTTTCGGCACTACCGATATGTAAAATGCGGTAGTACCGGCCCCCATTAACGGTTGGAATAGTGCATTAAATGCACAGATACTAGCCATTACAACAGATAAACTGGCATTACAGCTAAATAAAGAGTTGTACTGCCACATAGCGGTAGTATCGACCAAAAGCTCGGTAGTGCCGATCGTCAATTGAGCACAAGGAGGTGGATCTTTGGAATATGAGTTCCGGCCAAAAGTCTGGTACCACCGAACCTTGGTAGTACCGCATATATAATATCGGTAGTCCTGGCCTTCAGAAAAGAAACACCCAAGGGTGCTTTTCTGGAAAAAGACTACCGTCCCATATAGCGATACTAGTGCACCACCAGCAGTACCGGAATATACTTGGCGGTAGTGCCGACATGCATGAATACACCCAGAAAGCACCTCTCTGAAAAATAACTACCGCTTCTTATAACGGTACTATCGCACCAGCGACAGTTCCGCCATTTACATGGCGGTACCGACTTTACTAAATTTGTACAGAAAATTGGAAAATGCACTCTATTATGCAAGACCATATCTATATGAATTCAGATTTAAGCCAAATGACATTCAAGCATACTAAAGCTACTAGTCATCACTCCCCTTTGATAGTACAACATCTATTCTAGCAATCCGATATTTTCTCCAAACTCTGAGATCGGTAAAAGCTATGAAAAAGTCCTTAAATTTTCATACCTTATCCTTGAGCATGAATTGTCCAATCTTCTGATTTTGTCTTTATTAGCTCCTTAAATCGACAAGGACCAATCTTTACCCAACACTTAGAAAAACATGTTAGTCCTTTAATCTTGATTGTTATTAATTACCAAAACCCACATGAATTTGGTGGCCTAGATGCTTCAATCTCCCCCTTTTTGGTAATTGATGACAACCTCAAAAAATATAATGGAATTGGATTTGTTTTTGAGTACACAACAAATCAAATGAGTTGTATACTCTAGTATTTTGCTTTATAAGGCATTTCTCCTTTTAGGAAGAAAAGTGATTGGATTTGAAATCAAAATACCATAAAGCCTCAATGTATAGTTGAAACTCCCCCTAAACATGTGCATAGAGATAATGAGATGAATTTATGCACATTTTTAAATTTTAGCAGAGTTTCCCCTATATATTGGATCTGAGGAAACATGATATAGGGTATGGCAATGTACATGCATAATAGTACATAGAATCCAATTTGACCAAATAAGAAACATAGGTAAGTCATTAAACATTCATAGTCTTCACAAGTACACATAAACACCATAAACATCTACATAAAATCTAAAAGCGCAAAAGAGGTTCAATTTGTTTACATAACATAAAAGATATAAATACTAACTCCATAAGCCAATCCTCTTAAACTACTATGGCCACATCCCTTTCTTCGCTTCTCCCCTTTCTTCGCTTATTCCCTTTCTTCACTTCTCCCCCTTTGGCATCAAATACTAACAAGTGAGGAGTCTTCATACGGCACTGAGGAGGGAGGAGGATCACATGAACGACGCCTAGAGCGATGGAAAGCATGTGGATCTTGCTCATCACGATACTGAATGAAAGAAGAGCTGAGAGAATCCATGCGACTCTGGATGTCCTCGACCATCTGTCGAGTCTGATCAACCATGGCTCGAGTCTCAATCTGATATTGATGCTCCCGATCAAACCTCTCCATGATCCCAGAGCTGAGAGATGTAAACTGAGCCATCATATTCGAGCAAAGGCTCTCCAAGTTGGCCAGGAAAGCATCCTGAGGCACATCATGGGCATGCACTTCGTCCTGCTGCTATTGCGCCATATGACCCAAAACTTGAGAAGCCTCACGGGGCTTGTATGGCTTATGAGGAGAGTCGCTCAGCCGGCTGAAGCTGTGCCTTCGAAGGTGCGATGTCCAACAACTGTCATGTGGGGGTCTATGATGCCATCGCATCTCTCCCACTATAGTTGCATTCCAGGGCAAGAAGGATGCTGCTGCTGCCCTGCATTGGTTGCCCTTGCCACCTACTCCTACAATGTTAAACGATGCTGGAGGGTTGCAGTCCTTGTTGTTGTTCACCAGGGCTTTGCTGATCCTCTTCCACGCAACACGACATCGCCATCATGCCCTCTCGTCGACATGGGGATGCGAAGGTCTTCGCCCATGGCAGCCACCTGATAACTCGAGGACGAGTTATCTCGCCATGAGGGGTGTAATGTTATGGTCATTGGTACTACGCATGAACAGTATTTGGTACTGTAGCAATAGGATTAGGAAGAGTTTACCTTTCCCAATAAGATTATTTATTCCCTTAAATAATTAAATAGTTTTCTAGGATAGGGATTAGTTAATTGGTATCTTATCTATCAGTTAGGAAGTTTATTATTTAGATTGATCTTATGCATAATTGTTAGTAGAGCCCTCTATATAAGGAGGCCTAATGTACTCATTGACATTAAGTAATGAACAATCAAACAAGTTTCTAGTATCCCTCCTCTTCTAATCAGGCCTCAAAGCCTCTCTACCACATCAGGGATGAGCCCTACCAACGGTTAGATAAGGGCGAGTGCCCTACCCTCGGTACTTGGACCCGTACCCAACCATGGTCCACAACACAATCCGTTGGATATGGCAACGAAGAGAGATACTTCTATATATCACTTTTTACAAGTTGCATAAATATTAAAACATAAATAAAAAGTAAATAGTAATTACTTACTTTTTTGCTTGTTTTAAGATTCGTGCAACTTGTATTGAGAGGAGAAGCACTTCTCGACGATGAATGGCTTGGATCTGCTCTAGCACACAAGGACAAGCAACTGTTTCATAAAGCGTAATGACTTGGTTAGTTTTGTTGAGTCTTCGATAGCTCGAATTCAGGTGCCTTTTCTTCTTAATTAAATTGATAACGGTTGAGTTTGAGGGTGATACGAATTCGTTTTCTACTCCATCTTAAATCTATTTCTACTCGGAATCTATTATGTACCACTATAAATATGTCCCTGTAGTGTATAGAAAAGCAAGAGTTTCATTGTAAACATCCTCTCATATAGTGATATTGTCATTGTACGCTCGTGGTTTTTCCTAAAAGGTTTTTTCACGTAAAATCTGTGTATCCCGTTCCTTTGACCCTATATTTTTGTCATACGTTTTATAACAAATGGTATGAAAGCTTAGGGTTCAAGATTCGACTCGTTGCCCCCTAGGAGAAGGAGACTCACGAGAGCGGCCATCGCACGGCACAACATACAATGAGTGATATCAAGAAGCTTCCACCAACATCAAGCCAGCTATAACACTAATCGAGAAAATCTCGTCAACCCCCGTAGCAAGTTGATAAGCTTGTCAAGCCCGAAGCAAAGAAAGACTCGAGACGAAGAAAAAAAATCACGTCACAAGAGTAGTTGTCAGGCTCACGGCATGCAGCACGTGCAGACCGGGAAGTGCAAACCTCCCCAAGAGAGAACCCTCGAAGCGGCACACGAGAACGCTACACGCGGCGGCGACGGCGACGCACAGGGAGAAACCGAGAAGAAATGAAGAGCGGGGATGAGATGCCTCGGCCGTAGGTGCAGGCGCTGCCGGAGATATTTTACAAGTCGGAGGCCCGCAAGTACACCACCTTCTCCTATATCATCAAAATCCAAGCGAGGATTTCACAGAGGGCGCTGTAGTTGCTTGCTCTCCCCGACGATGGCATCCCAAGCTGCTTCTAGACATCAGGTGTGACTCTGGACTTAGCGACGAGACATTGACAGAGCATGGCCACCACTGGATTGGCTATGATATTTCACGGTCGATGCTTGATGTTGCTTTGGAACGTGAATCAGAGGGTGACCTCCTACTCGCAGACATGGGCGAGGGCTTAGACTTGCGGCCAGGAGTCATTGATGGTGCAATTAGTATTTTAGCAGTTCAGTGGTTATGCAATGCTGACAAGTCTTCTCGTGATCCCAGATTACAGTTAAAGGCTTTCTTTGGATCATTATATAGATGCCTAGCAAGGGGAGCAAGAGCTATTCTACAATTTTATGCTGAAGTTGCTGCTGTACACAGAGGCCAAGTCCCATGTACTTGAGAAGAAGAGGAGGAGGAGGAAGAAGAACAAGAAGAAGAAGGAGGAGGGAATATATCGGGAGATTCATAAGTCTTAATTTGGTGATTTCGACTCGCCTTGACTCCGCTATCTCCGTCGACAATCTTCTGACATAGTTGATCGTTGTATTGTTTCTGTTGGAGGTGGATTTCATTACAATTCAGACCATTGTGACTATTATTGGTGGCATACATGCGGAATTAATCATTAGCGATTTCTGCGACGATCCGTCATTTACTACAGGTTATTGCGGCAAGATATGCACATATAGAGTCTGAGGTGGAGTTGCAGGTATTTTCAACACAATCGAGTTAATTTGGGCTACGCTTGATTGAGGAGACTTTGAGAAAAAAATGTTAGTTGAGGAGTTAATTAAATTCAGTGTTAAATCACCATTTGGATATGTTGCAATTTTAGATCGTTTGTGTGACCATTATGAAGATTTTGGCAACATTAATTCTCAAGAATTTGATGACACCATGATAGTAGCTAGCATTATACTCTTCAGAGTTTTACTATTTAAAA
Source organism: Otatea glauca (assembly GCA_036346275.1). Taxonomy (NCBI): domain Eukaryota; kingdom Viridiplantae; phylum Streptophyta; class Magnoliopsida; order Poales; family Poaceae; genus Otatea; species Otatea glauca. The sequence continues at coordinate 23,383,371 of CM070714.1, read as the reverse complement.
GTGGAGGTTTTGCTCTAATATCAGTTTGAGATGAAGGATTGAAGTGCAAGGAGTTTGTTTCTACGTGGATATTACAACGTTGTCTAATTGTCATATCCCGATATGAGGGGTGTACTGTAATTTATACTCTATTGACGGCAAGAAAGTTCCTTTTATCTTGACAGTTTTGCAAGAGTAGTTTCAACTATGTCATGGAATTTAATTACCTTTGACGTCAACAGTTTGAAGTACGTACAATCACACGTGCAAGTTGCTCTCTGGTGAGCATTGTTTGCCGAATTTTATGTACTAGGTGGAGCATATGAAATATACATGATATAAGTTCTTCGCTATCTATCAAGCGTCACAGGTAATATTTTTATTTACAAGAAGTGTTTGAATTAAACCATTCCAGTCTTTCTTATTCAGATTAGTCCATTGGGCTATCAAGACACAAGGTGTTCATGATGATATGTTTCAAGGAGAGAGTTACATTATATTTTGGCTACAATAAAGATTCGTCTCAAGGTGGAGATTGTTGAGTTTGACGGTGATACGAATTAGTTTCTTACTTTATCTCAAATCTACTTATATACAGAATTTATTATGTAACACTATAAATATGTCTTTGTAGTCTATAGAAAAAGCAAGAGTTTTATTATAAACATCTTCTCATATAATGATATTGCTATTGTGTGCCCGTGGTTTTTCCCGAAAGAATTTTTCACGTAAAATTCGTATCTCCCGTTTCTTTGACCCTGTATTTTTGTCATGCTTTCTATAACAATAACTAGTTCTACCTAGGAATCCATCATCTTTCGACAGTTAGACACAAAGAGACCTTATGAGCTTGATTCACCGCTCCCTCGGTTTTCACGTGTCTGCTTAGCGGGGGTCTTGTGTTGGTGTGTGCTTATTTCCAATAAAATAGAATCACCCGCCGTAATTCAAATGTCTCTCTAAAATAATACTCTCGAGGGTGGGCGTGGCTTGACCCCCAGCGTAAAATGACGTTAAACTGCGTGAACAGACTGGTGAATTGAAGTTGGGATATTGCCATGAAAACTACTGAACCTCACGTCGTCATGGATCAACAGTCACAGGAGGAACTGTCACTGCGTTCGTCATGGAAATTCGGAAGATGCAGATTGCAATGCCTTGAAAAAGAAAGGTGAAAAAACCATGAAACAGAGACATGGAAGACTTGCATATGTATGGACGATCAGTCAGTACACGCAGCCCGTCGCAAAATTCCACCGGGATAGGCAAGTAAATGGTTACAATTGTACTTGTACATGGCCCAAAATGATTTATTATATGTTAAACCATTCAATAACTATTTTCTGAACAGTTAATATATCAACACATATAGTCCTAAAATATCAGAAAGTATGTGGTATTTATGACGATCTTGCACAGGATTTTTCACCCCAGTTTTTTGGGGTTCTCCTTTGGTCAGAAAACTCCCAACAAAATTAAGTTCCAAACATGGTGTGTTCCGGGGTTAATTTAACGTAGGCATATTCGAACTTAAAGTGTAGTAAGTACTAGCTGTCATCCTCATTGCTATTGGCCCTCTCCACTAGCACTGCTACTTGGCCCTCTTCTGCTCACAGTGGTATTCTTCAGTATCTGAAAAGAAAGAACTTATTCAGAACACATTTTATCTGTGCTGCACAACACTAGTGGCCACCAATATGTGGCAAACAAAAACTTTTGACTTTCTATATAGTGATATAATTCCAGCTTTCCATGATCATATAGAATCCAAACCATTAATTCTTGCTGGTGCACCAAACAAGTGCTAAAGGAGTAACATAATCCAAACCATGAGTTTTGCATCATCTCAGGCAATAGTTTCAATTTTTATGTAACAAAAAAGGATATGAAATATGAATTACATGTATAACGAAGCTATGAAACATTGTGATCATAGTCAACGGAGCTTAACAGAAACAAATTGACAGAACGCATTGAATTACCTGTGTGTAAAATTTTATCGCCAAATAAAAAACTTTGAACTATTGCATGAGAAACAAACGAATGTACCTGCCGGAGCATCTGGTTTTCATTCTGCAGGGTGGAGAGTCTCTCTTCCAGCTCCGAGTTCTTCTTCTCCAGGTCCTTCACTTTCACCTCCAGATCATTCAAATAAGCTTTCTTCCTCTCCCTTGCCTGCTGTGCTGATACTCGATTCCTCAGCAACCTCCGCAGGTCAAAAACATACAATCAACCCATACTCCAGAGTTCAGACTAGATTAACAAAGGAGAGATCCTAGGATTGAGAACTTCATAAATGGAGGACCTATGATGTGGATCCAATACCGTCCATCAGGACCACCGCTGAATCCAAAACCAGCATGGTCAGACATACTCTGTCATCCAAACATGACACATATTTTTTCTCTCAACAAATGAGCCAATCAAATTGCAGACCTTAGAACTACTCTTTCTTCTATACCAAACTGAATTCCGTACTGTCGTACCAACCTAGAAAAGTGGAGTATATATGCTGCCTTATACAGATATACTTCCACGCAGTGCACTGCTACCCTACTAGCATATATAAGCTCTCACGCCAAATGCATCTAAGTTAGTGCTCACTCTGTCTTAGTTTATATAGATTCTCTTAGTACATAGATCAAAGAGATATTGAAAATGACTATACTACTTCTAGTTATTATTTCTAAACACTACATTCAATATATGCACGTAGAGAATATAAATAAATAAGGATATTTATTAGGGGTATAAAGTGAAACATTAAACTAGTTTTTGCATTAGAATACGAAATTCGCTCTATAATTAGAGACAAAATCATTAGAAAAACGCTCTGTTAATATTATCAACTATCAAGCCCGCACCTTTTGAGGCGCTTGTGCTCCTTGTCCGCGGGGCTGCGTCCGCGGCGGCGCGTGCTGGCTTGCGCCGTGGAAGACTGAGCGCGCTCCGGGCCACCGGCGGCCGAGCCGGCCTCCCTGCCCGACGTGGAAGGGCCGCCTGGCTCCAGGCCCAGCTCCGGCACTCTTCTGATCTCCTCGTCGCTCTCCATCCCTGCAGCTCAACAAAGCTCATCTCAGCTTACTAAATGAAGCTCTTGTGGCACGAAAAAATTTACATCTTTTCAGAATTCTAGACACGAAGAACATCTCTCAGGTGCCAAGATCGAAAATTTTAAAGAACAGGACATGAATTTCGCAATATTAACCAAAACTCACGTCGCAAGACGCAACATTTCAAGACATCCGAACCCAAAGAACACCGATTGAAAAGTATAACTCAAAAAGAGTGTCAGGAACCGAACCAAAACAAGAACTAAGGAAAGAAATAAATTTGAACGGGCGCTTGCCTTCCTTGACCTCCATGTGGTGACCGGAGCTGGAAGACCTCTCGCTGCTGGAAGGCCGCGAGCTCGCCGTCTGCTCCTGCATTCTCCTCTCTCTCTCTCTCTCTCTCTACACGCACAAAGAGATTCGTGTGCGTTCTACTTCTTCCCTATCTCCCTCTCTCGTCCTCCGCCTTGCGTTGCTTGCTTGTATGGACCAAGAGAACTTTTTTGCTTAAGACATCGCAACTATTTCACGGATCAGCCCCTCCAAAGTTCCAAGTATTTCCAATAAACCCTTACTAGTTCACACTCCAATCCCTGTCAATAGTTATCAATAGCGTACTGCTACCGACCGGTATATATTATTTTGGCACCTAAACCGGTACAAAATAGTCTTATATACCATACCAACCTCAATACCGATCATACCAGTCATACTGATGGAATTAGTAATATGATCTATTGAACTATATGTTATATTTGATAATGCTACTATGTATTTAGAATAACATTATGAGTGAAATTTGGTGTACATTTTTTAGATAATGGAAGTTCATAACTCCCGGTCTCTGCATCATTAGATGCACATAGCCAATCGTTTATTAAAATGTTACAACAGAAGTGCTGCCAATAAAATAAAATAAAATACTGCTAAAAGTTGCAACATGCCATCATAAGCATAAAACAAGAAATATGAAGTCTCAATCCACACACAGCCTGTTAATAAATCTCCACCCATATTTGTTGAAGAGATCCCTGACCACAATCTCTAGCGATTTGCATGCCAACAACATCACCTCCCAAGCCTCGAGACGCTGCAACACAAACCACGAGCGCAACCAGTTGGAGCATATGAAGATAACCTGCAAAGGATTTGAATTTTTTTTGCCATCAAAAACCACATTATTTCGACATATCCAAATGGACCAACACAATGCGGCAGCTCCGACCAAAATGTGAGCTCTTAAATTCTTCCCCAACCTCATTAACCAACTCTCAAACATATGAGTCATACTACTAGGAGGTTGTAGATTAGAAGCCGCTTGTATGACCCACCATGCAAAACGAGCAAACTGAAAATCAAAGAAAAGATATTGTATAGTTTCATTATTGTTACAAAAACTACATTTTTACTACCATTTTAATTTTTTTTACTGAGGTTATCTTTTGTCAATATCACCCCACGATGAAGGTACCAGAGAAAAATCTTAATTTTCAATGGCACCTTAAGCTTCCACAATGTTTGGTTTATAACAGGGACATTTTGATGCATTAAGACTGTATATATTGATTGAATAGAAAACTATCCATTTTGATGAAGATTCCATCAAAAAATATCTTGTTCTGGTGATAATTGCACACCTGCAATCTTTACAACAATTTCATGCCAGGCTAGTAAATTGTGTCCCGTTATGGCCCTACGAAAAGACACATTAAGTGGAACAGAGCACACTAATTCAGCCACAGTAGCATGTTTTTCCCGAACAATGTTAAAAAGTCATAGGTATTGTGCACTGAGGGTGATGTTTCCAAGCCATACATCTTGCCAAAAGCGTATTTGAGACCCATCCCGAAGGTGAAAAGAGCCAAATCTAAAGAACTGATGTTTGATTTTCATTAATCCAGCCCAGAAATGAGAGTCCCCTAGCTTGCTTTCTACTTGAGAAAGAGGTCTATTCCCCAGATATTTTCTTCTGAGGAGAGTTTGCCATACACCATCTTCATTTAACAGTTTGAACAACCATTTGCTAAGAAGGCATATGTTTTTGACACCAAGATCTTGAACGTCCTTGCCTCCTTGATCTTTGGGTCGACATAAGATATTCCACTTAACTAGCCTATACTTTTTTTATGGTTATCCATTTGCCAGAAAAAACGGGATTTGTAATAATCTAACCTTTTTAGAACCCCACGTGGTATCTCAAAAAAGGATAGCATAAACATTGGTAGGCTGGTAAGTACGAAATTTAGGAGGACTAATCGACCTCCAGCTGACAAATGCTTGCCCTTCCAACTACTCAGGCGCTTCTCAAATCTTTCTTCTACCCTCTTCCATGCACTATTCCTCAGTTTTCTATAATGAATTGGTATACCAAGGTATCTGAAGGGAAAACTACCCAATCCACAACCAAATAGCTAGGTATATTGAGCTTCATAATCCTTAGCTGCACCAAAAGAAAAGAGTTCACTTTTGTGGAAGTTGATTTTGAGGCCAGAAAGTTATTCAAATGCACATAGCAATAACTTCATATTTTTTACTGGCGACGAGGAAGGCGCGTGCATAGTGGCACCAGAAGATCAAATTGAAGAAAAGTCGAGGCAGAACTCCAGGCGCACGCGCGGCAAGAGGAGTTCTTGGTGGCGGCCGTGAAGGGAAGAAAATAGTTACGTATTTTTGTGCAAGTTGTGTTAACAAAATAAACGTGTATGTGCGCGAGTTCCTTTAGAGATGACGTGCGCATCAGAAGAGATCATGCTGCACAAGAAGATCAAAAGGAAGCCGCTACATGTGCAAAGTCGTGTCCGTCGAAGTTGAGTCCGGGACGTTGAAGAGATGTGTTCGCCGTCCAAAGTCAAGTCCGTCGAAGATGAGTTCAGGATGTTGAGGAGTTGTGGTCGTCGTTCTAGATGTATGTGCGGATGAGAATTCTTGCAGGTGTGTCCAAGTTCTCTCGAGGGTAAGTTCTAATGCGAGTTTGCGTTACCGTCAAGTTGTGTTACCGGTGAAAAGATAATTAGAGTTGAGGTAAAAGGTCGTAGTCATCGGCAAGGTGCGTCACCGGTGGTATAGCTAGTAAGAAGAAGGCAGAATTCCTTGGAGATGCATTCACCATCCTATATCTCGTATGTGTTTGGCAAATCGTAGTTGAGACCGATTGCTTCAATAAGTAAGAGTCGATTGTGTCAAGATTAGGGGAAAAAATGTTAGAGATAATCTTGACATGCATTAGTTAAAGAGATAAGATTGAGTTTCAATTTTAGAAGGTTAAAACTCTGCAAGTTTTGTTTGAGTCTGTTAAGATTAGGAGTTCGGATTGCTATCTAGTTAGCATGTAATCTCTAGTATAAATAGCAATGAAAAACCAAGAAAAGGTTGAGCAGTTGCATAGGCTAACAAAAAATGTTTTCTGGCTGTTCCAATAATTGGTAGTATACACCAATTGTTAGTATTAAACAGCAATGGAGTATGATCAGAAAGTGATATATCATAGGCATGAACAGTGATCAAAGGGAACTTCTGCTCCCAATCTGTGCTCATTAATGCTCGGTCAAGTTTCTCGAATATTGGATTTTCCAAGGCATTTGCCCAGGTAAACCTACGACCAGATAATTCGATCTCTCTCAGATTCAATCTGTTAATGACTGCATTGAATAAAAAAGGCCACCGTGGATGGTACTTGTCATTATTCTTTTCATTATATCTCCTGATCATGTTAAAATCACCCCTATCAATATAGGTAATGATTCCTTGTTGCAAACATGGACTAATTCAGTTAAAAAATTTGGTGTACATATAATTAAACATGTGTATATTTATAAATATATATCACTATATTAAATCTAAAACGATATGTTGGTACAAATTGCTATCGAAATGTATTATTCTAAAAATCAAACCGATATAGTCGCTGGTACCGTATCGAGAAGAGTGATTTATGAAGTGCAAGTACACCAAGAGGAGTTGGTGAGAAGTTTCGCTATACAAAATGAGCTTATGTTGAAAGCCCAGCTTCCAGCGATGGCATTTATTGCCCCGATTCCTCCCTGGGCTTTGGGGTTTTAGAGGAGGAATCCGAGCCGTCCATTCCGGAGTGATCCCACGGCCCGGAACTCTCCCACGTGGTCGCCCTGGAGACCATGCACTTGGAGGCGCCACCAAAGGGGCGGAGCACCGCTACGTGGAGAGGCCACGGCCCTTCCGCTCCGGCGACTACACTGACGCGCGGGCCACCCACTCCCGGGCCCACGCGTCAGTGACTCCGATCGGTGGTATTAAGGGAAGTGCGGACCAGCCGCGCCTTAGGCCGCGTGCGCGTCCCGGGCGATGCTCCGGAGCTCGCCGGACTCGTTGAAACCGACGGCGAATAGTACATGTTGTCGCCTCGTCACCGTCACGGAAGTAATGCTCGAAGCTGATCGAGCAACAACGGCGGCAATACCAATTAGATCGCGAACATAAATCAGATATTAAAGGGTGCGCATCTAGTGCAAACATTTTAAGTATGGGAATAAGAGCTCGTACCCTCTCAGAAAAAAAATCCTGGTTCACTACAGATTGATCATCTTTTAAGTATGGGAATCTCCTGGTATTGCAAGAATTACACGACAGATCACGATCATGATCTAAGAGGCAAAATCAGCTACACATTTTTGATCTTAGAGGCAAAATTAACTATAGGATAATGCTATTTACTTCAGGATACTGGTTATTTTCTCTCTGCTGAAACATACTGAACTTTTGTAACTTCTTACTTATGGACACATTACTTGTTAAAATATAATATCATATTGAGAAAGAAAGCGAGTAGAAATCATCATTTTTCTATCCCTGAAAATCTTTTTTTAAAACCGATCCTCTTCCGAATATAATTATAAAAATAGCTCCATCCCCGACCGCAGAAGCTTCGACAGGCCGCGACAGGATGTACCGAGCTACCATAGCTCGACAATCAACCATGCTACCGAGGTCTCAAATCTCGATAGGTGTTCTCACCTGCAGCGCAATACCTCTTTCCGTGGTACGGGAGTGCGAAATATTGCACGTGTCATCTACCGACGTTTTTGCGGTCAGAAAAAGTGCTATTTTTGCAATTGTATTTAAAAATGGATCAAATTTGGAAAAAAAAGTTTTTCGGGCGTGAAAAAATTGCTCACTTCCTAATGAAAATACTATTTTGCCCTACACCCTTTCTTCCTCCTCTTTTCTCCGTTCTCATCTTCTCCTCTTCTCTCCAGGGCCTCAGGCCCCTCTCGCACTATTGCAATTGCTTGTCCTTTACCTGCAAGGCCGTGTCATCAGCATGGCCTTCCGGATATATCAATATATAATTTGACTCTTTGGCATTAGAAATATATAGTTTTAGGTTTTTCACAAATATAATTTTGAATTATAAAGTAGTTTGTTCTACCTGTACGTATTTCCTTTCTTGATCTCCTCTAAAGTACAAAGTTCTTGAACGCACCAGCAAATCTAGCAAACATAGTGGCACTTTCTTTCATTGTCTAAGGTTATATACATATAAGAATTTCAGTTTTCAAGATTTTAGTTTTGAAATTTTCGGGTTTAAAATTATAGAGAGTACATGTGCTACCATTCTTTCTAAAAAAGAACACTTAATTTTTTTAACATAATATTGAATTTTATGTTACCACCATGCTTGGATATGCATTGAACACTACGTTCCATATTCATCTTAGTTATCATGCAACATGTCTAATGTCTAATCTATACAAAGATTTCTACTTTGTGAGAAGATACCCCGTCTGCAACTGTCTGTCTTGGGTTTTTCTTGAGCTCTCTTTGGATTTATAAACATGCACTATTACCTTCTCACTAGGAAGAGCCGCACGCTACACAGTGCCGTGCGAATTTTGGTCCAGGATTCTTTTTGCAAAAAATCGATGGGAGGACCCTAACAAAATTTCGATTGTCTCAGGGGTATTTGAAAAATGGGCTGGTTAGGAGCTATTGGCAAATTTGTGGAACCATAGGTCCTTTTTGCAAAAAAATCAAGGGAGAACTTGTCCACGATTTCGAGATTCTCAGAGGGCTTTTTTGTAAAGAATCTCGCACGGATTCTTCCAACATAAGGGATAGAATATTTACACTCCAAGTTAATATGATCTTTTGTGAGAATAAGGATTGTTTTGAGAATTATTCCCTTACAATTCTCCTTTTAGAAATATATAATATATATATAGTATAATTACCTAGGGTACCATGGTGCCTCGGCACCATGATCTAAAAAGATATTTTCTCTATGTATTTCCATGCGAATTTGTTTGAAATTTTTAGGATGCTGAGTTTAACTAGTTTACTAACTAGTTCAAACAAGTTTGAACTAAAATTCAAACTAGAGTTTCTCTTTTTGATGATAGTTTGGTTGTAGATATGTATTGATTTTATATATAAATCAGCAAAGCATGTGATCAAAACTCGTTCAAAATCTTTGAATTCGAGTATATTTTTTCAAAGGTATGTGTTTCATTTGAATTGCTATATATGGGTATATACCCTGAAACTGAAATTTTTGAAAAATATTCTCGAATATGGTTTGAATTCGCGCATTTGAAATCATGGTGTCCAGGCACCATGATACCCCATTTCGGCCACCATAGAGTATGGGCTCCATGATACAAAATGAGTATATTCTCCTATGTACTGCATATGTAATTTTTTAAAATTTTTAGGATGTTGAATTTAACTAGTTTACTAACTAGTTCAAACAAGTTTGAACTGAAATTTAATTTAGTTTCCTTTTTTGATGATAGTTTGTTTGTAGGTATGTGCTGATTATATATATAAATCATTAAAGCATGTAGTCTAAATTCGTTTAAAATCTTTGAATTTGAGTATATTTTTTCAAAGGTATGTGTTTCATTTGAATTGTTATAGATGGGTATATACCCTAAAACTAAATTTCTTGAAAAATATACCCGAATTTGACTTGAATCCAAGTATTTGAAATAATGGAGCCTAGACTCTATGGTGCCCCGTTTCGGCATATATATATATATATATTCTGATTTTCAAATATTTTCTACTTTCCACTTTATTTTTTGTTAATTACTAAAATAGGATAGCGGTTACATGTAGCGATATAGCTAGTGTCACGCTATCTGTATTGGCTAGTTAGTTTTAATTGCAAAGTCATTCTCTCCCTAAAAATAAATCTAATCAGTTCGCAAGCTAAGTGTTAAGTGATTGTAAAAACATATTACTATCTAAAAAATTAGTGAATAGCATCATGTTACATTTTAAATAATAATGTTAGCTAAATTTCTACATAGTGATATATAAAATTTGACTAAATCGTTAATTTTGCAATTGAAATTCTTTCTAGCTCACATGACAACAATTGTCTTTAAATTCACTTTCTTTGCACTTCAAATATTGAAAAAAAACTTATATATGTCTAAAGTCACATAAATTTAAAACAGTTGTACAAGCCAAATTCTAGTTTAGTCATAAAACACCAAAAGAATTTTTGTTAATTAGAGTTCACGCAAAACATGAATCTTCTCCAATTCATCTCCTATTTATGTAAATCATGGTATGTTAGCAACTTATTATCTGAAGTAGTGACATAAAATCTGCTGACGTATTATTAAACCCCAGACAGTAAGAACATGAACAGGGGTTACTACTATAAAATTATCAACATCGTAATAAAGCATTTTTGTACTACATCTATCTAATTTATTTGTCAGCCACAAAATATATTTAGTGCTAATTTCTAGACCATGCAATTTGCACGAACCAATAAAAACTACAATATATATATAGCACAATACGTTGTCCCTTTCTTTCTTTCTTTCTTTCTTTTTTTTTTTAAAGAAAAATATCTTCTAAGCATCTTATGAATAAGAGCAAGACTTGCCGCTCCTTCCAAGAAACTCGAATGATCGAGATCGAAATGTTTCAGGACCCCAATCATGGTGCCAAAACTGTGCAAGCCCACAAGAATCTTCTAGACCAGGGAGGCGCAAGTTGCAACCAGCGGGCGTACACATATCCATCAACATTACACGTGCAGAGGGGATGTCAAATGAAGAACGTACGCAGGATTGGCGCTGTCGTTTCGTTGATTATGCGGCGTCGACAGTGCACGCATGCGTCGGTGGATGATGGGTCCCGTCCCTGACCGCCGCACCGGAGCAGATTGCAGAATCGATCGGCAGCCACCGCCCGGCAAAATCATCAGACCATGTCATGTTTTTCTCGCAGAAATACCACTGCCGGACGAGTTGGCCGGTGGCTCCGCATGGGGCTCATTAAGCCAGTAGTTCGCCTAATTTAGGGATGCGTAAACACTCCATGTGAGTTGACAAGTGTATTAATTGCTGCTTTGGCTAACAAAAGGCGGGTTAAATATAAAAGTTCTCGGTTAAAAAAAATGAATGCCTTTCTAGGTATGCACAGTTAAACAATTTTGGTTTTGACCAAAAACATCTCTTTGAATATTTATTAGCCATGTGAAGACGATAGTACACTATTAGAATATTTGTTAGATTTTACTAGTGTGTTACAATAGAATTTGAGGTTATATTTTGACACCCCAATCTAAAACAAATAATGTTTTGAAGCCTATATCAATATTGAAAGCGAATCCTATTTGTGACTTATAAGATTACGTTCTCAGCGTGATATAAATAGCTCGAAGGAAAGTTGTTGGTTTTGTGCTAAAAGAGATTTCGATGTAAAGCCACTAATCAATGTCGCTGTTGCGTTTTGCCACCTATGAATTATGCGAGTCCAAGTGACATTCCTGTTGGGAAAAAGCAAAATTTGTAGAGCTCAGGATCTGATTCCTTTACACGTCTCATGCATGTATCCTCCACATTAGCACTCTTCCGTCTAAATTTATAAGATGTATTTTTTTAATAGCATTGTCTATAAATATATGACATATTTCATATCCTATGTATAATTAGTGTGATGTTCCTTCTATACCCTAATAAATATCTATATTTATTTTATATTCTCTATATGTATATATTGAATATAGTGCGGTACCAGTGATAATAATTAAGAGTAATCTAGTTATTTTTAAATTCTTTTTTGTTGATGTGCTATTAAGAAATATGTCTTATAAACTTAGATGGATGGAATAATTTTCGAAATGTGCATCTATCACTTAAAAAAGGAATGCTCATCGATCTCCCAACAAACTCATGCAGTCATGCTCTCTTCCGACCAAACTTTCATGCCATGTGCACGCACATCGACCACAGGAACACAAGAATTCTTTGGTGCTGTTTGTTCGAAATTTTTTTCTCTAGTTTAAAAGTCAATAACAAAGACTAGATAAATGGATAGTTTTTAAACTAACCTTTTTTAAAAGCCATAAGACTTCCTATAACTAAAAGCAAAAAAGGACACATGAGAGGTGTTTCTTTGATTTATTAAGGGTTAGTTTTAGACCAACGTCACTAAAGTTAAGGTAAAATTACCCACTTCTATCACGTATAACAATAGTCTACTTTTAAGTTATTTAAGGAAAAAACTAACTGTAATATCTCGGAAAGAATAGAGAATTAGGCTATCATAGACTGAATTCTTCTGTCTTGGGCCGAGTTTGGGCCAAGGGGAGGGTTCCACCTCCTCAAACCCTAGCCTCCTCTTTCCCCCACTCCCAGCCGCATCCTCTCCCTCCCCCTCCTGTGCAGTAGCCACCCCTCTCCCTCCTGTGCACAGCCCCTTCCTCTCCCCCCTATGCGCAGCCCCTGGAGGCTCCTCCTTGTGCAGCCCAGGTGACTCCTCCCAGCACTTCCCCTGCCTTCCTCTGTGCCCTTGCTGCTGTTGGTGGAGGATTGGTGGAAAGGAGGAGCGGGGATCACGTGAACCACGGGGAAGGAACCTCCTACGTTGTTGTCCATCGATTCTTTTGAGAGAAGGTATATTTCTAGGGGGTTTGTGATGGTTTTGGTTCTGAATTTTGGGGTTGCCTTGGTAGTTCTACTGGGTTAGGGCCATAGATGGTAGATGAGGTTTGGTTGATCACCGATTTATTTTGGATAAATTCTGTGTTAGGGTAGTTCTGGATCTGATCTTCAGATCATGTTTTGGGGCCTTATTGTCAGTTCTATATGGGTTGGATGTTATGAAAAATGTATATAATTGTATTAAGTTTTATTAGAGACCAAGAAAACAAAATTTGGTTAAACGGTTTAAAAGTTATGACAATTTGAAACCATGCTGTCCAAAATTTGTTTTTGTTGGAAGCAGCCACGGTAATTTGCTTATTAGGGCTATCTAGAGGCTGAATTAAATTATTTCAATAACTAGAGATAGCTAGGATTTTTCTTGTAGATTTCAAAAATATCATAATTTGCTTAATTTGGAGTTGCATTAAAATAGTTACAAAATTATGAAGTCTGCTGTCCAGGTTGACGATAGATCGGTTTTCTGGGTCGAATTCGAGCGATTAGATGTAGTAATTAAAAAAGATGGATAACTAGAATATTGTAGGTATTCTTGTGTAGTTTTTATAAAGTTTATGATTTCCTATTTTTGAGCTTTTGAGCTAAAAATTATGGTATTGCGACTGATAGGACCACAAGGGGTTAATTGGTTGTCGAGAACGATAGTTTAACTCGTGGTTGGTGCGTAGTTGTGTTATGGTTATATTTGGTGTATGTACTATTGTGGCATGTTTTTGAGGAGATTTGTTTGCTGTAGGAGGTGTGATTCCAGGTGTGGCCTTAAGCTCACGCCATTCTGCTTCACGTGGTAAAGATGCAAGTATATCGTACGAACGAAGATTGTTGAGATGAAATTCGGGTTAAATGAATAAGTTGCTATCTTGCTGAATTTATTTATGAAATATGTTATCGCTGTCATATTATGATCGAGATACTTATATGATGGTTTAATGCAGGTTGTGTATGGTCGCTTGTTAATATGGTTTCATGGCAAATGAAAAATTGGAATAATATGTTGCATCACTTGCATTCATGACATGAAAAAAATTCGAGCCAAGTCGGTGAGAAAATCATATGAGGTCATATGACTAATCTGGAATGCTCTTTTATAAAACCTACCAAGTAGTTCCATCCATAGGGATAGATGGGAGTGAGACTTACTTGTAGGCCCCTCCACAGAAATGGTAGGGAATGAAAGGGTGTGACACCGACAGGTGTGCACTCAAGTTATATCGGTATAAGCTATGAAAGGTGCATTTGAGCATTAAAGCATATTGCATTGCATATTGCTATACCGGTGAATGATGACCAATATGATAATAGGTTAAGTCATTGAGTCGTGGACTCATCCAAAGGTGATCAAAGAGTGGAATTTGACAAATGGATATGTTATTACTGTTTTATGTACTTGTTAATTTTAAATAAGAAAGATAGTTATGTTATTGTTTTAAATGTGTTAAATGGTTATAATATTGTTCTATGATATACTTTGCCGAGTATTGGATTCACGCTTGTTTATTTAATGTTTTATGTACAATGAGGCCGACATGCATGAAAAGTGGTAGTAGCACATTCACGACCAAAGTTACCACACTATCCTCATAATAATGTTTAGCGATCATGCTTAATTCATTGTTTTATCAGTCGTAGGATAATTTTAATGGAACCAATTTTGTGTGAAGTTTATTGGTTATGTTGTTGTTAAGAAAGGTGGTGGCATTCGGCTATATCTTGATAATTAAAATTTGTGGTTTATGTTTTTGTCATGAGACAAACACGTTTAGATTTGGTGTTATTATCTTTTACCGTCTATCCTTATGACTATCCTTTAGTTGATGTTTAGTGATTAATTAGAAAACTTATGTTGTTGCTGAAATTTATTGTAGTGTTTGCCTATTTATTTGTTAGAAATACTTATGGTAGTAACATTCAGAACATGTGGAGTGCCGGAGTGTTACACTAACTTTAAATTATAAGTCAAAATGCTAAACATAAACAAACATGACCATTTAGCTCACCGGATGCCTCGTACCCACGCGCAATCAAACAAGATACCCAAAGATTCCCTCTGCGCGCGCGAGAGGACGACTAAACAATGATCTCAAATCAATAGCTAGATGTTTGCCTATTGCTTGAAGCGTGCATGGATGTAACCAAGCAAAACCAGAAAAATTAAAAGAAAAGCTTACGTATATCAAATTATCAATAATAGTGCTGCCTAGCTAATGACTCGAAAGTATACATTAATTCCTCTCCACATTCACAAGTCACAACCTCATCTTTAATCATAACCTTGTGGTAAGTTGCACCGTAACAACATCAGTATCAGTAGTAGTACAGATTTAAGTGATGCGTGGCAATTCCCTACCGCTTCCTGGGCCTGGCTCGCCGCGCCGCCGCCGCCGCGCCACCCCCTCCGCCGCCGGAGCCCCGGAATATGGCGCAGAGGACACAGCCGGACACTCGCGGGGACGGCGGGTCGGCGGCGGGGCCACGTCCCTGGTCCGGAAGGCGCCCTTCTTGACCGGCACCACCTCCTCCTCGTCCTTCTTCTCCCCCTGCTTCTTGCGATCCCTCTGCTTGGGCTTGATCACCTTCCTCTTCTTGTCGTCGTCTCCGGCTTCGTCGCGGCTGTGGCGCAGCATGCCGATGCTGCCGACGCTCCGCGAGTACCGCAGCTCCGGCCGGCGCTGCTCTGCCCCGCCGCCGCCGGGCTTTTCCTCCTCGGCGCCGCCCTCCGTGAGGACCCGCTCGTCCCAGATCAGCCCTGACGAGCCTGACCTTCTGAACGTCTGCACCGACCTCTGCAGCCCGGCCATCTCTCTCTCTCTCTGTCTCTAGATGGAGAACGGAGGTAAGTAGTGGAGTGGAGCATGTGTATTGTGCGCGCTTGACGGTATATAAAGCAGAGACAGCAAGGCAGTGAAATGATGGTGGGTGCAGAAAGCAAGTAGCAGTGGCTGCCTGGAAATAACTAACCGGGACAGGAACATGATTAGTTTAATTACCTGCCGTTTCTTTAATGACAACAGCGTGCGGGATCGTTGGGTTAACCTCTGGTTTTACTTCCACATGAAAACAGTGAGCAAACAAACAGCCTTATGAGTGTTGCTTCTGCTTACTATTTACTAAGTACTGAGCAGTGAACAAAACTGGAACTTTTCATCGGGCAGCCAAGATTGAAACGTAGTAGTAGGAAAAAGAACATGAAAATAGATGAGATGAGCACCTAGAAGTCTAGAACAGAGAATCAGAGATATGTTTCTATTGAACACACAAGTATCGTCTGCTTCGTGGAAAAGCAGTGATAGCGCTCATCATCTGGTCCATTCTTAAAAAAAAAATGATCATCATCGGGTACCCTGAAAGCCGCACAAAGTGTAAATTTTATAAAACTACAATTTTTTTTTACAAACTATCGTAAAACTATCAGAAATGAGAAATGAGAGCGTATGAGACCGCCATATGAGCCTACACTATCAAACCCTTTACAAAAAAAAGATCAATTCTAAAATCTGTAGTTTAGTGAAACAAAATTTTCTAAATCTGTAGTTTTGTGAAACAAATTCTTTTAAAATCTATAGTTTTGTGAAATAAAAGCTAAAATCTGTAGTTTTCTGATAGTTTGTGAAAAAACCTGTAGTTTTGTGAAATAAACCCTTATAAAATATGTAGTTTTATGAAATAGAAGCTAAAATATGTAGTTTTTTAATAGTTTGTATAAGAAACATATAGTTTTTGTGAAATTTACTCAATTGATAGCGGGGTAGCTCATGCGCTGATGAGAAAATTGGAGCAAACCGCCGGATTTCTTCGCAGTAGTGCCGCGCAAAGCAGAGATTACTCTGACCAGTCTAGGTGGTACTATACTACTAGTAGTAGTAATCAAATTCAATACTGCAAAGAACCCGCCAAAGTTCCACAGATTCGAAGTTTTTTTTAAAAAAGAATGCCTGCCTTTTCTTTTGAGCAACGAGAGAGGTCAGGTAGCACTTTGATCTTCACATGGAAATCTTGCAATCTCGGCCCACCTATGTTGATGAACTAAAATTTTAGTTTAAAATCTTAACCTATTCACGCACGTGGATTAGAATTTTGAGCTTCCCAGGTAAGGTAATAAGAGTATAGCATGAACGGAATCATACAACCCAGCGTATATGTCAGACGTCACAACACTCGCACAGAGTCACAGACTGAAGCTAGTGACAAAGTCGCAGCTCTTCCAGTAACGCAAGCCGCTAGGATTGATGTGGCCCAAGCGATTAGGTGAGCTGGTGGCCCATGAAGATGGGACGGGCGGACGGCCGGACATCAACGACGGCGGCGAGCAGAGTTGCCGCGGCCCAGGCAACCGAATCGCCACGGCAAGCAGAAACCTAGCCACGTCTCACGCAGCCCTACCGCACGGCGGGTCAACCGTCGTCGTCTCCATAGCCTCAATAAGCACCAAACCTCTGACAGCCACCTCACACCGAACCAAGCCTCTATTTTACACTTTGCCGCCCCCATCCCTCCCCCATTGCTCACAGCAGCTGCCCCTACCATCGCCCCAAACCCTAGTGTCCCTTCTCCTCTCTCTCACCCCTAACCACCCCTCCCTCCTTCCCCTTGTGTAGCCGCCCCTCCTCCCCATGCTAGAGGCCAGCTATCCCCATCCTCGCTGCTGCCTCGGAGGTGTCAAGGGTAGTGGAAAAACTGAGGATTGGAGTTCGGGTCTTGCGGGAGTGAGGAACGCGTGATCCGTGAGGCAACGCCGACATCACCGCTCCACTGAGTCTTCTAGTGCAGGTATAACCCTAGGGTTGGCCTTGGTGGTGGTGTTGCCGCGTTAGGGTGGAATTTTAGTAGTTTCTCTAGTGGTTGTGGGTTGGGGTGATCATCGGATTGATTTTGGGGGAAGGTTCAGATTTTGGGTAGTCACTGGTTCGATCTTCAGATCGAGTTTCGGGGTACCTATAATCAGTTTCAGAGGTCCCAGAAGTTGTAAAAAATGTAGATATTTCTATAAAGTTTTATTAGAGTATAAGAACATAAAATTTTATTAAGCGGTTTAAAAGTTATGACGTGTTGAAGCTTGTTGTCCAGATTTGGATCGCTACTGGTAGTAGTCGTGGTAATCTGCAGATTATGGCTATTTATTGGCAGAATTAAATTATCTCCATAACAAGATAAAGCTAGATAATTTTCCATAGATTTCAGAAATATTATGTTTTCTATTTCTTGAGTTGTATAAAAATAGTTACAAAATTGTAAAGTCTGCTTCCAGTAAGACAACAGATCGGTCTGCGGGACTGAAATCGAGGGGTTAGATGAATTAATCGAAAAAGATGGATAACTAGAAAATTATGGGTAATCTTCTGTAGTTTTCATAAAGTATATGGTTTGCTATATTTGGGCTCTTAAGTTAGAAGTTTTGGTCTTCCGATCGCCGGGACAACAAGGAGAAAACAGTATGGCGAGGTGGAAAGTTAAACCAGGGGTTGTGCGTAGTTGTGATATTGTAATATTTGTTATTTGTACTTCTATTGCATGATTTTGAGATGTATAAATCTATTGCAGCAGGTGTGACTTCAAGAGTGGCTTCAATCTCATGCCATTCCGTTCCTCGTGGTAAAGAGGCAAGTGCATCGTAAAATGATGATTTGGTTGAGATGAATTGTTGTTTAAATTACTAATTGATACTTCGCTGATTGTCTACATCTTTCTTCCCGTGATTGATCTATAGGAGTTTACATGATTATGGATAATCATTGTTATTTCTTATACTCGAAATCTTAGTAACGATGTTGAAAGATGGATAATGAATTCTATAACATTCATTTATATCATGAAAAGTACATATGAGTCTGGTCGATAAGAAAGTCATATAACTAGTCTGGAGTACATGAGTCATGTCGGTAAGAAAGTTATATGACTAGATCGAAGCGCTCTTGAGTAAGACCTAGTTCGGTAGGCCTCTCCACGGCATGGAAGGGAATGAGAGAGTGCACACCGACAAGTGTGTACTCAGTTATACCGGTATAAGCTATGTGACGTGCATATGAGCTGTAGTCATATTTGCATTGCATCGCTAATTATGAATGATGATAAATGGGATGAATGGTTATGTTATTGTTTTATTATGGACTTGCTGAGTTGTGAACTTACCTTTGCTTATTTTAAATGAGATAAATAGTAATATTATTGAGTCGTGGACTCATCCAAAAATGATTAATGAGATAGACGTGATAAATGGTTATGTTATTATTTTATTATGTACTTGCTAAGTCGTGGTCTCATCCTTGCTTACTTTAATGTTTTAGGTGATCGTTGAAGGCGACATGCATGGGATAGGAGTAGTGTCATTGTATCAATTGTCATATCATCTTCACACTTATTTAGTTTTGATGTTCACTCATGAATAAGATATTGTTTAACTATATTTAGATGATGTAATCACATAGTTGTAATAAGTGGACATATGAACTTAGTCTATTATTTTTGTTAAATTGAGATTTGTGGTTGTTTATATATTGCTTACTCAATCTTGTTCATCGCCGTCGCCAAAAGGTAAATGTTGCTCCCGGATGCTAGTAATACAGGCGTACCCAAGTGTAAAGACCTAGGAGTGTTTTGGCATGTGATTTCAAGTTTTACTATTGTTTCGTTATTGTTTATATAATTATGCAAATAGTTGTTATTTATGGCTTTGTAATGGTGATAATTGCTTAGGTTGTTGCTAAAATTTATGATTAAAATGATCAAATATTAGTGGAAAAGTACGATATAGGAACATTCAGGATACGTGAAATATCGAAATCTTACAGCGACTATGCTTGCTTTGACAAAGCAGGCAGCACTGAGCACCTCGACATACATGCATGTAGCTAGGCTAAAGACAAGGAAGACTCCGCCCATGGCGCCGAAGCACTTCCTGGTCTCCGCGTTCCCCGGCCAGAGCCACATCAACCCAGCACAGTACTGCTGGAGGGAAGCCCATGGTGCTCGTGAACACCGTCGAGGCATTGGAGGCCGGTGATCTCGCCTCCACCCCCGAACTGGATGTCATCACCGTCGGTCTGGTAGTTGCATCACTCCGATTAAGCCAATTTATAGCTCCTGTGAGCGAAACCGATGACTACTTTTTATCATTTAATAATATAATAGATAGACGAAGACAATGCTGAAGTTGAAAGGTAAACATACATACAGTTACATGTAGGTGAGACATTGATCTCGTGATAGAAAGGGATGAACATATGTAAACTAAATTTAGAGTAAATTTCGTAAAACTCCGTACTTCTTTTACAAACTGTTAGAAAACGGTAGGTTTTAGCTTTTATATTATAAACTATAGATTTTATGGAGAACTTGTATACACAAAACTGTTGGTTTTAAAATTAATTGTTTCTTGTAACAAGCCTAATAGTATGGACCTACATGTTAGACTCACGCGCAAGTGAAACGGAAAATAGAGACGCGTGAGGCTATCATGTGAACCTACACTGTCAGACCTGTTAAAAGAAATGATCAATTCTAATTTATAAAACCTATAGTTTGTGACACAACTTCTCCTAAAATTTGTAGTTTTGCATAAATATTAAAGCATTAATGAAGGGTAGATGGTGATTACTTACCCCTTCGTTTGCTTCAAGATTTATACGACTTCTATTGGAGAGTGATGTATAGAAGCACAACTCAACATGTAGTTATATTTTCTTATAGTTTGTAAAAAACTGTAGTTTTGTGTTAATAAGATAAAACTAAGATACATGGTAGTACAGCTGAATTAGTAGAGCGTCGTAAGGCAAATAATAAGATAAAACTACGATAGAGAAGAATGCCCTGGCTGATTTCCTTGATGTCATTTGTGGATATTTCTACCTCTTCAGCTTCTGCTATCTCATAAATCGCTTCATCCCTTGTTACAAGATATCGGCAATCCTTATCATATAGTTTCATGAAGTGGTCAATTATGGGCTTGATTGAGAAAGCTCTAGCTTTTCTAAAAAGTTACTTTTTAGTTTTCTATATAGAAAAGCAGTTGTAGTTTTTTTTATAAAAAATCGTTTGATAAATAGATAATTTTTCTAAGCAATAAACTACAAAAGTATATCCAGTTCAGCTTTTAGCTTTTGCCTTTTGCTAGTTATATATAGCTTCTAACTTATACTAAAAGCAACTTAAGCGCTTAGCTATTTGGGTGGGGATATGTATATATGGCTTCTAGTTTTTGCCAAAAGTCGTTTAAAAGCTTAGCTATTTGGGTTGGAGTGGGGGATTACAGATTTTTTTAAAAGCTAGAGTTAACTTAAAGCCCTCTAAACAGGCTTATATCTTGTTCCCAGACATCATCAAGTAGGATTAGGATGCTCCTTCCAACCACAGCGGTCTGAAGCAAGCAACAGACATGTTCAATATCTTTGTCCATGTCCTCATTGCTGTCATGGAACCAATCTGCACTCGGAATTTGCATAATACTTCCTTTTTTTAACCAAGGGTAGGAGCTCTGTCATTTATTTCAGAAGAAGATAATGCAACAGAAGTCTCTGAAGAGGCGATTACATAGATACCGATTCTCAGCCACAGCAGGAGAGACACCAACATTAGGAAATGAGCCCTGAAACTAGAAACTTCCCCCATGACACCACCAACATCAGCTAGATCAACACCTTGTGGAGCGACGCTAAAAACACGACCCTCAATCCACTGCCTAACCTCGTCGCCCGTCACCTACGGCAACTGCATCCCGACCCTGCCTTCGGCCGGTCCGAGCACAGCAACCCGCGTCGTTGTGCGATGCACAACCTTCTCCCAGGCCTCGCTAGTCGCCTCGGCCGACCCCTGCCATTCACGCTTGTCTTCAACGCAGGCCCACACCGCCTTCTGCACTTGCGATGCCGATGTCAGCACTTCGACCGTCCGCACCTCGACGATCCTTTCCGGCTGACTCGAGCCATCTCCATCCCGGCCATCATCTCTGGCTGGGCTTCGGCTTCTTCTTCCGGCCGACTTCAGCTCGCCTCAGCCTGCGATGCTGTAGGCTATGCGCCGCCTTCACCAAGCGAGACCAGATCGCCGGCCACCCTGAGCTCCAGACACATTGCGTCGACCGTCGGCCCGCGAGGCTCTCTCCGCTCCAACCTTCGTGCTGTCTCGCTTGCATCGACTCGAGCTGACATCCGCTATGGCTCCCCGTCGTTTGCCTCGAGAACTCCTGAGAGATGCCCAATGTGAGAAGCTATGACCGAGCCATCTGCTCCAGATTTAAACTAGATCTCATAGCCGGATTAAACTGACCACTTGCTACGCCCGTTTCTCCAGGAGGACGGATGTGTATATATCTGAAGACAAGAGGATGCTATGAAGGGCCCACCCCACTGCCGGTCAGCCAGTGGCCACCAGCGGTGGCAGCAAGGGGTGGAGCACGGTGGTTGGGGGCTCTCAAGTCGCCCTGTGGAAGCGGCTCAGGAGGCCCCGATGATGCTGGTTTCGGTCGTTTTTGCACATCTTCCTAACGAGGCGCTTATGGTATTCGCTCCTGCTCCCATTGCATGCTGCTCTACTGCACCACCACCCAAAACTAAGCTCAGTTGCGCCATCTACACAATTACCAGGCGATCAGAAGCTATTTGTCGAGCGAGACGCGACTTCCCAATGCCAGATACTACAGCGAGAAATTTTACAGTGCATTATAATGATCTTTCTCCAGTGAGAAATTTTACAGTATATTATACTGATAGTATATAGTGAGTTGTAGAAATTAAATTTAGTCACTAATTTATTGAAAATATTTCTACTATTATACTATCAGAGAAAATATAAATAAATACTAGCTACTCTGATCATGGAACCGAACTTAGCTTACCGTAAAAGAGAGCCCTCGCTCCCAAACATAGCTGCACTTCTTGGACACTGGATAACTATGCTCGGAGTTGACTCTCACCGATGATGCGTACTCTTAGCAGTAGATGCTATGACACTGGGCGACACTCTGTAAGCTTCTGCAACTCCAGCCACCAGCTGAGATCATCTCTGATAAGCTGAAAATACTTCATGAGCGGGTCACCCACCCTGGCCAAGCTCTTTCCTTTGCCCTTCTTCAAGACCCGCCTCGCCTTCCTGATGTTGACATGGACCTGGTCCATGGGCCTGCTCAAGCTCCGGAACTGGCGCTCTAGCTGCGGACCGTGCATCTTGTGAGCCAGGTTCTGCTTCGCTTGCTGTGTCAGCATCTCGAGGTCGGGCACGAAACTCTCGAGCACCTGGAACTTCCTAGTTGCCTCGGCGAAGTCCGAGGCCGCCTTCTCCAGCGCCCCGACCGCGGATACCATTGCAGACACCAGCTACGTCGCCGACGTCCATGGCTTCTTCTCAAGAACTCGACAACAGCTCAGCCTGAAATCACAGCACCAACGCGGCTCTTTCTTCCAAGAACTCAAGAATTAGCGATGGTTGCCGCGATTCC
Source organism: Otatea glauca (assembly GCA_036346275.1). Taxonomy (NCBI): domain Eukaryota; kingdom Viridiplantae; phylum Streptophyta; class Magnoliopsida; order Poales; family Poaceae; genus Otatea; species Otatea glauca. Next base: position 23,359,972 of record CM070714.1, on the reverse strand, counting down.
GCAAACACATGATGTGCATGCTCCAGGTATCCGCTACGAGCAGTGGAATTCCCCCTCTCCATCGGCATAGAATTTATCATCCATCCGAAAGTTCCAACTTCCAAAGACCACACAGGCATCAAACCGCAGCTCGTATCCAATCATGGCAGTATGGCACCGCACCGCACATGATCTACAGCAACCAAAGAACTGGTTACTCTTGCCAACTTACGACGAGTGACGAATTGATACCTGGAATACGGAGCACTGGGGGAAAGGAGAGGGTTACGAAGGAGATCAAAAGGCTTTCGGACGTAGCCGCCATGATGGAACGGGACGGATGGATCCGGTGTTTGCTCAAGAGTCAAACTCAAACTCAACATGCACCGCTACACAAAAGCATACATAAGATGCCTTACAAACAGTTTTACTAGCATGATCATCAAAGTTATAGAATATGCTAAAGACTGCCTATAATAAATTAATATCATAGGTGATTCGTGATACAAATCGGCCGTGATACTTCACGGACGGTTTGTACCACGAACTGTCTGTGAAATTAGTTTATCACAGACGGTTTTTTAATCGAACTATATGTGATAACACTTCTCTATTTTATATATATATATATATATATATATATATATATATATATATATATATATATATATATATATATATTATAGAGTTTGTGCCTGCTGCACTCCTCATTCAAACGAAATCTATTTTACCGACCTCGGCCTCCTTTCTGAGACCGTTGCCGCCGCTCGTCCTCGATGCCGCCGCCCCCGAGGCCGTGCGCCTCCTCCTCGTGCACATCGCCGCCTCCTCCCCCGAGCCTGTCGCGGCCACCTCCCCGAGTCCTCGATCATATAGTTTGAATATTATTAATTATTTATTCTTTGATTGTATTGTTGCTAAGATTGTCTGAGCTCCTAGTTCTAAAATGTGTCATAAAGTAATTGTTCATGATGTTGAATATATAGCAAAGTGTTGGTTGAGTAACATTAAAACCTCAATTCTAAATATGGTTTTATTGCTTTGAGGTGTATCAGTCCATGAACACACGTAAGATCCCAGTGACTACAAATTAAACCTCAAGGTGAAGATAAACACAAGTTAAACCTCAAGGTGTATCGGTCCATGAACACACGTAGCATAACGTAACCTACCAAATACCCGATGCATTGCTATTGTATAGAGTTCATATGCAGTTTGTTAGGGAACTACAACGTAAGCAGTTCCCCTATCACTTTGTTTGAAATATTAGGAATTTTCTCAATATTTTAATCCACAGAATTACGTAAATCATGATTAAACAAAGATGCATTTTTTGTTCAAAGCCAAAGGTACTAGATAACAAATTATCTATCTCATACGCAAAGACTAATGAACAAGAAATCAGCATGAATAAAACACGGTATAAGTTAATATACCCTTGAGCCGGTGCCACCGTTGGCACAAAGCGCAGTGTAACATTCTCGTTTGCCATGACGGTCGAAGTAGACGATCACGGTTGTCGCAGTGAAGCGTTGGTGCGAGAAAGAGGTTGATGCGGTCAGACGCGTTGCGGTCGCGGATGCGCTTCAGAACACCTTTCGAGCGATCGCGTGGTCGCTCCCAAAAACCTTATCGGCCTTCTATCTCGAGCAAGATCTCAAGAAGGGCGAGGTTCCGAGGCTGCTCCCTCTGCTACTTGTGCGCGCAAAAAGCAGGCGGGAATGCAAAGGACAACAGAACAAAGGATGAATGGAGTCTGCGTGGGAGAGTTCTCGCAGTGAAGAAAAGCACGGCCGTGGCTCTCCTTATATAGCCTCGCGACATGCAGCGCGGGAGCCGGCCATTACCGACCATCAACTCGGTAGCCGTTACGATGAATCGATTTACCATTATGCCACCATCAACCACGTCCGTTACGGTAATCGACGGCGCCATCGGTCACATTAATCACTGCGTTCTCGGTCATATTGACTATCAAAGCGGCAAAACAAACCGCTCCGCCAAAGACATCACGTCCGGATCGGCTGCGCTGCGCGCGTGCGTCACGTCTCGTCTCGTCTCGTCTCGCCTCGACTCGACTCGACTCGACTTTCGACGCGACACGCCACGCCCGCGCCTCGCCTCGGCTCGGCTCGGCTCGGCTGTGGCAGCTGCATGTGGCACAACCTTTACCCTTTTCCACCTTGCTAATTGAGAGACACACAACTCAACTATTTAAGTTGGTCAAACCTTCTCTCAATTACCCATATGGTACTAAACCAATTTCATGACTCCTAGTATTCTAATGGGCCTTTTGGAATTTCTATTAAATTAATTATGGGCCATCCCATAATAATCTAACAATCCCCACCAAATTTCAAAGACACATTTGAAATACTCTCGATTCAATGTAGTTTGATATACCAATTTTTCGATGGAGACTGTTAAGTTGAACTTCCATCTAGAACAAAAGTTACACTCATCCACAATCAACAATGGACTATGCCTTGAATTGACAGTTTTGTGCGAACAAGTTTCACCAAAGTCCTTTATCGATACTAGGTCGCTAAATGCATCCCCTCGGTTTGGAGCTTATAAGTCATACTCCTTAGCCTTTCATGAGCCTCTAGAGATCACCCAATCTCATAGACGTGACTAGCAATCGAACTCAGATAGGTGTATTCCTCATAAGATGTTACTCAGGACAACATCTCTGCTTATCAAAGCCACTCGGAATACATGAAGGTATAACCAACCCGCCATACAGAATAGGAGAGTTATTACATCTCAAGCGGAGTGGGCTAAGTATGATGTACTCTCCTCTCACCCACCACTAGCTTGTCTCAACATCCTAATTCACGGGATCTCCGATCAAATAGGATGAGTTACCACTAAGACATGACTTTATGTGGGTCTCAAGCCCATCTCCTCGATGCTTCATCTATCACATTCCGTGATAGTCCCTTTGTAAAAGGATCGCCAAGTTTTTAGCCGTCTCGACATAGTCCAATGCTATAACTCGGAGTTTCTCATTTTCTGACGAGACTTCAACCGCCTCTTAACGTGCCTTGATGACTTCATGTTATCCTTAGAATCTATTCACCTTGACAATCACCGTCGATTGTCACAGTTCAAAAGAATAGCGAGCACCGGTTTCTCAACTACCGGTAAGTCCTTCACAAGTTCACGCAGCCAGTCGGCTTCCACAGAGGCGGTATCTAATGCTATGAGTTTTGCTTCCATTGTAGACCTCGTTAAGATGGTCTGCTTGCAAGACTTCCAAGAAACAGCTCCACCACCCAATGTGAACACATATCCACTTGTGGCTTTTATTTCATCAGCATCAGATATCCAGTTTGAATCACTATAACCCTCATTACCCTAGGGTACCCGGTGTAGTGAATTCCATAACTTGATGTCCCTTTTAGATAGCGCATTACTCTCTCAAGAGCATGCCAATGATTATCTCCCGGGTTTGAGACAAACCGGCTTAGTTTGCTCACGACAAGCGAGATATCGAACCTTGTTGCACTAGCTAAATACATCAATGAACCAATGATTTGGGAATATCTCAATTGATCCTTTGCTATTCGTTGGTTCTTTCGTAATAGCACACTTGGATCATACGGCGTTGGAGCAGGTTTGCAATCGCTATAGCCAAAGCGACTCAACACCTTTTCCACATAATGGGACTGCTCAAGAGTAATCCCACCGTCACCTTCTCTTAACAATTTAATGTTTAAGATGACATCCGCTACTCCCAAATCTTTCATTTCAAAGTTTTGGACAAGAAGTCCTTGACTTCCTTAATCACATTAAGGTTCGTCCCAAAGATCGATATGTCATCAACATACGACACATAATCACTCCTTCACCCCACCATAGCGGTAATACACACATTTGTCGACTTCATTCACAACAAAGCCGGCGATGTTAAAGTTCTGTCGAACTTCTCGTACATCGCTAGGTGCTTGCTTAAGGCCATACAAAGACTTCAACAACCTACACACTTTTCCTTCATGACCCTTTACTACAAATCCATCAGTGATCCATATAGATTTCCTCTTCCAACTCTCCATTAAGGAAAGCCGCCTTTACATCCATCCGATGAATGATCGGACCGTAGGAGGCAGCCAAAGACGATAGTACTCTAATAGTAGTCAATCGCAACAGTGAGTAAGTATCAAAGAAGTCCTCGCCTTCTTTCTCGGTATAACCCTTGGCCACAAGCCTTGCCTTGTACTTTTCAATCGTACCATCGTGCCTTAGCTTTTTCTTGAACACCCACTTACATCCTACAGGTTTTACACCCATATGGACGTTCAACAACTTCCCAAGTTCCATTGCTCAAGATGGAATTCATCTCACTGACCGCTTCCTTCCAATAGTCGGCGTCTGCGATGAATAAGCCTCCTCAATGGTTCTTGGAGTATCATCCACTAGATATACAATGAAGTCATCACCAAAAGACTTTGTAGTCCTTAGTCTCTTACTCTTACGAGTTACTTCATTGCCCTCATCTATTGGATTTTCCTCAAAATGGGCTCAATTTGTATAGGAGTGGAAGGTTTAGGAGAGAAGATAGATTCTTGGCCGATGAGCTAAGTGTCTCTTTCATAGGAAATAAGTCCTCAAAGAATGTGGCATCATTGGACTCAAAAATTGTACCTTCATTCATATCGGTACTCAGATTTCACTATTAAGAATCTATATCCTCTGTTGTGAAAAGCATAACCAATGAAGACACAATCAACGGTTTTGGTCCAAGTTTACGCTTCTTTGGGATAGGCACATTCACTTTAGCCAAACAGCCCCAAGCACGTAAATAAGAGAAATTTAATCTTTTCCTCTCCCATTCCTCGAATGGTGTGATTTCTTTATTCTTTGTAGGAACCTGTTTAGGACATGACAAGCGATCAATATAGCCTCACCCCACCATTCCTTGGAAAGTCCCATTGTTTCTAACATGGCGTTAACCATCTCGCTTAGAATACGGTTCTTTCTTTCGGCAACCCCATTTGATTGGGGCGAATAGGAGGCGTCCTCTCATGGATTATTCCATGTTCCTCACAGAATAAATTAAACTCATTAGAAAAGTATTCTCCACCACGATCCGACCTAACCCGTTTGATTTTTCTCTCAAGTTGGTTCTCGACTTGACTTTATAGATCTTAAAATAGTGAAAAGCCTCATCTTTTGACTTTAATAAATACACATAGCAATATCTAGTAGAATCATCAATCAAAGTCATGAAATACCTCTTACCACCCTTTGTCAACTCCCGCTCATCTCGCATAAATCGGTATGAACTAGTTCTAACGGTGCCAAATTTCTCGCCTCATTTGCCTTGTGAGGCTTGCGAGGTTGCTTAGATTGCACACACACTTGACACTTAGAACCTTTGACTTGGGTAAATTTTGGGATTAAATTCATCTTGCTAACGCATCATGCAACCAAGATTAATATGACAAAGTCGTGAATGCCAAACATCGCCTCATGATTACAAACATGATTCACAATTTTATTCATGTCCACAAAGACAAGCGAAACAAGCCTCCGCTCTCATAGCCTTTTCCAATAAAAGTTCCAATTTTAGAAACAACACATTTATTGGATTCAAAACTAGCTTAAAACCATCTCTACACAATAGAGACCACGACAAGGTTTTTATTTATCACGGGCACGTGATGCACGTTCCTCGCCGCACGACTTTTCCTCAAGTAAACTTCAAGTCAATCGTGCCGACTCCACGTACAAATGCTCGCGACCCATTCCCCATCAACACGGAGGTAGCCCTGCGACTGGTAAGAAGAGAATAAGGATCTGTCGGACAAACATGTATATTGGCCCCGTGTCAATCCACCAATCGGTGAACGACATACCGATAGAACGGTAGGTATTGAAACATACCGGATGTTCCTCCTCGATTGCCAATAACAACGTTAGCGGACTTTTACGCTTATTGTCTTTGCGATCGGGCAATCCTTTGCCCAATGATCGATACCATTCTGAACAAAGCGGTTTCCTTTCCTTTATTCTTCTTCTTCTTGAAGCTAGTAGTTTGAGCGGCCTTGTTCTTGTTCTCGGGCTTTTGGACTTATTTTTATTCTTCTTGTTGAATTGAAAGATTTTCTTTGTACCACATTGGCACTAGAACTTTCTTTCCCACGTATATCTTTTGCCCTCGCTTTCTCCTCAACATTTAGAGACCCAATAAGACCAGCAACGCTGAACTCTTGTCTCTTGTGTTTTAGAGTAGTGGCAAAATCCCTCCAAGAAGGTGGCAGCTTCGCTATGATGCATCCCGCCACAAACTTGTCGGGTAATGCACATGTAAAATTCTCAAGTTCTTTCGCAAAAGCTTGAACCTCATGAGCCTGTTCTACTACAGAGTGGTCATCAACCATCTTGTAGTCATGAAACTGCTCCATGACATAGAGTTCACTGCCCGCGTCATAGACTCCGAATTTTGCCTCAAGTGCATCCCACATTTCTTTACCACTTGGCAAAATCATGTACACATCAACAAGATTTTCTCCAAGAACACTAATCACGGCGCCTCTGAACAAGTTATCCGCAGCCGTGAAGGCACTCTCCTGCTCAGGAGAGAGCCCACCCTCAGGCTGTGGTTTGCCTTGCGCAACGTGATACACGTTCATGGCGATCAACCACAAAATCATCTTAGCGCGCTAACGCTTGTAATTTGCGCCACAAATATAGTTGGCTTAAGCGCGTGAAATAAACCATGAGTTGTAAAATTCCTAGTATAAGGTTTTGGATTGTTGGAAATATTAGGAATTTTCTCAATATTTTAATCCACGTAATTACGTAAATCATGATTAAACAAAGATGCATTTTTGTTCAAAGCCAAAGGTACTAGATAACAAATTATCTATCTCATACGCAAAGACTAATGAACAAGAAATCAAGATGAATAAAACACGGTATAAGTATAAGTTAATATACCCTTGAGCAGTGTAACATTCTCGTGCCACAAGTAGACGATCACAGTTGTCGCATGAAGCGTTGGTGCAGAAGAGGTTGATGCAGTCGTGACGCGTTGCAGTCGAATGCGCTTCAGAACACCTTCGAGCTCGTGGTCGCTCGCCATGACGGCAAGATCTCAAGAAGGGCGAGGTTCCGAAGCTCGCCTCTCGCTACTTGTGCGCGCAAAAGCGATCACAAACAAAGTTGAATCGCGAGAGTTCTGAAGCGTTGGCTATCCTTATATAGCCTCGCGACATGCAGCGGCGAGCCGCCATTACCGAAGAGGTTGATCAACCACGTCTGCTACGGTAATCGGCGGCATTCGGTTGCGGTCATATTGACTCGATCGCGCTTCGATCACGAACACCTTTGCACGTCACGCCTCGCCTCGCCTCGACTCGACTCGACGTGGTCGCTCCCCAAACCCTTTTCCACCTTATCGGCCTTCTATCTCGAGCAAGATCTCAAGAAGGGCCATCCCATAATAATCTAACACACTTTGTGCAGCACCAATTTATACATATATAAAAAAAGATATCAAGTCTACATCTGTTATTTGGTTATTTCTCCATTTGTGATTATGTTGTGTAGTTGTATGATTGATTTGCTTTGACAAGCTACATGAATCGCTTTGTCCGCTCAAAAAGAATAAAAGAATGGAATGTGGAATATACTTGGTCTATTAATTTCTTCTATTTTTGATATGGCCTAGAAATTAAATACTACCTTCATGTTGCATCCATGCATGATTAGAGGACTAAGTTTGTTTAAGACATTAAAACCTCACATTGATGTTGAATGTAGATGTTTAACTTTTTATTGAGAAAGAGAGAGAAATTAGTTTTGATGTTCATATGAAATTATTCAATTTACAAATAGTAATCCAATTATAGAAAGCATCCCAAAAAATTAGGCCCAAGGATAAAAGAAAATAAAACCATTGTCATTGCTACATCTGTCGTGATTCATCGTCTATTTATATATGTCACAATGACTGCAAATTACACACTTAAAATGGAGCCTACAAACAACATATACGATATAGAAAAGCTGTTGGATACTAAACAAAATTTGAGATGGAGATAGAATAATTGAAGAGAAAGTATGATGTAATGAAGTAGAACAAAAGTAACAAGATTATGAGTTAATAAAAAAGATTTATGAAATGAAAAAAACTGAAAGACATAGATAACAAATTGTAAGATATTGAATCTCTTAACAAGATATTTAACATTAAGAAGCGCAAGACGAATATAGAGCTGCAAGAAGCCAAAGTTGTGCTTATAGAGATAATATAAATGTTTTTAGTATTTAATTAGATATAGTTACTGATAATATACCAAGATGATCATTTTTGTAGGGATTAAGAGATATAACTGGAAGTGAATCAGTTATTGGTGTCAAACAAATGGACAATGTACCGTAGGTGTGGTACTTCAGAGAGAATCGAAAAGCCTCTGTTGCGGTAGCTATGACACATATGATGGCAGGTATAGAAAAACCCTAAGGTCTCCTCTGTGGTATCACATTTTGTTAATATTTGTGGTATCACATCTTCTCAATGTATTGTCACCTGAAATTATTTTTAATATTTGCTAATCTCTAATCCAATTACTTAATAGTATCTTACTTCTTGGAACCAAAATGTTATCATAGGAATATTCTACTGCACAAAAGATAGATAGAAAATTTATCATGAATTAAAAACTCTGTGATCTAAAAGTTTTTCTTTTTCTTTCGGTAGAACTTTGATGATACTAATCATGGAAATTCTTATAGGAGAGTAAGAAAAACATGTGGATCGTAGACGGTTCTTTAAACAAATCGTTTGCGATAAACTATTATCACTGAAGGTTTGTACCAAGAACCGTCTGTGATGCATCGTATTATCACTGATATATGCTTACAGACGGTTTATAAAACCATCTATAATAATATTTTTCAACTATCTATAATGATCTTTTCTATAACAGTGATGGTAAGTACAGGGGGAGAGAGAGAGAGAGCCGTTCTGTTGGCAGATGCCAACGCATCCATCGTCTTGCATGGATGCTTCGCAAACTTGGCTATGGGAACGAGAAAGGGAAAGCCTGTCCGACCGTCAAAGTTCCAAACTTTGTAGATTTTCCAAACTATGTGAGTGTCACCGTAAAGGCACTCTAGTAGACGTCTGATTTTTTTTTAAAAAATAAATAATTTTTGAACTAGTTGTATTAAAAAGAATTACATAGCACTTCGGTCCTTTATTTACACACTTTCGTTAGTATATAACACATATTAATCTAAATTGTAACACTTTTAGATTACCCTCTTTTAGTGAAGTAAATCGACCAAACAAAGTGCTCCGTATGCGTGCCCTGTGCTTGGGAACTGTTTATTGTTATAGCCCTTAAAAAAATCAAAAATAGCCCAGCACTATTTATTTTTGTAAATTTGGCCCCTGAACCGGCAAATGCCTCACACCGGGCGCGGCATTTTGAAAAGTAGCACATGAAGAGCGCAGCAATACCACGACGCGACACGTGGCATTGCCACGCCTCCACTCAGCGAAATGCGAAAAAATAATAATGCAACGGTACTTTAGCATTGCATTGCTACAGTACCATGGCCTTTTTTTATCCGCTGAGTGGAGACGCAATATTTATCGTTGGTGATGCGCGACATTAGGTAATTTCTCTCTGCGGTTGCACGGCATTCGGTTTTTCGCCACGTGTCGTCTCGTGTTTATTTCTGCGCTACCCATTCGCGGGATTTGTATTTTTAAACATAGGTATCATATCAAGTGAAATAGAATATACTCCCACCGATCACAAATAGCTGTCATTTTAGACATAGATGTAGTCAAAATTTTGAAAATTTGATTGCCAATATCTTTTAAATATTTAAATTAGATACATAAAAATCATATATATATCTTTGTCTTGAAAAGTACTTTTATAATATTATAATTTTATTGGGTTTTATAAATACATTATAACAGAAATTAATGGTCAAAGTTGTTTTCTGGTTCATATTTTATGAGGTCATTTCATGTCTTTCTATATAGCGTAGAACTCTTCACTGTTGTAGCCCTTCAAAAATTATTTTTTCTAAAACTAGCCGTCATGCATTTTTTTTTCAGATATGACCCCTGGTCTGCAAATCCTGCGCACGAGGAGCGCAGAAATAAACAAAGGCGAGACGTGACAAAAAAAACTGAATGCCGCGCAACTACATAGTGGAATTACCTAATGTCGCGCGCCACCAGTACTGCTGCATTGTTATTTTTTAAATTTCGAATTTCACTGAGTGGAGGTGCGGTAACGCCACGTATTGCGTGATGGCATTGCCGCACTCTCCGTTTGCTGCTTTTTGAAGTGCTGTGACTCCGTGCACGGCATTTATAGGCCTGTAGGCCAAAATTAAAAAAAAATCGTATCGGAATTAGTTGTGATCTTTTTAGAGCTAAAACGGTGAAAAGTTACGTGCTCGGAGCATCTGCTCTATAAATGCATTGTATTTGGTATTTTTCTTTAGCTATATATGAATTTAGATTACGTGAAACTATTCGATCGTAGCATGTTTGAAACGTTTGTACCATGAACATCTCCTCTATTTTGATCTTGATTTGACCATTGACTACAGTAACAAACCTTCCGTATGTTTGCTGTAATATTTTCATCACAGTACTGTATAGTTTTTTTCTATACAAGATATTTCCATTATGAACGGAAATAACATTCCACAGTACTGTACAATGCTACAGTTCATTGCAGCTATCTCGCTGTTCGTCGCCGTTCCGCACTGTGCGCCTCTCACCTCCGCATCATAGGATTCCAAATAAAGGTGAAAACGGGCAGATATTTCCGGCTTGATTTGCGATTGGATTCGGTCGGATCTTGAATGGGATCTAGGGGAAGATTAGCAAAGCGGAAAAAGACAGAGGGAGGGGGAGCTGCATCTTATTCTCTTCAGAACTTCAGATCGGAGAAGCATTCGGAAGGGGCGAGGCCTTCTCGAGCTTCTATTTCTTCCGTTAAGGGAGATTCGGGAAAAGATGGAATAGGAAGACGTGTTTCCAGAACGAACAAGATACGGGTAGAGAAGGGGAAGTTAGCAAAGTTAGACAAGATTGGAATGGGCATAGGAACATGTATTGATGTACCAGATCGGCTAATGCTCCCAGGTTGATGCGTGCTAACGCGCAACGAGCAAGAAAACGGATGCGCGTGCTAACGCACAACGGCTTTCGCGCTAGTGCGCTCAATCCGTTGCTTGTTCTTTCGCGCTAGTGCGCTCAATCCGTTGCTTGTTCTTTCGCGCTAGTGCGCTCAATCCGTTGCTTGTTCGAACTTGCTGAAGGAGGAGATGATCTTAAGATAGTTTTCCGCTCAGGGAAAGGAATAGGCATATTTATAAAAAGGATAAGCTGGCAAGCACAGGTTTCTAAACAGGAGGATAGCAGATTCTAGGTCCTAAGGATAGAGGCTAGCCAGTTCCCTTTTTGGAGGACGCTTCTCCAGCTCTCGCAAGAATTGTATGGGAGTCGTCCTCGGGGGGACTTCCCGAATGACCGTACCAGGGAATTCTACCGTACTCCGTGCAGCTATGGTTGAATCGAGAAAGTGGCATTTTCTATCAGAAAATGAATCCGCTTTCTGATGGCCATAGCCCTCTTTTTGCATCACTACAATTTTTCGTAGTGGTCGACGGGGAAGAAAGAAATGAATGAATGTCCTTTTGGGAAAATGTAGAATAATACACCTACCGAGACGAAAGCCAACGTTCCGAGGAAGGCCGTTGTTCGAATTGAAACAAAAGATACCTTTGCCCTGTAGGATTCGATTAGGGTTTAAAGCAACATTCTCGAGTCTAGAATTTTCTGGTTGCTCGGTTGAGGGGGCTGGGAAGAGACATATCTTTGCGTGACGAAAAAGCCGTCTAGCACCTGTAGCTGGTTTGCTTTACGTCCCGCTGTTTGCTTACGAGTTTGGTAGCGAGCCGAGGCAGACGTTTGTAGATCCACTTCTCCAAATCCAGAAGACAGACGGGATTCTAGGATTATCCTTTTGGGCAAAGACTTTTATGCATATTTCTTCTGGGTTATCTATACCATACTGTATTCTCGTAAGATCGAATTAAACCACATGCTCCACCGCTTGTGCAGGCCCCCGTCAATTCCTTTGAGTTTCGGGCGCGTCGAGAGAACCATGTCGAAGGAACTCGGCAAAATGGAAGAGGGTCGACAGGCAAAGAATGGCTTGAGTGAAAGCTGGAGTGGCACAAGACAGATTGAAAGCAAAGGGAATAGCTCATATGGAAAGAAACATATATAGTCAATTTCATTTTAAAGATACCCGTAATAAGCGATATTCTAAAAGATTCTGAATGAATGAAGACTTTCTAATAACATCGGGTTCCCGTGCAGCCCCTTCCTTTTCAACTACCTACCCTCTCACTCCAGAGAGCCTAGGTCGACTGACCCAGCACGTCTTTCTTTCCTGGCAACAGAAGAAGCACAAAGTGGTTTCAGTAGCACTACCGAGTTCGCATCAGCGAAATGAAAGAGTTAGGTAGTTGAGGTATTCTAGTATTTCCCTGTTACTTTCTCATGTCTGTAGATACGAATACAGCCTTTTTTGCCACTTTAATGCATCTTAAGCCGCAAGCTGAACCTTCTCCTGGCTCCTCTTTTTCTTGTTGTTGGATCACGTAGTTCGCCCATGCAAATAATTCACTCTTAGGTCTATTCTGGATGTACAATGCAATTTCGGTAGTCATTTTCCATTTCAGTTGGAAAATGTTACGGAGCCGTTAATATCAAGTAAATACAGGACGGGATTCGAATATCTCAATTTTTTCTATTCGAATCGGATATCTAAATTTTTTTCTATTCGGATATCAGTAAGGTCCAGCCTATTTCATCACTTTTTTCCATAGCAGCCCATTTAAATTGAAAATTAGTTGGTTCCATTGATCCTAAAGTAATATATTGTTTTTATGACATCTATTGAACTTGATTGATATATAACTTGCTATTATGGTTGTGGTTGCATGGTTTAATTTAATATATATTATTTTATACATACGTGTATTATCTGTATATTTTTATCCGTTTCTAACCCGTATCCGTATCTCTAATAATTTGGATTCATATCTATATTCGACTAGCCTTTATCAGTTTCGAATCCGAAAAAAATATAGGTTAAAATAGGAAAAAAAAAACAAAAAAACACTCGACTTGCCGCCCCAGCCAGGGCCAGCCGCGTCACTTACCCCGGCCGGAATGCATACCAGCACAGCCACGCCGCGAGCGCAGAGAATCGAGCACGCTTCTACATCGCCCGTGCTGCGCGGAATGTTCGCCGACTCCACTGAACAGCTTCCTGCTTCCTCCGTGTTGGCGGGCACACGAGAGATTTTCTCTGCGCCGACGCGGCCGGTTAAGCCGCACGGCCGCCTGCGCTGTCGGTTTCAGCTCCTGCCGATGGCTCCGGCCGCGCGCTGACGGGTGGAGGGGAGCTTCGTCTAACCGCCTGGGTCATGGCCGGTGCACCCAAATGGGCTGTGAGGAAATGGCACTCTGCCTTTTAGTTTGACTAATTGGGCCGAGCTCCGCAGATCTTCTATTCTAGCCGTACATGATGGCCAGATCAGGTAAACGTTTTTTTAAAAGAAAATTGAGTAAATTTGATAAGAGTTACGTACATATTTTTGTCAAAACTATCAGTTTCTATGCACTACTGTTTACGCTTAACAAAACTGCACATAGGTTGACGTAATATTTCAAAAAAAGCACCGCAAAATTATGGTTCTTTGTTCGAGGGCACCGAGCCTATTAAATACCACTTCCAGTTGAGTTAGAGAGATATTTTTACGTAAATGACTTGTTGCGGTATCCTTAGATCAATCTGAACACAGTTGAACCGAGTTATTTATATCACAAGGATTCGACGGCTCCAACCGCACAGGTTAATACACCTAAAACCACAGGTGCATTCTCCGATCCCCCAGATGTCTACCCGCTCACAGTCCCCGACCCAAAGGGCATACAAGGCAATTCAACAACCTTCTCTCTCCGGATTCGGAAATGATACTTTTAATAGGCACAATGTTCTAAGAAAAAAACCACGATTTTGCAATGTCTTCCAACAGAAGCATGATTTTCCTATGTCTTGAGGATAGAAATCTCGTCAGAATTTCGCGAGATCTCGGTTTTTGGGTCTCGACGGTTTGTAGAAATGCCGACTGGACTAAAAAATTAAAACAAATCGAAATGCTACAGTGATCTCATTTTTTCAGCTAGATCTCGCTATTTTTGGCTGGAATTTTGGGTTTTTGACCCTGATTTTCAATTTGGATCACCGAATTTGGGTCAATAATCCTTGACAAAGTGATCTTCTATGAGAATTTATCGAAAAACTTTTTTTAAGATATTTTAAAATTTCAGCGGAAACACTGTCGGATTTTTATAAAATTGTACAGGCCTTGTCATGCTATGAAAAAATTATGGTACCATCTTTAGAAGCTAGGATCACACAGAAAATTTTTCAAAATATTTCAATTTCATTTGTTATATTTAAAAAATATAAAAACAGAATGAGCATAAATGAGGTAGTAACCATGGCGGAATTTTATAAATTTTGTCGAGTTTGATCATGATCTAAAATTTTTATGAGAGATTGAGAATTTCCTCAAAATCCTTGTCTAAAAGTTTTAAAAAATTTAAACCTGTTTTGGTTGCTCAATCAAAAATTATAAACTGTACAAGCACGCGCTTTGAAGTCCAAAAACTATGAAGTACCACTGTCACAATTTTTTAGGAATTCATTAGGTTTGATCATGATCTAAAAATTTCATGAGAACATTACAGATGCTTCACGACTATCCACAAAATTTACATAATTTTTGCATGCTCAGAACTATGCAAAAAAAATGTCGTACTTGTGATTCGAACCCGAGACCTACTGTTTGAATGAACTTGACTTCACCACTAGGCTACAACTGCTATTGCGTAACAACACTGAAGAATTAATTTATTTATGTATAGCATTCATACGGACTTTAATACACACTCAATCATTCACTCCCTCCCTCACTCGTTTTACCCATTCACACTGAACCAACTCCAGCCGAAGTTCAAGCTCAAGGTCTCTCTCACTGTCTCCTACCTGCTCCAAGAAAAATCCGCCCACCTTCGGTCGAACTCTGGCGTTCTTTGGCCAGAGAGAGCGAGATCTCGGTGGATTGAAGTGAGATTTCAGCCTCTGCAGCTTGCATTCAGGTGACAAAATATTTTTTCCCGAGCGAAATCTCGTGTATTTTGGGCGATATCTCGGTATGTAGTGCCATATTTGTGTGTCTATGTGCCGGATTGGACATTTGTTGGCCAGATTAGGTGTATTAGGGTGTATTAGCCATTTAGGTAGCATGTCTTAAGTGAGGCATTGCCATACATGCATGCAAGTGTTGAAAATTTCATCAGTGCAGCACAATAGTTTGTCTAACAAATTTGGTGTATTTGGGTGTATGATCAAAAATATGTCTATCATTTGCCATTAAGTATATATCATCATGTTATGTGTTGATGTATAGTAGGACGTTCAAGTCATTTTTTGGACAATAATGGATGCTACTCTACTAATCAAGTACTGCTACTCCTTGGAGCACAAAAAGGAAGAATGGTTCTAAGTCTTGAATCAACCGATTAAACTAGTACACTACTACTTCATGTAGTATTATATTTTCCAAAAGTAACCACTACTACAGAATTGTACATCAGAATCGGTTCTTTTTTGCCATTACAGTCGGTTTAAGTGGCAATACGAAGTCTTTAGATAGTGATAAGGTGGAGTTATCACAGTCGGTTTTGGCCCGATTGTGATAAAGCATCATTAGAATCGGTTATTAGGTGAAATCGATTCTGATGAACACTTTATCACAATCGATTTTTTTTCGAATAACTGATTCTGATAAAGGTCATCAGAATCGGTTCTTTCAAAGAAGCGATTGTGATGACCACCTCATCAGAATCGGTTCTTTCAAAGAAGTGATTGTGATGACCCCCTCATCAGAATCGGTTCCACATAAGAACCGATTCTAATGATGTGGTCATCACAATCGCTTCCTTTAAAGAACCGATTCTAATGATGGATCATCACAATCGCTTTCTTCCAAGAACCGATTGTAATGGTATGTTTATCACAATCGCTTCCATCAAAGAACCGATTCTACTGATGTGGTCATCACAATCGCTTGCTTAAAAGAACCGATTCTGATAAGAGGTCATCAGAATCAGTTCCTCTTAAGAACCGATTCTAATGATGGTGTCATCACAATCGCTTTATTCAAAAAACCGATTCTGATGAGACGTCATCAGAATCATATATACAAGAACCGATTCCAATTATGTGGTTATCAGAATCGGTTCCACATAAGAACCGATTCTGATGACCCTCATGGGGGTGTTGCAATTTTGCATATTACCCAAAATAGCACATATTAACAATGGGCATATATCACATTCACAATACAGAACACAAAATGCATATATCACATTCACAGAACACAAACACTTAAATTACAATACATATAGCCCATTCGTTCACAACATACAAACACAAACATGCTTAACAATCAAGACACGTGCATATATATCACATTGACATATACAATTAATATTGTTTCCATATGGACTAGTAGGACGCTCAGATCTCTAAACCTACCGTCCTCCGATATAACTTCTAACCAGCACCATTGGCATAAGTGGTCTCGTAAATTGTTGAGTGCTTTGCTATCTAAGCTCTTCTGGGGGATATTGATCTTCTGCAAAACATAAATGAGTGCATGAATTTTAGTTTCAAAATTTGTATGTGAAAGGCTAAGTATGCATGTACATATACCTTAGGAAAAAGGTGTGAGCCACCGACCACAACCAACATGTGTTGCATGACATAGAAGCCGCACAGGTCATCGCTGCCCTGTTGATGACACTGTGAAGAGAGAAAAAGAAATTAACACACGAAGATTAGATGTCAGAAAAAATTAATCGTATATATGCTAGGCACTTGTACTGTGAATTTCTTATACTCCAGCGTCTTGCCCTTTTTGTTATCGTGTGACCCTCCTTCATCGACATAGTCCGAGAAACCCCTACATATATTGGAGAGATGCCATTGAGTAAAAAAAATAATTAAATTCAGAAAGTGTTAGGTTACGGTAATGTACTTACTTCTGCAAAGGACACTTGATCGCGTAGGCCATCGGTCTCTTCTTGATTGAGCTAAAAATGTAGACTATGTTTTCACTCGGAACGAGGACGAGTAGAACCCAATGGTTACTTATTAAATGGAATGTAGTGCAAGGAAATAAGTTCGCATACGGTTTAAGTGCGTACAAGTAATTGAAGGGTTTGTACTACTTACTCCTTGTGGTACGGTATTACAACGAAGTCCTTCGTCGACTCAGTATGCAATACCCCCTTGATGTAGCTAGCAACAAACACCGGATGTAGCCTAGCCGTGGTCGCAGACACAAGCTCGGGGTCGACGAACCCAACTTGGTTTTGATTCGTCACGGCTCGCTGTCTCATTGCCCTACAACTCGTGTTGATATTAGAAAACATAATGCAAAATCCTATAAAAGTCGTTAGCTCATGATGTATGGTGCGATACTCACAGCGATCCAGGATCGTAAATTAGAAATATCGACGGCTTTTAATTGGTACACACAAAACAGATCCTCAAAACTGACAGGGAATATCCCATTCTCGTCACGGTGGAAATGTACCCTTTTATACATCACATTGAAGTCAACTCGACGCTCTTTCTCATTCACCTTATCAATGTACCATCCATGGAGCATGCGAGTCCACCTGCCTAGATCATTTAGTTCGTTGGATGCAAGCAAGGGCTTTCCATGTACGTAATCCTTAAAATCATAAGGGATATCTGTGGCTTGTGCTGACTTTCCTTTCTGGACCGAAGGAGTCTTCGAGGTGAGGGTAGTGGGCTTTTCAAGTACCTCAAGGGGCTTTGTGGCCTTTATCAACTTTGCCTTCTTGGCGGAAGGAATCTCGAAGGCCTCTTGTGGTTCTGTTGGTGTCGTGCTTGTCCTTTTACACGTGAGCTCTACACTCTGTGTAGGACTCATCACGGTGGTGGGAACAAAAGCAGGAGCAAGCACAGGTACGGTAGGAACCTGCAAAGCACGTGCATATTTAACTTATTGCAGTACTACTGGAATGGTAGAGAAGACGCGGGGGATTTTTACCTTGACCAGTACGACACCCGTCGTGGGCCACTTGATGAACGACATGCGTGCTTGCCCGAGAGTGCTGATATCTTCGTTGAGGGGAACTTGAGCACATGTGATAAGAAGTATTCATGGACGTAGTCCACCTGCACCCTCATGTAGCCCTTCCCCAAAGGCTGACCATGCACAGTGTCGTTCTCCTTGCATGGAAATGCAACCCCGCGTGCAGCCTCGATAGGAAATCCGTCCTCCATCAGGGTGATGAGCTGGCACTTAGCAGGGGCCTGCAAGATGTACGCAACTTGAGGAGAAACATTGTGGGAGTTACACTTGTAGCTTTAAGTTAGGAAAAATTAATTATTACCTTCAGCTGGGGATCGGTCTTATCATTTTTGGAACCACAGCTGCTAGGTCGGGGCATAGGCTTCTCTACAAGAGGCGAGGATTGTGGCTCGACTGGAGATCATCGCCATCATCTCAGCCCTCAGCGCTCCTCACGTGCCATCATCTCCCCCCTTATCTCATCTTCACGTGCCATCATCTCCCCCCTCATCTCCTCCTTGATCTCCTCCCTCAGCTGCTCCCTGAGCGTCTCCTTGAGGCGCTCCGCACGTGCCTCCCATGATCTTGATCTAGCACTCGAAGCGTCATCTTGAAAGTAGGACTTCTTCGTATGCCCCGACCCTGCGGCAAGCATCCGGCCCTTATGATCGGGCTTCCCGATCACAGATGACAGGATATCCTTCGACCCTTGGCTTAGGAAGGTCCCCTGCTCTTTCTGCTGGCTTACCTCCTCCTGCAATAAGCGAGTAAGAATTATATCTGAAATACAACAAGCTGGGTCAACTGCAATGTACTAAGTCAGATGTCTTACGATAATAGAGATGACGTGCGCAGTAGCGGGGTTTGCGACTACAAGCTGCCCGTCGGGGGTTTTCTTTGTCCTCGCTAATACCCAGTTGCGTGCCCATTCCTCACATATGTGGGAGTAAGGCATCATCGTCCCGGAGTTCGCGCACTCCTCGGCTAGTCGCGCCCACTCTGCCTTCTTCCCCTCATAGCCGCCTGTACCGAGGTGGTGCGGGTGCGTGTTGTGCCTCTGGATAGCGGTGTTCCTCTCTCTCAGCTGCTCTGCCTCGGGCGTACCCTTCGTCGCCGTGAACTCATCCCAAACATCTGGAGTCACGAATGGATACCTCTCGAATGGTGTACGACCTTTCAGTACGTACTCACTGTGCATTTGCCCTTAACCTCGTCCCACAGTCGATTCTTCTGCTCGGCGTTGACTTCCTTCCTTCAATCCTTAATCGTTATGGGCACTCTCTCCCTCACCAATTGACCGAGGAATGACCGGTATCGCCCCTTGTACTTGGGAGGACCCGTGCAGACCCCCGTGGTATTGAAGTGGAGAACTTGCGGTGTTCTCTCTGTGGCCCCTTTGTTCGGTCCTCGGGCCTTCCTCACCTTACTCGGCCCCTCAACATTTGGAACTTGGCTCGGCCCCTCAGGAGCACCTTCTACTCTGTCTGGCGAGGAGCCGATGCTCTCTAATTGTGACATTTTGAGTTTCAGTATCGATAAGGTCATATATTTGACATGGCGAAAGCAATTGCACCTATTTTGTGAACTTGACAATAAATCATGTAAAGCGATGAGTGAATAGATTAGTAATAAGATGTAATTGTTCTAGCATATTTCAGTACAGTAACAGATGAACGAATGATCTTCAAGAAAAGTCTATCTGATGACTAACTAAATACGTACCAACGATAACCCCTAATCTCTAAATAGGTTTGGTCCTAATCCCATTCGAGGATATGTGATTCGAGCAAGTTCCTAAGCCGTTGTATAACTCCAGAGAAAATTTTGGCAGCATCTCCCCGCTGTTCTCCATATGCACGTCTCGACAATAGGTCAAGAGGGGTGTGCATATGGAGAACAACAGGGAGACGCTACCGAAATCTACTCTGAAGTTGTACAACATAGCTCAGGAACTTACCCGAACCACATATCCTCGAACTGTCCAAAAATGTGGACAATTCGAGACTGCTTGCTTATGAATGTGCCGAAATGGCATATTCATAAACAAGTACTCTCGAACGGGAGACGTAGGTTACGCATTGTGAACTCTAACGTATATCATATTACAGTAACAATAATAACATGTAGGTAAAAATTAATTATAGTATTTGCAGTAGATGATGAAAGCATGCACTGTGAAATTTTTACTCAGAAATGTTTGCAAAAGAATCACAAGCAAGTAGATGTAAAGTGAACATGATAATTGGAAGGCATGGAAACTGTTCATGCCAAATGCACAACATCCACTATTGCTCCAGCAGCACCAGGAAAATCTGAACCATGCCAAAAGGTCCACTTTATTCTACTGTCATTTTGCAAAAATGTGTTATATTCTTTGATAGTTGGAATACATTTTGTTTACTTCTGAATACTCTTGAGCCTGTAACATCATATATTTTGATTTCATTTTTTATTTATCAATCTGTAGTTATCTAGTTCTCATTCTTCTTCCATGTTGTAGGAGATCCGGAGGAGGAGGATATACGGACAAGATATTGCAGAGGAAGATCAACTGGCATCGGACCTTGATTTCATGAAACATAGGGTTAGTTCTTCTCTGGTCAGTGAATGTTTTGTAAGTTACTAAATTTGCCAGTGCAACTAATGTTGGTTTTCACAGCCTGTCTTACTGGAGGGAGAGAAGTTAACGAGGCAATCATGAAAAATGTACAAGACTTGGCCAAGTCATTTTCAAATTACAAAGATGAAGTCCTGGTATGTTTCTGGTTGCCTTTAATTATTTTTTAGATATCCATTTTCTAGCGGTTATTATTTTTGGAAACACTTCCTAAGATGCATTTTCTCATATAATTATGAGGTGAAAAACTGATTTTGATGCACATATTGCTAAACTTTGTAGATGGGAAAATGTGTCCAATGAAGTGATACTTAAGCTGCTAATTAGCTGCCTACTCTTATTCTGAGTGTCATTTCAGGCTTTGGCCTGCTATAAAACATTTATGCACTATATGAAATGATAACATGGCATGGGATATACAGATGGTTCGGTACACTAAATCTAGTCCAACTCCGAATGAGAAGCCTATTGCAGCATATCAATGTGATCAGACTGCAAGGAATTATGGTTTGAAAAGGTAATATCACCCCTCTCAGCTTAAACCTCCTACTACTATTCTAATCTCTATCAGCCCCAAACTGAAGCATTTGTCAGTTGATCACGCACCTCTGAATTCCAGGCCTCATAAGTACTCACCACAGCAAAAAGATGAAATTGAAAGGCTCGGTAGAATGTGAGAGGATCCCTAACAATATTAACTAACACACAATAATATAAGATATGCATATGAAGAGATAAACAATGCAAATCTAGTATTGTTCACCACAGCAACTTCATCAAGCATTGAAATAACCACAACATCACACCCATTTTCAGAAAGTTGTGATCTAACAAAGGACAATTTTGATGGCACATCAACACCAGCAAATTTGGATTGGGAATAAGGTTTGAGGCTTTAAGCATTCTTCCCAGATCCCACATTTTCAGGTTAAATTATGGCACTAAATTTTCAAGTTAAATTATGGCACCTAGAAAATGTAAAAATTCAGAAGTGACAACAACCTACGGTTGATGTACGTCGAGGCGACGGGCGTCAAGCAAGCGGGTCGTATGACGGTCGTCGGTCGGGAGGCAGGCGACGGGCGTCGGGTCGGTCTTGCGGCGGGCGACGGTCGAATTGCCGGGCAAAAGCGTCAGTCGAGGCGGGCCGTCGGGGCGGGCGGCTATCGGGTCGGGCGGGCGCAGCGGAGTGTCGCCGAGGCGGGCGGCGGGCGAAGGGCGCCGGCGTCGGGTCGAGGCGGGTGTTAGGGCAAGCGGGCGTCCGGCGGTGGGGCTGCCGAGGTCGGGCGACAGGCGTCGGGTGGCGGGGCGGCGGAGGGTGTCGCGCGGGCGGGGGGCGCCAAGGGCGGCGGAGGTCGAGCGGTGGGGCAGGAGCTAGCTAGGGTTACGGATCGATGGCTACGCCCGCGACTGAAATGGGCACTAAAATCGCGAATCGGGTGCTAGCGGGAATAAACTGGGGACTAAAATCGCAAGTATCAGTATCGCTTTTTTTCAGAAAACCGATATTGCTATTAGTCATCAGTGTCACTTCAAATAAAAAACCGACACTGATATTAATCATTAGTATCGGTTCACATAACAAAACCCGACACTGATGTATCAATATTCGTATCGCTTTACTAACTAAAACCGACACTGATGCTTAATATCTGTATCGCTTTTGTAATAAAACCGACACTGATGTTTATCATCAGTATCACTTTTTTTAATGAAACCGACACGAATATTAGTCATTAGAATCGCTTCACATAAAAAAACCGACACTGATGCTTAAATATTTGTATCACTTTTTTGAAGAAAACTGATTCTGGCACATCATTATCTCAATCGGTTCTCAAGAAAAACCGACACTGATGTAGTTCATTACACTATTACCTTTCCAGACAAACCATGAAGTCTCTAAATTTTCAGAATTAAATCAAAGAGTGAACAACTTTTGCAAATATCGTTGGAATTATTTGAAATTTTCCAGAAATATACTTTGGGATACTACAAATCTTATCCAAAAAGAATTTTGCAAAAAAGAGTTTGCATTGAAAAAAGATACCAAAATTCACTTTGTAGGCATGAATTTTCCTTACATAGTTGAAAAGTCGAAACTTTCTCAAATGAAGTCCAACTTTTTGAAAATTTCCAAAAATGATTTCATATAGCTTAGCCTCATTTCTGTGTCTTAGAATTATATAGATTGTACATCACATCAAGACATTGTCAAATAGAATTTTCTTTCACAACATATGTCACAAAGTGCAGGCATAAAGAGAAATTGCATTGCCATCAAAGCCTCAAACAGCAATTCACCCTGAATTTTTACTTTGAAAGCATTGCAAACTATTTTACATACATAATACAACACTAAGATTAACAACAAACATTGTAATAGTCTATTTATTTACAATATTGCCGTTCATGATGATCTACTCGAACATAATTGGCTCCATGTGTGTCGTCATCCCCGCTAAGACAGGACCCATCTGCAAATGAAGGTATCTCATCGAATTGGTTATACTCTTCTTCATCTACAACATATTCAACTCCTACGATCCGTCTCTTGCCACGAAGAACGACGTGCCACCTCGGATTGGACGGATCACGCACGTAGAAGACTTGAGTTGTTTGCTTCGCAAGGACGAACGGGTCATCTTTGTAGGCAAGTCTACTGAGATCCACAATAGTAAAGCCTCTCTTGTCGATCTTCACTCCATGTGAAAGTCCTACCCACTTACATCGGAACAAGGGAACTTGGTATATTCCGTAATTGAGCTCCCAAGTTTCTTCGATCAACTCATAGTAGGAGTTCATTGTGGTTGGGGAGACTCTTTTCGAGTGATGATAATCGGAGAAAACATTTATGCTCACACCACTATTTTGGACAGTACTCTTGGCATCTTGACTCTCAGTGTAAAAGGTGTAACCATTAATATCGTATCACTGCCATGTCTGTACATTAAATCTTGGTCCGTCAGCCAACCATTTTACATCCTCACTAAAGGAGATCTCCGCTTTTTCTTTGAACCATGTGAGGAATCGATCATTGTGTTCTTCTGCGATGGAAAGCTCATCCATTTGTGGATTCTCTTCCCGTAATATCAACTTATGTTTGCTTCGATGTATGGATTTAACTTCATACTGCTCGCAAGATCATCAAATATGCCTTGCAATACATATCAAACCTAGGACTCATTAGTTTGGACCCAACGGTTCCTTTACTAGCAAGTCTGCCCTCGTGACGAGATACAGGAACACTGATTGCTTGTCTTTTACCTAAGTAGTCCACGTAGAACTCAATAACCTCTTCAGTCCCATAACCTTCAACAATACTACCCTCAGGCTTCGACCGAGTCCTCACGTAGGACTTTAAAATACCCATGTACCTCTCGAATGGATACATGTAACGTAGGAAAGTGGGTCCACATATCTTAATCTCTCTGACAAGGTGAACAACAAGGTGGACCATTACGTCGAAGAACGACGGTGGGAAATGCATCTCAAGCTGACATAGAGTCTGCACCACCTCACTCTGTAAGTTATCTAGCATATCGGGGTCAATAACTTTGCAGGAGATAGCATTGAAGAAATAACACAGCTTCGTGATTGCCAACCTTACATCCTCTGGCAGAATATTTCGGATTGCAACTGGGAGCATTTGGTTCATCAAGACATAGCAGTCGTGGGACTTCATGCCCGACAACTTCAAATCATCCATGGACACAAGCTTCTTAATGTTTGCGGAGTAGTCGGATGGAACTTTAATACCTTGCAGACATTTGCAGAGATCTTCTTTCTCCTTCTTGGACAGGGTGTAGCATGCAGCGGGGATGTATGGACCTTTTCCATCCTCCTCTATCACTACAAGCTTGGTCCTGATTCCCATGTAGACCATGTCACGACGAGCATTCACACCATCCTTGGTCTTCCCAGGTATGTTCAATAGGATGCCAACCAAATTATCGCAGACATTCTTCTCAACATGCATGACATCAATACAATGTCGGACATCTAACTCCTTCCAGTACGGTAAGTCCCAAAATATTGACCTCTTCTTTCAAATTGTCCTTGGACAAACAGATTTACGGCTCTTTCCGTACTGAACATCGATATCCTCTACACGTGAATATACTTGCCTTCCACTTATAGGCTGCGGTGCCAAACGGACTTCCCTCTTCCCATCAAATTTGTCATCCATCTTACGGTACCGATGACTTTGAGGTAGAAACCTACGGTGACCCATATACAGTTTTCTTGAATTTGGCACCATAGACTCTCGTCTCCTCTTCACAAATAGGACACGCTTTGGCTCCTTTCGATCAGAACCCGCCAAATTACCAAGGGCCGGGAAATCATTTATGGTGCAAAATACCATAGCCCGTAGGGTGAAATGCTCTCTTTTGTACGCATCCCACACCAAGACCCCCTTATTCCACAATTTTACCAAATCCTCGATCAGTGGTGCAAGGTACACATCAATATCATTTCCTGGCTGTTTGGGTCCAGAGATTAGTAATGACATCATGATATACTTTCGCTTCATACACAATCAAGGAGGGAGGTTATAGATACACAATGAATCGGCAGTCTTTGTGACGATCGCTCATGTTATCAAACGGATTCATGCTGTCAGTACTCAACCCAAATCTTATGTTCCTCATTTCGGCACCAAACTCCTCATGTTTCCAATCGATGTTTCTCCATTGAGCCGAATCAGCAGGGTGTCTCAGCTTGCCATTCTCCTTTCGAGACTCATAATGCCAACGCAACAATTTTGCCTCTCTAGGATTTGCAAACAACCGCTCCAGACGGGGAATGATGGGCAAGTACCACAATACCTTGGCCGGTGCACCTTTAGAGACCTCTTCACCGTCGTTGCCCTGACTCTTACGCCTCTTGTCATTACGCTTCTCCTTTTGTTTGTACCGGGGCACACCACAAACTAGACAAACGTGTAGCTCCTGATGTGCGTTACGGTACAAGATGCAATCATTCGGACATGCATGTATCCTTTCTATTTCCATTCCCATGGGACATAGTAGCTTCTTCGCTTCATAAATGCTTGTTGGCAACTCGTTTCCCTCCGGAAGCAGATCCGATAGAAGAACCAGAAGTGCATTGAAACTTGTATCTGTCCAACGGTGTTTTGCCTTCAGTTCGAACAATGCAAGGACCGAAACCAACTTGGTGTATTCCGCTTTGCAACCTGTGAACAACGGTTTCGCATCGTCTTCCATCAAGCTTTTAAACTTTTCAAACTCTCTTTTCGTGTAATTACCCTCCACATCTCACAGCATTTGCTCAAAATTGACCCCCTCAAACATATCAAGCTGCAACTCGTCATCCGGTTCCACCGTGTCTTCGTTGCATACCAGAAGGGTACTACCTGCCTCCCCGTGATGGATCCAACATGTGTAATTCCTCACGAAGCCACGTCGAATCAAGTGGTCCTCAATTTGAGCTGAGTTGTTAAATCTCCTTAGATTGGTGCAATCAATGCAAGGACAATATATGAAGTATACACCCCTCCTCACCATGTCCTCTTCTGCAATTTTTTTGAACTCCTTAACACCCCTCTGAAATTCAACACTCACACGGCTTTTCTGATACATCCATTCCTCACGGTCCATCTGCAATTAAATTTCGCACAATAAATTAAGGAAAAACCGGAGCGACAACTAGCTAGCTATTTTAAATATTGAGACATCATTTCAATTAATATTACCTTTGCAAAATAGAGGACAGGTTCCAAGATATATAAATGTACTCCCGATCGATACCTACCTTCTTCCCTCGCTTAGAGCTTCCAATTCCCCACATAGGAGACATAAATTTTTAAAATCAACAATGATATCAAATAACCTAATTATATAGATAGTGCAGTAGCTTGCAAATCTTTTTACTACAACGAAACGAAACAAGGGTACCAACGATGACTCCTAATCTCTAAATAGGTTAGGTCCTAATCCCATTCGAGGATATGTGGTTCGGGCAAGTTCTAAGCCGTTGTACAACTCAAAAGAAAATTTGCAAGATCTTCTCATTGTTCTCCATATACACGTCTCGACAACAGGTCAAGAGGGTGTGCATATGGAGAACACCAGAGACGCTACCAAATCTACTCAAGTTGTACAACACAGCTCAGGAACATACCCGAACCACATATCCTTGAACTGTCCAAAAAACGTGGACAATTCGAGACTGCTCGCTTATAAATATGTCATTTCGTTCACCATATTTATAAACATGCATCCTCGAACGGGAGACGTAGGTTCCGCAGCCTAAACTCTAACATTTATCACATGATCGCAATAATAATTCCATATTAGCACGAGAGCACTACAATATATAATTAAATAGATGTGTGTTTGTCAAATAAAGAGTGTGAAATCTGAAGGCACGTACACAATTTCAGTGCAACCTAAACTTTATTCACGACATGTCGAAATTACCTAGTGCAAAATTGAAGGGGTTTAAAGAATTGCTCACATTTTGAAGAAAACCGCAAATGAGGGTAAAAAGAGGGGAATCTCGTCAAGATAGGGTTTCAAATTTGCCCTCTTAATACCCACCCATGAGGACTTCAAATTTTCTCACCCAAGTATTGCTTCCAACCACACAATATGAGATGTTTTCTCAGGTGGCGGCGGAGAAATCTCCTCTGGAGCAACAACAGAGAAGAGTTCAGCGCGAGTGCTATATATGACCTAGCGAGGCACATCAGAATCGATTCTTTTCAAGAAGCGATAGTGATGTGAACGGTCATCACTATCGGTTCTTTTTAGAGAAGCGATAGTGATGAGCACGTCGACATCAGAATCGGTTCTTTTCGAGAAGCGATAGTGATGTGCACGGTCATCACTATCGATTCTTTTTATAGAAACGATAGTGATAACCACGTGCACATCACTATCGCTTCTTTTCTTAGAACCGATAGTGATGTGCGTAGTCATCACTATCGGTTCTTTTTATAGAAACGATAGTGATGATCACGTGCACATCACTATCGCTTCTTTTCTTAGAACCGATAGTGATGTGCGTAGTCATCACTATCGGTTCTTTTTATAGAAGCGATAGTGATGATCACGTGCACATCACTATCATTTCGTTTCTTAGAACCGATAGTGATGTATATGCACATCACTATCGCTTATATCAAAAGAACCGATAGTGATGTGAACGTGATCATCACTATCACTTCTTTTGTTGGAACCGATAGTGATGACCGTTCATATCCCTATCGCTTTTTAGTTTAGAACCGATAGTGATATGCCCAATGTTACATCACAATCACTTATAATCTCCGAACCGATAGTGATTAGTACTAGCACCTCTCCGAAGTTATTTATCACAATCGTTTTTTCCTAAAAACTTAAGAACCGACACGGATAAAGCGATAGTGATGTGCCGTTCTGTACTAGTGAACGTAGACTCACCATGTTGAAGACTAGCTAGTATGCTCTTTTCAAGTTTAGCATGCACAATAACTACCAACAGGTTAGTGGCATGTGTGAGCTATTGTTCATTCCAGTGGAATTCTTTTGTGTTCTGTAGTAGGTTCTCGCGATGGCAGATTGTGCAGGTACCGTATGGGAGCATAGGGAGCGCATAGGACCGTCTGGGTCGAAGTGCAACTATTGCAGACATGTTATGAAGGGTGGAGGGGCAACCTGTCTGAAGGAACATCTGGCTGGCCGTACCGGTGATGTGAAGGCCCGCCCCGGCGTGCCTAAAGTGGTTAGGCAGGACATGCTTGCCGACCTCCGTGGAGGTCATGAGAAGAAGGAGAAGGAGGTGATGCGCCTCCGTAAGGATGAGACATGCGATGACTAGGCAACCTTGGCCACAGAGTACCGTACCGGGTAGAAGCAGCTCAAGATGGCCATAAGGGCCTCTAAAGAAGAGGCCTATCTCAGGAGCTAAGGTTTAACCACAGGTTCGTGGTCTGGGAGTGGTGCAACGAGGTCAGTCTTCCAGCCATTTGGGCTTCCCAAATGAACATCTTGCGTACGATTCGATGCCCTACAGATGGGATCAGGATGGGTACGGTTCTAGACAGAGTTACAACGGATCGAGCATCTCTTGGTCGTTCGACTACACTGATCCATACGTCGATCCATACGCACGAGACACATGTGTTAGGTACCTTCACCAGTCAGAGAATTATACCGGCTGGATGGCTCATTACGAATATTGAAAGTCTGTCTACCTACCGCAGGACATGACCTGGAAAGAATACAAGCAGCTGCATGGGAGGAGGTATCACAAGATCATTATCGATAACGAGGAGGTGGAGTTTGCACCACAAGCATACTACTACTCGTAGGTATGTAAACGCATTGTTGTCCGTGCTTTGCATGATCCTACTCCTTTAATTATGCATCTTCTTGCAATACATGTTCATACTGTATACTCATTTTTCATTTATGGCTCTTGCAGAAAGTTCAGGACTTCGGACTGAGCGTTGTATTCTGGCGTCATCCGTGCTTTCATAGGTAGTTCTCACGTGCTCCTGTATGGTAATATTTGTGGTGTATATATGATAAATTGTCATATATATCAATTTTATTTCATGCCTATTAATTGTGATCTAAATATATATTGATTGTTTCCAATTGTAACCCTCAAAATCCGAATATCAGTTGAAATACTGCCGAAATTTCTAACTTCACATATTGATAATCATCTAAAAAATTTATGGCAAGAATAATGATACATCAGGACCATCCAAACAAAAAAATTCAAAATTTCCTAACATCGTTTGTTCTATTTTTCATTCGGTTCAAATTTGCCGTCAACGTTTTTTAGGACAGCAGCAATATTTTAATTTTTAAAATTTTCTCAGGCTTGATAATCCTCTTAAATTTTTGGAATAACATTATTGATGTGTCAGGACCATACACAAAAAATTTCAAAAAAATTTGACTTCATTTGAACCTGATTTCGCTCGGTGCAATTCAGTCGAGATCTCGGCAAAACCGGCCAAAATCTCGAATTTCCCGGTTAAAAAAATCGGATTTGAAATTTCGTTTTCGTGTTTTGTTCGTAATTTTTTCCAAAATTTCGAGATCTCGACGAAATTTCACTCTCTGGCCAGCTCCGAGATGTCGAGCGAAAACGAGATTTCAAACCTTGCTTGCAACCAGTTTTACCTTTAATCATCCGTTACATACAACGGAATTTGGCGGACGGGACCCATATGTCAGTGGCCACCTGTCAGCCCTCTCCTATATCCTAACCCCGCGTGGTGCATGAAACCTCAGCAACGGCAGACAGTGAATCGAAGAAGAGGATCTCGTTGGTTTCACAAGTATTTGCTGCTCTTGAAGTACAGGCTTCGATATTCCATCATATATACCTCCTATAAATTAAATTTCTAGCTGGGAGCTTTGGCGCCTACCGAAGAAAAATGATCCTATATCCATCGATCGCGTCTTGGAAATCCGTGCGATGTGGTCGCAAGTGAGGATGAAGAGCAAACACAAGATCGAGCGCCTCCAAAGGCAGCGCAGCTGCAGCAACAAGGTCGCTAGTGCCCGATCTTCTTTAAGTAGCGCCTTTGGTTCGGCCCCAGGCAGGATATATACCACGTCCATGATAAAAGGCAAGCAAAGAGAGCGGCCGGGAAAGACGTTGGCAGGCAGGGGCTTAAAAGAAAGAAAGAAAGAAAGAAAGAAAGAAAGCGGCGGGCAGCCAAAGCTGAGGCCACGTATAAAGCTCGGAAAAGGGCGAGGCGATCGAAGAAGGGAATCTCTCGCCGGGCGCCGAGAGCCCATCTGCTGCCAGCGCCGCCGTGGAGGGTTGATCGGAGGGAGAGCCCAACAGCGCCGACGTGCTCATGCATAATGATGATGCATCGATCGAGGAGCACCGCTTTTGACAGAGAAATCGCTCTCCATCACAATCTCCTCATTTGGGCGGCACATGCAGATGCATGCATGGTCCTAAAGAGTTAAAGATCGACAACGAGCGCATCCAATGCACATTACGCATGACTTGAGATCGTGCATGAGGCCGCTGAATCATCCGTCTTTAACCTATCATTTGTTGGGTCGTGTGCTGGCTTCCATCTCATTCTCACCGCGAGGTGTCTGGTCTGGTGTTTAACTTACGTGTTCTGCACGTGCTGCATGCCCCGCTGTTTTAATTGTAAAAGAAGAAGAAGAAGAAGAAGAAGAAAAGCAGCTGCATTGCATGCTGCTACGTGTGACAGCACGACTTGGCGCGGGGACAGGTTGAAGTTCGCCGCGCCGCGCCGCGCCGCGCAAGTGGGATCGCACGTGCATGCATGGGGTTTCGTTGAGTTGCTCTTGAATGTTATCAGAGCTAAGTACAAGCGTTAGATTCAGGGTTTTCAAATATATTCTGGTTGGTAGTTTTGTACTTTTTTTTCGCATTATTCAGTTCTGACTAGCAAATCTTCTCTTAAGACATTGCTTCTATTTTGTTCTTGCTGCGTATTCCATCCAGTACAAGGTTTGTTCTTTCACACACGAACGTGCCAACATATTACGTACACATCTTTTCTCCCAAACAAAAGTAACATGTGCTCAGCAGAGATAAGAGTCATATCATATAATTGAAAAAACATAAGACACATACATCAATCGTCACATTAAACCTTATTGAGAAGGAGAAACAGCCAGGAACATTATAAGCAGCCAGAGTACTAGTTAATACTTCTCAAGCAAGCGTTTTGGGTTACATGACTCGAAAAGCAAACATGCCTAAAGGAACGGAAATGAAACGGGAGACATAGATCATCAGAGTACGGTCCCAAATGAGACGAATGAGAGAACCAAACCTAAAACGGGAAGAAACAAAGCTAGTAATAGCATTGGAGATTTCTTTTGCATTCTACTTTCTTCTTATGTGGGGGGGACTTGCTGCTTCTGGTCGTCATCGTTGCAAACCTCATGAGATCGATCGATCAGCTCCCTAGTCCCTACACCTCAGTGCCTGCAAATACATAACACGCATATATATGCCATACTCAGATCATGAATCAGACAAGAAAGAAGGGAAGATTTGATAATTTACAAGTAATTTTCGTATGTCATTGCGCTACCGGAGTCCCGTGGTGCATTGCACCTGTAGCATTCCATCCTGCTGGCGAAGTTGTGCTCGTTGCATCCAGACCTGTGGGCATACACAGAGATGACTAACCGCGTTAACAGAAAGTGAAATTCGTTACAAATATAACACTGCAAATTATACACCTATGATGAACTACGTGTCGACCATGCCACTTCAAATTTGGGCGTGCATGGAACAGGCTGCTACAGTTGAACATGAAGATAAAAATGACATAGCGTCGACACATGGAGAAACCTTGCATAGACCCGGTACTGTATACATCAAATGAGTCGTATGATTACCCATTTGACGTGACATCTCCACATCTAGTCACTTATCTATAAAAAGTGTGAAACGGCAGCCAGTTCATCAGTCACATGGGAAAATATACAAGCAACCAACTCTGGTATTCTGATGCATGCAGGCATGCAGGGCAACTAGCTTTTTCATGCATGCAGACAGACAGCATAACCAATTGATTATTGTCTTTTGCCAAGGTGATCCACACCTCTCTTTTTTTCTGAATAAAGCCCGGAAACATGGAGAAATGGCAGACAGAAGATACAAGCGTACACAAGGCCACAACTACCACTAATTAATTAACCATGCAAAGTATCTGTACCATGTACGGTTTGTTCAAAGATAAACTCTGGGAAATATTACAGTATATTACGCCTGCGAATAGTTGGTTTGTAAGCTACATGAACGTACCCAAAAAGGACAGTGTTTAAGTAACACGCACCTGGTGCAAATCCAGTCGCCAGACTTCCAACCAGGGCGACTGGCACGGCCACCATCACCGCTGCCGAAGCCAAAGCCCCGGGTGCGTGACATGTCACCATCAAAACCACCGGCACCACTGTTGACAGCAGCTTCCTCCTTGAAGGCAGCACACTTAAAGCAGCTGGAGCGGCTGGCGAAGTTGTGTGCGCCGCAGGAGCAGTACCAGTCGCCTGGGCGGACGTCAGAGCCAGCACCAAAGCCACTGCCAAAGGAGGAGCCACCACGGCCACCAAAGTTGGCGTAGTCACCTCCACCACTGCCACGATCAGCAGCACCACGCTGCTCACCGCAGCGCTGGCACAGGTCCCGGCGGCTGAAGTTGAGGTGCTGGCACGCCCTGCAGTTCCAGTCTCCTGGCTTCCTGTTCATCTTGCCTGTAGAATATACATCATCAAAACAATGCCAAATGGAAACACATGCAGTCAGATAAGGTGGTACGATCAAACTAAGAGCAAGACCAACAACACACACTAGAACAACCCAACTTTCATCTTTCTTTTATGAGCTGTTTCTCATCGCAGTCAAGAAAAAGAATGCAACCAACAACACGTTTATGAAGTAACACACTAATAGAAAGCTAAATTACCTAAAAACAATGCTCGGCTGTTGTGTTAATGGGCTCCAAGGTGATAATTGTTGTGAAGTGAAATGGTGATGCAGCAAGGTGCGGATGTGCGGGGGTATTTATAGTGTGTTTGGAGGAGATGCTGAAACCGAGGGTCTGCTATCTTTGTGCCTTTGATTCTTGGTGCACTTTGGCCCGCGAAGAACGATGGGAATCACGTAAAACTAGAAAGAAGACGGGAGTTAAAAAAGAAAAGAAAAGAAGAGAAAGCTATTAAAGGGCAAAAGAATTATGGGGAGTTTGAATGCTTCCTTTACCCTGCATCTCTGCCTGCCTTGGCAACATCTTTTGAGACATGGGGTGGAGGGATTTGCATTTGTGCGCATCCTTGTGCTTAGGAAATTTAACATCCAGTACTAGTTTTTGTTACAGTGATTACAGATTAGAATGTTTTTTATCAGAAATGCATCCAGAATCAAGGCAAGAGTTGCATGGAATTTCAGGACAAGATCAGCGTACCATTCAATCAAAAAATGCTAATAAGTGTTCTCCAGTATTTTCAGGGCACACTGAGACAACAATCAGAATTTTTAGAATAGTGTTAAAAAATTTCAGAAATGGAAGGGGCATGTAAATCAGGAACGGAAATTTCTAACAAATCATCTGTGCTCAAGTAGATCCAACTCTTTTTGTTCTTTAAGTACAACTTGAGTCAAAAGCTATTCGTCTCATAAGAGAACAGTTCCACAAAACTGCTGCAACTGACATTTCACAAACTTCCACAAGAAAAGGATGGTACATCTTCAGGTCAAGTAACAGATGTACTGATTCACAGCGTTGGATCATACTTTTATTGAGTGAGGAACCAATAATGTTGCAACTGACATCTCTCGGTTTCAGGAGGGGAAAGATAAGACTTCAAATAAGGTTTTGCATTATTGTGCTTAGGAGAAAATAGCAATTATCTTAGGTGGAACATGTATCATGTGTGGTTCAACATTTTATTTTCTGCAAGCTTGCCTGAATCGAGAATCAGTGCCACATGCTAAAAAAGTCAGCATTGTATAATTTGAGTATTTAACTGACATTTCAGGCTTTGATAAGAAAGAAATGAACAATTTTAGACCAGAGATCAGAAATACAGGCCATGTTTGAGGTTTTGATTTGATTATATGCGGTTTCAATGTTTTACTCTTCAAGGATAATTGAGACAAGAATCGGGACCAATCTGTGTTATAAACAGTCAAGACTGACATTTCAGGAGCTTTCTGAGCAGCGAATGTGTAGTTTCACATCAATAAGAGATACAGATTTGGTTAGACATGGAGTTGAGGATGGCTACTGTTAACTGCTGCGTGACAGAATTTTCTGACATTCCAATTTTCCCAGGGCCAATGTGTCACCCTCTTCTTTACTTGATTCTAAAACCACAAACCGTATCTATGATAAAAGGGTGCAAAATCCAATTAAATATGACTAATAATGCGGCTCTAAAAAATATGCCTAATAACGCAGGCTAGCTACCACGTTGAGCAATTGTGGCACCGATTCTCCGGTGCTATCCACACACTTGTGCTGGACTATTGCATATACAAGACCAATTCAAGCATTATAGCAAATATATGGAAACAAGAGAAGAAAACCTAAAACAAGCACTTATTCGATCCTAAAGAAAATGAGCATAGATCCAACTGATTAAGTCTATGGGGTGTCAAAAGAAAAGGTCTATGAGGTGTCGAGAATGGTGGTTATCATTCTGAACTTATGTTATATTTATTGATATACAACTAGATTCTCGCAACTAAAAAAGGCTATTCCCATCCCTGATATTCCACGCTAACTTTGCCTTCTTTACTAGCAATAATTGAGAAAGTCCATGGCATCCATTCCAACCAACAGTCACATCAGCTCAAGGCTATATCTATTCCTGTCGAGTGTCGAGCAATCTCCACCAAGCCGATAAACATCTCATTCTTCAGTATAACTTCAAACAAGTTTTCTTAAACCGGATTTTTTTCCCCTTCAATAGTGATAAGTGATGACAATTTAGAAGTCTTTTTGATGTAAACATAATTAACTGGCTAAAGATTTTTTATCACTAGTCACTAAGATGGCAGAAAGAAATCAGAATCTAGATGAAAAACTTAGGGCCTGTTTAGTACAGCTCCAGATTCTGGCTCCACGTCAGATCTGAATTTTGTAGGCTAAAATAAATAGAATTAAGTTTATATTTTTAGTCTAAAATTAAATAATATGACCTACCTAAACACTCTTAATACCAGCTTCACGGATCTGTAGAGCTACAAATACCCAGCTCCACCAGATCCATGAATCTAATGGAGCTGGAGCCGTACCAAACAGGGCCTTAGATATCACACAAAGCTCCAATGAAGTGCCTTTTTTTTTTCATGGATTACAAATGGACGAGCTAAAATTTAGGATAAGAAGGAACAAGCAGGGCTATAGTG
The DNA here is from genome assembly GCA_036346275.1 of Otatea glauca. Lineage (NCBI taxonomy): Eukaryota > Viridiplantae > Streptophyta > Magnoliopsida > Poales > Poaceae > Otatea > Otatea glauca. The sequence continues at coordinate 23,324,253 of CM070714.1, read as the reverse complement.
ACCATATAGCGGCACGTGAATATTCGAGATGCAAGGAGAGAAAGGAGCATAAAGGTTTCTTCAACTTACAGACAATGTAAACATCTACATGGCAATGAGCCAATGACATCATGTGCAAGCGACAAAGCAAAACCAACACTAGTGAAATCTAACAAATGAGAAAATTCTTTTTCTTTAGAGAGAAGACCTCCCAGTGGAGAAGATTTATGACGAGTGGGAATCATTAATATAGTTCATATAATGATAAGAATTACGTGCTTGAGCTTGAACAAACAAGAGGTTGAGAAACAAATACTTGTTACACTTTTGCTCAGTCAATAATATGAGCTTAATTTTCTGGGAACATCCTCAGAACCTTTCAGGAATTCAAGCATCTCTTTGGGCCCCATGTGTTTCTTCACTTATCAACAATACGGGAATACTGAAACACACCTTTGTCCATGTGTACTAAAAATAGTAGCCTCTATCCATGATAGAGGTGTGCGTTTTTGCCTAATCTAAATGCAAAAGCATACTGACATATATATAGTTATATCACTAGACAATATCATGATAGTGATAGGAGATAAGTGAAAGAAAAGGGATCACCTCAAATCAAGACAAGAGACAATGGATTGCTGAGCTTTATCTTTTTCGTTAGAAGAGCAAACATTGAGAGGGAATTTTCGAATACGGAGAAAGATGGCATCGTCTTATAATTAACCCTCCATGCACACACCAAGATGAAAATGATTCATGGCAGAAAGCAAAGAGAGAGGGGCTGGGCTGACGCATAACTGGTGAGAATGCATGAATTTCAATAAAGATAGGGCGAAATCAAGAGCATAGTAGTCTTCGAGGGTGGTGTTGACCATCCTCTTTAAAATTCTTTTCACCTTCCTTTTATCTTCAGTTGTGTTTTGTATCTCCTCTGTAGTTTCCCTTAACCCTTTACTTGTGCTCATCCTTGAGGCTTTACATCAGTGGATTTACTTTTGCTTTTTATCTATCTGTTTTCTTTCTCTTATGTTACTGTACTATACTTACTAGTACTACTGGTGGTGGTAGTAGATGCTAGGATTGGAGATATAGGTTTCAAAACCATAGGATGATATGCCTTCTCTTCCATTCCATTCTCTTGGGTGAAGTGAAAGCAGCAGCAGATACAAATCATGGAGTCGTTGGAAAAAAACTGAGGGGCCAAAAGCTAGCTTGGATTCTATCCTAGGGAAGTGCTTCCATGCATGACCATGACCAAACTCGAAAGGAAGTGATCACTTGATAGCCCCTAACATGCTTTGATTCTCTGCTTTTGCACATCCAAGAAGAACAGCTCAGGCTTTTACCTTTTGTGTTAACAAGCGTACTAAAACAAGAGTGAAGAGCTAATACAACACGTACAATCTTCGCATTAGTTCTACTAAGTGTTTGTTTGACTGGTGGGACCAACAAAAGGACTAAGCTTCAAAATACCTGGATTTTGGATGCAAAGGTATTAGGTATAAAGCATAAAGTAATAAACTATCACGTGGAAACTGAACCTCCGTATCTGTATGCCTATTTGTAGCAGGGTATGGATTTAAATTTTGATAGGTATCCAATTGTATATATTTAAGCATGTGTTGATACTAAATGGGTCTTAGGAAAAATGTATTTCAACAGTTAAAAATATACTATGATAATCTGTTATGTTTATGATGAGAGAGCTTACACGTCTTTTAAATGTACAGGGTTTTTTAATCAAAAATCAGATTTATATTAACCTCGTATATCAAACTACTTGTGACCATAGAAATACAGATTTTACAATCTAATTTTCATTTATATGTATTAATTAATATCATCTTTGCGGACAATCTGTGCCGGATAAAGGCTTTGTTAGACATATATACAATAGTTGAACAGGATATAATTCAAACATTTCATGCCATGCAGCGCCTACCAGATTGGAGCTCACATACTAGTCAAACAGTCATAAACAATCCTATGTTGTCCCAAGGCATAAAAATTTCAATCAAGACCCCAGTTTTGCAAACATTGGTTTAAGACTTTAAGTACGCTCTTGTTCCTAGAAAATGGATCATTAGTTGCACTTGCAAGTAATATCTTGGTCTCTAGGATTCCAAAGGTGGTGATACCATTTCGCATTGCACACCTCTTTCTAGTTGTTCATGTACTCCCTCACTGACATGCAAAGTCCAAGCAGTTTACAGCACCGGTGATCGTCCGGTATGGTTCACTTGAGTGGCCTGCACCCCGACCCACATAGCAATGAGTCGGCACACGGATGAGCCACGATGAGGGCACTCTACCTAAGACAAAGAGCAATATTACAGTACATGAGCTTTAATTATAATGCTATAGGTTCGATGCACACACGCCATGAGTACACCAGATTCCATGGCATGTGTGGGGTGTTGATAAGTACACTTGCACTCCTGTAGTTTCTTGATGACGTAATCGGGCCTCGATAAGGTGAAAGTTAAGCAGCCAGTTTGGCTGACCAGCTTTCTTGTGTAGACTCGATGCGGTGCAATGCATTGCATCACGGATCGTTGCGCAAAAGATCTAGTATTTCACTTCAAGGTTGCCCCGTTGGGGACATCAAACTATCAAAGCATATGCACTGATAGTTTTTATCAAGTAGAGAACGCCAGAATAGTGCACAGAATGATTGCACAGCACAACTTATAATATGGGGGCGGCCAAACATGGTTTCATGTAGTATATGACTTCATATGTTAGGAGCCAAAGACGTAACAGTCCAAAACCAAACCAGTCATACTCCCACAAAGCTCAAAACCTAAAAAATTCAGAGCAGACCACAAGCCGTAAAGCCCACAACTCTGTCACTCGAGGGTGGGTCAAGAATTTTTTAAACAGAAAAGAAACTGCGTAGTGCGTATATTTGATTTGAAGGAGAGAACGGGGAGTTGAAACATGACCCCAACCACCACAATCTTGCAGTTTTACTCGGCTACGTGAGTTTAATTGCTATTCGTCAAGAATTGACATATTTCCCTTGCAACCAAAAACGACATACAGAAAATCCTCGAATCCCCTGGATACCTGAAGATTGTGCCCATTGTGGGCGACGACGAGTGCAGCAAAAACTAGCACCACACTCTGCCCCACGACCCATGCCGGCAACAGATACCACAGCTGTCGACCGATCAGCGGCGGCACGAATATCGAGGACGGCCGCCATCAAACCCTACGGCGCGAACGAGACGGCTAACAAAACTCGACATAGCGATAGGGAGAGGCCGGAAATCGCAGCGCAATGTATAAATCTAGTTCCGATTTCCCGGTCGAATCTCGTTTCTACCGATCGATCCATCTCCATGAACACAGAGATAAACGACAGCCACAGAGCATCGAATCCAAACCAACGGAACACACCGAACCAAGCATGATCTGATCACACGAACAGCGGAGCAACAACGTAAGGGAGCGGCGACGCGCACCTGGTCTCGGGACTCTCCCCGACTCCTCGCTCCAGCGCCGGCGGGTGGGAGGCGACGGCGAAGCGAAGGGAGCAGAACAATCTCGTCAGGGGATCGGGGAGGCGAGAGGAATTAAACGAAAGGAGAGGCGAAGGATAGAGGTGCACAAGGAGTTGAATCGGTGCAAATTAAGTCTAAATTTTTTTTTTCTGTTTTTAATAATTCTAGAAATAACTAAAATAATGATCAAACATAAAGCTTAATCTAGCATAATTAATCTAAGACTATGAAATAAAACTAGATTAAACATACAAACTAGAAAGCAATAGCATGTAAATAAGAATTAGTAGATTAGAATCTATACTCACTGATTTTTCAAAAAAAAACATACATATAGATCCGTTACATCAAAGCACAACCTTGAAATAATCTTCTAAATGTTTTTCTTAATTTTTTCTCTCTTTCTTCTCTCTATTCTTTCTTTGAGCAATGCTTCAATGCTTTTCCTCTCAATACAGGTTGTACAAATCTTGAAGCAAGCGAAAGGGTAAGTAATCATCATCTAACATTTATCCATGCTTTAATATTTACTAGTATAATGCCAGTGCTAACGCTACGACGATAATACATCCACTTATCAATTAAATGAGAAGATAAGTATGAATATAACACTTAATAGTAAATAATCTTGTGATCATATTGTACGTACTACATATTTAGAAGGAGAGCGAATCAAACAAGGAAATAAATATGGAAGATCCGCATGCAAGGAAACCAGAATTGAATTTTTTACTGTTCTGATCAAAACTGTATGTACTACATATTTAGAAGGAGAGCGAATCAAACCAGGAAATAAACAGGGAGGATCCACATGCAAGGAAACCAGACTTGAATTTTTTACTGTTCTTGACTCGTGATCGTATTTTTCCGAATATAACCTTTTTTCGAGATTTTTACGGATCTAGCCCCATATAGCCTAATTTGTCTGAGCTGATTTTTTTCATTTTTATCCACGGAACCATCGGTTTGTGAGTCTTTATTTAAATTTTTCAATTTTTCTCGTGGAACCAATGGCGTGGCTATTTAATTTTATCTTTTTCCTGCGGATCAATGGTCCGCGATACGATTATTTTTCATATTTTTCCAAAATTATTCAAAGGCAGAACCGCTTGAATTTTTTTCATTTTTTCTCCCACACTTGAATTTTTCAGCGGCCACCAAGCATTTATTTTTTTTTGGTAAAATTATTAAGCGGACGAACATCGCTTGATTGTTTTTATTTTAGAATTTTTACCGTTTGGCATTATCGTTATAATTTTTTTCGAATCACTCTCATGACGATGAATTTACGATTGTAGCCTCGAGTAGGAAAAATTCAGTGAGCGATGGCGCGTATTATTACCAGCGCTCGAGCTCGAACTTTTACTATATTAGTATCATCGTTATAATTTTTACGAATCGGGCTCTCGGCGATGAATTTGTGATTGTAGCCTTGAGATGAAAAATCGCAGAGAGGTGCTATAATTTTTTCCATGGTTTCCTTTTCCATGTAATATATGGTCATTTCCTTTTCGGACGCGTTTGTTTCTTTTTCCTTGATTTCAAGACGTTTGTTTCCCTTTCCTTATTGATCTTTGGAGGTGAGAGAAAGTCATTGTGGGCGGAGGATGATTTGAAAAATATGGAAAAATAAACTGCGCTTCATTGTGCATTGGATCCGCAAGGAAAAAGATAAAATTAAATAATTTCGCCCACCACCGATTCCGAGAAAAAATTGAAAAAATTAAGCGACACTCATGCAGACGGTTGGTTCCTTAGATAAAAATAAAACAAAATTCAACGCTCTCCGTCTTTGAAATTAGGCTCTATGGGGCTAGATCTCAGAAAAGTCTCGAGAAGGGTCATATCAGGAAAAAAATCGATCACAATGCGGGACAATAAAAAATCTAAGTCTTGTTTCCTTGCATGTGGATCCTCCTGTTTATTTCTTTGTTTGATTCACCCTCCTTTCAAATATGTAGTACGTACAATTTTGGCTAGTAAAAAATTCAAGTCTGATTTTCTTGCATGCGGATCCTCCTTATTTATTTCCTTGTTTGATTCGCTCTCCTTCCAAATATGTAGGTGAGGGAGGTCTTTGTGGGCACAGGATGATTAGACACACTAAATAATGGCCATCGGATGTGGGTGAGTAAAGCGAGGAAAGATCCGAGGCGTTCATTTTGATGAATGCAAGTTTACGGGACGTTTCTTTGGGTGCACGAACATTGGGTCATCTCTAATGAGGTGCATTATTTAGAGTGGACGTAAAAAAATTTGCTTAGGTGCATTATAAGGGGTATAGATACAATTGTCAAAAGAAAAAGTATGAAAACACCTCTCTCTTTATTTCCGTTGCTTCTGTCCTCCTTGTGCAATGCACTGCTGCTGCTGGACATAGCTTCTTCTTTTTCTTGATGCTGTTGTACGTACACAAGAAGGAAAATCTTTACTACCGTGCCAAACATGCCCTGTGCCACGCGCTCGCTTTCCTCTTCTGCTATCGCTGCGATATTCCTTTGCTTTGCGCCCAGATTTTTTTTCCTATCACGGCAACAACCATTGCCTCTTTTTTTGCCCTTGGCTGAGACGCACACCGCCGCCACGGACTTCACTTGCCGTTGTTCCTGTTGAGGAACCTCGCTATCGAATAGTCCAGGGTTCCCGAACAGATCTGAATTGGAGAACAGGGAGAGAAAGAGAGACATAAGTTTAGAGAGAACGACGACTGAATTCTTTATTGCTATTCTGATTTCTTTTACAATGGGGGAACCCTCCTCCTCCTTATATAGTAGTCGTCTAGGTTTTCGGCTAAGGGACCATCGTGGGCTTTCTTTGGGCCACGTGGTTTCCCAACACTCCCCCTTGGGTGCTTTGCCGCGAGATGCATATGCCTCATTAAAACTCCAAAAAAACCCAGTGGAAAAAAATGCTTGGAGAAAGAGTACATAGCATACGCTTACTATATTGCACGAATTGCCTCATTAAAACCTTATGGAAGAAAACTTCATGAAAAACTTGCTAAGGGAAAAGAGTACAATTCACCCAAACTTCAATTGCTATTCTTCGAGATTCATGTTGGGTATTCATAATTCATCTTCAAGATTTATGTGGGAGTATGTGAAATATCTCCCCCTGAAATCTGCACTTCTCTAAGTCTCATCATTCCAATTCTTTTTACGCACCTTTCAAAGGTAGATGCTGGGAGTGATTTAGTGAACAAATCTGCAAGATTTTCACATAACTTAGTATGCAATATCTTGATCTCGTTCATCTTATGCAATTCGTGAGCATAGAAGAACTTGGGGTTGATATGCTTCGTGAGATTGCTCTTCACATAACCCATCTGTGCTTGGGCAACACAAGCTGCATTATCTTCATAGATTATCGTGGGAGTTTGCTCAATGTTCAAGCCACATGACTTCTGGATATGGTGAACCATTCTTCGGAGCCATGCACATTCATGAGATGCTTCATACAAAGCGATGATTCCCGAGTGGTTTGTCGATGTCGAGACGAGAGTCTATTTAGACGACTTCCAAGAAATTGTTGTTCCTCCACATAGGAAAACATAGCCAGTTTGAGACTTGCCAGTATGCGGGTCTAATAAGTACCTAGCATCGGCGTAGTCAACCAAATTCAATTCATTGTTTCTTCTGAAAAACAAACCAAGATCTTTGCTTCCTTGGAGGTAACGGAAGATGTCCTTGATCCCTTTCCAATGCCTTTTGGTGGGTTACAGCCTTTATCTGGGCTAGCAAATTTACAGTGAACGCAATGTCCGGCCTAGTGCTATTCGCAAGGTACATGAGCGCTCCAAGCGCACTCGGATATGGGAATTCTGCTCCCGGGACTTCCTCCCCTCTTCTCTAGGTCTCAGATGGGTCTAGGTGCGCTGAAGTGACCTTCCGACCATTGGAGTCTTCGCAGGATATGCTTTTTCAAATCTAAACCTTTCCAACACTTTCTACGTGTAGGTTGATTGGTGTACCAAGATTCCTCCTTGGACATGTTCAAGCTGCAAGCCTAAACAAAATTTTGTTTTGCCCAAATCCTTCATTTCAAATTCAGACTTCAAGTATGAGCATGCTTCTTCAATTTCTTCATCCGTCCCAATGATGTTCAAGTCATCTACATAGACGGAGATTATACAGAATCCATTCGGGGATAGCTGTATAAACACGCATGGACAATCTTCGCTGTTTGTGTAGCCTTTCTTGCAGAGAAAATCACTCAAGCGATTGTACCACATTCTTCCTGACTGCTTTAGCCCATACAGTGATTTCTCCAATTTCACACTGTACAGGTTTCTATTTGCTCCGTCTTGGTTCGGGATAGGAATTCCTTCTGGTACTTTCATGTATATCTCCGAATCCAAGTTTCCATACAAATATGCTGTGACAACATCCATTAGCATCATTCTCAACTTCAAGTTGACTGTCATTGAGATCAAATATCTAAAGGTAATTCCTCCCATGACCGGAGAATAGGTCTCTTCGTAATCAACTCCAGGACGTTGAGTGAAACCTTGAGCTACTAGCCTTGCTTTGTACCTTACAACTTCATTGTTTTCATTCCTCTTCCGAACAAAGACCCATTTGTGACCTTCAGGGTTTATATGGGGAGGTGTGCGGCATACGGGCCCAAACACCTCTCTCTTGTTCAGAGAGACTAACTCTGTAGTGATTGCCTTCTTCCATTCTTCCCAATCTAGCCTTTTCTTGCACTCTGCGAGAGATGCAGGCTCGGGATCATGATCAATGATCGAGGCAATCTTCTTTGCAAAGTATGCATCGATATTGGTCGTTGCTCTATTCAGGATTCTCTGTTATTACAAAGTTTATGGCCATTTCATCATGGGGTGCTTCATGCACTTCTACTTGCTCTTCACGCTTTTCCCTATCGCAGAGCAAGTTCCTTTAGCTTTCATCGCCTATGTGTGCGCACACATTATTTCCGCGGCTTCCTACGTTGGAAGATTCAAGTGCGAATTGCCTTTTCTGTCGGCTTCTTTCCAGTGCAGTCTCAATGGCTCCCCTTCTTTCCTTAGGGTATTTTGTGATTGGTTGTGGTAAGTCCTCTCGCCATTTTCTCTAGACGTCTCCGGTACTTTGGGTTTGAGGAGCCGATTTCTGTTCTTTTCTTTGAGGCATCCGAGCAGGATGAGGATACCTTCTATTTTCTTTGGTATTTCCACCCTCTCGGTGCATTTCTTGCGGTACATGCGACTTAACCACGCCCTTCGGATCACAAAATGATCAGCGATTCATTTGCTAAATTGTGCAAATCAATTATCTTCTGGACTTCTTGATTTGCTTCATTAGTGCGGGGATCCCAGTGGAATGCTATATGATTTCCCGGTATTTTTCATCCAAAGGTTGATTTCCTCCCCCTAATGACGGAAAACGATCCTCGTCAAATACCTGATTATAGATGCACTCTCATAACCAACGTATATCCCAAACTTGTGGAGAGGGCCCATTGCAGTCCGCTGAGGGGGTGGTATAGGTACATATACCATACACCCAAATTTTCCGAGATGGGAGATCTTCGGGATGATCCCGTGCACAAGCTGCATAAGAGAATGGATGTTGTAGGCCGAAGGTCTGAAATTGATGAGAGCTGTTGCGTGCAGGACTGCGTATCCCCAACAAGTGTTGGGCAAGTTACAACTCTGCAAAAGTGGTCTGGCAATGAACTTAATCCTCTTTATTAGTGCTTCAGCTAGCCCATTCTGCGTATGGACGTGCGGTACGGAGTGCTCAACTGCTATCCCTGTTGCAGTGCAATAATCATCAAATGCCTTTGAAGTAAATTCTCCGGCGTTGTCCATTCTAATGGACTTCACGCGATGATCAGGAAAAGCATTCTTAATTCTTATGATCTGCGAGATCAGCTTTGCAAAAGCATAGTTTCTTGTTGACAATAAGCATACATGCGACCATTTCGAGGAAGCATCGATGAGCACCATAAAGTATCGAAACGGCCCTGACAAGGGCTGAATCGGTCCGCAAATATCCCCCTAGATGCGTTCCAGGAATGCAGGAATTTCACTTTGCACTTTCATGACAGAGGGTCTAGTTATTAATTTCCCGGTGGCACAAGCAAGGCACACGAAATCTTCATGATTCAGTAAATTTTTAACATTAATGCCATAACCTTGTGAGTTGTTCACTATATTTCTCATCATTCTAAGACCAGGATGGCCTAATCTACCATGCCATAAAGAAAATAACTCAGAGCTTCTAAAAACAGTCTTCAAGGAAGTATACACTTCGGGTGCATGAATATTCGTGTAGTACAACCCAGATTCATATGAGGGACATTTTTCTAATACCATTTTTCCACATACCGCGTGCTTCACAATGCACAAGTATTCTTTGCCATTTTCTTCATTGGTTTCTACGTGAAAACCATTGGCGCGGATGTCTTTGAAGCTTAAGAGAGTGCGCGTTGATTCAGGGTACAAAAGGCTTCTTCGATTACCAAAGTTGTACCCATAGGCAATATAATAGTGGCTCTTCCTGAGCCGATTACATATGAATCGCTTCCTACGATCGTAGTAATCTTTCCAGCGTTCTTCGTGATCGACTGGAAGTATTTAGACTCTCTTAAGATGGTATTTGTTGTGCCACTATCAACAATGCATATCTCTTCTATTTGGGCGCTACACGATTTCTAAAAAATAATTCCAATTAAACAGAGGCAAAATAATTCAAATATTGCTTGTAAATGTAAGAATACTGGAATAAAAAATAAATTGCATATTTATTCATGATAGAAGTATGCTCTTCTAGAGCTTACAATTCATTATTCAAAAGAAAATGCTAACAACCATAATCTAAAAGGAAAATGCGATTCATGTATTTAAACGGCAGTGCAAGGCTTGATCGTTCTGCTCGACGGTAGGTTTCGCGTCCTGCGAGGACGCTAGATAGCACGGAGCTTCTTGCCCCCCAAGGACGATCTTCACGTCCGATGCCCAAGTGAGGTAGTTCTGACTGTGCGGGGCCAGTTCTTCGAACTCACGATTCACGATTTATGATGCATGATTTTAAAATTCCGACATTAGATTATTGCGTGTAATCTCATAGAAAATGGTTACAAAAAGCATAAAGTGCAGAAAATAAATTGCCATGCATTACAGTATACAAAATAGCAATGAATTCAAAATTCATAAAACAGAGAAATAAAGCTAGAAAAATTAAAAAACAGAGCCAGGTAATTTTCTGGAATTTTCTAGCAATTTTTCAAAATTTTCTGCTATTTTTCTTTTCTTTTCTTCCTTTTCTTTTCCTTTCTTTTCTTTTTCTTTTAGTAGAACCGCCACTGGGCCTTCCCACCCATAAACATCTTGTGACGGCTAGGGTGAAACCCTAGCCGCCACAGCTTCTGGCGTTAGCGTCTTGCGCCGCTTCCTCTTCCTCGCCGCGCGCTTCTTCTTCCTTGCGCGTCGGCCGTGGTCGGCGAGGCGCGGCCGTGCCGCCGATGGCGGCGTCGTGCGCATGTCGCGACGGCGGCGCTTCGGCGGCGTGCAATGTCGGCGGCGACGGGTCGGCGGCGCGCGTGGTGGCGGCCGGTCGCGGCGACAGGCGTTTGGATGGCACGACGAGAAACCGAGGCGCGCAGCGGTGGCGGCGCGCCGGCGGCGAAACGAGTGGCGGCGCGCGGCGTCGCGTTCGAAGCGAGGCGGCCGCGCCGCCGTCGCGGCGGCGGGCGGCCGAGGCCGTCTCTTCGTCGCGACGGCGGCGATGCATCGCGGGTTGCGTGCTGCTGCGGATCTGGCTGCGTCGCGAGCGTCGGCCGTCTTGCCGACGGCGTTTGGATCTGTGGCAGCGGCCTGGCGAGCGCGACCGACGCGAAGTGCGGCCGAGCACGGGTCCCCAGCGGCGGCCGGCACGGCGCTTAGCGCTTCTGGCGCGGCGATGCCGCTTCGTCGCGGCGCCGCCGCGACGACGACGCTTCGAGCGGCGTGCCGACGAGCTGGAGAGGTGGCGGCGCAGCGAGCGAGCAGCGCGTCGGCCGATGCGGCGGCGATGTAAGGCGGCCGCCGCGGCGGCGGCTGCGAACGCGGTCGAGGCGCTGCGGCGGCACGCTGCGGCGCGACGGTGTCGGCCGGCGCAGACACCGGCGATGCCGTGTTCACACGCCGCGGCAACCGGTTATGCGCGCCGACGATCGCCGGCGCGCAGACGCCGCCGGCAGTATGTATGTGTATGGCGGCGCGCTTCAAGCGCCGATGGTGGAGGCCGATGGCGGGGCGAGGCGCCGTCGCGGCATCGGCCGGTCGGGGCGGTGATGCCGAGGCGGCGCGACGGAGGCCGAGGCGGCCGGATCGGTGCGAGCCTAGGTCGAGCAATGACGCCGCGGTCGCGCCGAGGCGGCGCGCATGACACTGGTCGACGGCCCGGTGGCTCTGGCGGTGTCTTGCGACGCACAAGCCAAGGCAACGGCGGCGTTTTTTTCTTCTTCTTCTTTTCTGGATGAAAAAAACTGTAGCTTCATGCCGAATAGCTTCGAGCGATCGCCATGTAGCTTCGTGCCACGTGACGAATACAATACAAGATACGTAGGATAGATGCATGCATAGGATCAACAACGATTAGATTAAATTGTCGAAACCCACCTCTTCTCACCTTTCAATCTGTTCGTCGGTAGAGCTTCATGCTGATAACGTGTTGAGGAACCTCGCTATCGAATAGTCCGGGGTTCCCGAACAGATCTGAATTGGAGAACAGAGAGAGAAAGAGAGACATAAGTTTAGAGAGAACGACGACTGAATTCTTTATTGCTATTCTGATTTCTTTTACAATGGGGGAACCCCCCTCCTCCTTATATAGTAGTCGTCTAGGGTTTCGGCTAAGGGACCATCGTGGGCTTTCTTTGGGCCATGTGGTTTCCCAACAGTTCCTCTCTTCTTCTTTTTTATCTGCGACTCTTCTTTACGACAGGTCTCAAAGCGAGGATCTTCTCTTAACCCTAGCTTCTTATCTTTAATCAAATACATATATGCATATCCACTTGGTTCAATACACGTATATAGCTCAAAACTTACACATACACGCGTACGGTCTACTTGTTGCTCTCGCGTGACTCACTCGCCTGTACCACACGTATGGTCACTCGTCGCTCTCGTGTGACTCGCCTGCTTCACGACTCGCTGGCCGCTACACTGCGTCGTCCATTTGTGTAGACATCTACGCGTCCCGTCTTGTTGGACCTACGTCCTTCGCGTGTTACGCCTGCTGCACCTGTGACCTCGTGTGCCACCTGCGACCTCGTGTGCAACCTGCACCTCTACGACCTCGTGTGCTGCTCCTCGGGCTACGCGTTACCTGTACGGATTCTTTTCGACTTACCGTGTATATTCATCTCACATCCTGTTACACATAAAAAACAAATTCACATAGTACCTTGATCTGTCACAAATAAATATTGTAATCCATCACAAATATTATAATCAATTAATTATCACACACTCACAAATATTATTGTTAAATTAATCATTATATGTATATATTTCATAAATAGAATTAACAAGCGGGGACTCAAGGAGAGATTAAAACCTACCTCTTTTTATCTCGCGTTTTTTTAGGTGAATTCGCCTCGATGGATCGGGGAGGGAGGGACGGACTACGGAGGGTCACGCGCGGCACCGACGTAGAGGTTGGTCAAAGGGAAGCGTCCCGTTGCCACGTGTCGGCGGCTCGAGGGTGGGACGTGCCTTTCGTGGAGGCCAACTGTCCAGCAGGTGACGTGATTTGTGCCTCGCTGACAGGTGGGGCGGTGTTTAGGCCGACCTAGATGACTGGTACACGTGATTGGGCACGAGGATCCGGAGGATCCGGTCGTGATCTCGGCCGTCCGTCGGATGATCCACCGTCGGTGTTCGTCTTGGGCTTATACGGCCCAACGAAAAAAAAATTCTGGAATGCTCATGCACTTGCTTTTCTTGACTAGCTTGATGATCCTTTCCCTACCCCAAGGAAAGCGAGTTTCGTCAGAAGCACAAGATTTGCCAAAATACTGTTGGCTAATGACAGATTTGGTCGTACATTGACTTTTACTTATGGAAATTTGGTTAAATCTTTTGTAGGAAGACGTACCCGTACACGTACCAGCACGCATGCACACCGCACGAACATTAGTTAACCTTTGTCATGAATTATTTCTTCTATTTCTAAAAAAAATGTCATGGATTAAACACACTTTTTCCATCATCTTGTATTGATGTTTGGCTAGTAGGAGTGCCGTCTTGTGTTGAGGATTTGGTGTTCGAAGATTGTAATGCCCCTTCAATGAATAAAATCTCTCTTTCCCTCGCAAAAAACCACTCTCTTGAGCTTGTTTGGATAAGTCTTTTTCTCGTAATCATTATGATTTAGCTCAAATTTGAATTAGACACCAAAAAAATCCTAAAGAAACTCCCCTCGTGTAAACACCATAATATTTTTGCCTATGCATGTACTGATTTGTACCGTGAGAGGAAAATCTTCTTGATTTTGTTGTCAGAACGTACACACTGCACCCAAAAGCGTAGTCGGCTCGGCCACTCCGTCCATGGGAGAAAATGGAGATTGATAAAACCCTTCGAATAAGTACAAACGACATAAGGAATTGATCAACATTTCATCACAAAATCAGTTTGATTGGAACTTGCATGGCTCAGACTGCAACTTAACTAATGCCAAGACGTGAAGGCACACACCGTTTCAGTCAGTGGTCCTGATCAACTCCTCGTGTGCAAACCAACGCTTGATCAGACCTGGACGGCTAAACTGTTAGCAAGCAGTTGATTGTTGATACGATGCCAGACAGTCTCTGCTGCGTTTCACTAACACGGTACTAAATAAACTACGACTAAAGCAGCAACACTTTGGTGTTGACATAATGCCACCAACCTGATTCAGCTGTGGTTATGACGTGCTATAACTCAGACTCAAAGAGTGAGTTTCCTGGATTAGCTAGCTGGCTTTCCCTTTGCCTGCACTTTGCAGCGTTCCAGTGATCCAGTCCAAGACAAGTATTATCTTCCATGATAGTACAGAGATGAACAGCCAAGCCTGTTGAATACTGACATGATGCATATAGACATGCCGATAACAACGAAAAAATACTGCCTAACAGTGCATCTGGTCATACATTCCAGATTAAGAAGGGTGCACCGTGCACGCTTCATGCAGTGGAAACCAAGGGGCAATATAAGCTGGAGGAGAACTGTTCTTGCAGGAATGTAAAGAGGGGCACATAGCCCACACAAGCAATTTCTTCTCTCATAAGATAAAATGGGGACATGCCAACAGAAATGTGAGTAAGGGCGTCGCCCTTGCAACAAAGATAGAAGTTCAGACGGGCGATAAGAGAACAGGGGGCACAGAAGGTGCAAATGATTAATAGGGGGAACAGCGACGATAAGGATGAAGAGAAAAATCAACAATCAGTTACTTATCAAAGAAATGCCAATAAAAGCATCCATTACCACCAAGAATCCAAGATACAATTGACTTTGTTGCCCAACAGTTGTAGAGACTAGTGCTGGATTGAGTGACTTTGTTGCAGAAACATATTTCAGCAAATTCTATCTTTGCATAATACACAGTAGATTATGTCATCATCAATATTGTTATTCTAGTCTTCTAGACATGCCAAAGCTATCACTGTTTGAGCTCTTGCAAGGGCGCAAAATACAATTACATATAACAAATTGCACAAAATAAAAATATCATGGTAGAAAAAACTGATGCTGCAACTAATCCAAGTTAATATTTCTCCTGGGAAATCATGTTGTATTTGATACTATCTGTAGATGGAGAAAAATTATAGATAAATGAATAACATGCTTTCCCCCTATCTATACTGAACAGGCATTTTCAATGATATTTAGATGATCACCCCTACAAGTTTCAGACTTCCAGCTGAACATGTCAATGTCATCACTCATCATAGACTTAATGCAATTGTTTTGGTGTTTGTGCAACACCACAAATGTTTAGATGCTTCAAGTACTGGCTCAGGTTTTTTAGTACTGATGGATTCATAGCTAATGCAGTTGAGATGTGCATTTGTTGGCAGCCCACTTATACTAGTTAAAGGGGGTTACATCGGTCTTCTTGTATCTCAAGTTATTAATTTCAGCCTTTCTGACCGGATGGTTTATTGTTGAGTTATTGTGTTATTCCTACAGTAGTTGCTTATCCTATGTTTTTGGGAGTTGAAGTGTGGTATTATTTCCAATATTCTATTCCATTTTCTCTATCATGGTTATTTTCGTTTTGCGGATAAGGAAAGGTGTGTTGAGCTGGTCAAGTGCCCTCAAAACTAGATGTGTCAATACCTTATGATGTTATTGGTTTCCTATTTTTGCAGTGCTTCTAATTAGGGTCTAGCAATAAACTATGACTATAGAAACATGCTGCTTGTTGCAAAGCATCTCTGTGTTGAGTGCCAAACTAACCAAAAACAAATTTGGAAAAACGGAATTAAGGCATATTAGAACGTACAAGCCATAAGTCTGTAGCTTCGCAAGTATTCATCCAATATAGAGTCTGCACTAGCATTGTGTTTTTTTTGTTGGGGGGGGGGGGGGGTAATTATAATAGGGAAAATGTGAACAGAGCATATTTGAGCTCAATCGATAGTCAATACTAGCATAGTCAACAATTGAGTTATAAATCATATCTCCATTCTACTAAAATTGCATATCCATTAATCTACAACAATGGACCAAGGTAAGTAACACATCTTCAAGGTAGGCATTACAGTAAATCCACATGACATTACACATTTACCAATTTTGGTCCGTGAGGCGATGGTTCATTCCACCCAAATATACAACATGAGTTACAAACGCTCTCCTAACAGCCGGTTCCTGAAAAGAGAGAAACATTTGCATTTATATCTTTCATTTAAACACTAACCAATATTGACAATATCAAAACTCGATTACTCAGCGTTGATTCTTACTATTGTAACAGTGTTTCAGTGTGTAATGCTCTAAGCACAATTTCAATTACATAGTATATTTTTTAGGGGAATTTCGTTTACATACATAACAGCACTAATTTGTACCAAAAGAACGTCCTTTTTTTTTGCTCTCTTTCCATAGCCTGTGATCTTTAGTCCATAGATATGGTTCATCCCTACTCCCTAGATATTTTTGCAAAAACAAGTTCAAAACACGAATTAAGGTAAGTTTGCTTACATCAGTCACTCTCCACGCCTCCGTCGATCCGATGGAGACCGTCGCGCGCAGCAGCGAGTGTTGGGTCAATGGACGCAGCGGTCTTGAAGGCGTCCCGGGCATCGGCGGCCAGGCCCTTCCTCTCGTAGCACTCGCCCAGCAGCGCGTGGGCGCGGGCGTTCTCGGGGCTAAGGCGGACGGCTTCAGCGAGATCCGCCGCGGCCTGGTCGAGGCGGCGGCGGCGTTGGAGCGCAAGCGCGATCTCGGCGCGCTTGACGAGAGCGTCCCCGCGCTCCCGCGGCTCGAGGGAGCGCGCAAGCGGCGGCGCGAGGGCAGCGTCGAGAGCGCGCAGCGCGGGTAGGCGGTGGCCCTGGAGGTCGAGGGCGAGGGCCTTGAGGATGAGCGGCGCGGCGTCGCGGGGGTCAAGGACGATGGCGCGGTCCGCCTCGGCGACGGCCGCGCGGGCAAGCGGGCCCGGGGCTTGGGCGCGGCGGCGCGCGCGCGGCGAGGAGCTGGGCGCCCAGCGCGAAGTGCCGGCGCGACTGCGCAGCGGAGGATCCACCGGCGCCGCCGCGGCGGAGGCGGTGAGCGACGCGGCGGGGGAGGGAGTGGAGGGCGACGAGCATGCCCGCGGCGAGGAGGAAGAGGAGGCACTGCACGACGGCCTCAGACCAGGTGCCGGCGGCGCCCAAGGCCAGGGCAGACATGGCTCGGTCTCGGTGCTGGCAGAAGGTGTCCTCCGTGTGCGGTCGGATGTGTTGGACTGTTGCTGCAATGGTGAATGGTGTTCTTCTGATCGGCAATGCAAATGGGTTGTGTGAGTGGGCCAAACGGGCGGCACGGCCCGGCCGTTTCGGCCAATTAATAAACGGTAGTATCGATTCAGCCCATGTGCCGGGATCCGTCTCAAGCACGATCCGTTGGTCTCACGGATCGCGCCATGTCGGTACGGGTTCGATAGGCCTAAACGGGTTAGACAGGCCCGTTAGCGCAAACAAAATCAAAAAAATATTAGTAAAAGTATGAAAATATATAGTAAAAATATGAAAAAATATGAAAAAATAAAAAATTCTAAAATGAGACAAATAATTGGTATTAAATAATGAACTTTATTGATGTTTGGCTGTCTCGTTAAAAATTTTGCCAAGTAAAAACTCAACACGAGAAAACCTTTTGGCAAAGAAAAAAGAGTACAGCATACAGCTCAGTAATACAGGAAAAAAGTGAAGATTACAATTATTCTTCCTGATTATCTAGATAAAGATTTTCAAACATCTCTGTCAGCTCAACATTTTCTGTAGTATATTGAGCTCGTTGATCAGCTTGTTCCCAATCTTTCACAATGAGAAGTATTTTCACCACCTCACTTGCCAGATTTGTTCTTCTCTCCTCGATTATTCTTCCGGATAGATTGAAAGCAGACTCTGAAAAAACCGTGAAGACATAAACTGTTAACACATCCAGTGCTGATATGGAAAGCACCGGATATGTTACCTTGTGCTCGTGCCACCATTGCAAAATGCTGAAGTCCTCATCTTAATGTTCTTGGTAGTTGATAGTGTCGCTGTTGAGATAGGCAGCTAGCTCCCCACCACTTGTTGTGTCCGCACTTGATGTTGTTGTAGTAGAACTCCTTGAGGAAGAGCCACCTGCATCTTATATCTTTCTCCACGCAGTTTTCTTCTTACCTATTATGGGTGCTGGTGGAGGTCGCTACATGCGAACTCCAGTAAACTTCTGATCATACTTAGTATAAATTTGAGATAAATTAACACGGATATTTGAAAAATAATTAGAATAATCAGTACCTACTGCATCACTTAGAAGTGAGAGAACATTAGAAAATTCTCGAACTTTAGCTCTAGAATCTAAAATAAATGCAAATGCATATAACATAGGAATTTCTTGCCAATATTTCAAAAAATTAGTTTTCATAGCATAAGCAGATTCACGCAAGATATTATCATTTTCATGGCTCCTTAAGTGGGTAGCAATTTCTAAAATATGATACACAATTAAAATAGAGGTTGCGTAATAAACTCCAGATAAAGCAGCAGCGGAATCAAAAAAGTTCTAAAAATAAAAGCAAATATTTAACAACATACCAATGTTTCTTTGTAAGTAGCGGTTGACCATCCTGTCTATAATAGTGCGTGTTAATAAAAACAGAAAATATGCTTTGATAGGGTATGAGAGACTTAAGCATCAAGCAAGTAGAGTTCCATCTAACAGGCATATCCAAACCAAACTTACGTGGACGCACATCCATTGCAATACAATAAATCTTATATGCTGCTACTCGTTGATTAGAATTATTTAAGAAAGATATTGCAGTGTGAAAAGGTTCAATATACTGATCTAACCTTTTCAAACCAGATTTAATTATAAGATTAATAATATGGCAAGCACAATGCTGATGTAATAAGAAAGATTCAGCATAAGAATTGAAAAGGGGAGTAAGAATGTTCATGGCAGAAATATTTGCTGAAGCATTATAGATGAATATCACAATCATACTCAACGAATACCTGAATAAAGACTTCTTCAATTTAAATTTAACTATTAAACGACCTTGTGGTCCACCTTATATGAGTACGCCACACAAGGCTAAGACTGAAAAATAATAAAACTGTAGCGGAAATAATTTATTCGTAGCAACCCTTCAATTTGCCACAGGCAACTGACAAGGTTTGCACCCTAGCCGATCGTTTCTTCCTCTAACTCCTCATAAGCAGGTATAGCCTCCTCTTCAACTGGAGATTTGTGGTTGTAAGGGGTGAGTACATAAAACACTTAACAAGTTGTGCGAAGAATGCAAGTCTATTATTCTATATGCATAGCTTATTCCAAATGAATGGCTGAATTGGTTATTTTGCAATAAAGCATCATTATAAAAGAATAACATAATTAGATTGAAATGATAGTAAAATAAATAATTTCTCAGTTATTTTCCAAATAACCTAACTCACAAACTTAATCAAATTCCATACTTCCATAGGCATACAGCCTCCATTCCCAAGTTTATTTTAATAAAATCTAACCCTTGACTGTAATTACCTAGCAATGCTCAATACCACGAGGATAGCTATTCGAATAGGTTTCACACTCTGCAAAGGTTATGCACTTTACCCACAAGGTACAATCATACATCACAAAGGCGAAAGATCATAACAAAGCCTTTCCAATGCTCTGTCTAAACTTAGTATTGCCCGCTGAGGTTTAAACACTGATGGGACTGATTACCATATTTAGGGCTCCCTCTTGTGCCATGTGAGTCCACCTGTACACCCGGAACCCACACCACCACAACAGTACCAAAGTCTAGCATTATAAATTAATCAGTTAGGTCTGTCCTATACTAGACATGTTGTTGTATGATTAACTCAGCTCAAATGCTTACAAGGTTAAATTCTTAATTGACCAAGGCAAGACTAACAAAAAATTCACCATTTCCAATATACCATCAATTTTCCATTTATCAAAATCAATGTGACCGCCCAAATGCCACACTGGCTCACCATAAAATCACAATTCTTGCCACTTGCCTTAGTCTAAATTATTTTGCCACCCCAGTTGATTACTATGCACCACGTGCCACCAACAACATCAACATCATTGTGTGATAACACCTGACACACCAATTCATAAACATGTTCCATATTCCATTATGCAAGATTAACCTTTCACATAAAATGATATCAATAACTCGTTGCATGGCTAATCAAACTATTCGTGTTCTAACTAACCCACATTGGCAATTAATAGTTACCAACTAATAAATAACCATACTAGGGCGACAAATGAATCATGGCATATAAATGACAAGGTGGATATAACTCAATTTGAATAAATAGAGAATCCCAAATTAATTGAAACAAGTACATATTGAATTAGCATGCAATAGTTTAAAAGCAACATAACTTTAGAAATATGGGTTCAACATGATCAAAGTACAACTTGCCTTCAAATAGCTCTTGATCCTACTCTGGACTTTATTCTTGGGTTGGCTCCTGGCTTACATACACTTCAACTCTAAAAATTAAATAAAATTCACCATTAAATAGAGCTTAATTTTTTAAAAATTTTAGAAACTAGAATCACCTCAATCGGAGTTCGTATGAGGGAGAACGAGCCTTTCAAAGTTTGAAATAAAAGAATAAATCAGAAAATAGAAAAATCGAATTAAATGAATTATTTTTCTACTCAAAATCCGATTTATGGCGTCACTTTGATGTCAGCACTAAGTAAAAAGTTTTGACCAAATTATTTATAAAGAAAAATCTAATTATAACGTAATGCTGATGTTATAAACCAAATTAAAACAAATCTAAGAAATCCTACAGAGGCTGACATGTGGGTCCAGGGTCTATAGACCCGGTCCACGGATGCACCGAGTCCATGGTGGACTCGGTCCACAGAACTTTGACCGACGCTAGGGATGACACAAAGCTGACGTCACACAGATGACGCAAGCACGACACGTGGCGCTACTGCGGCCTCGACGTGTGGCTAGATCGCGACCGTTCGCGCTAGATCCAACGACCCACAAAGCGGCGATGATGGAGACTATGACGACGATGTGGCATATCCCAGTGCTTGACGTGTGGCGAAATCTAGACCGTCCGTGCCAGATCTAACGGTTAGGATATGATAGTCAAGGCGTACCCGGGGTGTGGCACGTGGCTAGATCGGTGACGATTCCGCATCCGACGGCTGTGGTTATACGGTGGGACAAATGACGACGTGGCGGTGAGGTCTTACCGGAGACGAGAATGAAGACACGGCCAGCGACGTTTCGGCACTTCCTCGGCGAGGGCTCTTGGTGGGTTCGACGTGGCTCGGTGCGGGCAACTCAGCTACGGCCTCAGACACGGCGAAACGGCGACGAATCACGGCGGAAGACGGCAAAACAACGGTGGCAGCCTCACCAACTTCAGCGAGCGAACACGAGCGAACGGCGACGCTTCGGGCGTGACTAGCTAGGGCACAAGAACGACGCGACGTGGGGAATACCGCACCAGTAACGACGCCTTAAATAGCGTCCTCGGCTTCCGTGAAAATCGCGGAAACTGGGATTGGTTGGGTTGTGGCAGTGAAGTCCGAGCTCCTCATGGCGAGGTTACGTGGTGACATCTCAAGCGTCCACATGGCAGAGATCCAATGGCTCGAACGCAGCAACGGCGGAGATGAATCTCGGTCGCCCGATCGAGATCTGACGACTGAGATCAAAGGCGGCTAGGGTTTGCGGGCAAGCGGGTGGCATGGGAGATGGGCCGATGCAGCACGAGGTTGGGCTGAGTCCGCTTGGGCTCGGCTCAACACTATACAAAGGCTTTTAAAAATATTTTTGAATTAAATTAATTCCCAAAAATAGAATAAGCCAGAATAAATAGAAAAAAATACCCAAAAAATTCTAGAAAATTTTGGAAAATATTTTAGGGCATTTGTAACTCAAATAAAATATTTTCAATAAAACTTTTTAGATTTTTAAATAACTTTTAACAAAAGGCTTAATTCAAATAAATCCAAAATAATTTAAGTAATTTCCAGAAAATTCTCAAAAATATAAAATGCATATTAATTTAAAGAAATGCAAAAATTGGGATGTTACAGCTTCCATCATGTGTTGATGGTGTGCTTTGGTGATCAAAGGACAATCAAAAGTTTTGAGTATATGAAGCTTTCGTAACACTAGTATACTCAAGACAAACTTAATTTTCAATCAAATTGGCTTTGGGTTGTGGTCAATCTTCAGAAGAATAGTTAGAAGGATCTTGGGGCATCCATTATGTGTTAATGGAGTATATTGATGATTGAAACAACCGTGTTTGTTGGATTAACAATCTTCCATGAATTGTAAAATACATTGAGTCCAACGGAGATGAAGATTTGAATGGCATCATGTTTTGATAGCCATTAAGTCAAGAATCGGGAAGAGGGATGCCATCATATGTTGATGGGCATCAAGGAGAGATCCCAGAGCAAAAAGCGACAGAGTTCATCATATGTTGATGAACAAGACAAATACCCACCCTTGGAGAAGAGGATGATGGTAGTCATAAAAGCTCCAAGTGGATAAGTGCAAGTGACGAATACTCATAAAACAGGGGTGCACCAACGGCCCAATTGCAACAAGCAAAGCCCAGAGCAGCAAGCAGGCGGCCTCGAATACGGCCCTAGCCTAAACAGGCCGTCCCTACACTGCTACCCAAATGCCTCTGAGACCATTCGGGAGACCATTCCCGGCCGGTCCCGACTCAGGCTTCGACCGCAGGTTCCCGACCCCGCGGCGGGGCGGGATCCCGCGACTCGACTTCGGCGAGGTTCCCGACCCTCAAAGAGGTTCCCGCGGCGGGCGGGATCCCGGCTCCGACCGAACCATGATAATCCCGCCGAGGGCGCGTGCGCGCGCCGAGTCCGTGTCAACCTAAGGCCACGTGCCCCATGAGCGGTCATTGAAGTGGTGGCGAGGCGGTGGTCCCTTCCCAAAACGATCGATAGGCTGCTGAAGCCCGTCTCTGTCCCATCGGCCCGCCACCCACGATTACAAGGACACGCTCTCCCGAGGCAACTCCAACGTCACACGCGACTACGTCGGCACCCACATGGATCACGAGAGCGGCTCGCCACTTCGGAGGATTACCTAACCGCTCGACCGGCTAGACCACCGACCCAAGATAGGCTCGTGGCGGCGACCGATCGGCGAACAAGCGACCCGGTCGGCGACGATTGGCGACGGGGGGGCAAGACCAAGCCCCTAGAAGTAGCTCGCTGGCACCGCCAATTCTCGATGTAACACCGCCCTTCAGTCTTGAATAAAAGGAGGCGAACCTCCTAACGAGGCGTGAGTAAGAGCTACAAGAGAGCTTTTCCTCTTCTTCCTCTTCTTCTTTTTCTTCTCCTTACGAGAGCTAAGTTTAGATCATTCTAGTGTTGAGGCTCCACCTCTCGCTTGTAAAAAACTTCGGTGCGATCATCCGCACCCGATGAATACAACACCAACGCCTGAATGGGTAGGGACCTTGGCCCGAACCAGTATACATCTTGGACTCGAGGTCTAACCATTCGAGGGGCGAGGCAGCGCAGCCCTTAGACTTACAAATTTACTTGCGCGCGCCGAATGCAAATGACAAGGCAAAAGGTATAACTAGTTAGTGCTAAGGATGTGTTCCTAGTTTTTTACCAGTCTCGGTATTTAGTTGGGAGACCGGGTTGCTAGTTAGGTTGTTGTATTATTAAGAATGGTCGAGTCTTATATCTTGATCTTCATCATGTGTTGATGAACTCAGCCCCGTTTGCTCTAACTCACTCTCTTAAGTTGGTTTTTGCATGAAGCTCATATCTGCATGTGTTGCAAATAAAGGAAGCTCACGCTTGTTTCTCACTTGAATTGATTCTTTACATAGAGCTATGTATTTGCATGTGTTGTAAAAAAGAGAAAGCTCATGCATTTGGTTTAATGGTTAATTGCATGGAGCTAAGTATTTGCATGTGTTGCAAATAGAGAAAGCCCATGCATTGGTTTTCTTAGCATGCGACTAGTAGAGTTTGCAAATGTGTTTTGCAAATTACTAGAGATCATGTGTTGATCATCACATGGCTAATCAAGTTTATTGCTCGTTGTTTGCAAAAAGTGTTTTGTAAAATATTGTTGTTTTTGCTTCTTATCTTGGAGCATGAGATAGACTTTTGTAGATGTGTTTTGCAAAGTGTTGTGATCATGTGTTGATCACCTCATGGCTCAAGATTTGTTCTTGGTTGGATTTATTTGCTTGGATTTGTTATTTGCAAATGTGTTTTACAAATAAGCTGAAAGTTTATGAGATTGGTCCCGGAGCATGTGTTGGTATTTGCAAATATGTTTTGCATAGTGTCAGGATCATGTGTTGATCATTACATGGCTCAATGATTGACCTTATAGATTCTTGGTTCATTATTTGCAAATATGTTTTGCAAATAAGTTGAAGTCTAATGCAATTCTTGGAGCATGTGTCTAGGATTTGCAAATATATTTTGCAAATTGGTGTGATCATGTGTTGATCGCCACATGGTTCAAAGAATTGATCCCTATTGAGTCTTGATTTGGAAAGAAAAGATTTCTGTGTGAAATCTGATTTTTATCTGAAAATCAGTACTACCGCAGTGTTGGGGCTGGTACTATCGCAAGTCCGGCAGTACCACTGGCTGAGTGCTAGTACTGCCAAAGGTCAGCAGTACTGCCCCCTGAGAGTGGTAGTTATTTTCTAGAAGTGTGGATTTTGCATGTGTTGCGAATCCGGCACTATCGGGGTTGTAGGGCGGTACTGCTGGTGGTCGACAGTACCAGAACTAGTAGCCGGTAATCATTTTATAGAGAAGTGATTTTGAGCTGGTCTTTGAGATTGGCACTACCGCGAGTTGAGGGCGGTACTACCGCATGTCGGCAGTACCAACATTTTTGCAAGTACAAATTCTGGTTAAAGAAGTTTTACGCCAAATTCTGCAAGTGCAAATTCTGGTTAAAAGATGTTGCTTTCTTAGGACATGTCATGTCTGTAGGAGAAGTTGCTGTTGATCCATCTAAAGTGGAATCGGTTCTTAACTAAAAGTAGCCTTTGTCTGTGACAAAAGTCAGAAGTTTCCTTGGTTTGGCCAGCTATAATCTCCCTTTCATTGAGGGATTCTCCAAGATTGCAAGATCCCTCACTCAACTACTCAAGAAGGAAAAGAAGTTCGTCTTGGACCGAGAACTGTAAATAGAGCAAGAGCTAAAGAAGAGGTTAACCTCTGCCCTAGTATAAGTATTGCCACACGTACAAAAAAGCTTTGAAATTTATTGTAATGTGTCCCGACAAGGAATTGGATGTGTACTGATGTAGAATGTAAGGTAGTAGCTTACGCTTCCAGGCAATTGATGCTGTATGAAGAGAATTATTCGACCCATGGCTTGGAGTTAGCATTAGTTT
Organism: Otatea glauca; assembly: GCA_036346275.1. Lineage (NCBI taxonomy): Eukaryota > Viridiplantae > Streptophyta > Magnoliopsida > Poales > Poaceae > Otatea > Otatea glauca. The sequence continues at coordinate 23,298,664 of CM070714.1, read as the reverse complement.
TTCATGCCTTGGAAATATAGCGACATTACTTCATCGGTAACCGCTATGAGATATACACTGATCACAAGAGTCTGAAATACATTTTCACCTAGTTAGACTTGAACTTAAGGCAAAGAAGATGGTTAGAATTAAACAAAGACTATGATCTTGGTATTCACTAATGCTCCGGTAAAGCCAATGTGTAACAGATGCTCTAAGTAGGAATGCTTATTGTAACACCGTCATGATTAGAGAATACCAACTGAAGCTTCATAAGGAGTTTAGTCGACTCAACCTGAAAATGGTGGACCAAGGATATGTCGATATGATGGAAGTTCAACCTTCGCTAGAGGAGCAAATTAGAGTAGCCCAAGCAAATGACATATATGTCATGAACAAGAAGGACATGAATAAGGGTAAAGCCCCAGGGTTTACCTTAGATGAGAAGGGTACCCTATGGTTTGGAAAGCGCAAATGTGAGCTAGGCAACTAAGACACCAAGCCCTTGATTCTCAAGGAAGCACACAAATTTGCTTATCCGATTCACCCCGGAAGAACTAAGATTGACCAAAATCTAAAGGAAAGGTACCGATGGTCAAAAATGAAAAAGGAAATAGCCAGATATGTGGTCATATGCAATATATGCCAATACCATAGAGTTAAGGCCAAACACCATAGGCCTGTATGATTACTTCAACCATTGAAGGTTCCAGAAAGGAAATGGGAGGAGGTAGGCATGGATTTTATCACTAGTTTGCTAAGAACACAGATAGGATATGATTCCCTATAGGTTAGTGGATAGACTGACCAAAGTAGCACACTTCATTCTAGTCAAGACCACATATAGACGAGGCAAGTTGGCCGAATTGTACATGCTCCACATAGTTCGTGTGCATGTACTTCCTAAACGGATTGTGTTAGATTGTGGAACCCAATTTACTTCACGATTTTAGGCCAGTCTTCACAAAGCCTTAGGAACCTATGTAGCTTTTAGCACCACATGCCACCCTCAGATGGATGAGCAGACATAAAGGACAAATGAAATTCTAGAGGACATGCTACATGCTTGTGCACTCTCTTTCTGTACTAATTGGGAAACAATTTACCCTATGCGGAATTCTCTTACAATAATAGCTATCAAGCTAGTCTGCATATGTCACCATTTGGGCTCTTTACGGTAGAAAATGTCGGACACTACTCTTATGGTAAAAAACAAGAGAGAGATCCATCTTTGGACCAAAATGCTGAGAGAAGCGGAAAAACAAGTTCAGCTGATCTGAGAAAGACTCAAGGCAACCCAATCTAGGCAAAAGAGCTATGCAGACCATCACCGACAAGAATTGAGTTTTGAGATTGGAGATTTTGTCTACCTCAAGGTTTCTCCCTTGAAAGGGATGAAGCAATTCAAGGTCCATGGAAAGTTGGTGCCACGTTACATTGGACCCTTCCAGATCATCACCAAGCAAGGAGAAGTAGCCTATTAGCTACAACTACCCCTAGAGATGGCCAATAGCCACAACATCTTCCATGTGTCCCAATTGAAGAAATGTCGCAGAGTTGCTGAAGAACAAATGCCACCGGAGACCATCGACCTGGAGACAGATCTTGCTTACCAGGAGTACCCAATACAGATTCTTGAAGTGGCCGAACACAAGATGCGGAGTAGAGCAATTCGCTTTTGCAAAGTAGTGTGAAGAAACCACACCAAAAGAGAAGCTACTTGGGAGCCCGAAGAAGCCTTGAAGGGCAAGTTTTCATACCTCTTTTATGACCAGTTTGAATCTCTAGGACAAGATTCTTTTTAAGGGGGTAGGTTTTGTAACATCCTAATTTGGCTTTAAAATAAAAATGCATGATTTTGAATGATTTTCTAAAACCTTTGGTGCATTTCAAAAATTCAAAAAACCTTGCCTTGAATTTTAAAATGTAAATAAATTTCATTGGCTCAAAAATCTATTTACAAAATTTTAAAATTTTATTTGCGAGCTATTCAAAAATCTGTGTTGCAAAATCTTCTCATATTTCAAATTTTAAATTCAAATCAAAGTTTATGTCGCAAATAAAATGCCAAAACCCTTTTTTCTCCCTCTCTCCTCTTGGGTCGAATCCCGACAGACCCACCTCTCCCTTCCCTTCCGTCATCCTCTCCCACGGCCCAGCCAGTCCGCTCCTTCTCTTCATTCTCCTTTGCCCTTTCCTCCCTTCACTCGTGGCTCAGCTAGCCCAGCATACCAGTGCAGCTGAGCCAGCATGCATCGCCTCTACTCTCTCCCTCTCTTGCGCTCGCTGATGAGCAGGTCCCTAGTCCTACCTTTTAGCATGGAGGAAGAAGCACCATAATCCATATGCCTTTTCTCTTCTCGCTCTCTTTCTCACGTGATCTTTCTCCACATCACCGAGCCAAGCCCATGAAGGAGACGTCCTCGAGTGCCTGTAGATTCCGCCCTCGAGCCTTGTAGCACCATGAGGTAGTGACGTTCGTGCACCATAGCCTGCTGCACACCGCTCCGCACGGGTGCTGGCGCCATGCCAAGCGCCCTAACCTCTTTCACCCTCTCCCCTCTACTTGAGCCTTGCCCGAGCACTTCACAACCCTCGTCCACTCTTGCTCTACTTTTCCCCAGAGTTTTCCCCTCTTCTTCGCCCTAGGTGGAGGAGGATCAAGCTGTCATCTCCAACCTTGACCGTCGGCTTTGCCCGTTAGATTCCCATCGTCGAGTGAGCTTCTGCTGCCGTTGTCATGCACATCATGGTTGTCTGGACCTCCTCTACATGATGCTCACCTTTCCCATGCGTATTATTTCCCAGGGAGGACAGAACGTCATCGCCACCACCTTCTGCATATAACGACCGGAGCATGCACTCATCGTCGCCGTCTCATCCCCTCTGTCCTAGTGAGCTTTGACCTTGAAGCTCATGTCCATTTTGTTTACCTCGAGTTCTTTCTAATGCGTGTTTTCTTGTTGCTTGTTGTGCACCAAAGTCGTCGGAATGCCCTTTTGTTTCTCGGCGCTAGTTGGAGCACGCCCAAACCTCGTCGCCACCATTGATCTCCTTCCTCTCTCTATCCTTCGGTGAGTCTTCCTATTCCCATGCGTTCCTCCATGTCTCAAACCTGGTAAGCTAGACAATGAGCCATCTAGTTGCCCGTAGCACCACCACACCATAGCTCCTTGCTGTGCCGCTGTAGACCACCACGGACATCTCGTCTCACTGCCTCTTCTTGAACACCAATAACACTCCTAGCTTTGTTTGGGACATGTAGATGGTGAATCGAGCACCAATCCAAAGCTTTTAGCTGCGGTTAGTAGTTGCCTTCGTGCAGGTTGCCGCTAGGTGAGTGTTCGAGCTTGTTTCAGAAAAGATACAACACAAGAACCATCAAAAAGCTCGAGTGCTAGCTTCTCATCTTGGCTAGCATGGATCACAAAGAGGTCGGGTTGGGTCAAGCACCGTAAGTCCAATGGAGCTTTGTATGCATATGGTGCTGTTGGAGGTTCATGGGTGATGTGGACATGATTTTTATACGAAGGGAGGATGATTTGTTCAGGGCAGGTGCAACAAAATTATTAATTTGATGATGTTCGTTAATTAGAACCAGTAGAACCACACCCACGTCGACGAGGTGTGCAATTAGCATTTAGCAACAAAATAGGACGCAATCAAGGTGATCATATTGGGATAGACCATGCAAGTAATAGGTTAAGTTTGAGTTCAAAAAAAAAGTATTAGGTTAAGTTTGTCAGAGAATGGGGCTGCATTGCCAATGACCAAATGCACATGAACAAAAGTAGACAAACATAAGATGTACTAGGCATAGTTAGGGGTGAAAATGAGAAGGATAGTTCCCGCCAGATCCGGAGCTGGATCCGGTCGAAACCGGATTCGGGAAGTAAATCGGATATCGGGTCGGATCCGGATAGTTGAAAACGGATATCGATCGGATTCGGAGCATACACTATCTGGAAAATATGGGTCGGGAAACGGATATCAGGTAATCGGTAATTCGGATATCCGGTTACGGCATCTCGGTCCCAAGGCGCCTTCGTTCCCCATGACCATGAGCCCAAGGCCCAAGCCGTGTCCTCCACTCCCGTCCTGTGTGCTGATCCAGATCTGATTCATCTTCATATCTCCTCCCGAACAGCGTGCTGACGATGCCGACTGAGGCCTGGATCTGTGAGAGGTCCCCGACAGTGGTGATCGGCGTGAGGAGGTTCGTCTGCGGGTATCTGGCCCAGAGAAGGTGGCGTTGTCAGCGTCCTCGGTGGTGTTGTACGGCAGGTCACCGCCACCGGTGAGCACGGCGCTGTTGACGTCGACGAGGATCTCGTTGTAGCCGAAGGTGACGAGCATCACCCAGGACTTGAGCGGGCGGGTGCCAGAGTTGAGCACGGTAGCGTTGGCTCGGAAGGAGTAGGGCTGCTTGTTCTTGTTGCTGACGAAGGGCCAGATCTTGGTGTGGTCCTCGAAGCTGTAGGTGAGCAGGATGCCATTACACCCAAGGTCGGGCGCCAGAGCTGCCGTCGTCGCCAGGGCCATCCCCCTCTGAGCTGCCGCCAGCCCCACAAGTAGGAGGAGCTCGAAGAGAACATCATGGCGAGCTAGAGAGCCAGCCATGTCTGGATCGACAGGGAGCACGGAGCGGATGGGTAGTTTGTTTGTAAAAGAAGCATTTCATTTACAACTTTAGTTTCATTTGAATATTTGTTGAAGAACACATGCGTTAGTTGCTACAAAAAAAAGCGCATCCTGTTGCATGTTAAGTTGGTTAAGTCAAATTTTAACCATCTTTTCCGTAATGTATCTATGCACTGCAAATTTAGCATTCTGACTTTAGCTTCTGACATGGGCTTATTCTTTGTGAGCTATCTGTGAGCTATTCTGTTATGAATGAAATCTCCTATTTGTTTAAGGCACTCTTAAGCCTGTTGATTTTCTTTCATAAGCAGAAATTAACATCAAAATACCTTAGTACTATACTATTTTTTGTTGAGTACTGGGACCATTTGTCTCAATCACATTTTGATTTGGAGGTGAAGACTATATATGTGAAGCACATACCAGAGAATGCTTTTAAAGAGAAGATTAAGGAACTGTTTGAAAGACATGGAGAAGTCACAAAAATCGTTTTACCGCCTGCTAAGGCTGGGCATAAAAGGGATTTTAGGTTTGTTCACTTCGCTGAAAGATCAAGTGCACTGAAGGCAGTTAAAGGAAGTGAAAAATATGAAATTGAGGGTAATTTTTTTCCTTGTCACCATTATCTAATGAAATTTAATGTTGCATTGGTAATGTTTATTTAGGTAATTGTCATGTGGAAATCAGATGTGAATTACTGTAGTGATTGGGGCCTTTCTGTCAGTGGTACTGTTATAAGATATATGTACATAAGAAATTAGTGTCTTCTTTGTTTTGGGTCTTGAGGACCATATATTAGTAAAAGTATGTTGTTAGTGTCTATGACTGAGACTATGAAAACGCTATCCGAGTGACCGAGTCTATGCTATTGCTGCCTTTTGATGAGTAGAACTGTATGGCATGTGTTTGTAGTGTCCGTTGGCTCTATTGAGTGTATGACTTACCATAAAAGTGTAAGCTTATCGAGTTCTATGATGTTTATTGGGTTTGATTGATATATAACTTGCTACTATGGTCTTGTATGGTTTTAATTCATCATATATTACTCTATATATACGTGCATTGTCGTATATCTTTATTCGTTTCCTATCCGAATCCGTCACATATCCGTCCCGTATCCGTATCCCGAATAACCCAGATTCGTATCTGTATCCAGTTCTGAATCCGGAGAAAAAATATGGGTTAGGATACGGGAAAAGCAATATCCGCCCGTATCCGACCCGTTTTCACCCCTAGGCATAGTAGCACGCCATGCTGCACTGCTGTGAATAGGGTCGGTAACAGCGAGCAGACGTATCATCATATATTCATCATCAAAACTATGAATAAAATAGCAAACTGACCAAAGACAGTGTTTGCAAAATGCAACAGTTGAGGAAAATACTGTGCAGAATACAAATATTATCAATACATTACCTTATTTAAAAATTGATTTTGTTGTACAAGAAATCGTAAAATGGTGCTAGTCCATGAGAAAATGCAACTAATAGAATGATTTCGGGACTTCATCATGTCATAAATCTAGATACGATTCATGTATGTTCACAATATTGAAACTACACGTTAGTGACCATTTCAAGAAAATGTCTGAATAGAGCTGGACAGAAGCAAGTAGCAACACACCATTTCTGCAGAAGTAGCCATTTTCTTCTTACAAACAAGAAAGTTTTTGTTATCTCCCTACATTATTAATCCGTTAAACTAAAATAGGTTCAAAAGCAATAGAAAATATTAGTCAAACTTTGTGCGCAAATTAAGGTCACCTGATAGATCTGCCAAGGTAATCTTCCTCTTATTAAAAAGATAAGGGTGTATGCTAGTGACTCCAAATCATCCCTCCTACTACCTGTACGACCTAAGTGGGCATGTACAACAAAATATCTAATTGTTCCCCTGCCAAATGTAAAAAGGAAATAGCTAAGTTAATAGGTGCCGCAATTTTGTACAGAAAGAAGCTAGTATAGTCGTATGCCCACAAGTTCTAACCAACCTAAAGATGTCTGGCCTCCGATCATAATCAACATGTGGATCAGACGATGTTTCTTTCCATTTGGATGCTGCATAACTTCAACATTCACATAACCACGTAAAAGGTTAGTGGGGGTATAAAATGCATCAGCATTCTATTAAGTGGCCAATGCCTATTAAGTATGTGATTGACCATCTGTAGCCTGACAAGAAAGACTACCTAGATCATCAAACTCGCATCAAAGGACTGCTACATAAAAGTGAGCTTAAGAATGTTGGAAAAGTAGAAGGGACCAACCAGTCCTCATGTATTCAGGAGGAGTAAATGCCAATTTTGTACTATAACTTTTTCCATCTTGACTGTTCTTCATGAGGCCAAAACATGGAAGTCTAAGGTTACAGTCCTGCAGCACGTGAACAACAAAAAATGTTACAAAAAAAATACACAACCGACCACATTGCAGAAACAATTTATATGATACTCACCTTCAAACAGAACTCTGGAGACATTAAGATCATGGTAGAGAGCACGCTCCTTAGTTGAGCGATATTCTAAAGCCTCAGCAAGATAGACAATAACCCTTAATCTCATGGGCCATTTCATTGCTTGTGACTCCCCTGTGAAACGCATACAATAATGGGAAAATGTTAATTCATTAATCGAGAGAATTCAGCACCTATACGTGTCACACCTGAGACTTAAGAATATCAAATATGTTCACAGTCACATGATAGGCGACAGCTTTCGTAGAGGCATGAACTTGTAGAAGGTAAAATGCAGATATGACTGTATAATGCACTTTCATTAGGTAAGATGAAGTATGATCGAATAAGGGTATGATTGATGCACAGAATTTATCAAGTATCCTTTCCGTTTTTATGCACGGGCATCATGTGCAATTCAATGTAGAAGGAGGCATTCCTTATTAACCCTATTATCATCATTGCGTATTCGATCTCGATTTGTATGACCATAGTTTCACTGCAGCGTACGCATTTCTGCTACACTCATCTTCTGTACTGAATCTATAACAAAATCACAAAATAAAGTTGTCCCAGAACTGTTATCTACAGTATGGTTGATTTGCAATGGAGAATAATTTTGGCATATTTGCTCCAAAGCTTTGAATTCCAACTATAAGTAAAACAGAGGAGAAACATGATCTATAGTATGGTAAATTTGGTGTTGAAATTTTGAAACATAGATAAAACTAAAATTGCCTAAAACCCGTGAACTGTGGTGTAATGCATATGCCACTGAAACCAAAATGAAGTTCCAAGAAAATTTGTATGGAGTCACGAACTATAGTATGTCAAATTTGCATCATAGAACATTTTTTGGAAATTTGGATCGATTGTTCGAAGCATAGATGTAAATAAAATGTCTTGTGAACCATGAACTAATAACATGTGAAATCTGCTGTGGCAGCACTAAAATTTATATAAAAATAAAATTGATTTAAAACCATGATATATCAAGGACAGAACTGAGCTTTTTTGAACTCAAAAATAGATCCGAGCTTGAAACCAAAAAGGTAACATCATAAAAAAATAATGGCATCAAACCATGAGCTATAGAATGGTACATTTGCACCAACGATCAAGGGGACAGGAAATTTATCAGAAAAAGAATAGATCATGTTATTGAAAATACCCTTAACTTAGAAAACAATTGAGGGCTTTATTCTCACGCTTGGAGTCGAGGGAGAAGTTGACAAGGTTGGCCATACGCAAATTACGATCTTTCTCATTTTCAAGCTCAAGATGATAAGCACCGTATTTATGGCCATATGGTAGCATAAGAAGTGCAGCAAGCAGAACAGAAGATGTTATTAATTGTAGATCCTTCTGAGACAAGTTCTTATTGTCCCTCTTTGGCAAGTTGAAAAGCTTGAGCCATGCATATGCATGATACAGATGGTTATTAGATATCCATAATATTTTAGTTAACTTGGCATAATATACAACCAAAACAGATGGTTTTGGAGTTTTTTTCACTGAGCTCATCAAGCCATGGATATCCTCCACAGATCGAAATCCTTACCACAAGAAGCAGAGGTTGGTGGGTGAAGCTAATTGCCTTAGCATAAAAAAGGGAATATTATATGAGTTATGAAACAGACCTGCCATAGGGAAAGGTCTGCAGCAATTTTGAGTTGTTCAACCTGAGTATCAAGGCACAGCTGCAAGCTTTCAGGGGCAGGCATATCAGGACGATCTCACTGATCACGATATTTGTTCAAATTAGCAAGATGGTTTTGTATAATCTCACACAACCTACGGATTTCAGCGGTTCTTTTATACTGCTTGCAAAACTGAAAAGCCTTGTGTACAGTCATCTGCATTTGAGAATGTTAAAAAAGAGCATCCACATTAGCTAGTCAGAAGTATTTAGTAGAGAAGATTATGTGCAAGGAATCAAGTCGGTACTTTTTAAATTTAAGAGAAGTGCAGGGAAAATAGAAAAGAGGCTAATTCAATGGTTAGGTAGGTGCAAGGAATCTATTCGACACTTCTAAAATTTAAGAAAAGTGCAGCAAAAATAACAGATAGCTACACAATCCAGTGTAGCCAAAAATATCAAACATAACTCTATTTTACCAAAATGTATCAAAAGATACATGAAGTTATTGTAGTAAACACTCCCAAAGAAAAGTTTCTAAAATGTAATGATAAGCAATCAGGACTGTTGCTCTCTAATATGTACTGTGTGCGCAGGCGTGTGTGTGTATATATATATGGTACATCTGTTAATTGATCATGAGCATTCTTGGGCATACTACTAACATTGGAGATTGAAAGCTGCTTTAGTTCAAACAAAATATTCATGGCAAGATTCAATCGTTGAAGACGTGTGTTAGCTTCAAGTGTTAATCCCTGGTACGTTCCTAAATGCAGGGAAAAAAGATTAAATTCTCTAACTGGCGGCATATTTGAATTAAGAATAAAGTATATAAGCTCAGTTACCGGACTCATCCACAGCAGCAAGAGTTAGAGAAAACTGAGATAAAACAACATCTAGACATTTGACAACATTCAACTGGGATTCCTTACTTTGTGAATGAACACCTAAAGACGCAAGTGGTACCTCCCCCTCTTTATATTTGTTGGTCACAATAGTGTCACTTCCTGCAGAGATGGATATTGTTGAATCTCCGACTAAGTTCGAAGTTGCCACAATGGGAGATCCATAAGCAGTGAAAAGCAAACTTTGCAGCACCAAACAAACTTAGCTAAAGGCATTGTTTCCAGAAAGATCAAGCCACCCTGCCAATTGTAGCCATAGAGAATGTCTTAATACCGAAATAACAAAAAGAGGGTGCTATTTAGGAACAAAGAAATAAATTGAATGCTTCATTTCAGGATATGTCATAGACATTAAAAGTTTGCAGAAATAATATTCATATTGCTAATAAAAAATCACGTTTATCTATAAGAAGCAGCAAAGAAATTCAAAAAGGGTGGTGAACCTGGATTTTGAATTTGACAATCTGAAGGTCGTCATGGATCAACAGAGAATTTACATTTCTTTGGGTTGATTGACTTAGCTAAATAACTGTGAATGCTGTTGTCTCCAATATAAACCTCTATAAATCCAACTTCAACAAAATAGCAAATTACCAAAGAAGCAAAAATGCAACCACTTCTAGATTTATCTTGCAAATTCTCATCAGTCAGCCTTTCTTTATTGGGACCAGCACACAGATGGAAGACGCATTCCGATATAATGAACTAATTCTTGTTATATGGTGAGCCACTAAGTATGGCTTTGTACTGCAGTACATCATTATAAATACTCATCTGAGCTTGATTCTCAAATACCACAGACAGAATTCCAGAGAAACTAACAAGGATGTTTGTATGTTGTCCATAGAGCAGAAGTTTCACAGAACAGGTCCAGTAGCGACGTTGCCCTCTCCATCCCTAAATCCACCCGCAAAAAAAAGTCAATTTCTTCAACTCGTGTTCATGTTTTTGTTCATTTTAAAAGTATGAAGCAAGCACATTAAGCTCATTTTTTGTTCATTGGAGGATCAACAACGTTTAGATATCTTACATGAAGACAGGAAAGTCAAAAGAAATGACAATGCAATGTTCAAGCAATATCTATAAACCAAAATTTGCAAAAATGAGCTGTTCAGAGATAGTGCCTTCACTATAGGAGGAAAGGAAGTAGTAAGTAATGCCAGGTGAGGCTGACTATATGGATTCCAGGTATCGTAGCATAGGAGATAGAAGGAATCACTTCTTAAACCTGTTTTGTTCCATGATCCAAGTTCTAAATTTTCTATGCTGGCACTAAAAACTCAAGAAAGGGAAACAAGGTTATGTCGTGTCATATATTTCTTATCTGAGCTAGGTCTAACTGCCAATGTTTGGTGCTTGTTATGTGAAACCATATCAAATAATTAGAACAACTACAGTTACCAAATCTACAAAGTGTATTTTAACAACTCTCTACCATTGCATATTGTTGCTGCAAAAGTTTTGCTAAAAGCTAAGCATACCTCTCCTCTTTCTCTTTCATCAGTCTATACAACAATACAAGGATCAACACCAATGCAGTGTGCCATCCAGATGCCTTTAGTAGCTTAGTTCCTAACAATAGAAAAAGAATATCAACATTATTTTCCCTAAACATAAATCAGAAATTAATAGTGTATACTACATTTGGGAGCTGCAATTTCATATAAGAGAAGGGGAAAGCGGCTATGCAGACATGCAAAGCGGCAAGCAAAGAAAGAGATAGCTGCTCAATTATTTAATCACAAGTAAATAAAGTAAACAGCATGATGCACAAATATATAATCATGTGGAGGGAAGAAAATGGTAATACCTTCCCCTGAATGCATCCAACTCCCTAAAGTTAGTACCAAAGAGTTGTTCAACAGGGCACTCTTTCCTGCTCAAAAGAAAAAGTACGATGAAAATAAATCTCAACTAAATTATAAACTACGTACTGTCTATTAGTAAAAAAGGGCAGGAAACCCACATATCATACAAGAATACATGTTTCAGTTCAGTGTTAGGTTATCAGCCAAATGCTGAAAATGACATTGTATACTTTAATATCAGCAAAGACAAACATGTGACCTACAAGAAAAGAGAACATGCAATATATATGTCATTATTCATTATCACAAAATACATCTGTGCATTTGGGAAACCCAGACGCTGTGGGACTACACTATCCTTTATTTGCTTGAGATCTATTTATGTCAGCAAGTTCATGACTTCAGAAAAGATATGTACAAGCAAGCTACCTGAAAAGGCACTCACGTCATGCAATTAAGGTCGCACAGGAATGGAACCGCGCATGACGTGGTAGTGATGCCCAGTGAAATTTTTGGAAGATGAGATGAAAAAATTTGATCAAACAGGTGGCCAGCGTTGTGGGATCGATCGAACAATCTGACTTTGTTATTCACATGCGAGATTAAAACAATATTCGAAAGAGTAGAAGGATAGCTTGAATCATTTAAAATAACTTCAAAGCCATGGGAAAACTGTAAAAACAAGAACTTCAATAAGATTTATAAAGCAAGATCCACAAATGTGAAAAACTCTATACGATTATCAACAATGAGCAATCTATTACGCAATAATTTTGCATCCATCAGTAACAAAGGCAAACATATAGAGCCAATATATTTCTAATAGTCATCGGCAGCCAACAACTCTTTTAAATCTATCAGTAAGCAATAACAGATGTCCCTATTTTCACAGATCACTTCGCCATCACAATCCCAACATTGATCAATGCCAAACATCACATCCAGAAGGTTAGAACCAAGCAGAAATCTCCACCACCGACATCAAAGTCATACTCATCAGAAATATTTCCACGAAACTGGATTGAAAACCTAAACAAGACTCGACCGGGAAAAAATAGGGAGAGGAAAAAGCAATCGCAGACAACAAAAGAAAAACTAAGAACCAGATAGAGAAGCAGGAACCCACCTTTCTCTTTCAGAGGCAAAATACCTCAAAGAATTGAAGTGATGAGGGGAAGAACGGATAGGAGATAGTGAATACTACAAGAGGGAGCACGGTGGAACCCTCTCATCCATGGCTCCCAAGAGCGACCAAAAGAACTCAAAATAGTCTACAAATTGCAAGATTTGGGGAAAAACAAGAAACCTAAAGACGCAGGTGCTACCTCCTTCTCTGTATATCTGTTGGTCACAATAGTGCTACTTGGTGTAGAGGGTGACATCGGTGAATTGTCGACTTTTGTGGTCGGCAATGAATTTATGGGGCAGGCGCTAGATCTCAAACTCGAAGGTCACACAAGACAAAGGTTTAGACAGGTTCAGGCCCTCGACGGAGGAGGTAACACCCTAGTCCTATGTGCTGAGATTATCTGGATCTCTTGGATCTAAGATTGCTCGTGTCCCTGTTGTTGCCCGCCCTCTCCCTTATATAATGGGGGTGGGACGGTTTATAGAGTCCCGATCGGTTAAGGGATTCCGATCGGTTATTGGATATTAATCGGTTACAGGATAGAGTTTACATCTTTATCTTACCCTGCTAACAACTCGGATTACAATTGTATCTCTTATATCTAAATACTTGTTCAACTATCTCTAGGATATATCCCCTTCCGCACAGCAGCAAGGCTTGGCGCGAAGCTTTTCCTCTGGGCCTTCCACTTGGCCCTATCTCTCCCTTAGGCACTTCTAGTCCGGTTATGAAGACACTTGGGTTCTTATATTCCACAGTTGGCGATCTTTGAGTAAGTTCGAAGTTGCCCGCAATTGGAGATTCATAAGCAGGCAAAAGTAAACTTTGCAGCACAAAACAAACTTAGCTAAAGACATTGTTTCCAAAAAGATCAAACTACCATGCCAACTGTAGTTATAATGTCTTAATACTGAAACAACAAAAAGCAGGCGCTATTTAGGAGCAACTTGGAAATAAATTGAATGCTTCATTTCAGGATATGTCGTGGGCATTAAAAGTTTGCAGAAACAATATTCATATTGCCAATCAAAAATTAGGTCTATCTAAAATAAGTGGCAAAGAAATTCAAAAAGGGTGGTGAACCTGGATTTTGAATTTGATAATCTTAAGGTCGTCATGGATCAACAGAGATTTTCTGTTTGGTGGGTCAATTTAACTTCCGTCAAATAATTGTGAATGCTGTTGTCTCCAATATAAACCTACGTAAATTCAACTTCAACAAAATAGCAAATTCCCAAAGAAGTAGAAATGCAACCACTTGTAGATTCATCTTGCAAATTCTCATCAGTCAACTTGTCTTTATTGGGACCAACACACAGATGAAAGACACATGATATAATGAACTGATTCTTGTTATATGGTGAGGCACTAATTATGCTTTTGTACTGTAGTACATCATTATAAATACTTATCTGAACTTGATTCTTAAATCCCATAGACTGAATTCCAGAGAAACTAATAAGGATGTTTTCACGTTATCCATCAGCAGAAGTTTTACAGACGAATTTCTGATGCAAAACCCAACACCTAAAGCCTATCAAGTCAAGCAATTCTTGTGTTGGTATGCCCTCAAATATAGGTGAGCTGCTGATGTAGTTTATGGCACTCCTGAAAAACATGGCAGGATTTGAGAAAAGTCCACCCCGTGAAGCACGAAAGATGATTTATGTTGATTCCAAATGAAGTTCCATTTCAACCATGAGTTCTGTTTGTGAGTCAATTGTTTCTTCCTCGGTAATATGATCAACACCAAGATCCGTTGTGGTCCCCTCCATATTTCTTTTGCAAAACAATGCTAGCCTTCCAATAAAATATTGGGAATACCTAACATTAACCAAGTCAGAATTCAATGGCACAAAATGCATGCTTTCGATAAGCTGCAATGATGGCAATTGGCATAGTGTTAATGAACACAATAATTATAATCAAGAAAACTTAGTAAAGCAGATATAGTAAGGGGTAGAAATCTTAGGACAGAAAAGTAAAGTAATGATGAATAGGATGAGTTTTTTTATATGCTGTTCATAATCTGAATTCTGAGCTCTAACATGTTTGTGTGCATCCAAGTCTCGCACAATTCAGTTGTTCACTATGCATCTGCAAAGTCGCATGAGTATACATAAATATCATGTGCTAGTGTGCTATTGTGTTTGCTAGAAAAAAACTGTAAAATATCCTCACATTTAGTAATGTTGAAAAACTAAAATATTGCACATGCACAGACCTACCAAAATATTGGACTTAATGTCTCATCTAGATGATAAGATTCTTTGGCATGTGAATTAGCTCTTGGAGGAATTGGAGAAGATAAACATGCTGGCTACATAGCACACTCCACAAAAGCTAGGTTGAGAACTATGCAGGACTGGTTATTCGTGAGAGAAAATAGGGGCACATGCTTATGTTTTGCTAGCAAATAACATAAGCATCAACAAAACAAAAAAACACTTGGGGGCAGGATTGTATGCAAATGGCCCCAGTAATCGGTATGCACATTTAGGAGTAATTAGACAAACCTGAATACAACACTCCCTTCTGCTCTTTCTTGCATAGTCACTGAAGGCAATATGAACAATATTCCTCACAAATAATCCAGCTATAACAAGAGACAACAATATTAGTGAGGAAGCACTAAATCAACTGTATAAATTTCAATTAAGTTTTGAGCAAATAACAACGATACAATTACTGCTACAGAGAAAGCACGAGTGCAGAATTTACATGCTCCTTAGCATAGGTATATATCAGTTGAAGGTTCCCAGACTTTGAAACAGCTCAGACCTTTATGGTCTTGTCCAAAGAGCGAGATAGTAATTTTTTATCCCAACAAAGCATGAATGTTACAAAAGCTTTATGCTCAGAGAGTGTTTGAACACATTGCAGAGTTTTAAGGTCCCATACCTGATAAATAGTAAGAATATGTGAGATATAAACATAATATAGCACGGATGTTAGAGAAGCTATATGCTCAGAGTTTTTGAACACATTGTAAAGTTTTAAGGTCCCATACCTGATAAATAGCAAGAATATGCCAGATATAAACATAATATTTTGTAGTTAATATAAATAAGCAGAAGTTTTGTCGTGTTTTCGAACTTCAATGATTTTGTCAAGTGAGCCAGAGTTAAGACTTGCTGCTGAGATAGAAAGGAAATCACACGACTTTCATGGCCACCAAGGATCACCACCAGTTCAAAGTTGTCCTCCTTAGCAGGAAAATTCCGAGGCATGATGCAACCATCCCCTGCGGTAGTAAACAGCATCTCACTATTGGTAATTACGGAATGAACCAGCTCAGAAAGACCCTAGAGACTTAGTTTTTTGTTCCTGTCTTGTGTGTTCCACACGCACAAGTCATTTTACCAATCAAGACCAACAGTTCAGCACTTAAAACCACCGTATATACTAATACAAAGTGGACATATATTCCCATTAGAATCAAGGAAATTAGAATATTACCTCCGCGTGCTTTGGAATTCTAGCAAATACCCACGGGCCATGGGTACTCAAGTAGCCAAACTTGGCTCCCATCTTGATGATATGAACGCACTATTGCAGGGAAATTAAGAACAAAAAGGCAATATGATAAATAGATTAGAATCATTTTCTCTTTTTTTGTCTGGTAGACAACAATCTTTTTCTGATTTCCTCCTTTTTTTTGAATCTTCTCTTTTCAAAAAATGCTCGTCTCTCTATCTGTTTCTTTTCCCTTTTGTTTACTTTGGTCTTGTTTGTCACCACTAATCTTACTTACAAAAACATATGATCATCGGCCAATGAGAAGAACTGTAATCCCTGATAGGACTATCCTTGTCAGTCAACCAGCCTAATAGCCTCTCAAACTGATCCTGGGCACACTGATCACCACGAACAGGCGAAGAACCCCTGAGAACAATCAATCCAACATGTCGATTACTGCAGACATGCAAAGAACAACCCGAATTGAACCAACAACACATCGACCACCACAAACAAGCAGATGAACTCCCCAATTGATCATATGGGTAGCACATCAATCATCACAGGCAACGAAGGAGTTGACACAGATGCAACCCCAAGTCGAATCGTGTATAAAGTTTGAGGGGAATGCGAAAAATGGGGATCCCAACTACTTTGCCAGAGTTGCAGCCCCACACATGAACGGAGCTGTCGGTGCTGTCTGAGTAGAGCCAGTCAAACCCCAGTGGCAGAGAGATCCCGCTGATTGCCTGCAAAATTGGAGGATCACCGTAAGAGGCCATCACAACTACTGAAGATAATTATTCTTAGTAACGATATAACATGTCGCAGATGTTCCAAAACGCAATAACCAACTCGAACAGGCTACACGTCACAATAATGCAAATTCTGAAGAGAGGAGGGGAAACCCGCACCACCGTGTGCTCATGCCTGTATGGCAAGGGGACGCGACCGACGGGGGAGGACTGCGTTAGAGGCGAGGATGGTCCCCGTCTAATGGAGGCCTAGCGAGGTGCACTAGCGGAGGAGGCGAGGAGCGGCATCGGGAGGAGTATACGAGGGAGCGTGTCCTCGAGGGCTCCAACAGGGACAAAACCCATGACACCGCGAGAAGGAGGGTGATACTAGCAATCGGACGTCTGATTACTGTTCATTTTATTGGACGCGTCTTGCAACATTTTTTTCTCACGCGTGCAACATTTTTTTCAACATCTGCAACATTTTGTTTTGCGCGAATATTTCTACTGTTATCAAAGGAAAAATGTTGCACGCGTACGAAGAAAATGTTTCATACGTGAAAAAATAGCGTCCGAAAAAATCAAACGTCCGATCCTAAGTCATTCCGAACGAGAATTCATCAGGGTGCTCTTGTCTTCGCACAGGCGGCGACGTGGCGTCGCTCTCCGCCCGGTAACTCTCCAGAGTTTAATTTAACTAGACTAGACTAGATGAGTTACCACGGCGTGTCACGCTGCGATCGTCACTCCCCCTACGCCTGCAAATCGAGAAAACATGCGAAACTGTTAAAAGGATATAAACGTAATTACGCTCTTTCTTTTGCATTTATTTGGGGTCCTTTCATGAAGGATATGTGATTTTAGGGGTGAAAACGGTATCGGTAATTCCCGGAATTCTTGAAACCGTTTTTGGAATTTTTCGAACGAACGTGTCGGTATCGGTAATGTTCGGAATCGAAATCGGTATTTTTTGTCGAAAACGGTAACGATAACGGTTTTGACCAGTTCCGACCGTTTCCTTCGGTTTCCGAAAAAAATCGGTAAATTTCGTCTGTAATTACCGAAATTATTTCAGCCCACAAATCACAAATACACCGGTTCAAGCCCACATACACAAACCCTAAAGCCCACGGCCCATATTTGAAAATCGAGATGAGTATTGATTTGCCTTCTGAGGCCCCTCCACGCCGTCCGCGCCCTCTGCCCCTCCGCGCCGTCGCGCCTCCGCCATCAAACCCTCTGCCGTCCGCGCCCTCCGCGCCACCATCCGCCCTCCATCCCTCCGCGCCACCATCGCGCCCTCCACCCCTCCTCATGGCCGTCGCGCTCGCCCCTCACGCCTCACCCGGTGGCGGCCTGGCTCGGCGCTCCCAGGCCGCGATCCCGACGCAGCGCCGCCATCCACCTTGCCGGTTCCCCTCATCGGCCATCCACAGCGCCGGCGCCACCTCCGGAGGAAGGAAGAAGAGCACAAGTGCGCCGTCTCCGCCATCTCCGGAGGAAGGAAGAAAAGCACAAGTGCCGAAGTGCGCCGTCTCCGGAGGAAGGAAGAACTTCGCACAAGGGAAGAACTTCGCCTTCTCCGGAGGTAGTTTCTTGGTGATTAAGGCCAATGCATGTTGCTTGCCTTCAGCCATTATAGCCTGACAATTACAAATTTGAACAGATAAAAAAATGAGTCTGGTGGTTGACAATTGCCATGTTCAGGGGAGGAAACAGAAGCTTGTTCATAAATTTAATGTGACTACTGACTAGCTAAAAGAGAGTACACTAATTTGCAGACTTCAACTGTATTAAAGGGACCAGTAGATTTTGCTTATTTATTATGTTAGGTTGGTGACCGGAATCTACTTGGGAAAAAATCATAAATTATTGTTTTACCCCATTCCCGTGGCTGCTAAGATGATGGAGGCTTATTTCTATTTTATTTTTATGCTGCTAAAAACAGACATGGGTAATGTTCTAGAGACGTTACTTCTGGTAGCTACTGCAGGAAAATTTCTTTGGCCCATCTCTAGACCACCTTTTGTCAATATCTGGCTACTATAGTTGAAGTTTACATGAGGAGTTAGGCTAATTGTTAGCGCTTGTACTCGTTTCTCAATTTTCTCATCATGTGACATGTTGACCTAAAGTTGAACATTTAACTAGTACACTCCCTTTTAATGGACTTTATATGTCTCCGTGTGGAAATTACCATGAGGGAATGATGTAGGTTAGCACAAAGTTGTCTGCAAACATCTATCACTTTGTTGTCTATTTTGTTACCTTGAAACTTAGTTCTGAGCTAACATGTATGTCCGTGCTGTTCACTCTTCTATTTATTTATATTTTTAATAGCTATTGAATGTAATCATGTTCGTTAATAATGCATATGTAGAGAACATAAATACCTTGAGAGTTCAAAGGGCTTGGAACTCGAAACATAGTTATACTAGAAATGAAACGATTTGGATTGCCTAATGCCACAAATGCATATGGAATGTTTTTTAGCCTTTTAGGTTATGTTGGCTGTAAATGAAACTCTTTAGGAAAGCATTGATTTAGCAACACTAATTTGTTCTTGAATCTTTATCCTTGTTGTTAGCAGATTCTTGGAAGGCGAGGAGGTGGTGACATGGCGATGGCGTGAGAAGCCAACGTGTTCACCTCCGCAGGCGCATGTTCTTTGGAGCCACTAGAATAACGACGCCTTGTGATGCCCCCTCTGTTGAACCTTAGAGTCAGAGCTACACCTCGTTGGATGCAATCAGTCCATGTGCAGGCATGAGTCAGACCCAGGGTACTGGTGTGTCTGCATCATCCGCAACACCTGCACTAACATTGGACAACTCAGGTACAAATCCAGAACAAGCAATTAATTTGGATGGGGATGGTGAAGCTGATGATGATAGGGAGCATCCCTCAAAGCAGCCAAAGAAGTGCACTTCAAATGTTTGGCAATATTTTGAGAAGTACACGGTTGTAGTGGAGGAGAATGGCAAACTTGTTAAGCAACTTTGGGCCAAATGCAAATTTAAGGGCTGCAAAAACAAAACCAGCAAAGACAGGGCTGAAAGCCATAGAGGAACAACTGGGTTTTGGTCTCATTTGAAGCATTATCATAGCATTGTGAAGGGCCAGCAACAACTCAAATCAGAAAAAGATCATGAGAAAGGTATATCTGTTGTTCAGCCATATAAATATGATGAAGCAGCTAGTTTGAGGAAGTTTTATATTGCTATTATCATGCATGAGTACCCATTTAACATTGCAGAGCATGAATACTTTGTGGATTTTATGAAATCCTTGAGGCCTAGCTTTCCTATAAAGTCTCGTGTCACTATTAGGAAAGAAATAATGGATCTCTACTTGCATGAAAAGGATATGTTGTATAAATATTTCAAAACCCTTGATTGTCGCTTGAGTGCTACTATGGATATGTGGACATCAAATCAGAATAACGGGTACATGTGTGTCACTATACATTGGGTAGATGATGAATGGCAAATGCAGAAGCGAATTATCAATTTCTTTCATGTTCTGGGTCGGCACACCGGCGAGAATATGTCTCTTACCCTCAATTCATGTTTGTTGAAATGGTTCATAGAGAAGAAAATGTTCTCTTTGACTCTAGACAATGCTGCTGCAAATGAAGTTGTTGTCAAGGATGTCATTCTAGAGCTCAAGAAGCACAGTCCTTTAATCTGTGATGGTCTGTTTTTTCATATTAGATGTGCTAATCATATTTTAAACTTGGTTGCTAAATATGGTATGAGTGTGATAGCATCATCTATTCAGAATATTAGAGCATTTATGCTAGCTGTCAAGGGGTCTCCATTGCAGTGGGAGGAGTTCCAAAAGTGTGCTACTGAATGTGATATGGACACAAAGGTTGGGCTATCACTTGATGTTCCTACTAGGTGAAACTCAACGTATGCCATGTTGAGGGATGCCCTTTATTACAGGCCTGCATTTGAGAGGCTTGTGTCATATGAACGTCGCAGGTATGAGAAAATTTCACCTTCCTCTGCAGAATGGGATATGGCAAAGTCTCTTTTACCATGCTTGAGAAAATTCTTTGATCTGATTGAGCTATTTTCTGGTACATTGTATCCAACTGCCAACTTATTTTTTAGAGGTTTTTGTGAGATTAAGTTATTGCTTACTGATTGGTGCCATAGTAGTGATCCCACTATTAATAAGATGGCAAACACTATGATGGTAAAGTTTGACAAGTACTAGAAGAAGTCCAATATTTCTCTTGCTGTGGCTAGTGTCCTTGATCCTAGGTTCAAGAGGAAAATTATAGAATTTTACTTGAAGAAGTTGTACCCATATTCCTATCAAGCTGAACTTGATAAATTTAATGATGTTATGAAGAAGATGTATCAATGCTATACTTCCAACGCACCCTCAACTTCAGCAACCGCACCTGAGTCAGCATCAGCATTTGATATGTTTTGAATAGTGTAGATGATGAACTTGATAGCTTCATATTTGATGCACAAGGGGATTATGATTGTATTGACACAAGTGACTTAGAGAAATACTTGGCAGATCTATTGTTAAAGGTTGCTAAAGGTAATCATCACACATTTGACATATTAGCATGGTGGAAAGTCCACAAAGATGAATATCCTATCATGTGGCAGCTAGCTCGTGATGTCTTGGCTATGCAAGTGTCAACAGTAGCTTCTGAATCTGCTTTTAGTGCTGGTGGCCGTGTACTTGATCCATATCGTACTCGCCTTGACCCTAGCATGGTAGAAGCACTTGTTTCTTAATGCTTATGCGGTTATGCGTTATGAGATATTGATCTTTTAGACTAGTTATGTTATTGTATACATTTACATTGGTAATGTATGTTCATCACAAATTTGTGAATATTTATCTATTACTAATTTCTATGTGGATGTACGATTTATGTGAATTTTTTGAAGTCAATTGGTGGTACATGTCGTTACGATGTTACTGATATCTTTTTCGGATTCCGATCGTTACCGATATATATTTTGTATCGAATTTTCATTTCCGAATTACCGATGCCATTTTTGTAGTTATCGATTCCGGTATCGTTTCCGAGGAAAAATATGAAAACAAAAATGGTTTCAGTGTTTTCTGATCGTTTCCGACCGTTTTCATCCCTATGTGATTTTGCTGAACTAAAAGGTCTTTTTTGCAAAAACGGCTGAAAGGATCTAAACGTATTTACACGTTTTTTATGCATTTATCAGGGGTCTTTTCGCAAAGGATCTGCGATCTCGCCGAACGCCGAACCGAAAGGTCCTTTTCGTAAAAAATGGTTGAAAGGATTTAAACGTAATTACGCATTTTTTCTACATTTATCTAGGGTCCTTTCGTGAAGGATCCGCGATTTCGCTGAACCAAAATGTCCTTTTCGTAAAAAACGGTTGAAAGGTCCTAAACGTAATTACATTTTTTCTGAGGGACTTTTAGGGAGGGAGGACACGTAGCCTAGCTCCTTGGCTAGGAAACTTGCAAGGTTCAAGTTACTGTGGACAGAAGGAATCATTGAGACAAGCAGTGGTTCTAACAAAGAAAGGATAATGTTTTTACGGAATATCTCGGGAAAAAAAAGAAAACAAACCGCCATAATTCTTAAAACTAATAATTTTTAAAAACTACAAAAGTTTGATCATGTTTCTTTTTTTTAGATTATTTGAAAAAAAAAGTGTTTCTATTTTTTTTCCAGAAAACACACTAAGGATTTCGCGAAGCTACAGTGCTCTGCGACAGCCGGATTCAAAGGCAAGACCGCATGGTAACAAAGCAAGTGCTTTAACCAAATGAGAAACGCGTTGGATGTGAAATGAGAGGCGTATAAAGTATACAAGGCTATGTATGCATGGGTTCGCAAAGCGCGCGGCACACACGACGCGAGAAAGGGCACCCGTCCACTACAAGAAACAGGGAAAAATTCGTGGGCCAAAAACCCACGAATTTAGGCCAAAACCCACGAATTTAATTTAAATTCGTGAGCGAACCGTCGAATTTAGTTCACGAATTTAACTCGACGAAATTAATCAATTAAATTCGTGGGTACCCACAAATTTAAGTTAAATTCGTGGGTTCCTGCCAAGCCCACGAATTTAATTGGGAATCTGAGTTAAATTCGTGGGTTTATTAAACCCACGAATTTAACAGATTAAATTCGTGGGTTTATTGAACCCACGAATTTAATCTGTTAAATTCGTGGGTTCAATAAACCACATTTAATCTTTTAAATTAAATGGCGAGAATAAACCCACGAATTTATGCGAAGCGACGGATAAATTCGTGGGTTTTGAATAACTCACAATTTATCGATCATTTTACAAAAAAATATATATATATCCATATATATCCAAATGTATAATATATATATATATATATATATATATATATATATATATATATATACATATATATATATATATATATATATATATATATATATATATATATGCATCGCACTCAATACATATAACAACTAAAGAAGAAAAGAAAAGGCAAAAGAAAATTGAAACTAAAAATTGCTAAGCGAAGAATAAATACGAAGGATCATCTATTTTGTTCAAATCGATCGAAACACTAACACAAAAGAACAAACTCCACAATGAAGTTCAAGCGAGCGAAGAATTAACAAGCGAGACACTAAACCTATTACCTCTCTTTGAAATCACGAAACCAACCTTTTAACTCTTCAAAACCGCTTAAAACTAAGTCTCAAAATGTACAAAATTTGGCATGACCTCTCTAGTAAATAGGACATCCACTCGTGAGACAAAAAAACATTTGCGGTTATAATATATATATCAATCTCTCAAACCGAAGGAGACATTCTAGCGATCCTTAGATAATCCAATCACACATCCAACGGCAATTTGTAAACTACGCAATGACGTACAACACATTACAAACCGCAATAGATACAATCCACATTCCATTACAATAAGTCCATCACAATAAGTCGATCACAATGTATCCATCACAACAAGTTATAAAGTACAACAGTAATACACCAATCGAGCTCACAATGGAATTCATGCCTCGGGGTTGTTGGAGTTAGGGCGCTACCACCACCGTCAGTATTGTTGAAGATGTCTTCTATGATGTCGTTGTTAGTACGTCTTTGGAGGGCGTGACCTAGAAACCTGCAAGTTCAAGATTAACTTAGGTTGTGTTACAAGTAATATTATGCTGATTCACATGAATATCAATATGAGAATATCAATAGTACTATTCAACCAAGACACAATATGAGAATATCAATATGACAGTCAAGCTAAACAAGAATAGATATTATATATAAGAACTACACCTACGAGCTAGTCAAGATATCTTTGTAATAATCATATGAACATCAATCTCATATTCAATGAAGCATCAAAGTAATACTCTCTAGTATTAACAGAAGTTAACCATCTAGTTCAAGGCCAAGATTACAACTAAAATTATTTAATTCAACTTCCAAAGACCCTAATTGCATCACTGAGTATTCAAAAGATAACAAACATTGAAAATAGTTCAAAGAAGCAATTAAGAGTTTTGGTAGTCATTTTAAGAGTTCAATATACAAAGTACAAATATAAAGCATTCTACAAGGATAAACAATCAGATTGTACATGGGCAAACAACACATTCTACAAGGATGCCATATAAAGCATTTAAAACATAAGTTTACAATTGAACAAGTTGTCTTAAGATAACTTTTCAATTCCAATAAGTTCCAAATCAAAAAAGTTATTGACAGAAAGAAAAAATCAAATAGCACGTAATGGGTTAATAATTTGGTAAACCATCACATATCTACAGGAGCACAGCAATGAACTTTCATAAGCACACAAGTAAACCTTTTCAAGTATGAACATTGAGATGATTTGTGCAAGGTTTAAGAAAGAGTTGCCTAAATGTCCTAAAATCGACTAGGTTATGCATTTCAACTGAAATTATCACTATTGCAACAGATTACTCAGATTGATATATACTAAAAGAATGAACTAAATTTCCTACGGAAGCATATGTCCATCCGCTGCACATCGACTAAATTGCAACTAATGTTCCTAAATTTGAGCAAGAGAAAGGAAGGGAGGGGGCAGGTAGCTCACCAAGTCATCAAACTCCTCAACAAAGTTCAAGCGAACGAAGAATTAACAAACGAGACACCAAACCTATTACCTCTACTAAAAGACCGAAACCAACCTTTTAACTCTTTAAAACCGGCATAAAACTAAGTCATTGAAATGTACAAAATTTCAACATGACCTCTCTAGTAAATAGGACATCCACTCAGTAGACAAAAAAACATTTGCAGTTATAATATATATATATCAATCTCTCATACCAGAAGGAGACATTCTAGCAGATCCTTAGATAATCAATCACACATCCAAAATGGCAATTTGTAAACTACGACGCAATGACCACCACCACCACGGCTACTGTTGAAGATGTCTTCTATGATGTAAATCGTTAAATACGTCTTTGGAGGCGTGACCGAAACCTGTAAGTTCAAGAATTGACAAACTTAGCTCGTGTCGCAAACTTAGAATGTTTTCGACATCCATACCTGTGGTGTCATCTGAGGTGGCTGCAGGGCCCACGGGTTGAAGTACATAGGCATTCCTTAGCTTGGCATAGGTGGTGGGTACATGTAGAACGGGTTTGGAGGCTAGGAGCCCTGTAAGGCATAGACAGGTACATTATGCCACATATAAATCATTCATTCAAATTTTGAATAACGAATTGAATCGATCCGTCTTTACCTGTGGTGCCTCTCCTGCAGAAGGTGGCTGCATCTGTGGAGTGAACATGTAGAAAGGAGGAGGAGGCTAGGAGCTCTGTGGATCATAGTTTGTGATATAAAGTATACATAATAGAGTTTTATGAAAATAAAGAATGCATGAGAATATCATATAACTTTGAGTGCATCTCCTAGGGTGGTGCACCGCATCCCAATGGGGTTTATGAAGGGCGCAGGGAGGCCGAGCACCCTGTGATGCTTCTCCTTGTGGTGGTGGCTGCATGTGCGGAGAAAACATGTAGAAGGGAGATGGCTGGGAGCCCTATGACATAATAGTCCAGTTTGTGAATTCGTGATTTTACGAGTTAAGTGAATTAGAGAGTAATGAACTCAAGTATCTTTACTTGCGGAACAGGAGGGCGAAACACTGGCACGTTAGGTCCAAGAGATTGTGACGATTCTTTGCATATAGATTGTTTGTTAGATTTTAATCACAAATGTACAATTGAGCGTTTTGTTCAAAGTTGAGATTGTACCTGCAGATACATTTTCATGTATTCTGAGTCTTCTCGGCTTCTGCGAGCTTCCTCTCGTGCTTGACGAGACTCTTCTCGTGCTTCACGAGCCTCCTCGTGCGCTTGTGCTTCCGTGCGGACTTGACGATCGAGCACTCCCACGTGAGGAAACCGAGCCTCGTGGAGGACGATCGCGATCCACAACTCCATCCCCATGGCCCACCTACAAGCGATATATCTTGAAATGTGACCATGCAACATTTTTTCCTTAGTAGAGCGAAAACAAATAAAATCAGTTTTATTAACGAACCTCCCATGCTTTAGGCCCCCTCGGCGTGGTACAACGCTTCTACATCGACCGTGCGACTCTCCAATCAACCTCCGCCCATGGCGTTGTGTCATTTGTTACGAATATGACACCGCAAAACGAGATTTTGGTGCTCTGGATGTAAATTTGCACAAAACATATTGTGTCATTTATACTTACCATCCTCTCACTAGCCCCGTCGTCGCACAACACATCCGGGTTCGTGGATCCTCGCCTTGGTGCCCCGATGTAAACTTCCACAAAAGTGGGAGTACTCCCACTTCGACCTCCTACGATGCAAAGTTATAAACATAGTGACAAATTCACTAACAATTATAATACCGATACTTACCATGCGTTGCTCTAGGCCAATGTGTCCGTCTGCGCTGCATACTTGTGCTTCCCCAATCTACTTCTTACATTCCCTCGATTTCTATTTGATTTTTCTTGAAAATCCTCGACCCCAAGATCTGGCACATCCACCTCCAAGCCTCCATGTCCTTCATTATCCAATCGACCGAGCTCGGAGATACTCTTGTTCATCAGTGTATCCTCCTCGCCTCGGTCCTCTTCTCATGTTCACCTTCTTCACCCTCTTGTAAAATTGATGACGACTTGAATCTGCATTCTTTGAGCGAATCTCAGACAACCTTTTGTGCCGCCACATTGAAGACGCTTTTGGCCTTCTTCAAAGCGTTGTAATCGTCTTCGTTCTCAAGCGTAACCTCTCCCGCATATAATCACACCTTTGTCAAATTGTACTTACATTTAAAGCAATACTCAAATAGAGTAAATACATAACGCAAACTCACCCGAAGCTTGACCCTTACTGCATACGACATGTTTGGTTGTCTTCGCCTCCTTCCACGTTCTCCTTCAACGCCCAAAGCTTCCGGTTGTGGGCGCGAATCTATCCTTTGACTCAACCATGCCATGGTAGTAGTGCAAGCCAAGGGCTCCAACCGGCGTTAACCTTTGTAATGTGGCCCGTCCCACCCAACCCGGCTCTTTCCGAAGGCCTACAACAAAATACAAGACAAAGATGCATCAAAACACTAAGTTGTCACTTAGCTAATGCTAAAAGAAAAGACATGAAAGATATA
Source organism: Otatea glauca (assembly GCA_036346275.1). Lineage (NCBI taxonomy): Eukaryota > Viridiplantae > Streptophyta > Magnoliopsida > Poales > Poaceae > Otatea > Otatea glauca. The sequence continues at coordinate 23,271,266 of CM070714.1, read as the reverse complement.
AGCATTACTGCTCCGTGTACCTCTATCAACCTCCTATCGGCGGGTTGCATCTTGAATGAACCGAGACAGTTTCTGAAACACGAAATGCAAATAATTAGTTCATAGACATTAAAATGTAAATATGGAGATTAAATGATAATCCAATACTACACATATACCTGATGGTACCCGAAGAAGACCCGCCCTCTTCAACCGGCTCTAAGGTCGCCTCCAACTCTGCATCTGCCGCTGCCTCGGCCTCGGCGTCTGCATCTGTATCTGTCGTCCCACCGCCACCACCCCCAACGACCTCCTCGTCGTCCGCCTCGCCCATGTCCTCATGCTCACATCCCAACTGCCCCTCCTCCGCAACCCCTACACGCCTCGTCCTCCTGTGGTGCTCCCGCTTTGTTCTCATGCTCGCTCATTGAAGCACCTCTGGGCTGCTCTCTGCATTGTCTAATCTGTGCCGCCCAACAAATATGGATTCCGCTGCCGCCGAGTCCTCGACCATCGAACCCTTGCTCCTCGACCTTCTGGAGGATGACCCGCTGAACTTGCCTTTAAGCTTGTCAACCTGATGCCTGAACATACTCATCTGTTCAAATTTGACAAGAGTTAGTATACAGGTTTACAAATAATTTTCAATAACTTGCAAAAATGAATGAGACAACTATAACATGTAAAAAATGAAGGAGACAACAATGACTATTAGAAATGAATGAGGCAACAATAATCTTACAAAATATACATATCAAAAGTCGTCGGCGTCGGAATCTGCTTCTGCGACTCGTATTTCATTGAGACGTGCTTGAAGACGTGCAATCCTTACTGACTTTTTAGGGCGTTTCCGTGACGGGCCTGGTTCATCTGTTATTACATCTGTGGCATCGGTAGGTAATTGATCGAGTCCTGCCCCATCGGAGACAAGGAAAGAATCCCCCATATCTTCTTCTTGATATACATCACCCACATCATCCTCTACGTTACTTGCCACATCTGAAACATCCCGGGAGGATATACTTGAGGTTAACTTTAAATACAACCCACCAAGCCTTCAAGCTACGGTGAGGATAGCTCGGGTAGTACACTGCTCAACTTTGATGTGCAAGCACAATGTTATTGATGTGGCCTGAAGCCGCGAATCGTGCTTCACCTCCACTATCCCAAAGTCATCGACACGTGTGCCGTTGTGTGGATCGAACCAATGGCAATAAAAAACACAACCTTCAGTTCTTTGGCACCCCCAAAGGTATACTCAATTATGTTTTGTACAACACCGTAGTAGTCTAATATATCACCGCTTTGGAATCGGATGACGTTGTGACTACTCCACTGTTTGAAGTAGCCGCAAGTGGACGGCTAGCTTCTAATTTCACTGTTCGAAAACGGAACCCGTTCACATCACAACGACTATAGCTCCTTGCCGTCACATCACCATGTGAGAGCTGTCGGAGATCCTCAGGGACGGAGGCATCACGCATACACTATATAGCAACATGCATCATTTGTTAGTCTAATATTAAGTTACTACAACAATTCATTTTAAAAAATGAATAAATAGTCAAATTACATCTTGTGGAACCATTGCACTGAAGCTTGGGCCGCCTTTCAACCCATCACGGCGTAGGTTATCCAATTGCTTAGTTGTGGGTTGTCGAGTTGACTTCAATTTTCTTTGTCAAATACTCTGCGTCATTTATTCTCGGGTTAAAAAGGACACTACACTGAAATGTTGAAAACATAATTCAGAAAGTCACTTACTCAAAATATTTTTCAACTTCTACCATGTTAGTGAACATGTAAAGCATGGCAGGTTTCACTCCTCATACTCAACATGGTGTGCAGTGTACGACCCAACAGGTTGACCCTTGCATTGAGAAAACTTAAGTTCGCTCAAGGTTCTTCTTCCGTGGCACGATACCGATTCGTAGGGGCATTCACGTTGTGCTTGAGTGAGAAATACTTTGTTGAGAAGTTTGTGATCTCTTTACTTGCATAAGCCTCTGCGATACACCCCTCTACCCTTGCCTTGTTGCGCACTATAGCTCTAAGCTTTTTCAACTCCCTTTCCTGACTATACATCCATCTGAACTGCGCAGGACCTCCAACCTTCGCTTCCCAAGGTAGATGCACCAGCAAATGTTGCATCACATTCATAAAACCAGGTGGGAAAGTTTTTCCAACTTGCATACAAGCAATGGAATTCCTTCTCTAATTTACGCATCAACGTCTTGAGATTTCCTTAGCGCATATCTGCCTATAGAAGTAACTGAGCTCGGCTAACATCCTCCACAACTCATTATCAAAATAGCCACGAAATATTACCGGAACAAGTCTTTCTATGATAATATGGTAATCATGACTCCTTAGCCCGTTTAGCTTACCGGTGCTGACATTCACGACCGTTTTATGTTAGATGCATAGCGATCGAAACTTTAGAGTTTTCAACCACCTCAAAATCTGTTTACGGTCTTACGGCTTCACACGATTATGGAGCTCGTGGCGGCTCTCATTTCCATTTAAACCAACTTTAACCCGAGCCACGGCCTAGCACAATGATCACCCATGTCTTTCCTAGCACTCACGTTATCCTTTGTTTTGTCGGTTACATCAAACACCATGCTTATGATGCTTTACGCCACATTGCGCTCTTGGTGCATCAAATCTATGTTATGCGGCGAATCAAAGCTTTCGTAAGGCGCTCCCAAAGAAAAGAAATATGAGTCGGTTGTGCTCCTTTCCATAGCCGATGAAACCCACTTGGTAGATCGTACAAGCCGACTATGCCATTCAGCTATCTCCTCTCATGTGAGTCGCCAGGCCCTTTTTAACTTCGTCCTTTTGAAATGCTTTGGCGTCGTTCCTAAAAGGGTGCCTCGCCGGAAGCCATCGTCGATGGCAATCGAAGAATGTGATCTTTTTTACCGTGCGTGAGCCTGAATGCATCAGAGTCAGCCATACAAATTGGACAACACAGGCGACCATGAACACACCAGTCGGCCCAAATGCCATATGCCAACAAATCATGGTCCGACCACAGGTATGCGGCTCGTAAGGTAAATTCTCTACCACCAACGCTGTCGTATGCCTTTTCCCCTCGCCACAACTTCTTCAGCTCATCAATTAAGGGCCGCATGAACACATTGAGATCCTTCCCTGGATGCTTAGGACCTGGAATGACAAGAGAAAGGAATATGAACCCCTCTTTCAAGCAAATCTCAGGTAAAAGATTGTATGGCATGATGAAGACCGGCCAACAAGAGTATGGGCTAGCGCTTGTGCTGAAAGGTGTGAAACTGTCTGTGGACAAACCAAGACGGACACTCCTAGGGTCGCTTGCAAATCACGAGGATCGAATCGGTCCAATGCACGCCATGCCTCGCCATCGACGGATGCACCATCATATCCGGTCTTGGTCCTCACGTTTACCTTTTTGTGCCACCGCATATGTTTATTGTTTCTTTTGACATGTACACCGTTTAAGCCTATCCGTGATCGGCATGTACGAAGGCTGTTTAGTCGTGACCTTTGTAGTCACGATACCCCTTCCTCATCTACCACCTCAGCGAATCTACACTTACCGCAATGCATACAATGGGTATCCTTGTCATGATCCTTCCAGAACAGCATGCAATTATTCTCGCACACATCAATCTTCTGGTAATTCATCCCGAGGCCGGCCATCAACTTTTTCGATTGGTACAAATCCTTTGGCATCTTGTGGTTGGGCGGAAGGACATCATTCATTAGTTCAAGCAAAGCGTTGAAGCATTTGTTCGAAAAGTTGAACTTCGACTTCATCGACATAAGCCGTGTAACCGCTGCGGGACGATCACATTGGTCAAGTCATGCGACTTCTCATCCGGCGTCAAGTAGCCTATAGAATTCCTTAACCTCCTCATTGTGACCCTCCCGGAGTTAAATTCGATCCCCTGCCAAGATCATCCAAAGATCTCTTCCATCCGGTCATGATCCTCCCCATGGTCGGCATCTCTTCCATCTCAATGGCACGCCTGCGGCCTCTCCATGACGATGCCACACCAAATAGTTAGGCATGAACCCGTTTTTGCAAATGTGATCTTGCACTATATCCTTCTTTGTAGTATTTGTTATTCTCGCAGAGGGTACACGGCAATACATATATTTAGCTCCTCCAACGAATGCTTGCTTCAAGAAAGCATCCGTGATCTGCCCCATTCCTTGAGTGCCCCCATCACTCCTCCATCCGTCATACATCGCCCTTGATCGTCACCCATTATCAAAGCTAAACAAATGAAATGATGTCAGCGTCTGGCCGTGGCTTAGGTGACAAAGACAACCCTATTAGGAAAGATGTGTTCTAAACCCACCCAAGAATGGAGGCTATTGCATGCGACTTGTGACGTGCGCTCTGAGCGAATGAAATTTCGTGACATAACCCATTTGTTCTCCAAGCGCACGCGCTGATCTTTGGTGCGTCGGAGAACAACAGGTTATGCGGCGAAATCACGTTCGGATCACTCGCACGTCACAGCCCTATGCAACAACCAACATTCTCGGCCGTCCAAAATCTGTTGGACAATTCGAAACCGCGCACCTCACAAGCAAATGTGAGATCGCCGTTCCCAACGGGTGGCGCCTAGGCTCTCTCTTGTTCGACACAAACCCTAAACTCTAACGTTATATACAACGGCAATGAGAAAATAAAAAATATATATCATATGCGTGAATATAAAATAAGATGAAATAACTTTAAGCGAATATAAAAGAGATGAAATATACCTTCTCCAACGCCGGTGGGGCGTCGCGAGGGTCCGGGAGGCGAGGTGGTGCAGACGGCGTGGCGCGGCGGCGATGGTCTGGCGATGGCGCGGCGCTGGCGCGGCAGGCGGGTGGGCGGCGGCCGTCGAGATGGCGGCGGCGGCGAGCTCGCAAGCCGGCGGCAAGGCGGCGCGGCGGCGCGGCGTCTCGAGCGATCAGCGAGGTGGCGGCCTGGCGGGAGGCGGTCGAGCGCGCGGCGAGGCGATGGCGTGGGTGGCCGACCGGCGAGGCGGCGGCGGCGGCGGCGGGCGGCGGCGTCTCGGCGGCCGGCGAAGCGGCAACGGCTGGCGGCGGCGGGCGAGGCGGCGGCAGGCTGGGCGCGGTGAGCGGCGGCAGACGGCGTGGCCGGCGGCCGTGGCGCGGCAGCGAGGCGGCAATGCGGCGGCGGCCTTGAGGTGCGACAGCGCAGGGACAGCGAAGCGTGGCGGCGAGCGAGCGCGAAGTGAAGCGTGGCCCTTGGGCGAGGCGAGAGCGATCTTGTGGCGGCGGAGGAGCGTCGCGGTCGGGGAGGGCGTGAGCGTGCGGTAGCGTGGGCGATGGGCTTTCCTACTCGGCTTAAATTCGTGGGGTTTGGTGGCCCACAATTTAAATCGTAAATCGTGGGTAAATTCTTGCCCACGAATTTAAATGCGTAAATCGTGGGTAAGTTCTGGCCCACGAATTTAAATGAATAAATATGTGCGTATATTGTTGCCCACGAATTTAAATAAATAAATTCGTGGGTATTATTGTGGCCCACAAATTTAAATAAATAAATTCGTGGGTGTTATTGTATTACAATTTAATTAAAAGCGTGGGTTTTATAGAAACCGACGAATTTAAATACATAAATTCGTGGGTTTTTTTTGGCCCACGAATTTAAAAAAATCCACAAATTTTTCCCTGTTTCTTGTAGTGGTCGACTGGACGGAGGCGTACATGGGTAGGCGCGGAGGCCGGGAAACTTCCGGAATGTAATATAGGGAGGATGTATGTATGTAGGTAGTATAAGTATGATGATGATTTGCAACACTTTTTTTTAATTGATCAGGAGAACCCGTACAAAGTTCAACAACTTTGGGATCTCTTATCACGAGCCTTCGACAAATAGCACTTCATATTTGTTATAAAATGGCTGGCTGCAACACAGGTAGTTGTGAACACATCTATGTAAGCTTGAGTCACACTTGTGTACCTTAATTTTGAAGCGTGGAAGGAATAAGTCTTGTCCTTTAACAACTCACATCTAAAAACGGTTGGCTACAAAGAGATCTTTGTATCACTTGGTTTCATGTAGCTCAACAATCCAAGTGCTCATGAATGAAAGCCAAGCTAGGTCCCATCTATCTCTAAAAACTGTCTTTGATAGGGAATACTAGATGCAGGGCGTGGCGTACGCTGCGCTAACCGTCGCAAGATAAGCAGTGTAAATCGCGTGAGTTTCGAATGTCTAACGGGAAAAAATAGATTAATATGTATTTTTTAAAAGTTTCGGATAAAATTCCGTTTAAAACTGACGTGCTAAAAATGAATCGCGGAAGCTCCGGGTGTTCTACGTAAAAATCTGAGTGCCTTTCTTTAAAAAATGACCTGTTAAAAATAAATTCTAGAAGTTTCGCAGGACTTGTGAAAAAATCCGATTGCCTCTCTGTAAAAAATGGGGCAACAAAAAACAAACGAAGGAAGTCTCGGGGATCTTTTAGCAAAAAAATAGATTATTCAGTAATTTTAGGAAATTTTCGGCATTCACACAGGAAAAAGGTTTGTATATAAATCTATGGTGGGTATTTTCACAAAAAGCAGAGTTTTTTAGGGCCTCTCCTCGAAAAAAGAAATTATGTAAATTCACTGGGCATTTGTAAGAAAACAGGAAATTTTAGGGCTTTTCGCGAAAAAGGATCTGTATGTAATTCTATAAATATGTGGGGGCCTTTTCGCAAAAAAGCAGGCACCACACGGTCGTCGGGTGCTAACCACGCATCTGCGCCACACGTCACGCGACAAAAATCCCGCCGGGGCGCTTCGCGCGCGTGAGTAGGTGGAGTCGAACGCGCGCCGCAGGCCTCATAGAGAAGAACGTTACCGCTGCGCTACGCACGCGCTACGTCCGAGAGGAGAGGAGAGGAGAAAATACTTAAACCATATTCACGTGTTAACAAAGCGGCGATGCGGCGCGATAGCGCGTGGCCATGTCGGCCCGAAATAGATCATCTTGGGTAGTGCATTCAAACTAATAAAACTTTAGCGATTGAATCATTTTGAATATTTATATTAGATATATGAAAATTATATGCACATTTTGTCTTGGAAAAGTATTTTCATAATATCCCAATTTTATTAAATTTTATAAACATATTACAATATGAATAAGCGGTGAAAGTTGCAAGTCTAAGGGCCTGTTTGGTTTGATGACAAATATGCCTAATTAAACTTTACCAAAATTTGATCAGTTTTCAATATTTTGACCAAAAGATTAGCAAGAAAATGAACTAGAGAACCAGGGGAAGAAAATCTTACCAAAATTTAGTAACAAACCAATTGCTTACTAAATTTGGTAAACGCTATCAAAATTTAGTAAGAAAAATATTAATAATCATAGAAAGCAAACCAAATATACCCTGACCTCTTTTTGTGAGCGTACCAACCTAGCGTGCAAAAAAAAACCGCCTTTCGCAATACTGGGTTCCTAGAAGGCCCAATTCAGGCTGCTTGCGCGGCGGATGTCCATCAGGCCACTTGACGCCCATCGTTACCCACGCACTCACGTGCACCTCACCTGACCCCCGATGAGAGATCTCGAATGACCCGATGTCCCCTACGCGCCTCCCGAACCCGCACCCCCGGACACTGCAACCGGGGCCACCCCCACGCCCAGTGCACGTAGCAATTACCGTCTCCTACTCTCCTAGCCGCAGCCGCAGGGGCAAAACCGTACTAAGGGATAGGTTAATACTTGGTCGCTGCACGCCTCCGCTCTCCTATCCCCAGTTCCCCACCTCGCTCCGCCTGTCCGGTCGCGTGGAGTTGCCGATGAGGCGTTGCGGCCGCGCCCCGAGCCGACCAACCCTAAGCCCCAGCCAAACCTCTGCTCCTGTACGATCGATCGAAGCCCCCGGCGCGGAGATCCCGGCGCAGCTGACCCCCTGAATCTCCCCACGGTTCGTGCTCTCCTCCCATGGGCATCTCCGTCTCGGAACGGCCGGATCGCGCGCGGCGCGGCGCGGCGGAATCGTGTTCGTTTCACGTTTCGATCTGTCTGGTTCGTTGGGGTGGGATTGGATGGGGGTGGGGGTTTGGGGTTTGCGGTGCTGTAGGGTTTTGGGGGTTTCTATGGTTGGTGCGGAGCATGGCACCTGATCTGGGTTCGGGGGGTGTTAGGCTCGTGATATGAGCTCTGTATTTAGGTTAGTGGGTTAATGGGCGCTTAGATCCCTGGTGTGGCGCTTTCGATGAGTTTTGCATGATTAAACATGGAAGTGTTTGCCTCTGAGTGATTTGGTTTGTGGTGGAATAATCACGTGGAATTTAGGACACTTGCTGTAGCTGTTTTTTAATTATATAATTATTACACAGGCAGGGGGTTGCTGGATGGGTGATTTTACGTTGTCCTGTTGCTTTGCATCTTGCTTGTTTGCTGCGATGGTTTTACTGTGAAGCTGGTTTGCTGGATCGAACAATAAGATGGTTGGTGACTATGGTTGGGGCAGTTCAGATATAAAAGGCAATGAAGTAAATCACATTTATACATTGCGCAATTAGTAGAGAAAGGAGGTTTTGGAAAGCTATTGGATTCTATAAATGCATGCAAATTTGAAGTTATGCCATTTGAAGAGGGAAACCTATTCTATTATGTTGTCAATTATTAAAAGAAAGACAGTTTTCATACTAAAAGACATTTGCATGTGCTGAATCTATGATTTGGTTATATATGGGATTCTGTATGTAAAATCGAATTGAGATGATTGCAATAATGTTGTGCTCGTTTCTTTATTTCTTTGGTACCATTTACTAAATCTATCAATTGCTTTCCATTTTATTTAGTGTGAAGCATCCGTGTTGGCACCTGGACCTTGGCCTTTGAGAAGATGGCAAGAAAGAAAAACCCAATTGTCTTTCTGGATGTATCAATAGGTGATGAACCTGATGAAAGAATGATTTTTGAGGTACACCTTTTTGTTTTTGCTTGCGTGCTGTTTCTATTATCCATTTAAGTTGGCTCTGCAAGTGTGGGTGGTATATATGAGATCAGCAACTCAAGTTGTGTCCTTTATTGTTTGTTATCAAGTCTGAAGATGTTATTAATTTGCTTGATCTATATATAATCTGTATAACAGTGAAAAATTGCCTTTTTCCTTGCAGTTGTTTGCTGATGTTGCTCCCCGGACAGCTGAGAACTTCAGATCATTATGCACAGGTAATTTTCGTTTTAACTTGTTTTTAGGTGAATAGATACAAACTCCATCTATTGCTGAGTGGTACTTGGTGACTATTTGTGACTGCTGCTTTATTAGGACAATAGGTTTATTATGTTTATGTACGAGGCGACCACAGCTTTTGTAGTGGTTGTGGTAATGCATCAATCAAAATTCTCCTATATGTTTCGTGGTAATGGTTTTATTTTCATCCAGCTTGCACTTTGGCAACGAAGTGCCTAAACATTTTCAAGTAATATAGTATGAGTTAAAATATGATTGCACCTTTCTGAACCTTACTGTCCTTAGGCTCTGTTTGGTAGAGCTCCAGATCCTAGCTCTACCTCAGATCTGAAATTTGTAGGCTAAAATAAAGTGAATTAAGTTTATATTTTTAGTCTAAAATGTAAACAATATGACTCACCTAAACACTCTTAATATATCCACAGCTCCAGCTCCACGGATCTGGTGGAGCTAGGGTGGATCTGGTGGAGCTGGAGTTGTACCAAACATAGCCTTAATATTAAATTTTGGTGCAACATTTTTTCTCGTCAGCTGTCTTAATAATTTTTGAACCTATTTAATGTTACTGTCCATGTTAATGTTACATTCCATTTATATGTTACAAGGTAATTGTGATAGCTTGATGAACTTCTCTTTTTTTTCTTCCTGAAAGCACTTTGTAATACCTTCAAATTCGAATTCTTTTGTCTTTGACTGAATCTAAACAGTAATTTTTTGACTAAATCTTAGTACTTCCAGAACTTGCGAACTTAATCATAATATATAATGAGATGATTTGGCAATAACATATTAGGACATTGACCAATTCCTAACTTGTGTGGAAGTGGAGCTTGTTGGTTTCCTTTTAATTCACACATGCAAAGCACAACTGTTAGTTTATATGAGTTATGTTTTGCATTTCTAAATCACCCATTGTCTACATGAGTATACTTAAGTACATATAATATTGTAGCTGCAATTCTTGTCTAGAAGTTACATTCTGGATTATGAGCACTTATTCTGGGAACAATGATAATATTTACTGATATGCTTTATTGAAATCATGTGATAATGTAGTGGTTAAGACATTTTTTGTTGTGCTAGAGCCTGCAAGTTCAACAGGTTGAGCTTACAGATTAGCTTCAGTTTTTGAGAAGTTCACCTCCCTCCTTTGTTTCTGGTGTTGTTGCTCTTGCTAATTGAAGTTGTGTGCTCCAGGTGAGATGGGAATCGGAAAGACAACTAATAAGCCATTATATTATAAGGGATCAATCTTCCACCGTGTCATCAAGGGGTTCATGGCACAAGTCAGTTTTTCTTCTCTCTCTCTTTCTGTGTGTCTTTTGGGTAATTTTATGTAGTATGCTCCATAATTATAGTCTATATATTATAACAATTGTATTCTGATGTTAGCATTTGGTTAGCTTTATCTCTATCTATTAGTCAGTTTCCTGTTTCCTTCTCCATGATGTAGGATGCAGGACAGATGATCTCAACTGCTTTTCTTACCATATAGTTTAAGGTTGTATGTTGTATTATCTTTATTTGCTATTCTAGTAACTACAATGTAAAGAAAAGACTTGACTTAATTGCTTTCTTAAGCATAGTTTGCTGATTGGTACTTTTTTTTTCAGGGTGGTGACTTTTCAAATGGAGATGGTGAGTTTATACATTTGGTTCTTTCTTCTTACATTTTTCATCGCCTTTTTTTTTCCAGTGGTGGAAATTCCCAACCATAATGTGACCTGTTTCTTGGTTTTCTTGTTACTTCTACTGAAATAACACAATATGTTTTGTTTGTCGATATATAGAGAGTTTGCATGCATGCATGCATGAGGTGATGGTTGGTTGATGCTAATTTTGATAACCTTGGTAGTTTTTACGTGTAATGAACCTTAGTTCATTGGGTATAATTAGACTTGGGGACAAGGGATGGATCTCTAGAAGGGAGGAAGAATGAGACACTGGGGAAGAGGATTTTATTTAGATAGTGTATTTTTGTGCCACGTCCTTTTGAAAAAAGATATTTCCATACACACATAGTAATGCACTAATACTGCTTCAGTGCTTCCTGCTTTTCATTATGTTTTTCTTATTTGTGAAAGTTACTCGATAATATAATTGTGTTAATAGGATCTGGTGGAGAAAGTATATATGGCGGAAACTTTGCAGGTAATATCTTGTGAAGCCTATTCATTTAAACTAAGTTTAATATCCAATTAGGTTCACGTGTTTCTCTATACACATTAAGAATGTTTCTTACCAATCTAACATTGTTAATTGGACGCAGACATTTTTTTTATAAAGGCATTTTAATTCTCAAATTCATCACAAGTTACAGTAGTGATGGTTTCCCTACTTGGCACTAAAGCTACAGTAGAATAGTAGATCTCATCTAGTTATGCTAATAATCAAGTAATGGAAATGTGTTATTTGCATTTCAGATGAAAATTTTGTCCTACACCATGATGATCGTGGTCTCTTGTCAATGGCAAATGCTGGACCTAATGCCAATGGCTCCCAGTTCTTCATTACTTTCAAGCCTAATGTTCGTCTTGATAGGTTTGTTCTGATGAGTTTCACTTGAATGGTTATGTGTTTTAGATTTTTAGTATTGTATAATAAACTCATATAGGACCATATGAATTTGTCTCAAATTTGTGCATGAGGTACCCTCTCAGTGGAAAATCTGAAAATGAATGTAGACTTATCGTATAAAAGAAAGTCATACTTAGGACCATATGAATTTGGCTCAAATTTGTGCATGAGGTACCCTCAGTGGAAAATCTGAAAAATGAATGTAGTCTACCCTGTTGCTTATGGGATATTTTAAATTAATAAGAGATTCTCACATATATTTTGTTGGAACACTCGTCCTTAATCTAAGCATTGGATAGTCACCCGTTAGACTGGTGTTCTTGTTTCAATGCTAAACTTAACCTATTTGTCTAAATGAAGATACAAATAGTACCTTTCATCCAAAAACCAAAAACTAGGCTACTAGTCTTTCATGTGATGTTTCTAGAGTAGCACATTATTTTCTTAAATTCTCTATTTTGTCAAGTATACTATTTAAGAATTTCTGGTTGTTGAGGACTCGACGTCCTCCAGATTGGGACCTCCTGTTGCTTTGCAAGCGGAGCTCTTGGAAGTTCTTGGTCTTGGATTTTTAAAACTGATTGTTGCTTTGTTCCCCTTTATCCAAAAATTGAAAATTTTTATTGGGTTGAGACAGCATGCACATTTTCACACTACACAAATCCATTGTGTGAGACTGTGGAATGAATGTAGGCAGCCACTGTAATGTGAATTTTGGATGTTCTCTTTAGTTTTAACTGTTTGGACTAGATGTGTACTTGTCTGACCGATATGTTCATGGTCTAAGGTTGAAGTTCAATGCCAGGTATGGTATTTTTATGCTTCAAATATGGCAGGGTAACAACATAGAAAGCATAGAAAGTAAACTATGGCAGGATGCACATGGTTTCCCAACTTAGTAGTTAGTACTTAGTACTGAGTTTTAATATCTTATTATGTTGCAGGAAGAGCACTGTTTTTGGCAAGCTTATTCTAGGAAATGATGTGTTGAAGAGGATTGAGCATGTTGATGTGCATGATTCTGATTCTATGCCTGTTGTTCCGGTAAAAATAGTGGACTGTGGGGAGCTTGTTGCTGGTAAAGACCATGGATCTGTCTTAACTGAAAACGGTAATGCTCATAATTTTGATGGCAATTTTCAAATGCACTCAGCAACTATCAAAGCATTTAAAAATTCTAAATCTTTTGCATGTAGGTGTAGATATTTTAGTTTTTTAACATCATATTTTTGTGATTATGATCCCACAGATAAAAAGAGAGTTGTTAAATCAGGGTTGTCCAGGGATATATCTTCTGATGAGGAAAGTAATGAAGGAAAACACAAGGGACATCGCAAGAAATCTTCAAAAAGGAGAAGGAAGAAGAGGAGATATTCTTCTTCAGAATCGGACAGCTCATCTGAGTCTGAGACTGATTCGTCGGATTCTGAGAGCGAGTCTGATACTTACTCCAGTGACTCATCTGATCTCAGCAGCTCAAGTGCTGACAGACGAAGACGCAGAAAGAAACGCTCCAAGAAGAGTAAGCGCAAGTGCGCAAAAAGAAAGCGTGATCATAGGCGTGAGAGAAGACGTAGAAAGCGTGGCAGGAAATCAAAGCAGAAGTCAAAAAGGTTTGTTTGCATTTGCGAAATTGAATATTTTAGCCCCTCATCTGAGATATAACATAATTTTTTTATTACCAGGATGGTAGAGAGTGACAGTGAAACGGAAAGTGCGAGTGATAGCATCTCTGAGGATGCTAGAAGAAAGCGACACCGTCGTGGGCGGAAGAGTAAGGCATCATCTCAAGTTTCTGGTAATTTCCTTTGTGGCTGATGCATATGCGATACCTGCTCATATTGGTGTTGCTTCTTTATTTCATTGGGAGTAAATAGAAGTAGAGGTTCCTAAACCTGCACTATTTCTTACTCAGGTCCATGACCTTCAAAACGCTATTGACATGCCCCATGCCATAAACTTTGTTATGTTCGACATTAATCTATCCTAGTGTTGTGAAGAACAGCCTACTCGGCCGATTAATCGGAGATGGTGGCTAAATCATCACGAATAGTATAATTGGAGTGTTATTAAGCTGTGGAACGATTAATTGACCATATAATCCAATTAATCGTCTGTTCTTTCCCGTTTAATCATGGAAATAGCTTTTTGTTACCCACTATTACAATAGATTAGTTTATAATGTTGTTCATAGCATGTACCATATGGATGAAGTATAAACAATGAAATGTAAAACATGGCAAATGATATTTTGTAGTGATAATCTTTGGGTAAATAAAATGCATGTAATTAATTTTAAATATAAATAAATATATTAATAAGAACGCATAATCATTTGTTAAATTCCGATTAATCGGCCGTATTGTGATTAATTACTTGTCTGTTGACAGCATACTGTTTTCCACAACACTGATCTATCCTTATGCATAACAGAAAAAATAGCATAATGTGCCACTTAAGCCCCACAACCACAAGTGATGTGGAAGCCCCATTGGCATGCCACATAGAATTGGTGGATCTTATATAGAGGGCCATATGGCACCATGTTAGCATAAGTACTTCCGTGTTATATTTAAGTAGCTGATGGAGAAATGTTGCTAACTTATGCAAGGTAAAGGACCCTTCAGAAGATTTCAAATGAGAGTTATGCAAGTTTAGGCATGTTGGGTGCAATTTACTCTCTTTAAGATGGTGTCTTCTCTGTGATTTGTTTGGATTCCTGATCTTTGTAGCTCACTGTTGATTTATTTAGATCATGTTAGTGTGTTATTTTCCGTTGGGATAATTATCCTGTAATCTGTATAGCCTCAGGCATCTAATTATCCTGTAATCTGTATAGCCTCAGGCATCATCCGTGTAATTTGATTACTAATTGCCCCCATCCAATTTATTTCATAGCTGAAAAGTCAGGTAGCAGTAGCTGCATGCTTGTATTTTGTGGGATTCTGATATCATTGGGTAGTTAGGTGGCATTCATGTAGTAGAGCTATCAATTGACCAATAAAAATTTCTTGCCAGCTGAAAATCACACAGCAGTAGCTGCTTTGAAGGATGCCACTTCGACTCAGCAAAAGAGTGCAACACCGAGGAGTCTGGCACAAGAAGACAAGTCTCTCCTGCAAAATGGGGAGATTCGTACCAATGGTGTTACTGAATCAAAAACTGAAAGGGATGCTGATATTGTGCCTGCTCTAACCGGCAATCGAAGCAAATCTAGGTTCCCTACACTTCACACATGAATCATTCTTTGTGCTTACTGCATCCGCAAGCAGTGTTTTATCTGACATTGATAAGCAGGAGCCAGAGCATGAGTGCTAACCACTCAGTGAGCAAGAGTATGAGTATCAGTCCAAGGAGAAGCCCGCTCAAAAGGTCAACCATCAGCTCGAAGATGTCAGTAAGCCGGAGTCCTGTTCGTCGAAGTCTTAGTAGAAGTCCTGTCCGTGCTCCCAAAAGAAGTGAAAGCAGGAGCCCACCACAACAGAGGAGCACCAGCATGAGCCCTCATAGAAGCAAGAGCCTACCTAGAAGTGCAAGCGGAAGTCCAATTGCCTGCAGGAGCAGAAGTCCTGTTAAAACTCGAACAAGAAGTATTAGCAGGAGCTCAGCTAGGTCCTTGCAACGAAGAAGTCCAAGTAGGAGCCTTGAAAGACCTCATATGCGAAAAACCCTCAGCCCAAGCCCCCCACCTTTGGACAAGAGAAGAAGCTTTAGCCGAACCTCTGCAAGATCTCCTTTGAAAAGAAGTGTTAGCCGAAGCCCAGATAGACATTCTAGGAGGACTCCAAACAGAAGTTCCCGAAGGAATACGCTTAGAAGCTTCAGCAGGAGCCCTGTGAGATTATCTAGAAGAAGTTTGAGCCCTGTAAAAGGTGGTCGATCTCGCAGGAGTGCCAGCAGAAGTGCTAGTCCACCTCGCAGGGGGGTATCACCTCCCAATTATGGTAGGAGCCCATCTAGGAGTGCCTCTCCCCATGGGTCAAAACGCATAAGAAGAGGGAGGGGTTTTACTCAGCGGTACTCATTTGCAAGACAATACCGTTCACCTTCTGCTGATCGTTCTTACCGCTACAGTGGAAGAGGTGGTGATCGTGACAGGTAGCTATCCTAACTTTTGAATTCTATTTTTCTTTCATTTTGGAAAAGTTACTGTTGTACTTTTTGTAGATATGTGAGTTACCGAGCGCCGCGATATCGATCACCTCACAGACAGTATAGAAGCCCACCTAGAGGAAGAGCATCACCAAGGTAAGCTAACTGTTGTATTATCTGATAAATAATTGCAACATGCGACTTGTGGTATTTCAACCATTTGTGTAGCAAGATGTTTTGAGTGGGTATGAATAGCTTAATATAGTTTATGGTTAAATTTCATGATTCTCTCGTTTTCCCACTGGAGGCCTATCAGGTACAGGAGGAGCCGAAGCATCTCACGCAGCCCTGTTTATCGAGACCGAGGAAGAGGAGGTGGACACAGCAGGAGTCCTGTACTTAGTCGTTCGCCTCCTGCTGGGAAACCAAGATCACATGGTGATCGTGCACGGTCTATCTCCAGGAGCAGGAGTCTGTCTCGGTCAAGATCAAGGTCAACACCACCATTGCAACATCGCTCCCCCCCTGCTTCCCCATCTCCAAAGCGTGCGGTGAGTAATGAGAAGTCCCGGTCTCTGTCTGCCAGTCCTGAAGGGAAGAAGGGTTTGGTTTCCTATGGAGATGGCTCCCCTGATTCTGCTGGGAAGTAGGGGAAGTGGAAGTGTATTTCCTAGCGTTGGACGTGCCCAATCCATTTACGTTTCAATTGTGCCATTGGTGTACCGGCTGCTGTTTATCACTATAGAAATGTCACATTATTATTCGGGACGGTTGTGAATTTGGTTGAATTATCTTTCGACAATCATAATCTGAGGTTAGTGTATGGTTTTGTTGAACATGCGCCACGATTTACTTGCAGTAATTCCTATGCATGGTGGCAATCTGGGTTTTATCACATGTGCTGCATATATAATCTTAGGTGGTGTCTAAGGAGAACTTAGCTTTTTCTCGCTAAACGGTACTTAAATTTTGATCCTTCAGATGTAGATCCAATAGATGATGAAATTAGTTTGTCACCTTTTATTTGCATCTGTGCGCTAGTTTGCTCTTTAGTTACTAGTATGTGATGTGATACATTGAGGAATGTTTCAATACAGATTATTCTTTTCTATATGGCATTTTTGCATTAATTATATACAAGTTTTACACTAGTTAAATTATTAAAAAATAATGTGATAATTTGTAAAAAAAAGAGAATAAAACAAACTATAAGGAACACAACAAACAAAAATTCTACAAAAAGAAAACTCTACTTTTCATTTATGTTACAACTTTCGATGACCGTAAACAAATTGATTATTCTCTTATCATATTGTTCACCTGAGAAAAATTCTCAAAATTAAAATAATATATCTTGTTTTTTACCTGGAGAAAAACTCTTAAGTTAAAATAATAAAGCATAGCATGGATTACAAAGCAACATCTAATGAAAAAAAATTGAATACTCAGAGAAAAAAAAACACTTGATTATCATTTAGCAAACACCATAATCTTATTAAGGGTAATCTTATTAAGAGTGTGTTTGGTTACTTGTACCAAGTAGTACATGTATGAGATGGTTTAAAAAAAAAGTTATTCATGTGTTTGGTTGTTTGAATAGAACTATTCCATCCTGAATAGTGGGATACAAATTTGAGAAATATTCCTTATAGATGTTAAACCATTTTATTCACTCAAAACAATGAAACCAAATAGTACAGAATCATCCCATTCAACCTCATCCTACTAACCAATCACACCCTAAGATACTTTAGTCTTGGATTTGTTGAACACGTACACCAGAGTTCCTCTTGCATTTGTGTGTCGATAGTGTTCTTTGTGCTCACGAACAAGAAGCTTTAGCGATTAGCATTTGTCCTTCAGCACGTTTTTATGTTAGATTACGTGCCGTGCTGCTGGACTGCTGGTAGTTTAGGCCCCATTTGGAACGCTGGAACTTCCCTGGTCTATTATACGGTGGTCTTCTTTCAATTTGCAGCCTTCAAGGATATGCATGCTTAATCGTTCCATGGGTGTCGTCACCTCTCCCTTGTATCTCATTTCTCATACGCAACCGCACCGTTATTTCCTCCTCATACCAAACCCTTCCCCTTCGTCATGTCAACTCACATCCCGATCTGCAACTTCTCTGCCCTGTCCCTTCTTCCTCTCCTATCCTCCGCTCACGCAATCCAATCTGGCGACGAAGACAATCAATGTCGCTGCTCCGCCATTGGGGCGATGGCAGGCAAATTGGGGCTCTGGTGGCGGTGGCGCATGATGAGGCATGGATGGTGGAAGCCGCCCTGTATGCAGTTGCAGATGCCTTCCTTGCTGACATGTACACGCTCATGTCAGACGTCTGCGATAAATTGCGTCGGACAGGAGGCTGCACGACAAGGCGACCAGACAGGTGGTCATCGAGGCACGGGAACTTGGACCAACGTCTTACCGCCGGGCATGTCAGCCATGCCAATACCATCCGTAGCCTCCTATCCTAGCTAGCTTCTGCTACACAAAGTTTTCTCTTCTTAAAAATCCTTTGTGTTCCAGTGGAAGGGAAGATGTCTATGGTGACCTGTCAGCGACACCACCTAGGCTGTGTTTGTTTAGGCTGGAGTTGGAGGAGAAGCTGCTGGAGCTGGAAGAAGCCATCTGGCCTGCTGGAGCTGGAGGCTGGAGCTAGAAGAGACTTGCTGTTCGTTTAGTTTGGCTGGTGAACCTGTGGCTGGTGCTGGATGGGAGTGGAATGTCTGAAACGCCCATGTGTACTGCAAATTCTATTTTAAGTCTTGAGTGTACTGATTTAAGGGTAATTAACGTGTTTAAGAGCTGTTTCAAGCATGAACTACATGATTTCGACGGGATTTACATGAAATTGTGTATTTTGTCTGGATTTATCATAAATTACCTGATTTTAATCAGATTTAACTGAAATTGAGTGCTTTCATAGAATTGATAAACTTTAACAATGAGAATGTCATACATGAAAGATTGCATATAATAGAAAATACTATTAATAAAGTCATTTTCATAGTCCAATTATATATCATAGTTACACCAAAATGAACCATTAATCATCATTATTTCATACTCCAATCAACATCTGGCAGCCAGCAGCCCATCAGCAATAGCTTCACGAGTGGCGACTATGTCCACATTGCCTTCTCCCTCATGGTTCCCCAGTTGTGGAAACCACATGCCCTGGAGGAATGTAGTTCTCATCACGATCACACTTATCGAAGTGCTTATCAAACAGTTGGCTCTCTCTAATAAAGTTATGCAACGCCATGCACGCGATGATAATCCTCGTTTGCTTCTTTATTAGGTAACTAGGGATAGCCCGTAAGATGCGCCATTTTTGCTTTAACACACCAAATGCGCGCTCAATGACATTACGGAGCGAGGAATGAGCATAATTGAATAACTCTTTTTTACCATTTGGTGCTTGGCCTTGACGGAACTCAGGTAGATGATACTTTTGTCCTTTGTATGGTGCAAGATAGCCAGGTTCATTGGGATAACCAGAATCAATAAGATAATATTTGCCTACAAATTACATATGTTAGTGAAAGACAACACAAACAACTATGTGTATTATATATAGTTAATGTATTTAAAGAATTTATACATGGTGGAGGATGTGAAAACCTCTCCTTGTACTTTTCGAGTGTATCCCTGAATATCCTTGTGTCGTGTGCAGAACCTGGCCACCCAGATACTATGGAGGTGAATCTCATGTCAAAGTCACATACTGCCATGACATTCTGTGTTGCAAACCCATGACGACCAACATGTTTAATCATCTCATCAGCTGGCACAACAACTGGTATATGTGTCCCATTAATTGCACCTATGCAATTGTTGAAGTGTGGCGAGAATCTTGAATCACGAAGTCTCTCATGCAATGTTGTGAAATAGGGATCAATGGGTTTTATGATGTCTGCAGCCATTATATTCAAGCATCTCAACACATGCTTAAATTTTCTATGGATAGTGTCCGTTGATCTATGGAAACGATTGTGCACTTGGCTCACAGATTGGGGTCCACCAACAGTCCACAGAAACATTGCAAGGGCCTCTTCAGAACACATAAACTTTGTTGCTTTCAATCCATAATGTTGTACCAAGGTATCATGCAATGCATCAAAACAAGACCTTGTCATTCTAAAAATTTTGTAACATTCTTTTGTTGACCCTAAAGTATCAAAGGTCCATTGCTGACCAGTACACCTATGCTCCTTCTTCTTCCTTTTGTTAAGGTACTTTGCACCATGCACAATAGTAACATAAGCAGCATACAAGAATCTGTGCCGTCTTTTTTTCTTACCTCCTTCTTTCTCAAAGCAGCAGCAATATCACCATCACTTGAATCAGTCTCAACATCACTTTGACTTGTGCTCATCTAAAAACAAAGGAACAATATAGGTATAATTAAAAACAAATTTAGATAACATTACAAACAATGTAGGTAACATTAAAAACAAATTTAGATAACATTACAAACAATATAGGTAACATGTAAAACAAAGTTAGGTAACATTACGAACAATATAGGTACCGTTACAAACAACATAGGTTCCATTACAAACAAATTTTAAAAATAGTCTCAAGCAAGTGCACAAGCATTTCTAATGCCTCTTCCTGTCCTCATATTGCCTCTTCAACCATTGGAATCTCCCCTCACTTGTCTTCATAGCATAAAAGAAGCAACGGTTCTCAAGTTTACCAAACAACTTTGTAGCAATGTAGTACTCATCACTTGTTTGATGCCCCCACTTGATAACTTCACCATGATGGCTTCAATATCATTGGCCACAGAGACATTGCTAGATGCATCTGATTTGTCTTCACTAATGACATGGTCGACAAATCTCTTGAAGTCCTTTCCATAAGTATCTTTCTTAGGTCTCTTTGGACTACTAGCAATAGCAGCAGGCCCACGCTTCTTTGGTATAGGTGCAGGGCTAGGCTGAGGGGTCGCTTGAGCTTCATTCTCCAAATCAACAATGTTTTCATTAATCTCAACTGTTGCAGGTGCAGGTGCAGGTGCAGTTGCAGTATCCTCCTCTTCAGCACCAGGCATTACCGAAGACTTCCCAGAGACATTCGCCTTTTGTAACATGATCTCTAGCAACGTCAAGTTGTCCGGAGGCCCATTTCGAAATCGTTTGATGTCCTTATGGACCTGCACATACAAAGCAGTTTTCGTTAGTACAAAAATATAACATGAGAATGAAATGGATAAAGCATTTGAAAGAGAAATACCTTGATCATGCTATCCCACTCTTCTTTACTAGCTGTTACAGTTTGTTTCTCATGATCCCATCCAAGTCCAGTTACTTTTTGCAAGTAGTACACCCAAGTTGTCCAAATAGTCTTCAATTCATCCCATCGATTTTTCATTTGCTTTTTGGTATACAATCTACCAGTCTGCTTTTGAAACTCTTCAATTAAATTGTTGTAACTTGTTGGACTCAATGCCTTGGTAGGCCTATTGCCATTAAGAGTCTCATTGGCAGCAATTTCACAGAATATCCTTGATGTCTCAACATCCCAAACTGCCTTTTGTTCCATCTATCATATGTAAATTCAGTTTATGAATACAATAGCAACCACATTCACAAACATGTTCATCTCATCATTGCTAAATTATGATAATGCAACTAGCTTGTTCATGAAGTAAATGATTAACCTTTGTTTTTATGCTATCTGACTATCTGAGGCATGAAAGGTACAATAGGGAAAGGTTTCTAGTTGTAAAATTGAGTAAACAATCTAGTTCTTCAAACTGGTTAGTGCAGGTTAATATCATTTGATGGTAATAACTTGATTTCCTGTGGGGAGATTCCATGAGTTGCATACAAGAAGTGACATTTAGCAGTTTGGTTGTTCTTATAAACTCAAGGATCAATTGGTCAAGGATAGCAGTAGCAGGAACCAAAACTTACAAACTCACATCAAACAGGGCCATAGCACTCAGCCTCTCCCACGCAGTATAACTCAAGGATCAATTGAATCACAGATTTTTTTCTTAACAATTGAATCACAGATCATAGAAATCACAGAAATCTAACAATTTAATGACATAATTTTTTCTAATCAAGTTCACACAACAATCACAACAATCACAAAAATAATTTTTTCTAATCAAGTTCACACAACAACCAGAACAATCACAAAAATCACATAATTCTCCCTTCCTCACCTTGGGCGCGACTGTAGCAGGGAGGTCGCGGCGTCGTCCGGCGAGCAGGGAGGACGGGGCGTCGCCCGGCGAGAGGAGGTCGCGGCGTCGTCCGGCGAGCAGGGAGGACGCAGCCGAATCCCGGCGAGGGGAGGTCGCGCGAAACCCGGCGGTCACCTGCGGCCCGGCGGCGAACGCGTGCCCTCGGGCCTCGGTGGGAGCTGGGAGATCAGATGCGTTGCAATTGGAAGGAAAAAAGTGTTTGTTCTGATATATAACAGATGGCATTTTTTTGTAAATACAAGTTAAGTTGCAAGGGTAGTATGGAAGTGGGATTTTCATAAGCACAAGCCAGCCCGAGAAGCACCGTTTTCCTTGCTTCTCTCACGTAGTGCAAATTGGGCTGGAGCTTCTTCTCTCTATCTGGCTGGAAAAATTGATGTTTGTTTTGGCTTGTGACTTATAGAGGCCTAAAAGCCAAATAAGCTCTAGCTCAAGCCAAAACAAACAGACCCCTAGCCTCCTTTGCAGCGCTCTTGCTGGCGCCTCTACCTCCACTGGTAAAGTATACTAGATCCTCATCCTTATGCCGCTCCTTTGTTTAGGCCTCTAGGGATGTACTATGAGTGTTTGATGAATACGGTATACACGTTTCGGCTGCATTTCCTCGTCTCATTGGTTGGCCATTTTTCTTCCTTGCTGGATTATGCTTAGTTCGTTTTGGGTTGATATCGCACCCTACATATCTGCAAGATATAGGAAACACCCATGATTGATTGGCTCCAACCAAGACGAAGCTATATATTTTTGAACAAACCAAGATGAAGCTATGGAATGCCATTTTTGTAGGTATACATAGCACTAGGTGCACACGTTCAGTGCAGTTCATTTTTTGTTTAATCATGTTTACTGATGTGTTTGCTTATTCTCTTTCTTGGAGCCATCATGTACACCCAAATATAAATGAAGGGAATGCATAGCAAAAACTGGGCATATTTTATGTTACCTAAGGACCAAAGTTGATCTTTGAAATTTGTATAGGATGGAAAGATTCCCATGAATCTAAGCTTGATATGATTCGAAAAAGAATTTAGGTCATACAACTACCAGAGACTGTCAAATTTTTTACAACAAATAGAGAAATGTGTTAGCTCCCTGTGGATTCGGGTGATTGTCACTTTCAATTAATACATCCATTTTCCATGAATACCAATATTTTTACCGTAGTGTTTTGATTTTCATTGCAATACATAGGCACTCTACTAGTATTTTTTTTATATGTTTACGGTATATGCACTGGTTAGGGATTTTGCTCGGTTTTTTAGGTCTACTTGGAATGTATATATAAGAATTTCAGATGGTTCTTGAGAAGAGAGTAATTGTTTAGGTTATATACAATGGTATAGACAATGTTTGTTTATAATACAACTAGATCTATGTCATCTATAGACATATCTAAAGACAACTTATACAATAGATTATCTATATAGTTGTATATAATGGTCTCTCATACAACTAATAGATTATTTATACAAGAGTAAATTTCACAAGACTAAAAGTTTTTGTGCAAACTATTAGAAAACTACGTATTTTAGCTCCCATTTAACAAAACTACATATTTTATAAGAATTTGTATAAAAACTACAAGTTTTAAAATTGACTGTTTTTTGTAATTGGTCTGGTAGTATGGACCCACATGACAACCTCACAGGTCCCCATTTCCCGTCTTACACACATGGGATTGCCATACGAGCCCACACCATCAGACTGTTACAAGAAACAATCAATTTTAAAACATTTAGTTTTGTGATACAAATTCTCCTAAAACATGTAGTTTTGTGAAATAGAAGCTAAAACCTATTGTTTTTTGATAGTTTATACAAAAAAACTTGTAGTTTTGTGAACTTTACTCTACGTATAATATAAAGTTGCCTATAAATCCGTCTGTTAAATATTAGATAACATCTTTCTCCTTCCTCCTTCTCTCTTTTTCGTATCATCTGAAATCATATATGATATATGCTTACGGATAGTTAACATGCACCATGTAAATGCATAATGGAAACGATTTTAGAGCGTAGTTTTGGTTGTTGATGTTCCCCGTCGAATCCGCGACACGGGTGCTTACACATTTCAGTATCCGCACCGAATCCCTAAAGAAACCGACGTGGCCACTCCCGCGCCACTCGCTACCGCTACCCCCTCCAATTCAAACCTTCACCGTCTGATCAAATATCAACGGTAAGCACTCACCTTCCACTTCATCATCAAACCTCCCAATTCGGAGCGTCCCCAAGAGTCGATTAACCAACCCCCCACCACCACCACCACCAATGGACGCCGCGACGGCGACGGCGACCGCCGCAGCGGCGATGGTGTGGTTCCGGAAGGGGCTGCGCGTGCACGACAACCCGGCGCTGGACGCAGCCCGGCGTGGCTCCTCGCGGCTGTACCCGGTGTTCGTTCTCGACCCGCGCTACCTCCGCCCGGACCCAGCCGCGCCGTCCCCGGGCTCCGCGCGCTCCGGGGTCGCCCGCGTCCGCTTCCTCCTAGAGAGCCTCAGCGACCTCGACGCCCGTCTCCACCGCCTTGGCTCCCGCCTCCTCCTCCTCCGCGCCAGCGACGACGTCGCCGACGCCGTCTGCGCAGCCCTCAAGGACGTAAGCAACCAATCGATTACCACACTGTTATTGACTCAAAGCTAATCTTGCAATCATTTCTGTGACCTAACCTTTCCTGTGTTCTTCCATCGCAGTGGAACATTGGAAAGCTGTGCTTCGAGTCCGACACCGAGCCGTACGCGTTGGCCCGCGACAAGAAAGTCACGGTAAGCCTAGTGATCACTATCACTCCTCTTATTACTAGTTCTCTCGGGTGATTACAAAAATTCCCTGTTTTTTCTGGTTGTTCAAGGATTTTGCGGCTAGGTCGGGGATCGAAGTGTTCAGGCCAGTAAGCCACACCCTTTTTGACCCAGCAGAAATTATAGAGAAGGTACTCAGTAATCAGTACTTTTGCATTTATGATCACGTCTTGATCGAATGTTTGGAATCCTCTGTTTACAAGATTTTTTTTTGGTTTTGTTTTGTCAACTGAAACTGAAAGAATGGAGGTCGGCCGCCGTTGACATACCAATCGTTCGTGGCCATCGCTGGGGAGCCGCCTGAGCCGGTAATGGAGGAGTACTCTGAGCTCCCGCCGGTCGGAGATACCGGGGAGTACGAGTTGTTGCCCGTGCCCAAAGTGGAGGAGCTTGGGTACGGGGATATCAGCCAGGTTAGAGCAGTAGCACACTATAATTGTTCCATAAGATTCGAGAATTCCTTAGCTGAACGGCCATTTATATGCAGGAGGAGATTCCGCCATTCCGTGGCGGTGAGACAGAAGCTCTGAAGAGGATGAGGGAATCACTCCAAGATAAGGTGCGTCTGAAAAAAGTGATTACTTTCCTGATTGATTTCCATTAATAACTTCTGAAATCTGAATGATCAATTTAGAAATGGAAATTACCTATCATTATTACACATTACACTCTGATGACACCAAATTCCCTTTTACAGGAGTGGGTAGCCAAATTTGAGAAACCCAAGGGTGATCCCTCTGCCTTCCTGAAACCTGCGACAACGGTCTTGTCACCGTATCTGAAAGTGAGTCTAGTTGCAAGCCAATGTTGTCGGCCTCACTCGTTTCCATTTATTTTAGATTACATTGTTGAAATGGATTGTTACGTCGCAGTTTGGTTGCTTGTCGTCGAGATATTTTTACCACTGCATCCAGGATGTCTACAGGACTGCCAGAAAGCATACAAAACCACCTGTTTCTTTGACTGGCCAGGTGAGTCCATTTGTAACTGTGTTTGTTTGTTCTGAAGGTAAAAATCTGACATCTGAGTGCTTGGCTTATGTTCTTGTGAAAGTTGCTGTGGCGGGACTTCTTCTACACAGTATCTTTTGGTACTCCTAATTTCGATCGTATGAAAGGAAACAAAATATGCAAACAGGTCTGCTCCATTCGATCCTATTATCTCCTTTGCTACAACTCTCTTCTTTCTATCATAATCTGAATCCCTTTTAATCTAGATTCCATGGAGAGAGAATGAAGAGCTATTTGTTGCATGGAGAGATGGTCGGACAGGATATCCTTGGATTGATGCTATCATGATTCAGGTTTGCCATGACAAACCCATAACAACTTTGCACCAATCAATGCATCTTGCTTCCCTTTTTGTTTTCTCATCCAGTTACTTCACTTGCATCACCTATAACTACCAAATCATGTAAGTTATTGCTCATTTTGTTAACTACCAGCTGAGGAAGTGGGGTTGGATGCATCATCTTGCACGTCACTCTGTTGCTTGTTTTCTGACTCGGGGTGATCTGGTATGTATGATCTATATAATAGTTGCTGCGGGGTGATCTGGTATGTATGATCTATATAATAGTTGCTGTGATGTTATTTGTTTGAAAATCTTACAGTATGCTAACTTTTTTTCTACTTTTCAACAATTCTTATAGACATTATGATGGTAAAACAAGACCTTCACTTTAATTTAGCATATTCTGATAATTGGTAAAAAAAATATGAGTTGTGATGCCTCTTATAGGGATATCAACAAAATTATCAATAGTTTCATATCTAAAATGTTCGATGGAAAATTATGGTGAAGAAACAAAGGAGACCATAAATAGTACCTGTTTGCGAGATAAATCCCTATTTTTTGCGTAGTGCTCAGGTGAGGTATTTATTGTGGTCAATATTGTGCTGGTAGACTTCTGAAAAAAAAAGCCATTTAATTACCTAATGATATCTGATAAGGACAATACTTTTTTCAAAGCAACATGGACATTGACACCGACAGATTTTGAAGACACTAATGCCCTATGAAGTATTTTTTTTTTCAAGTCTGATTCCAAGCTTGGATATCTTTCTTTTCCTGAACTTGTCAACTTCTCTTTTACATGAAGTTTATCCACTGGGTGAAAGGCCGTGACATCTTTGAAAGGCTACTGATAGATTCTGACTGGGCCATTAACAATGGCAATTGGCTGTGGCTCTCATGTTCATCCTTCTTTTACCAGGTCAGTCAATGAAACAGTCCCTTCAGCCTTCAGGTACTACTTATGATCTACATTTTAATTGTCTAATAGTTTCTTTACTTTTGTTCAATGTTTTTCAACATAGTATCACAGAATTTACTCCCCTATCTCCTTTGGAAAGAAGTACGATCCTAACGGAAACTACATCAGGCATTTCATCCCAGTGCTGAAAGGTACTTCAGCAACAACATTTCAGTACCAGATAGCAGCTCCTTGGTGATTTCACATTTCAGAGCTAATCCCATTATGTATTTTAGACATGCCCAAGGAGTACATCTATGAGCCTTGGACCGCACCCCTTATCATCCAGAAGAAAGCCAAGTGCATTATTGGCAAAGACTACCCAAAACCAGGTATAAAGGAACTATTTTCAGGTACAAAAGACATTACTAATACAATGGTTGGACCTTCAGTAAACATATTGTCGGTTGTTTCAGTGGTTGATCATGAGACTGTAAGCAAAGAATGCAGGAAAAGGATGGGAGAAGCTTATGCGTCAAGTCGCCTTGACGGTAACTCTGTCAAAGGAAAGCCCTCAAACTCGTCGCGAAGAAAATTGTCTGATGGCAGCCAAGACTCATCTAACTCATCCAAGACTAAGAAAACGAAGGGGGAGTAGCTGAGCTGAGCAATGTGCAGCTCCCTTTCTGTAGCAGCCTCACACTAATTGATTCACTTTCGGTTGTTATTTGTGACAGCAACAGACGACCTGCAACCTGTCATCTGTAGCAAATCCGATGCTGTACTGAAGTAGTCTTAACAGAGAAAACAGAAGTTCGTTGTTACTGAATTGTAATGTCTGAATTAACAGCGAAAGATGAGAAACCATTTAATGGTCTACCCATGTTTGTGATGAGTAATTGACTGAGTTTGAGCTTATGGTGCTCAAGTTTGAGTTTGAAATGAGTTTGCTTTGGTTTTAAGCAATTTGAGTAAAGTGGTTGTGATCTTGAGTAGTCGTAGTCTTAACTGGTCGGGCCTTGACTGGTTGGAGTCTTGATTAATCAGAGTCTTAAGTGGTCGGGGCTAAGGTGGTCACAACCTAAATGATCTAAGGAGGGACTCTTTGGTATTTGACTTTTCAGCAGTTTACATAATTGCATATGTTGTTGGACATTGCTATGTGATATGTTTGCTTGTCGGTGATGGTTGCAGGACTTCAGAGCTAGGTCATGGTGAGGCGGAGGAGACCGGGACTAGGCTAGGAGAGCTTAGGTCCAGAAGGTCAAGGTGATGCTGGAAGATGACTGAGGCTGGGGAGTTGCTGCAAGCCGAGATGACAAGTGGATGGAGGAGATGCTAACTTAAGCCCTACTCAAGTGAAGGAGGATCGTTGGATCAAGGATGTATTAGTGGTTAAGTTAGTGGTACTTTGAGAGGTGTGTGTCAAAACCTGTTATGTTGTTGGTTTTCGGGTTAGCCCATGTATGAGTGAGGGAGTTAATCTCAGCCATTAATAAGATTCCTTATGGGATAAGAAAGTCATTCAAGCGTGAAGATTGCTCCGAGTAGGCTATAAATAGAGAGGTAGAGGAATGCCTCTCTCTAAGGGTTTTAGGGTTTGTGAGAAGGATTTTGGTTTCCTTATGCTATCTTGAGCTTTGCCCACCTGGTTGTGAGGTTTTGTAACCATTCTTCTCTAGAAGAAATAAAAATCATTTTCATGCTCAAGTTCGTACTCATCTGGTTGCCCTTCCCTCTTGAGTTTTGATCTCTCTTTGATTTCTTTTTCTCTTATTCTTGTGTTGCCAAGAATGAATGATTGTTGGATGAATCTTCTATTAGATCATATCCCAATCATCTAGGCAAGTATAAGATCGAGGATGCTGACTAGAGGGGGGTGAATAGCATTTTAAAATTTTATCTCTAAACACTCTTTGGCAAAAACCTAATTTATATGCGGAAGCGATAAACAAACGATTTTGACCAATTAAAGCCTAAATCATCTAGTCTCAACTAAGTGCACCAACAAGCTAAGTCTAGATCAAGGTTTACAATCCTTGATATATAAACGAGCAATTCAATTCAATGAATGTAAATTGTAGGAAATCAAATTAATGGAGCTTGAACTTTCAGCAAGCTGCAACTCCCTCTTGTAAGTTTTATAAGAAACCGATCTTTTTGCTTGAGAAGAGAAAGATTTGTGGTAGATCGTGTTTTTCCTCGTTTGAGGGCTGTTTTCTTGTTGTTTTTACTTGCTGTGATATGTGAGAAACCATCTAAGATCATCTTGATCATCAAATCCCCACGAGCAAGCTCAGGATGAAGTTTTTGGTTTTTGCCTGATTTTGGTGCAATCTTCCTTAGATTAGAAAAAGGTCAGAACTTTAACTTCAATCCTTGTGATTGAAGATTGGAATAGGTTCTGACATCCTTAGAAAGGTGCATGCAAAATTTCACAGGTTTTGGATCAGTCGATCAAAAGTTACATCGATTCTTGATTTTAAAACCGTGCTGATTTCACTATTCATCAAACACCGTTCATCTAAGCACTATTCACCCAAACACTGTTCATCCAAGCACCATTTGCCTAAACGCTATTCATCCGACTAGATACTGATCTCACCATTCATCCGACAAGTTGCTGATTTAATCGTTTTATCAGACTATTCATCCGACTAGTGCTGGTGGTACTATTCACCTGACCACTCGATGATTTACTGATCATCTAACCAATTATTGATTTTACTGTTCATCCGACCAGTTGCTGTTTTCACTGTTCATCCAATATATTATTTTATCTAGATAAGTGGTCTGGATTTTCAAGGGGGGATTTTATTTGGCTCCTATTCACTCTCCTCTAGTCGTCTTTTTCAGTCCTTCAATTGGTATCAGAGCCCGGTTTTGCTCTTTCTAGATCTTAACCGGTCTCAAGAGCCATGGCAACAGACAAGAGTATTCCACCAAACCTCCAATATTTTCTGGGGTTGACTATCCCTTCTGAAAATCTTGGATGAATTTATACATCACTGCTAAGGGTTTCATGATATAGCAGAAGGTTAAGCTCCCATATGAGGTTCCTGCCATTGAAAACGTCAATGCCCAACATATGGCTGATGTTAAGGCAAATGCTAAGGCAAGGAAAATTTTTATATAGGGCCTTAGCCACAGTGAGTATGATAGGATCTCTCATCTCCGATATGCTCACTAGATCTGGGTGACCCTCGATGCCTACTATGAGGGAACCACCCAAATCAAGATGGTGAGACAAGAACAATTCAAGCGTGACTACAACAAGTTTGAGCAGTACACTAGAGAGTCCTTAGAGGAGTGTTTTGGGCATTTCACTAATGTCCTAAGTGATCTCCGAGCTGTTGGTACCACATACTCTGACTCGGAGAATGCTCGGTATTTTCTCATGGCACTCGACCTTCGTATTTGGGAGATGAAGGTGACCTCCATTAACGACACTACAAACTTGTCGATACTAACTCTTGACGGGTTTTATTCCCAACTCAAGACTCATGAGATCGATGTCGTCTCACATATGATGAAGTCACAGTCGATGGCCTCGGTCACCGATCTCACTACTTCTGAGATTTCCATTGGTATTTCCCTCTTGGCTCTTTGTGAAATGAGTAATGAGCAGCTGGATTGGTATTCAAAAAATGAGCTTGCCCTCCTAGTTAGAAAATTCTCCCATGCATACAAGAGGGCAAGAGAGAGGAAGAGAGGTGGATCTATCACTTGATTTGAGTGTGGTGGCCCTAACCATATTTGGGCAAATTGTCCCAAGCTGGAGAAAGGTAAGAACGACTACGGTGGTGCTGGAAAGAATGATTACACTAACAAGAATCACAATAAGAAGGCTCCAACTCGGGATCCCGCACGTGAGAAGAAGTACCGTAATTTCTCTAAAAACAAGAAGCTCTTCCACCGCGTCCTCGTCGCCCTTGATGACATCTCCTTTTCCAACAGTGAGACTTGGAGCAATGATGATGGAGAGGATGATCCGCAAGAGAAGACCAAGGGCGATGACAACTTTACCAGCATGTGCTTCATGGTCGAGAGAACGACATCAGTGATGATGACCTGTACAGCTAGTCTAATGAGGTATCTACCTATAATGAGCTCAATGATGCCTTCTGTAAGCTAAGAAAATTCCATGCTAAAGCTAGAACTAGGTGTATGGAGCTTGAGAAGGAAGTAGGTAGTTGTAAGATCAAGGATAACCGACTAGAGAGGGGTGAATAGGAGGTTTTTAAAATTCTTTGGCTCTAATTACAATAAATGATCAAGTAATACTAGAATGAAGAATTTAAATAATCAAATCCTAAATTGTCTAGGTTTCACTAAGTGCACCAACAAGCTATGTCTAAACAATTTAACAATCCTAGAGAGATGATTAAAGCTAAGTATACTAGAAAAGTAACTTACTCAAATTTAAACACTACAAAGCAAACCACAAAAGATGAACACAAGAATTTTATCCTGCGGTCTCAAAGACTTGCTGGTCTCCCCTAATCCACGTTGAGGAAGCTTGAATAAATCAAGTCGGCTCCTTGCACAAATGAGCCTCCCTTGATCACTAGTGGCAGCTCTTCTCCGCTCCGAGTAGGTGAGCTCCAATCTTCACGATCCACTGAGCCTCCTCACAAGCTTCTTTGAGGAGATCATCGGTTCTCACGCCTCCAAGCCATCTAGGAGGCGAAAACTTCCAAGAGAATAGAGTGATGATGCTCGCTTGAGGATGATCAAGTGTCCAAATGGCTCAACAATGAATTCTACACTTGAATGCACATATCTCACTCAATGTGAATTGAATGCTCAAGAGATGAGTGAAAATTTTCAAGGGCTCAACTAATGTGCAATAAATGTCCAAGAGGTACCCTTACTGCAGGTGTGGGGGTATTTATAGCCCCTTACTGCAGGTGTGGTGGTATTTATAGCCCCCACCCACTATTCTAA
The DNA here is from genome assembly GCA_036346275.1 of Otatea glauca. NCBI lineage: Eukaryota > Viridiplantae > Streptophyta > Magnoliopsida > Poales > Poaceae > Otatea > Otatea glauca. The sequence continues at coordinate 23,239,230 of CM070714.1, read as the reverse complement.
CCGTTGGGGAAAAATTCAGGAAAAAATCAGCATTTTCGGCACTACCGACATGTAAAATGCGGTAGTGTCGACCCCATACCAACGGTCGAAACAATGTATTAAATGCATCGATACTACCTGTTACAACAGAAAATCCAGCACTACCGCCAACTAAAATGTGGTACTACCACATACCGGTAGTACTGATAAAGAGTCCGATAGTGCCGAAGCCAATTTAGCCTAGAAACAGGAGCTCTCTGGAAAAAGAGTACAGACCAGCAAGGTCGGTACCATCGAACTCCAGTAGTACTGCATGAACAAAGGCGGTAGTGCCGGTCCTGAGAAAAACAAACGAAAAGAGCTTCTCTGGAAAAGGCTATAACACATTAGTAGTGCCGACATGGAAAAAAAATGCCCAGAAAGCACTTCTCTGGAAAATAACTACCATTTCTTATAGCGGTACTACCACATCAGCGGCAGTACCGACTTTAACACGGCGGTAGTGTCGGCTTTACTGAATTTTCATAGAAAAATTCAGAGATGCTTTCTACCATGCAAGATAATATCTATATGAATTCAGATTTGAGCCAAATGACACTCAAGCATATTCAAGCTACTAGTTATCACTCCCTCTTGATAGTACGGCACCTAATCTATCAATCTGATCTTTTCTCCAAACTCCGAGATCGGTAAAAGCTATAAAAAGGTCCTTAATTTTTAATACCTTGACCTTGAACTTGAATATGTTGAATCTCTTAGCTTTGACTTCATGTGCTCCTTAGTTGACGAGGACCAACCTTTTTCTCAACACTTAGAGCAACACATTAGTCCTTTTAACCTTGATTGTCATTAATTACCAAAACCACAAGAAATTGGGGGCCTAGATGCTTCATTAGCTTGTCATAAGAGCTTGTTTCACTTAGATCTAATCCCTCCCATGGCACTGATGACTGTTCTCTTTATGATGCCTTGCTTGTGGAGTTAGAGAACCTAAGGATCTCGCATGATAGTGTGCTTTTCTGAGGTTGAAGTTCTTAGAGTGAAGAATACTAGTTTTAGTACTATTGATGTTGTTCCTGTTGATGTTAGTCTTCTTCATGCTCCTACTTGTGCATCATGTGATAATTGCCCCAAATTACTAGCGAGATTGATACCATGACCGCTCACCTTAGGAAGCTTTCTATTAGAAATGAAGTACTTGACCAATTTGTTTCAAAGGACCCAGTCAGCTCATGTGAGGGCTGTAGGCAACTAAAATTTGACAATGATGCTTTAAATATCAAGTGTGATCACTTGCTAAGGATCTACTAGCTAAGTTACAAGATGCTTGTGCTAGATGTGCTGAGAATGAAGGGGGTATGGATAGGGTCCATGTGGAGTTTAGGAAGAGGTTAGAGGCCTAGAGTGCAAGGATTAGGAATGCTGAATTCGTTTCTTGTGAGGTCCTCAAGTTTGAGGCAGCCGTGCATAGGGAGAGATATGCACGTGCTATTTGTTCTTCCACTTCTAGCTCTTCATCATCTTCTTCCCCTTTTTCTTCATGTGCCTCTCTCTTTCAGGAGTGTAAGTACCTCATGAGCACTCTTGAGAAGTTTGTTGGAAGCGAGAAGAAACTCAATCTCATCCTAGATCAATCTAAAATTAATAGATTCAATTAGGATCTAGAATTTGATTACTTGTAGCACGTTTGGGCACATCTTCTCACCATTCTTTGTATCTCCAAGAGTGGAAAGATTGTGGTTGCTCCTAGGTCTAGCACCACAATGTTTTGATCAGCTGGTGTAGTTCGTGGGATCTCTGATGAGAAGGTTGACCCTCCTATAAGCCTCTGGTAAGGCAAAGTATTTTTGCACCTTCTGTCAGAAGAACGGACATCTAGCTGATTTTTGCTTTAGATGTGCCAAGATAGCATGTCGTGAACGTGTTCATGCTCTTAAGGGTATTCAGGGTCGTCCCTAGATTTGAGTGCTACTAAAGTATCCTTAGTTCCTAGACAGACTAGAGAGTCTTCTGTTGTTGGACAGCGTCCAGGACTTATTTTTCAGGTTGTTCATTCTGGTTTTGGTCTTAGAGCTGTTCGTAGTAAGAGTTTCTACCATCCTTGTGATATTCCCCATCTTTTCCATCGAGATAGGTATCAACTGCGTGAGTTTGTTTCTACTAGTAGGAGGTTTGGGCAGTGTTACTGAGATGGTCCAACCTTTGCACATCGGCGGACCAACCTAGCTCCAACTCTCAGACCCTCTGTAGGTGTTGCTTCTAGATTTGTGAGAGTCAAGACTCAAAGAGACGGTAAAGTTCAGTCTTCTATTTCTGTAGCTGGTACTTCTGCTCATCGCATGACTCGATATTTGGTTTCTAGATCTGCACTTATCTACTCTAGTACTGAGTCATCAACCTCTCTCTTTCGCTGATTCAGGTTTGTAGGGCTTGGAAGGGAGATGTTTGGCTCGTAGACTCCGGCTGTTCTTGTCACATGACTGGAGATTCCCTCTCTTCCCTAGCTCGTGCCCCTGGTGACGAGCTAATCACCTTTGGAGATGCTTCTTCTAGTCGAGTCATCGCTAAAGGTACCATGTGCATTAATAACAATTTCTTTCTTAAGTAGTAAGCTGCATTATAATTTGATTTTTGTATCTCAGCTTACCAATGACGATTCCGAGGAGAGCTTCAAGAGTAATGCATGTAGAATTCTCAATTCTTCTAGAGGGTTGGTTTGCAGGATTTCTAGGTTTGGGAAAGTCTTTCATGCTAATTTTGCTAATTCTTCTGGTGATTCTCTTTGTTGCCTAGTTGCTTCTGAGTCTCGTGATCTCTCCTTTTGGCATAGAAGACATGGTCACATTGGTTTTAATTATTTGACCCGAGTTAGTAGCCACGATCTCATTCGTGGTTTGCCCAAACTCAAGATGATCGAAGACCTAGTTTGTTCTCCTTGCTGACATAGCAAGATGGTTGCTGCTTCTCATCCCCCAGTCACTATTGTGATGACTGATGCATCAGGATAGCTTTTACATATGGACACCGTTGTTTCAGTTAGAGTGCAGTCGGTGGGTGGAAAATAGTACGTTCTTGTCATTGTTGATGATTTTTTGAGGTATTCTTGAGTGTTCTTCATGGCCTCGAAAGATGAGTCTTTTACCCACTTTAGAGGTTTGGTCCGTAGGTTGTCTGTTGAGCTCTTAGGTGCCTTACGAGCTATACGCAGTGACAACGGCATGGAGTTCAAGAACCCCTACTTTGAGAGCTTCTATGAGGAGTCAGGCCTTGAGCTTCAATTCTCTTCTCCATACTTCCCTCAGCAAAATGGCGTAATGGAGAGGAAGAACAAGACCTTGGTCGAGATAGCCAGGATGATGCTAGATGAGTACAGTACTCCTAGGAAGTTTTGGGCTGAGGCTGTAGCTATTGCTTGCCATGTGTCCAATCGAGTTTATTTGAGAGCATACTTGCACTGTAGTCTTATAGGTCTAGCAGGTGTTGGGGCCTCTGGGTAGACAGGGTCTGTGTGTACTCTCTAGCTTGGGTCTGTAGAGTCAACTTTTCTATGTTAGTCACATGGGGAAGATGAGAGCGAGTCTAAACCGTAGTGTTCTCTTCTTCTTTTCTATGCTTTATAGATTACCCAGTTTTTCAGTTTCTCGACTTCCGCTTCTCATTCTATATTTCTAGTTTTAGTGGAGTTCATTTGGAGATTTTCTACACTTAATTTTGCTATAACTCACCTTGAACTAGAATTGTGCTTAAAATTACTCACTTGTTGAGGGGGAGTTTTAAGAAGTTTTTCATTCTTCATACATTGCATATAGACTTCATTTTGTCTTAGATGAGCTTTATCTATTATGCAAATAAATTATTATTCATGTTATACACCTTGCTACTTTTCTGAGGATCATTGCTAGCTCAGTCATGTCTAATTTCATATTACTTCATCATGCTAAGTTTGCTGAAATTTAAAAATTGAGCTTTAATGAAAACTTGATGAAACTTATAGCTTGTACTTGCTATATTCCTCACTAGATGAATATGCCATGTTTTTGTGAAATCTTGGTTTTGTACTAGAGTCCCTAGAGCAACTTGGGCGAAGCTAGTTTGATTCATACTAGAATCCTTCATTTGCTCATGAATCTAAGTGCTAAAATGATCAAGCGTTGATTTGTGTGTTCTAAGATTGATCTCAACACTATACATTCACAAGATTGCTTCCCATTACATTTGGGATGAACTTGGAATGTATTGTGTATAACCAAGGCCATTCTTTTAAGTTTCATGCTTGAGATGGTCGATTATAGCATGAGTGAAAGTTCAAGCTTCATTAATTTGGTTTTGGTGTTAATGACAAATCTAATATTGAGACTTACTCTTTTGATAATCATAATATTGATTAGTCTCAATTGTTAATTAATGACAAATCTTTTTATGAGACTAACCCTTTTGTTGAGCTGAACTCTTATTAGTCTCTTTTGGATGAAAAAGATGAAAATATCAAAGGTATGCATTCGAGTTCATATTATCATATCTTGTTGCATTCCTTGGATATAATATTCATGATCATATTGAATATGAGATAACTCTATTATTTTTAGATGCATTTCTTGGATTCAAGATAAAGAATGAACTTCACCATAGTCTCAATTTTAAGATGTGCATACTGTTTTCAATTCCATATATACATGAATGCACACATTTAGGGAGAGTTCATACTTAATCTTGAAGTTTCAATAATATTGATCCCTTTAACTCTTTCCATCTATAAGGATCATTACTTTGAAACAAACTCTTGAGTATATATAAAACTTGTGTAGTTGTAGTATACTCATGTTAATATAGGACAAACTCTAAAGCAATCTCAAATTGAATATATGCATATTGGTTCAAGTTCAATTTTATATGTGCACACATTTAATGGAGTTTATTCTATGCTTGATGGTCTAAATAGTATTGATCTCTTTCCACCACTCCATATAATTTGGATCATTACTTAGAAACTATCAAAATGAGTATATGAAACTTGTGTAGTTAATATATATTCAAGACAATTTAAAATCAATTTAAATTGTGTTCGGTTGTTATTCAATCATCAAAAAACCATTCATGTGTTGATGGTGTTCTTTGTTGGTTAAAGGACAAACAAAAAGTTCCTGAGTATACAAAGCATTAGTTGCATTAATATACTAAAAACAAATCAAATTATTTCAATCAATTGATTTGGGTTGTGATCAATCATCAAGGGATTAGATCAAAGGATCTTGTGGCATCCACATTTTGTGAGCGCTCTTGAGGTTGCATATTTTATTGAAAATTTCGATGCTCACAACACTAAATAAGACATTATTGAAAAATGGCAATGTGTTTGCCAAGTTTGTCGACTCTCCCAAGTATTTGCAAAATTATGATATTCAATTGCTTAGGAGAAATAAATCTAGAAATGTGTTTGCTCAAAATGCTAGATTTCCTAACACAAAAAAAATCATGTTGATCATGTGCTTAGGAAAAATAACAATAGCAAACCATTTGCTAGATTTGCTAGATCCTCTAAGCGTTCTCATTATAATGATCATCATATGCTTAGAAAGGATCAAACTAGAAACGGGTTTGTGAATTTTACTAGACCTCCTAAGCCTTCTCATTACAATGCAAATAATTCTCTTAGGAGGAATAATAACCTCAAACCCTTTGCTAGTCATGTTAGTTCACTTAATACTATAAATGTTAGGGCCATTTGGGTCCCTAAATCTATTGTGACTAACATTTTTGGACCCAACAAAAATTGGGTACCAACAAGTGTCTAGAAGTTTATTAGGTGCTTGGAGATGCATTGGAAAGCTTTGGATCAATCAAGAGGATGATTCCATCATATGCAAAAGGGAGCCAAGCTTGAGGACATTCACTCCAATCATGAATCAATACCATCTCGGGTAACAAGTATTTAAATTGATTCTTATAGCTTCTAACCTTGTGTAGGTTAAGCTACATTATTCATGAAAATCAATTTGAATTGCTTGTTCATATTCTTGCTCATGCTTTTTAGTTGTATTGATTGTAGTCTTGAGCAAGATGGGAAGTGCCACATTAAGAGGGAGTGCTAAATCATAGTCATGGATATTACATCCCTATGTGTGCCCATATTTACATAAGTGCTAATACATATACTTTCAAAATCAAGCCATTTAACCAAAAGTTAAAATTTCTATATCTATTAGTAATCTTTCGAAAAACTAGTTGAAAAATGTATACAAATGGCTACTTCAAAAGGACTCTTTTGGTCAAAAGTCAAAATTCATATTTAAAAAGGGCCAAATTTGTGACAAGCTTTGTAAAAGTATTCTATTATGTATTTCAAATGTTTTAAAAGCTTTCAAAACTGAAATTTCTATGTTGAAATCGAAATTGACCAAAAACCTTGTTTTGACCCAAAAATGACAAATTCTTGCATTTTGTGGTTTTGGCAATTTGGTTTGGAATTCCTTATGTGTCTTGGCTTGAAATAGTATTTCTAACTCATTCAAAGCCATGAAAGTTCAAATCTCCATGAAATCCAAGTTGAATTGCATGTTGAGCTTTCAAAAGAAATTCAACTTTTCTTTATGCCTACAATACGCATTTTACCATATCTTTTGAAAGAAAAGTCACTTTACGAAATTTCTTTTTGTAAAACCTTATAAATAGTCCAAATTTCATTTCTGGAAAGTTTCAAATTATTTAGACTTCATTTGAATTGTTTTTGCAAAAATTTGCTTTTTCAGCCTGTCAGAATCGGTACTACCGCACCTGAATGGCGGTAGCACCGAGACCGGTAGTACCGCATCTGAACGGCGGTAGCACCGGCCTGGGCAGATCAGTTCTGAAAATTTAGATTTTTCAAAATAGATTTTGGGATATATTTTGATTGGAACTTCCTTTTTTTCAAATAATTCTTTTTGGAAAAGCTTCTTATGATCCCAAAGTATCTTTTTGCAAAATTTCAAATCATTTGAAAATTATTTGGCTTAATTTCAAGAGATATCCATTAAGTTCCCTTTGATATATTTTAAGTGGTATCCATTTGGGTTCTTTTTGAAATATCATTTCAAAACCAAAACTTGTAAATGTCTAAATGCTAATAGCTTCATGCTTCAACTCTTGAACCTTATGGGAGCTTATTTTAATCAAGTTTTGTGCATTTATCTTTAAATGGTATCTCTAATGTTATTGCTCTGATACCTTCAAATTTTTCCAAATCTTTGAGAGAAAATTAGGGGGTATTGATTTCTATCAAGTGGTACCAACTATTTCTTTGTTTTATGGATTTTTACAAATGGTATCCACTTACACCCCTTATGCATTTTTATGAGCTATTATAAGATTTCAAACTCATATGGGTGAATTCCCCATTTGAAGCTTAATTGTAAGTTCAATCCCTCAAGGACTCTCTGTGTGAGATCCTTTGTATGATTGAATTATCTAAAGGGAATAAATTCATATTAAGTTGAGTTTAAATGAAAATGCTTTATTCTAAATGGTTCATTTGACATTGCTTATCTTCAAGTGTTTCTTCAAGCAATGTCTCTTGAGATTTTCCTCATTGATATCCTTCTTTCTCAAGTGGTACCTCATGTTAAATGCTCATTACAAGTGGTATCTCTTCCATATAATATCACTTGAAAACATATTTACATGTGGTCTAAATTAAAAATAAGCATTACAAGTGGTACAAGTTTCATGTTCTCTTCAAAATAGTACTACAAGTGATGCTTCTTCAAAAAGCCTTCTTTTAAGTGATTTCATTGAAAATTTTATTAGAAAATTGGTATTAGGCCTTCTTTTAGATAAATTCCTTGTTTAAGTCCTATTAAGCAAATTATAGACTCTTCAAGTGAGTCATGATGACTTCATTGTATAGCCTAATAAAATGAGGAGTTTTATTTGAATGTGTTTCAAATAATCCTTTTTGAGCTTTAACTCTAAATATGGCCTATTTCTAAAAGTGGTTTACTATTTTAGGTCATATTTTAAAAAGTTTGCAAAAGCTTTGGTTTTCATTGCTTAAAACCAAAAATTCCTTGCAATGATCATATAATTTCATCTCAAACCTTTTATGACCTATATTCGATTGCTTCTCTTACCAAGCTCTGTACTCTTTTTCAATTGGCACATATTCTTCTAAGTGATGCTTAGCTCTCGATGTTTTCAAGTGGTATAACCTCCTTTTTGATTGGTTTTCCATTTTTGGTGTTTAATGCCAAAAGGGGGGGAATTATTGTGAGCTTAATTCCCTCATTTGGATCCTTGAGTTTAATGCCTATTAAGGGGGAGAAATTGATGTGTGCCTATTTGAAATTTGTTTTCCTTGGTGAAATTTAACAAATGATATAAGAGCTTGGATCTATTGATCATTTTAAAACAAGAATGGTATAAAAAGCATGGTCTTATTGGTTAAAATTTATAAGTGGTATAAGAGCTCTTTTTGGTTTGGTTAAGTGGTATAAGAGCTTAATGGTTAAATTTCCTCTTGTATATTTAATTGTTCTACTTGTCAAAAAAAGGGAGTTTCATTTTAATACCAAAAAGGGGAGATGCAAAATTAAAAAAATTTATTGTGTTATTCGATCTTTGATCTTCAAAACCCCTTCATGCATTGTTTTTCATCCAAATGTGGAATTAATATAGGATTTGTCATCAATCACCAGAAAGGGGGAGATTGTAAGTTCAAGCTCCATTAGTTTTGGTGATTGGTTTAATATTAATGTTTAATCATTGTTTAATGACAAATCTAATCATTATGAGACTAACATGTTTAATTGAGCCTTATTCTTATTAGTCTTGTATTTGGATGGAAAATGGAAAACCTAAGGTATGCACTTGTATTCACTCTAGTGTCTTAATGCATACTTAGGATTCAAGTTAAAGTATGAACTCTTCCATTGCTTTAGTCCAAATATGTGCATTATGTTCCTAATTCATATATTACATGAATGCACACATCTAGTGGGAGTTTATAATTTAACTTGTTGTTTCAATAGTATTGATCCATGTCTTATTACTAAATAACATATAAAGGATCAAGACTTTGAAACAATCGTTTGAGTATACATAACTTGTGTAGTTGTAGTATACTCATGCAAATATAGAATAAACTCATATGCAATCTAAGATTGATTATGTGCATATTGGTTCCATGTTCAATTATCTATATGCACATATCAAATGGAGTTTATTCTATAGTTAATGGTTTAAATGTATTGATCCTATTTCCATCACTCAAACATATATGGATCATTACTAACCATCATATTGAGTATATGAAACTTGTGTAGTTATATATATACTCATATCAATTTAAATGAAATTTAAATTGAGTTCGATTGTCTTTCAATCAATAAAAGGATATTTCATCATGTGTTGATGGTGTTCCTTGTTGATTAAAGACAAGCGAAAAGTTCTTGAGTATAATGAAGCATTAGTTGCATCAAAGTACTCAAGACAACACTTAATCATTCAAATTGATTTGGGTTGTGCTCAATCAATCTTGGAGGCATCCATTATGTGTTAATGGAGTGCGGTGATGATTGAGACAACCGTATTTGTTGGACTAACAATCTTCTATGAGTTGTGAAGTAGGTTGAGTCCAAGATAATGAAGAATCGGGAAGAATAAGTCATCATGTGTTGATGAGCTTCAAGAGGTGATCCCGAAGTAAAGAGAAGAGCTAGAAGGTTCATCATGTGTTGATGACCAAGAAAAAGAAGAGGTGATCCTAGAGAGAAGATGATTGGAAATCATAGAAGCTCCAAGTGGATCGTATCACGGCAAAGGTATAACTAGATAGGCTAGAGTGTGATCGCCATACTATTAAGAGGGGTTGAGTCTTTTAGTTTGAGCTTTATCATGTGTTGATGAACTTGATCCGTTTCACTCTAGCTCACTCTCTTGGTTTAGATTTTGCATGGAGCTAACCATTTGGCATGTGTTGCAAATGGGTAAAGCTCGTGCATTGGATTTTGCATGAGCTAAGTATTTGCATGTGTTGCAAATAAAGGAGCTCATGTTTGCTTCTTAATTGAACCTTATTTGATATGGTTTTTGCATGGAGCTAAGTTTTGCATGTGTTGCAAAAGGAGAGAGCTCAAGCATTTTGGTTTAAAGCAGTTGCATGGAGCTAGAGATTTGCATGTGTTGCAAATAGAGAGCTCATGCACTTGAGTTTGAATTGTGGTTTACATGGAGCTAGAGATTTGCATGTGTTGCAAATAGAGAGCTCATGCTTTGGTGTTTTAGCTTGTGATTGGATCATGTGTTGATCATCACAAGGCTAAGCTTGGTTTATACTTTGTGTTTGCAAAATGTGTTTTTGCAAAGTATTGATTTATTATTTGCAAATGTGTTTTGCAATAAAGCTGGAAGTTATGAGGTTCGATCCTAGAGCATGTGTTGGCATTTGCAAATGTGTTTTGCAAAGTGTCGGGATCATGTGTTGATCCTTACATGGCTAAGAGGATTGATCTTATAAGTTCGTGGTTTATTTGCGAATATGTTTTGCAAATAAGTTGGAGTTGTTGTTTGCAAATGTGTTTTGCAAATGAACTTGAGATTATGGGTTTCGATCCTAGAGCATGTGAATAGGGTTTGAAAATGTGTTTTGCAAATTGACTTGATCATGTGTTGATCATCACATGGCTAAGAGGATTGATCTCATAAGTTCTTGTTTTATTTGCAAATGTGTTTTGCACATAAGTTGTGCTTAATGCGGTTCTTTGGAGTATGTGATTAACATGTGCAAATGTGTTTTGCATAGTATTGTGATCATGTGTTGATCCTCACATAGCTCAAAGAATAAATCTTTAATAGTTTGGAAAAATTTTTTGTGAAAAACTACGTTTTCTTCAAATGGCCGGTCGTATCGCCCATATAGGGCCGGTAGCATCGCCTAGCCGGTAGTACCGCTTATGGAAGCATGTACTGCCGCTCGGTCTGGTGCTACTGCCCATGGTAGCCTGGTAGCACCGGAGGTCCGGTACTACCGCCCCTCTGGCCGGTGTGGAAATTCCAGAGAGGGTGTTTTGGGAGGTTCTGGCAGGCCGGTGCTACCGGCCATGGTAGCCCAGTGCTACCGGATGAGCGGTAGCACCGGATGAACCTCCGGTGTAAACATTCCAGAGAGGGATGTTTTTGCGGTTGACTCGGGTCCGGCGCTACCGGGGTGAAGGCCGGTGCTACCGCCCGAGCGGTAGCACCGCTCCCAGTTGGTCGGTGCTACCGGTTTTCCTGCAACGGCTAGTTTTGTAGCCGTTGGCGAGGAGGCCGGTGCTACTGGTCCCAGTTGGGCGGTAGCACCGGGTTTGCTGGGCATTTTGCCCAATTCGCCCCCAACGGCTAGTTTTGTCTTGGAGGATATAAAAGGAGGCCTTGGGGGGCAAGGGCAGAGGGTTGGCTGTGTGCTAGAGCATTTGGGTGTTTGTAGGTGTTGTGTGCATATGTTGCCCGCATCCATTTGCTTCTTGAGCTAGTGTGAGCCTCTAATTGCATGTGTTGCAATTAGGAGAGGATTGAGAGCCTCTTGTGCATGTGTTGCACTTGAGGAGGATCCTAGTGCATGTATTGCACGTAGGAGGTCACCGGAGTGCATGTGTTGCACTAAGTGAAGTTCAAGCTGAAGGGCTTTGCTTGTTACTCTTGGTGTTTGCCGACTCCTAGATGGCGTAGCGGCGTCGTGTGCGGGAGCTCTCAACGGAGGTTGTGAGAAGCCCCGGCAAAGTTTGTGAAGGTTGGAGCTCGCCTACCCGGAGGAAAAGGAGCTACTACTAGTGGATTCGAGGTGGATGCTCAATTCGTGGAGCCGGTCCAATGTGTTTGGGCTAACCTCAACGTGGACTAGGGGAGACCGGCAAGTCTCCGAACACCACGGTAAAAGGTATCGTGTCTCTTGTACTTGCATTCTATTCCTTATTTATGTTCAAGCAATTTATATTCATAGAATTAAATTGATTGATTGCTTACCTTTAGAATTGCTATATTTGTTAGAGACATAATTAGTTAGTGCACATAGTAAGCCTAGTTGATTTATGTTTTAATTGTCAAAACCTTAGTTTATCGCTTCCGCATTAATAATTGTTAAAGTTTTGGCATTAGGAAAATTAGAGGTGAATTGCTTTGTACAAATCAGAGAGAGATTTTTAAAAGCCGCCTATTCACCCCCTCTAGTCGGCATCCTCGACCATACAGCGGTAGTACCGACCACACAGGCGGTACTACCGGCCTCAGCGCTCCTCCAGAACAGCTTCTCTGGAAAATAACTACCGGCCTCATTGTGACGGTAGTATTGGTCGAGCGACAATACCAGCTACCATAAGCGGTACTACTTGCATCAATGAGCGGTAGTGCCGGCCACAGGGAGAAAACCAAGTTTTTCACAAAACTTTTCTCCAAACTCATCAAAGATTGATTCTTTGAGCCATATGATGTTCAACACATGATCAAGTCAATTTGCAAAACACATTTGCAACCCTATTCATATGCTCCAAAGAGTCGCATTAAAATCTCCAACTTATTTGCAAAACACATTCGCAAATAAACCAAAAACCTGTGAGATCAATCCTCTTAGCCATGTTATGATCAACACATGATCAAGTCAATTTGCAAAATACATTTGCAAACCCTATTCACATGCTCTAGGATCGAAACTCATAACCTCCAACTCATTTGCAAAACACATTTGCAAATAACAAGTCCAAACGATTAACTCAATTAAACCAACATTTTGCAAAAACTCATTTTGCAAACAACAAGCAATAGCCTTGTGATGATCAACACATGATCTTTAGCAATTTGCAAAACACATTTGCAAACTCTACTAGTCACAAGCTAAGCATCCAATGCATGAGCTCTCTATTTGCAACACATGCAAATATCTAACTCCATGCAAACAACAACCTTTAAAATCAAGTTGCATGAGCCCTCTCCTTATACAACACATGCAAAACTTAGCTCCATGCAAAAGCCACTGAAACCAAATTTCATGAGCTATCTCCTTTTTGCAACACATGCAAATCCACAGCTCCATGCAAAATCCAAATAAATTAAGATTAAATAAGAAGCAAGCATGAGCTCCCTTATTTGCAACACATGCAAATACTTAGCTCATGCAAAAACCAAATAAGAGAGTGAGCTAGAGTGAATCAGATTGAGTTCATCAACACATGATGAAGCTCAAGCTAAATGACTCAACCCCTCTTAATAGTACGGCAACCTAACTAGCAGCCCGGTCTCCCATCCAAACACTGAGACTGGTAAAAGACTAGGAAAACATCCTTAGCCCTAGCTAGTTATACCTTTGTCTCTAGCGATCCACTTGGAGCTTTTATGATATCCAATCATCTTCTCTCTAGGATCGAGTCTTGTCTTGTTCATCAACACATGATGAACCTCCTCTTCTCTTCTCTTCACTTTGGGATCTCCTCTTGAAGCTCATTAACACATGATGACTTCTTCCCGATTCTTTATTGTAGTTGGATTCAACTAACTTCACAACTCATGAAATATTGTTAGTCCAACAAACATAGTTGTCTTAATCATCAATTGCACTCTATTAACACATAATGGATGCCCAAGATCAATTGAGCACAATCTAAATCAATTTGAATGATTAATTATGTCTTGAGTACCTTGATGCAACTAATGCTTCATTATACTCAAGAACTTTCTGTTTGTCCTTAATCAATCAAAGGAACACCATCAACACATGATGAAACGTTCTTTGATGATTAAAAGACAAGAGAATCTCAATTTAAATTTCATTTAAATTGATATGAGTATATATAACCACACAAGTTTCATATACTCATTTTGATGGATTCTCAAAGTAATGATCCAATATGTTAGAGTGATGGAAATGGATCAATACTCTTGAGACCGTCAACTATAGAATTGAAAGTGCATCTAGGCACTTATGTTATTTTGGTGATTAATGACAAACACTCATAATGACAATCTATGCAATTAAGTAAATGCTTAACTTAGTGCTTAACAAATGACAAACCTCTAATATGATTATATTGCTATGAGACTAACTTGTTATTGCCTAGTTGAGTATCAGTCTCATCTTTTAGAGGAAAATCAAATAGGAAGGTTAAGCAAAGATAAGGTATGCAATTTTGGTATCTATTCTATATTTGTTATTGCATTCCTTTCGTGCAAATGCATAGTGAACTCCAAGTAGCATGTTGATTATATATATGCACATTGGTTCATGTCATATTTATTTGTGCATATATATTCATTTGAGTTCATTATGGTATGCATGTATTAACTAGAGTTAAACTTCATATTGCTATAGATTGACTTGGTGCATGCATGTTTTATTTGTATATCTTCTCATGCAATTCTCTTAGTGAAGTTTATCTAGTGTTGGATCACATATTTACTCTTACTCCAAATGTTATTTGCACATGTACAATTCGTGTATATTCTATCATGTGCTTCATTTAAGTAAAGTCTGTGATCCTTGCCATGATTTAATTGATTCATCATATTGGCAATTATCTCTCTAGTGCATATAGATCAATTACATATTCATCATGATGTACTTAGTAGAGAACATTTCTTATGTCAAGTGTTTCCATTTATATTGTGCTTCATTTAAGTAAAGTCTGTGATCCTTGCCATGATTTAATTGATTCATCATATTGGCAATTATCTCTCTAGTGCATATAGATCAATTACATATTCATCATGATGTACTTAGTAGAGAACATTTCTTATGTCAAGTGTTTCCATTTATATTGTGCTTCTTTATATGAAACACTTGTTGTAATCAACTGCTCACAAATATCAACTTATTCATATCTATTGAGCTTTTGGGACTAATGTCTTTCATGAGTAGTTTGGAAAGAATTAGGTCTCGTCTGTGTATGATGACCAAGGTATCTTGAAGGATGATCATTGTCGAGGTCAACAAGACGGCGGTGTCACCAAGAGTCGAGGACTAAGTCAAGAGCAACTTGGCGTGGAGATCGTCGAGAGAGGATGATCAAGTCAAGGTTGATAGGACGAGAGTCTCATGAGGTGAATCGAGTCGAGTTGGACAAGGCGAAGATGTCATCAATTATATGGTGAAGGTCTTCATGCATCGACATCAAGAAAGAAGACTGACAAGTGACTAGTTCTAGACTTATATTATCCTTGATTTAATTTGAGTCTAAGGATTGCCGTACTATTAAGAGGGATGCGATGTCGAATGACTTTTAGATGTGTCAAGTGCTCAAGTGATCCATCCTTGTGAATCTTAGAAAGAGAGTGGTGTTGGTAGTGCTTAAAGTGAGGGTTGTAGGTCTCTCTTGGTTTCTTTGTGAAATCTGTGGTTATCCTTTTAGTTTTGGGTAGTGAGACCTTGTTATTTGTGTAGCCCTCGTTCTTAGCTTTGGGAGAGTCCAAAATCTCTGAAATCGGAGTCCGAGTCAAAAGTTATGCTCGTTTTAGTCCGAGCTGCTCGATGCTTGATTCGGACTATCCGGAGTTAGTCCGGACTATCCGGATAATCCGGAGTATCCGGACATTTATCCGGACTCTCCGGGTTGAGTCTCTCTTAGTTTTCTCAGTCAATCCAGAGTATCCGGATTGAAATCCGAGTCTCCGGATTGTGCGCACCTGCCTCAACGGCTAGTTTTTGGGAGTTCTATTTATAGCCCTTCCTCCTCTTTTGAAGGGGCTTTGGTGTGGATTTTTGAGGGGCTGTGTGGGGGCTTTGAGGAGCTTTTACCCTTAGATCTAAGTGATCCCCTTGTGAGAAGGGTTGGGAAGAGTTTGGGGAGTGAGTTTTGAGTTGATTGAGCACTTGATTTCATCTCCAAGCTTGTTCTTCGTGAGCATTTGTTACTCTTGGAGGTTGAGGACTCCTAGACGGCTAGGAGGTCGCCACGAGCCACCGGAGCTTTGTGTGGTTGGCCGTGGGAAGTTTGTGAAGGTCGGTTCCGCCTCCGTAAGGGAAGGAATCAAAGGAGTGAAGACCGCGAGTGCATTTGTGCAACACCGGAGGAAGAGGGTTGAAAGAGACCCCGGCTCAAGTGTGACTGAGCCGCCTCAGCGAGACGTAGGATCCTCAAGGATCCGAACTTGGTGAAAAATCATTGTCTCCAAGTTTGCTTCTTTCTCTTGCTTTAGCATTTGATTTTGAATCTTGAAATTGCCCGATCTACTCTTTTGTTGTGTTTGGCTCTAGATCTACAATATCTCCATGTACCTGATAGCATTTAGATCTTTTGTATTCAAGTAGATTGTTGAAAAATTGCAAAGATTTAAAATCTCCATTCAAGTCTCCAATCCGAGTATCCGGACTCCATAACCCGGACAAGTCGGACTATCCGAGTATCCGGATTGAATACCGGACACTCGGATTAGGACCCTCGATCGGACTATCCGAGTATCCGGATTGAATAACCGGACACTCCGGATTGTTCAGGACACTCGGGAGATTTTATTTAGCTGCAAATTTTTATTCCGCTGCAATTTAGTTTTAAATATATTAATCCGCCTATTCACCCCCCCTCTAGGCGACATCCCCTGTCCTTTCAAGAATAAACTCCATTAAATATGTGCATATAAAAAATTGAACTTGGAATCAATATGCACATAATCAATCTTAGTAGCATTTGAGTTTATCCTATATTTGCATGAGTATATTACAACTACACAAGTTATATATATACTCAAAGGGTTGTTTCAAAGGCTTGATCCTTTATATTATTTGGCAAGAAGATCTGGATCAATACTATTAAAACATTAAGTTAAATTATGAACTCCTCCTAGATGTGTGCATTCATGTAATGTATGAAATTGGAAATATAATGCACATCTTTAATGTATAAGCAATGGAAGAGTTCATCCTTTAACTTGAATCCTAAGTATGCAATAGGATAATTAAATGAATACGAGTGCATACCTTGGGTTTTCTATTTTCCATCCAAATTTGAGACTAATAAGAATAAAGCTCAATAAACATATTAGTCTCATAATGATTTGTCATTAAACAAAGATTAAGCATTAATCTAAAACCGATCACCAAAACCAATGGAGCTTGAACTTACAGCACCAAAGATGGATCCTGAAGAGAAGGGAGTCCATCATGTGTTGATGAACAAGACGAAGATCCGGACTTGGAGAGATGATGATAGTTATCAAGTAAAAGCTCCAAGTGGTTGTGTGTGGCAAAGGTATAACTAGCATAGGGCTAAGGATGTGTTCCTAGTTTTTTACCGGTCTCGGTGTTTGATTGGGAGACCGGGTTGCTAGTATAGGTTGTCGTACTATTAAGAGGGGTCGAATCTTATAGCTTGAGTCTCATCATGTGTTGATGGCTCAATTCCGTTTGCACTAGCTCACACTTTATTGATTTAGTTTTTGCATGGAGTAAATATTTGCGAATGTATTTTGCAAATAGTTGTAGCTCATATTTGATGTTGTTTTGCAAAATATATTGGGCAAAATATTGAAGTTCACGCAAGAACTCTTCTTAGCATGTGACTAGAGTTTGCAAGTGTATTTTGCAAACTACTAGAGGTCATGTGTTGATCATCACATGGCTATGTTTGAGTTCATGCGTGTTCTTTGTGCTTTTGTTTGCGTATATTTAATATTTGCAAATGTGTTTTGCAAACAAGTTGATATTTATGAAAATTCTTTGGAGCATGTGACTAGAGTTTGCAATTGTGTTTTGCGAATTGGTTTGATCATGTGTTGGTCATCACATGGCTCAAAGATGTGATTTTGATTGCTCTTGTTTGCAAGATTTATATTTGCAAATGTGTTTTGCAAAATATTGGTGTTCATGCATTTGATCTTAGAGCATGTGATTGGAATTTGCAAATGTGTTTTGCAAAATTGTTTTGATCATGAGTTGATCATCACATGACTCAAGATTTGATCTTATTAACTCTTGCTAGCTTGTAGTCATGCTCTTAATCAAGTCTATGTCAGGGATTTCGAGAAAATCAGATTTTAGACTTGAGTGGCTACATTGGAGTTTTTGTGATATTTATAAATATCTATGGCTACTTAAATATTGAAAAAGGGTCGAAATTGTAGCCCTCTTTATAAGTTTTTCATAGAGTCCAAGATCACCTAAATTGGACTTCAGAGTAAAAAGTTATAATCGTTTTAGTTGCTGAAACAGTGGTAGTACCGCCCCTACATAGGCGGTAGTACCGTCCGAGCGGTACTACCAGTCCTACATGGGCGGTAGTACTGCCCCAGCGGTAGTACCACTCCAAAAGGTGGTAGTTATTTTCCAGAGAGGTGTTTTAGGGTTGCAATGGCCGGTGCTACCGATTTTAGATAGGTGGTAGCACCGGGGGTACTGTAGCAACAGCTAGTTTCGGTGTATTTAATGCACGAAACTAAACGTTGAGCCTGGGGCCGGTGCTATCGGTCCTAGATGGTTGGTAGCACCAGGTTTTACATGATTTTTCTTGTTTTGCCTCCAAACGGCTATTTTCTTTGAGGGGTTTTATAAGAGTCCGAATAGGGAGGTTTTGGTGCTGCCCTTGCACCCATTTGAGGCATATACTTGAGAGCAAAATCTTTAGAGCTGATAAAACCATATTTGAGTGATTCGAGATGCAAATGAGTTAGTGTTTCTTGTGTAGAATCTCTTTGATTTTTTATTTGCATTCTCTTGAGCTAGTGTGAGGCTCTCCTCTCAATTGTGCATGTGTTTTTGCACCTTGTAAATAAGGAGAGAAGGTCTCCAGTTGCATGTGTTGCATCTAGAGAAGGATTGAGCATCATTGTGCATGTGTTGCACTTGGTGAGGATTAAGTGAGAGGCTTGACCTATTACTCTTGGTGTTTACCGACACCTAGATGGCGTGGAGGCGTCGTTGCTTGGTGACCTTCTCAAAGAAGCTTGTGAGAAGGCCCGACGAGTTGTGAAGATTGGAGCTCACCTACCTGAAGGGGAAAAGAGCTACCGCTAGTAGAATCGAGGTGCTTGGCTTAATTCGTGGAGTCGGTCTAATTCATTTGGGTTTATCTCAACGTGGATTAGGGGATACCGGTAAGTCTATGAACACCACGGTAAAAAGATTGTGTGTCAATTGTTGTTTGCTTTTTATTGCTCATTTATATTCTTGCAATTTACATTCATAGAATTAAATTGCTTACTTGTCAACCTAAGATTGCAAACCTTGATCTAGACTTAGCTTGTTGGTGTACTTAGTTGAGACTAGATGATTTAGGTTTTAATTGATCAAAATCGTTTGTTTATCGCTTCCGCATATAAATTAGATTTTGGCCAAAGAGCGTTTAGAGATAAATTTTCAAAACCGCCTATTCACCCCCCTCTAGTCGGCATTCTCGATCTTACAATGAATCAATCAAAATTTAAGAAATACAAATAAAAGCAAATATAAGGAAGAGAGTGAAGCCTAGGAGGCCCTTGTCGATGGCTCCTAGCCAAGGATATATTTTGCTAGGATAAGCTCTCTAAACCCTGTTGTGTGTTAAAGTCTAAAATTTGCATTCACAAAAGATAAGTGAGTAAGAAGGTTCTCTTATGTACTTGTAGCTCCCCAAAGTGTTGACTAGGTTAGACTCTAAGTTATCCATTTGATCCATGACATGGCTTTGCTTCTAGTTTGGAGATTATGCTAAGTGTTGCTCTTGTTGAAATTATGCAAAAACAGCATAGTCTATTTTTGCTTGCTAGCATGGATATTGCAATATGCAATTGGATATGATTTTGTTAAGCATAATCTATACTCGAGTATCTTGGTGTTATACCTTGCTCTTTGTGGTCATTTAAATAATCTTCAAAGCTCTTTTAGGATGAATCTCATGCATACATATAGGGATAAAAACGAAACAGAAACGGTCGATAAATGGCTATTCCATTTCTGTTTCCACATTTTTACCGACATGGAATCGAAATCGAAAACCCCAGAAACAGATGCGGAACGGAACAGAGCGGATATGGAAACAAAAACAAAAAATTCCATAAGAACATAGTACATGATCTATCCACATCCACTAGCACGAACAATTATGAAAACTAGGTCAACACTAACTAGTTGAGAACAAAAAGTAATGGAAAAAGGGAAACAAGAAAAAAAGTAATGAATGTTTCTCCAATAGACCTTTGTCGAGGTCACTCAACTGTACAGGTATGCTAAAGAAACAATTTACCTCACAAATAAGCCATAAATAATTTGATGGGCTAGGTTTCATCAAGCTTAAATTTTACAACACTGCACTTCACATAGAAATTGAACGAGGGTTCATAATTTTTGTATCAATACACATATGGTATAACTATAGACATGAATAGTGAACCCAAACACCATGGCTGATGGTGGCATCAGCTCCTTCGTTGTGATCTCAATACAAATAGATGATGTAGCTAATCATTCCGGTGTCCCAACAAGTTGACTGGCCATGCTAGGCGAACTGGAGATTATCAAGCATCAAGATTGGATAGGAGAGAGTGAGGCGTGCAGAGCTTCTCACTTTGGGCCCGCGAGCTGGGCTACAACGTCGATGAAGCGCTTGTGGAGGTCGAGTGTCCACTGGAGCCAGGGCTTGGGGTCTGCCGTCAGCACCAAGCTCGGCCCGTTGCCCAGTGGGGGGCCACGTGGTGGGGAGAGGAGACGATGAGGGGGTGGCACAGTGGGGGAGGGCAATGGGGGGAGGCCACCGGTGGTTGGATGGGAGCTCAGGCTCGGGAGTCTAGGTGACAGGGTCGAGACTTGGCAGTCGGCTAGGTTGGGGATGTGTGTTGAGTTAGGGACTTAGGGTTTGACCGGTGGACGCTCAGGTTGGCCGGGTGGGCTTGAGTGGGCCGGAATTTCTGTTCTGTTTCTATTTTCGACAAAAAAATTTCCATTTCTGATGCCATACCGACATTTTCTGTTTCCATTTTCGAAAGAAGCTTTCGTTTATGATTTCCTTCAGAACTGGTCGCAAATTCTGTTTCCATTTTCAACCTTACATACATACTTACTTTGATGCCTATATTGCCAAAAAGGGGAAAATGTGAAAAAATTCATTTAAAATAGGGTGAAATGTGGAAAAGTCATATTTATATTTTTTTTCTCATGCTTCTCATGATCATGATAAAAAATTATCTTTTTATTTAGATCATAAGAAAAATTGAGCTTTTGTGATATTTTTAGATCTTTTGTGGGCAACTTGTCATTTTCTATTGTTTGCTCTAAATCTTATCTTGCCAACTTGGTCATGATCTTTGCTTTCTCTTACTTTTTGGACTTAGTGTGGCTTTGCAATCAAATTGCTTTTTTCTTTCTTTTTCAAACTCAAATGTGTGTATTTTCGGTGTTAATATACTCATCAAGGGGGAGATTGAGAGACTATATGATGGTCTACCTATATTTATGATGAGTAATTGACTAGGTTTGAGCTTATGTTGCTCAGGTTTGAGTTTGAAATGAGTTTGCTTTGATTTTGAGGAATTTGAGTAAAGTGGTTATGACCTTGAGTGGTTTTAGCCTTTTGAGTGGTTGTAGCCTTAGCAGGTTGGGTCTTGGCTGGTTGGAGTCTTGATTGGTTAGAGTCTTAAGTGGTCGGGCCTAAGGGGGTCACAACCTAAATGATCTAAGTAGGGACCCTTTGGTATTTGGCTTGTCAACAGTTTACATAATTGCATATGCTGTTGGACATTGCTATGTGATATGTTTGCTTGTCGGTGATGGTTGCAGGACTTCGGAGCTAGGTCATGGTGAGGCGGAGGAGATCGAGACTAGACTAGGACAGCTTAGGTCCAAACGGTCAAGGTGATGCTGGAAGATGAATGAAGCGGAGGAGTTACACCAAGCCGGGATGACAAGTGGATGGAGGAGATGCTAACTTAAGTCCTGCTCAAGCAAAGGAGGATCGTTG
The DNA here is from genome assembly GCA_036346275.1 of Otatea glauca. Classification (NCBI taxonomy): domain Eukaryota; kingdom Viridiplantae; phylum Streptophyta; class Magnoliopsida; order Poales; family Poaceae; genus Otatea; species Otatea glauca. The sequence goes on along the minus strand of CM070714.1, from coordinate 23,217,391 downwards.
GATCAATGGTTCACGGATATAGTAGTGGTTAAGTTAGTGGTTCTTTGAGAGGTGTGTGTCAAAACTCATTATGTTGTTGGGTTTCGGGTTAGCCCATGTATGAGTGAGGGAGTTAATCACAGCCATTGATGAGGTTTCTTATGGGATAAGGAAGTCATCCAAAGGTGGATATTGCTCCGAGTAGGCTATAAATAGGGGGTAGAGGGATGCCTCTCCCCAATGGTTTTAGGGTTTGTGAGAAGGATTTTAGTTTTCTTATGCTCTCTTGAGTTTTGCCTACCTGGTTGTAAGGCTTTGTAACCATTCCTCTCATGAAGAAATAAAAATCATTTTTGTGCTCGAGTTTATACTCATCTAGTTGCCCTTCCCTCTTGAGTTTTGATCTTTCTTTGATTTCTTTCTCTTATTCTTGTGTTGCTAAGAATGAATGATTGTTGGATGAATCTTCTATATATAATATCCCAATCATCTATGCAAGCTGCAACTCCCTCTTCTAAGTTTTTACAAGAAACTGATCTTTTGTTTGAGAAGAGAAAGATTTGTGGTAGATTGTCTTCTCGCCCATTTGCCCATTTGAGGGCTATTTCCTTATTGTTTTTATTTATTGTGATATGTGGAAAACCATCTAAGGTTATCTTGATTATCAAATCCCCACGAGCAAGCTCAGGATGAAGTTTTTAGTTTTTGCCTGGTTTTGGTACAATCTTCCTTAGATTGGAAAAATATCAAAACTTTGACGTCAATCCTTGTGATTGAAGGTTGGAATAGGTTCCTGATATCCTTAGGAAGGTGCATGCAAAATTTCATGGGTTTTGGATTAGTCGATCAAAAGTTACAACAATTGTTGGTTTTGAGATCGTGCTGATCTCACTATTCACCTGAACACTATCCTCCGAGCACTGTTCGTTCGACCATTGCTGATTTTACTGTTCATCGGTGTTGTTCACCCTACTAGTGTTGATTTTACTATTCATCTAACCGGTTGCTATTTTCACTATTCATCTGACCTGTTATTTTAGCTAGGTAAGTGGTTTGGATTTTCAGGGGAAATTTTATTTAGTTTCTATTCACTCCCCTCTAGTCGTCTTTTTCGGTCCTTCAAAAGACTGAATAATCTGTAACATTTAGCTATATGAATATTACTCCTTCCATCCAAGTTTATAGGATGCATTTTCTTTTGCACATAGATCAAGAAGATATTACAAATGGCTAGACTACCCCTAATTATTATCTGTAAGCACTATATTTAATGCATGAATGTGTAGAATATCAAGTAAATCTAGATATTTATTAGGGATGTACAGTGAACATCACACTAATTTGCATTAGAACATGAAACACACTCTATATTTATGGAAAAGACAATTTAAAAAATAACACTATAAACTTGGACGGAGGTAGTATTTGGCAAGTGCTAGTGTTCAGCAACAAGGGAGGTTATTTCTCATAAAATCCTGCCTAACTCTAATTGCTCCATCTTATAAGGGCATTCCCAGTGCAAATTGTGTCTAAATATACCACATTAGATAGAAATAACTCTAGATACAACATTTTCAATACATAGTATCTACTCCCTCCCCACTCAATTAATTCCTTCATTCTTACCTCACCTCCTCTCTCTCCTTCCTACCAATACTCATCTCTCACTTTCTTGGTTTTCTCAATTGGATTGTATCTCGTATGAGAAACAACTCTACTCTCTCTCTTCCTTAACTCACCTTCCACATCAGATTTTATCATACTTGGCATTCCATAGAAATTGCTTACATCATTGCATTGAGAGTGCCCTAACACACTTAATTACTCTGATTGATGTGTAGGAAAGGCACTTATGGTTGGTTGCTTGGCACAAAATCAAAAGATGCATGTCTGTTTAGTTTGAAGCTAACTTTATCATGCCTAAGCTTAGGTGTGGTACAAATTCTTATGTGGGTGTTTTGCTCATGTCACAACTGTGGCTTGCCACACTTTCTTAGTCTCATGTTCCACGTGTCGTATACTCAATTTCTTACAAAATTTTGCCACACTTGAGATGTTGAATTTTATTAGCACAAAAAGTAGGATAAACCGCACTTAACTACGATAAATTTTGATAAAAATAGCTTCAAACCAAGCTGGCCTATAAAAGCCAATGCCCAAATCATGCGCTCAACGGCGACCGGATGCCTCCGCGAGGTTCACGACAGGATGCCTCCGCGAAGTGCTTGGTCGGCAGGGACGACCGGATGCCTCCGCGAGATTCGCGTGTCCGAGTGCCAACAGTCGGCAAGGACGACGGATGCCTCCGAGAGGTTCGGTGTCCGAGTGCTCGCTTAACGTCGTAGCTAAACCAGCTGCCTTAGTCGGCGAACGGCCGGATGCCTCCGAGGAATTCCGATGTCCGAAGTGCCTTGGTCGGCAGGGACGGCCGGATGCCCCATGAGGTTCGGTGTCGGAGTGCTCGTTTAACGTCCGTAGCTAGACGCGGCCTTAGTCGGCAGGGCGGCCGGATGCCTCCGCGAGGTTCCGGTGTCAAAGTGCCTTAATCGGCATGGCGGCCGGATGCCTCAGCGAGGTTCCGGTGTCAGTGCTCGCTTAACGTCGTAGCTAGAATGCCCAGCCTTAGCAGGGCGACGACCGGATGCCTCGCGAGGTTCCGATGTCCGAGTGCCTTAGTTGCAAGGGCGCACGGATGCCCATGAGTTCCGGTGTCCGAGTGCTCGCTTCTTGTCGTAGAGCTAAGCCTTTGCTCTTAGTAAGCAGGGCGGCCGGATGCCTCCGCCGAGGATTCCGGTGTCAAAGTGCCTTGTCGGGCAAGGGCGGCCGGATGCCTCCGCGAGGTTCAACGTCGTGGCCTTTGCCTTAGTCGGCAGTGGCGGCCAGGATGCCTCCGCGAGGTTCCGGTGTCCGAGTGCAATTAAGCAGGGCGACGAAGGATGCCTCCGCGAGGTTCCGATGTCCGAGTGCCTTGGTTACGGCGGCCGGCCGATGCCCCGCGATTCCGTTATCCGAGTGCTCGCTTAACGTCGTAGCTAGGCGCGGGTATCCATCCAGAGTCCCCGTCCGGCGAGGAAGGCTGCGAAGGTAGCCGCCGCCTATCCTACATGGTTTACCCCATCCGTCCAGTGTGGGACTGGAGGAGTGAGCGGCCGCGTTTACTGCAAGTGGTTTGAGCGGTGCTCTTCGAGCTAAACCGGGTAGTCAGGAGTGGGTCACGGGAGGTCTCGCCTGAGGGGACCCTTCAGAGCGACGGTCCCGGTAGTAGGTGTCACGGCTCACTGTGTGGGCGACCCATAAGAAACCTTTCTTTACTCAATCCCAGATGGACCACAGGGTGCGTCGGCCGACCCAGAGCACGGTGCGTCATCCGCTCATCGATGAGCTCCCGGGAGAGTGTGAAGTATGGTCTCGGGCGCGAGTAGAGTGGTAGATCGGTCCACCAGACCCAACCGGAACCAGTAGTGGGGCTCCTCGTACTTGCCCTCGCTCACATTATTGTACCCCTCATGTCCGGTGGGTTAGGCCTTTTGAACTCTGACTTTGGTCGGCCTGGCGCAAGCCACAAAGCTTTTGCCATCTTGGGACCGCAGCGCCAATCGGCCTCTGTACAGCTTCGGAACAACCGCCGGCCAAAAGCGGAGACCAAGAGAGTAACGGAGACGCTCTCGAGGCGGGCGTCTTATGACTCTGCAACCCGACGCGACAGCGAGTTAAATCGCGAGTGGGTGGAAATCGGAGTTACGGGCGTGGCGTGATGACGAGCGCGAGCGACGATTTACGTTCGAGAGAGGCGTCCGTTCGATCGTCGCTTCGCCTCCCTATAAGTGCGTTGTTAGGGTGCTCGGGTAGCCACGCCGCTCGCTTTCTTCGTCTCCCGTCCCTAAAGCAAGAAAAAAACGAGAGCCGTAGAAGGAAACCTGGCCTCTTCCTCACCGTTAATCGCTCTCCCGAAGATGTCGTGGATGAGTGCTCACTGCAGGGAGTCATCGCGCTTCGAGCCTAGTGAAGAGGCTTCCTCATTGAGGCACCTCTGTAGAGTGCCGGCAGGCCGTTATCGTGGCGCATGAGCGGCGAGGTTGTGGTCCCGCCTCTTTTTGAGCTTGGCCGCCGGCTCTTAGCTCCACCCTTTCGTCGAGGGGCTTCTTTTTCCATTACAAGGTGAGGTACCACCTCCTTAACAGGGGTCCTTCACATCGCCATTTTCATTACCTGTGGGAGGCCTTCTTGGGGATTGAGCCGCATTGGTATTTGTCGGCACTTCTTCCAGCGGAGCTTTGGAAAGGCAGTACGCGGCAGCGGCGCCCATGGGCGGACTGGCCCTCGGCGAGCAGTAGGAGCTCGTGTACTGGACATCAAGCTGCCGTCCTCTAACAAGGGATGGCGCTCGAATGGATCTATGTCGGAGCGTTGAAAGCAGCGCGGGCTTCAAAGCTCGGCGAGCTCCTGGCGCAGCGGGAGCAATGGACTGAAGCGCGAGAAGAGGAAAAGAACAAGGTGGCCCCGATCGTGGGAGGAGGTCGAGCTCCAGGAAGCGAAGTGGCCGGGGATGTTGTCGTGCGCCTTCATGAGGATGCTTGTCGACCCCTCAGCCTCGAGCCGCACATGTTCGATGATGAGGGGCCATCAAACCGGACAAGGATGGAGGTGGCGAGTTGGCTCGCCAGAGGTGGAGGCTCATCCCGTGCCCATGATGAGGATTGGCGCACTAAACTGCGAAGTGACGATAGCGATAAGCTTTTCTTTACCCACCAAATGAAGGAAAGAGATACACGCAAACAACATGAATCCATGATTGCTGCACATGTTTCTTGAAAGAATAAGGCGAGGTGATTAGTTAGATGAAGCAGTAAAATCACGGTAAACAAGGTGAATTTACGAAGGGCAAGATGTTCTGTAGAGAGAGTGTGTATTGTCCTGAAGTTTAGCATAGCATCATCAATCTCAGTATCATCGACACCTGTAGTACAACCAGTACGTACTAAATCTATTATCTATCTACCTTTGCTTGTCATTGCCTTCCGTTGCGTCCTAACAAACCGCGACCTAATTTAAACCGCGACGCCCAAGAATTGAAAGGGATTTCCTTCAACAAAAAAAAAAAGAATCGAAAGAGATGAATGCCCAAATCATGCTGTCGACCATGCTTATGCCATGCACGAACTGTATATGAAAGTGCGAATGATTTATTATTGATGAACATATCTTTTATGAAGAAGGGTTTGTGGTAGTTCAACTTTTCAGTTATCCTTTCCTGCACCACAAGAAACGGAAAACCATGAAACCACGCAAATCCAAAACCATGGGAGCAGCAACCGGCCTTGATTGCAATCGGAATTGTTAGCTCCTCTATACGCCGGCCTTGATTGCAATCGGAATCACAAGGAATTCTTAAAATTTATTGAACAGAAGCCACTAAACGACCAACTTGATCCTAAATTAGTACGCCAAAGTTACCTGTTTTAAAAGCAAAGGAATGCCAAGGATGTGCCTGAAATTGTAGCTTGAGTTGAAAAAACAGATTATACATTATGTTCGAACTATCAAGTAGTGATTCAAAGCTCGTTAACATACAGGATTGGAATATTGGATAGATAGGAACGAAGAGTTCGTCGGCGCATGCCTCTTTGAAATGCAAGAATTTCATGAGGAATAGTATGATTTGCGCATAAATCGAGAAAAAAAATCCTACATTATGAACGGGACCTTAAGTATTCAACATCTCAAACAAAAATGGCATACAGTTTCAATCACTTTTCTGGTATTTCCAAACCTGTTTTTTCAACACCGCAGGAAGGCCGGCCACACCATCTGTATCATAACCGACAACCCAAGAAAGGGATATTACCCTAATAAGAACCCGCCCATCCAAGCGGTCTAATTCGCATCAGACGGCCAGGATTGGACGCTGAGGTAGTGGACTCGGAGCACAGTGGACGGCGTTTCGGATCCAACGGCTGGGATGCGACTACTCTTGTCGTCTTGCTCTCTGGAAAGTGCCACCACGCAACCTCCTCTCCTGGTACATAATGCACACCCCTCCCAAATTTATTAAAAAACCTATTTTTTTTCTGCTTCTCGATTTCCCCCCCAATTTTCTCTCCGTCTAATCCCTTCTCGCTAGAGATAAATAATTCAAGACGGAATTCTGCGGGCTCGGGGGAATTTTTTCTCGGATTTTTCCGTGCCTATTTCGGTCGCAGCCGGCGTCGCAAGGTTTGTGCTTGTTCTAGATTTTCTTAAAATTTCGTCTTGATGTTTTGGGGCGTGGTTCTTGATGCCTTTGTTCGGGGATGGAAGCGGCGAGGAGCGTAGCGCATTGATTGATTTGTTGGCCGACTAAGCGCGATGGTTTCTTGGCCCCAACTCGCCAGTTCAAAGGTTCTTGTTTGGTTGTTACGCCTGGTGACTAGATAGTTCTGCTATGCGGATTTCGTACGATCTTTGATCTGTTTCTTTTCGATGTCGTCGTATTTTCTTAAGGATTCCATGCTTGGAGTTTCTAATTTCTAGTGTATTGCTGGTGTGGGAAACTAGATTGTAATTTGCTTGAAGTATCTTGAGTTATCCATGAATTAATTACCTGTTGTCTGTTGATCTGTTTCGCGAGGAAAGCCTTAGTCTCATTTTGGAATAGTATCATTTGTGTTATGCTTATGAGTTTATCTTATTCTGTTGTTCTATACTGCTATACAAGTTTAGATCTTTGTCTTTGTCTTTGTCTTTACTACCCACCTAATTTATTCAATTACTAAATTTGTTATGTTCCTGTCTGCAACAGTTGGGAGATAGGAAGGCCCAATGAAATTCTGCAAAGGGGGCAAGGTGGAGGTATTGAAGAAGGCGGAGGCACCGCTGGGTTCCTGGAGGCCTGCCGAGATCGTCTCTGGCAACGGGCACACCTATCTTGTAAGCTATGACCCATGTTCGGTTGACAGTAGTGTGGCTGTGGAAAGGGTGCCAAGAAAGGCAATGAGGCCTTCCCCCCGACCCCCGGACGGTCCGGTGTGCTGGATCACAGGCGACATCCTTGAAGTCTTTGACAGATACTCATGGAAGGTTGCAGAAGTGGTGAGACTGCTTGGTTTCAGGTACTATCTCGTTAGGCTCATTGGATCCTCCCTGGAGTTGAGAGTACATGTATCCAATCTTAGGATAAGGCAGCTTTGGCAAGATGGTAAATGGGTTGCTATTCCAAAGGTACACTTCATCCCTTTAAATTACCAAACAAGTGTTATTCGTGCACAAGTCCTAATCTGTGCTGATACTAATTCCTGTTATGCAAATTATGGCTAACATATGTCAAATAGTTTATATGGTCTTATTTTGTTGTGTCTTAAATACTCTACTATGGGGTTTGAAGAATCTCTTCAACTTGCACTCGCTAACCAGTCTTGGCAATTATTTTCAGGATTCCGCAAGATGCTTGGGTGGTTCACTTATGAGTAAGTCGAAAGGTGGAAACTTTGGCCATGGGTTGATCCACATTTCAGGGGACAGACATCTTCTACTAAAGAATAAAAATGTGTTTGAGGGCAATATGTCTCGAGGCATGAAGAGAAAATCATCTCCTGTATCAGCTTTCCCTATGCAGTGTACTGATGCCACTAAGAGATTTCAGACTTCTCATAAAGATGGAAGATGCCTTCATCTTGTTCGTGGAGATTGTCTTCATTTCACGGATAAGGTAGATGCTGTTGATTCCCCATGCTTAATGCTGGGTGAAAAATGCATGCATGATTCCTTAAATAACAGAGCAAATGGCTTTCCTAATACCTACTTGACTGTGGTTAACACTAATGTTGACTATCAGCATCCCGCTGTAACAACTCAAGATAGTGATACTGATACTGTTGCATCCTCTGTTGGTAGTTGCAATCCCAGCGGTAGCCCCTATATGCCAACACATCCTCAAGAGTATGACAGTGGAGATATTTGTAGTGGGACTGATGATGCTGAAGCTTCTGTATCTGGAAGAGAATCACCTCTTCCTATTCAAGATGGTCTGAGGGAAGAAACCCATCTGCTTGAGTTGCATGCTTATCGTGCAACATTGATGGTGCTATATGCTTCTGGGTCAATTAGCTGGGAGCAAGAGGCTTTGATGACTAATCTCAGGCTTACACTGAACATCTCAACTGATGAACATTTAGCCGAGTTAAGAAATTTGACTTCCTCTGCAGTTCATTCTATGAAACAGTAGTTCTGTCTTGGTTGTTAAGTTGTCATACCACTTACTTTAGAATTGTAGAATCATGGTTAGTGTGGAAATCTCATTCACTTGTTGGAGTACTTGATGTTCTGTATTAACAATGGAGATAGGAGAATTTTTTTGTATGATAGATTGCCAAAACTTCTCAAATACTACTTTTGCCCACACTGACTCGAAGCTTCCTTCTTTAATTGAAACCAGCTATCTTCTTAACCTCATATTATCTTGTATTTGTTTTGCGCTGCTGTGAAGCCCTTGATATGTGTTGTTAGAAATGCTATTCGACGATGATACCAATGTATACCACTTTAAAGTCTTTTGTAAGTGGTTGTAATTCAGTGACATGATGTGGCAATGGAATTTCAGTTCTAGAGGTCTGCATGTTCAGATAACAACTTTCATGTATTCAATATGTTACTTTAGCTGTTCTATTTGACTATGTTGATGTATAACTTATTATTACTCCATCTTTGCTAGATCTTTTGCATAGTTGTGCAAAAAGAAGCCATTGCTCCACTGTAGGCAAAACACCTTTATTAAACTGTATCAATATGCATAACCTAACAGTCGACCAACATCCTACTCTCTTCTCCTGTCATTATGCTGCTCTTGATAGATAACTACTACCTTGTAAGACCTCTTTGCTCACTGCATTAGAAATCATCACTACATCTCTTGTTTATCTTGTTTTAGATGATTTGTTTTCCCTTTTCCGATGGTGTGCAACTGCAAAGGAATAAAAAAGGAAAAGATGACATCTGATGCTTGTCATGCATTTTCCAGGGCCGAAGTTGGAGGCTTGTAAAGCATCCTTCGATAGGCCCATGTTGATGGAGGCGTTTGTCACATCTTGTTTACATGCTGATGTGGCAACATTTCCATCAAACCTCAGTTGGTATCTTCTTTTTTTTTTATCTTCTTTCTAGCTTCTTTTCCTGCGCCACTAGGTTTTGCATGGAAATTGCAAAGGAGATTTGTCTTGACATAATTAACAAATAAGTTTCAATGCTGAACTTCCACATGTGTTATTCTTGCAAACAAGAATGCTAATGCCGGTACAGAGATAACGCTTAACATTATACATTGAGAACTAGTGCCTTTTTTCTCTGAACTTACTGAAATTTCTGATTGTGTTTTCTCTTATCTTTTTTTTTGGGAACAGGGAGACCAAAAGGAGTAGTTAAAATTTACTTAAGAGTGAAAACAGTGATTCAATAATAATATCAAAGTTATAATCTAAAATATGGCTTACAAGTCATAACCATGTACAAAATAGATAAAATCATAGTTCTATATATTTAGATTATTTGTTGCAACAAATTTCGACAGCCCCCAATCTTAGGTTGGTAAAAGAAGGAAGAGAATAATGGACATCATAATTACATAATGTGCTCTCCGTGGTTAATTGCTAAATCAATAGTAAAGCTATATATGTGTTGTTTAAGTTGAAAAACTCTATAAATATAGGCATGGTCACTGCACTATACGATGATAAAGTAGATAGCATGTGTGTTTTGTTTTCGAAAGTAACCTGCAGAGATTTATCTTGGTCACATTACAACCTTGACATATCTTCAAAAGGTAGGTCTTTGAAGTACATCTGTCAAAGTTCATAGTTGGTTTTGATTTGCAAGAGTTCATATCTGTCAAAATATTATTTGGCCGCATTCTGGAAAATCAGGGTGAGTATCCCTAACAATAGACTACTGGCTTTGGCAACACGAATGGTCAGCTATACCTGCAACTTACTTTGATGTGGACGGTGGGAGGTAAGTAGGCATATTGTTTATCCTCAGGCTTAGCGGTTCTACTATAGATTTGTTAATTGTCTCATCCATGATGTATATTGCAAATGCAAAGTACTTCCCTGCTTTGGTGATTACTGATTAGGCTCTGAAAAGTGCTAGCTCAGATGCTACTACAGGTTTTTTGTATTTTCTTATAAACATTTACAAGTGCAATGTAATGCTAATTTGAGACTTGTTGCGTCTGTTCGGTTGAGGTTTGGTCTTTTATCTATACTAGATGCATTTGTGCGGCATCACGCCGCGCCATGCAGGTGTGTGACGCCGCGCAAAAACGATTTTCTTGTTGAAGAAATGAATTGCGAAAAACAATCTAGGAAGTTTGGAGGGTCTTTCCATAAAACACGTACCTAGATGTATTTTTTGAGGGATTTTGCGGGAAAAAATGATTTGGATTTAGAATTCTCGGGGGCTTGTGCGGGGGAAAAATAATTTGTGCAAAACGGAAACAAATTTTGGAAGTTTTGGGGGCCCTTTCCGTAAAACACGTACCCAGGTGTATTTTTTGAGGGATTTTGCGGGGAAAAAACGATTTGGATTTAGAATTCGGGGGGAAAAACAATTTGTGCAAAACGGAAACAAATTTTGGAAGTTTTGGGGGACTTCTCGCTTAAAAAATGCACTAGATGTAATTTTTGAGGGCGTGGGCTAAAAAAAAATCAAATTATAGAAGTTTTGAGGGCTTCACAGAAAAAACGGTACCTAGATGTAATTTCCGAAACAAATTTTGGAAGTTTTGGGAGCCTTCTCGCTTAAAAAATATACATAGATGTAATTTTTGAGGGTTTGCGCTAAAAAAATCAAATTACAGAAGTTTGGAGGCTATCTCGAAAAAAACCGTACCCAGATGTAATTTCTGAGGACTTATATGTAATTTTAGGAGATTTCGGAGGCTTGCCGCAAAAAGGCACACGCCACACGTCGGGCGAGCGCGCGGCGGGATTTGAAGGCGCGACCGGAGGCATGAACGTGAGGAGTCCAACCTTTGCGTCGCACACGCGTTGTTTCGAAGAGACGGCGTTAAAATACTTAATGTGTATCACGCCGGGCACTAATGGGCTACGCAGCGCCACGCGCAGTGGCGGATCTACAGGGTATGCCGGGTGGGCCACGCCATACTCTGTAGATTTGGTCCAACCCATACATGATATATGTAAAATCTGTAAAAAAAAACCCGTGACTCAGCCCAAAGCCCGTACCTTGTTCGCTCCAGTTGTAGCGTCGCTCGATTAGATCGATCCGCGAGCGATTCATCTTCGAAATCACGATCGTGCCGCCGCTGCAGCCTATAGCTTTGCGCGACTGCGCCTCGCCGCCTCCGCCAACGTCGGCCGCCGCCGACTGCTGCTGCTGAAGCCCCGCGGCGGCGCGGCCGATACTCCGAGTATCTTGACGCCAAGATCGCCTCCGCTCTCGTCTTGGCCATCCGCGTCGGCCACCGGCTGCTGCTCGCGCGTGCGCCAGGAGCCCGGGATCATCTTTGTGACGGCGCGACTCCACCGACGCCCGACTGCTTGAGACCACCTGTAGCCTCGGATGCTTTTTTATTGTTGTGACGAGGATGAGAGCGAGGTCATCGGTCAAAGTTTAAAGGGCAGCGACGACCACAAGTTTAATTGTTTATTTGGGATTGTGGTGCTCGTGGTCAGTTGTGGTGAGCGATGAGCCTAATCCCATATACTTTATTCCAATCTCATATACTTTATTCGACTCCTACTATAGCTGACATAGTTATATCTTTATTTATTGCTTATCTTAGTTAGTATTTTAATCACTCAAACAATGGACGTATTTTATTTGCAAGGTTTTTAAATTATGAAGAGGAACGGAGACATTGCATCTCTTTTTTGGAAACATGCAGCAAAGAAGGATGCTGCTGCTTCACCTCCTCTCCCGTCACAAACTGCAACCGTGGCGGATGAGTTACCTCAAGAACAAGAGAGGGTAATTGAAGAAACTGCAACCGTGGCAGATGAGTTCTACCAACATTATTGCTATGTATCTCACAATCCGCGACGTACTCATCACTCTTGGTAATGATACTTCACAAAGGGGTGATTGGCAAAAAATACATGCTATGGTTGGAGTATTTGAGTCATTCGACTTTGTTTTCAGTGCACACTTAATGTTTGTTATTCTTGGATACACAAATGAATTATCTGAATGTTTGCAAAGAAGAGAACAAGATATTCTTAATGCAATCTCACTTGTTAGAGTAGCAAAGAGTAGAATGCAACAATTGAGGACTGATGGTTGAAATGAATTCTTTGAAAGGGTTACTTTGTTTTGCAACAAATATAGGGGCTGTGCTTCAGCTTTGGGCCAAAAGCTCCCCAAAATAGCATGGCTGCAAAGCAGTTGGGAAGGTAAGCCACAACAGAAGCACCCCCAAAAGCTGCAGCTGCTGGAGATGAGCTTTTCAGATGTGACTTCACTTGACCACCTCCCACCTAGCTTGCTCCGCTTTCCCGACCTCCGCCACCCCGCCTCATCGCCTCCACGTCACCTCCCCACTTGGACTCCGCTATACTTCGCTATGTTGCTACCTCTCCGCTCGGTTAGCCCCCAAAAGTTACAGCTGCAGCAGCCAGTTTGCCAAACAACATAACAAGAAAAGCCACAGTTACCAGCTACAGCTGCTTTACAGCCCAGCAAACCAAAAACAGCTTTCCAACCTAACCGCAGCTCCCTCAAACAGGCCCATAGTGTCCAAGTTCTTACAATAGAGGGTAAATATGTGCCTTATGGAAGATCAGCACGGTTTGTGAGAAACCAAACAAATGATGATCACTTTAGAAGAGAAGTGTATATTGGAGTCATATTGATCAAATTAGTCAAGAGCTTGATAATCGGTTTGATGAGGTTAATATGGAGTTGCTATCTTGTATGTCAGCCTTCAATCCTACCGACTCATTTGCTTCTTTTGATGCAAAGAAGGTACGCAGACTTGCTGAGTTTTACCCTAATGACATCTTGGAACGTGATTTGGTAAGGCTTGAATTGCAACTTGATAACTATATTGATGACATTAGGCAAGATGGTACATTTAAAGACCTACAAAATCTTGTTGACCTCTCAGTTAAGCTCGTTGAAACAAAGAGGCATATAGTTTATGATTTGGTTTACTCACTTCTCAAATTAGTATTGCTTCTACCCGTGGCGATGGCAAGTGTTGAAAGGATATTTTCTGCAATGTGTTTCATCAAAAGTAAGTTGAGAAATAAAATGGGTGATAGTCTTTTGGATGATTGCCTAGTCACGTTCATTGAGCGAGATATTTTCTTCAAAGTGGAAGAAGATGATATAATCAAGAGTTTTATGGCCATTAGAAGGCGTAGATCGAACAAGAAGAAGTAATATTATAGGTATGTAAGCTTCTTTTAAATATATCATCTTGTTTTTAATTATTTTTTTACTTGTATACCGAATTGCTCGATAAATTTTAAGTCATTTACCGAATTATTATTTGATCGGCATGCCCTAGGTTTAAATCCTAGATTTGCCACTGGCCACGCGGAGCGAACATGTCGGCGAAAAACGGCGTGGCACGCGCGGAGGCCGGGAAACCTTGCGGACTTAATATACGGAGTATGTCCTTTTTGATGATTGTGCACTCTCTGTATAAAAATATTAATGTTTTACAATGTCCTGCTGCTACTTATATCTTCAAGAATTTTGTGATGTTTCTGTGATAGCATCCCTAGGTAATCCTCCTATGATCATATTGCCGGTATACTTTGATCTTCCCTTTTTCCCCTTACTTTGTGTGTGTGTGTGACAATAATGGTTCAGCTTATTATGTATGCTAGTACACCATTCATTATACCAGTCCCAAGGGTCAACTGGCACATTTTTTCTATTGCACGCTTGCAAGAACATATATGAGTTGGAAGAATTTTTGTGAAATAAAGCTGCAACTTACAATATTCAAAGCTTGACGAGCAACAATGTGAAATATTTAAAAGAACATCAATATATGTTGCAACCTAGATTTCACAGCTTCAAGATATCAAGGCGGCAATATATGGGAAATGCAATATGCCGAGGAGGCTAAGAGCTAGGATGCCCGGATACGCCGATACCAATACAAATACACTATATGTTGATACCGCGATATGCCGTTTCCCCCAAAACAACGATACGACAAAAATCTCATAAAACCCCAGGTTTTGCAGTCATTGTTGAACAAAACTCTAGATATTGTAGCTTGTGTCACTTAACCCTAGGTATTATGGTCATAACATTTCACAAAACCCCACCTCATTACAATTACTCCTTCGCAATCGTGACCGCACACGACGACGACGAGCTGTTCTCCCCGCTCGATGTCAAGACCGGATTTTCGAATCCGAACCCTCTGTGTATAACCTGTGCTAGTCCAGGAAAAGCTAGCACACACAGTAAAAACAGTGATGACAACACATCCATATCACGATCAAATAATATTAATTAAGCAAAAGAGTATTAGCCTTATGGCCAATTATTACAAATAAGCGGCATCATAGCTTGAGTTCAATAAGAAACAGCGGAAACGAAATAACAATAGCAGGATAAGCCCATCCATTTGCCCAACAAGCAATCGACTGGGGTTCGCGTCCTAGCATTCCGGATCGCCTTCGTCATAACCACAAGCGTAGAAATCGTAGTCATCTTCAGCTTCTACAAACTCCTCTGTGGAAAGTTGGGGATGTTGCAAGGGTGAGCACAAAATGTACTCCGCAAGTCTTGGAAACATAATGCATGATAACTATATGCAAGGCTAAACAATCGAAGGCATAATATGGCTCTTTTAGCATAAAGCAAAGTTTAACTGTAAATACCAATAGTAATTTCATAAAGCATCATTTGATCAAAAGGTAATTGAATAGTAATTGAATTTGATATGATAATTAAAGCAGGTTCCATCTACCTGACTGGCTCCATCTGCCAAACCATAACCCGAGAGTTCCATCTGCTCACGGATTTCCGAACCATCATTTTCCTTTAAAACAAAACCATAAACTTTACAATGTGCAAGCGTACCTCGCCTGCCCTTGACCGTGGGCACGGCTACTTAAGTAGTTTTAACTCTACAGAGTGTATACACTTTACCCATAAGACATGATCGACTCTTGTTGCCATGCAATTAACACACTTCCTTTGGTGTGTCGGCAGAGAGATCATGACAAGGCCTTTACAATGTACAACCCCATTATTAACATCGCCCGCTAAGGTTTCACCGCTGTTAGGGTTCTAGCTGCCCAGTACAGAAGCCCCCTCTTGCGTCTGCCAACATCTGGCACTCACTAACTGGCGAAGCTAATAATGAGACGCACAAATTATTTAGCCAGGTCGTACCCATATAGACTTGTGGTTGTACGGTAGTGCTTGGTCCATGATAACACATGCTTCGGTCCTTAATTGACTAGGGCGGAACATTCACATACCAAGGTCTCGTGCTTTCTGCACCCGCCAAACATCCATCCGCCCTGGTCTAAACCATATTTTCCATTTTATTTTATTTAAATAGCAGCAGCAATACCAATTGCCGCGACTTCACAAATAAGATTCAACAATGTTTGAAATGATTCCCATAATAGCATAATACCGAAACGTTTAAGCTGGACTACACAATTCTACCATCCCATGCTAATCTACTAGTTATCACCAAATAAAATAGCTAATATCATATAGGGTGTCAAAGGTTTGACATGATCAATACCAATGAGGGTATAACAAATTCTGGTATTTAACTATACTTTAAAACTATATTTAAAGTACATTGCATAAAAGTAAGCATGCATAATTTAAAACAACATAAGCCTTTTTATAAAATTTGGGATCAATATGTTCAAGGAAGACATGCCTTCGATGCCTCCTGCTAGTTCTACCTCTAACTGTTGATTCGCTTGAACTTCGACTGCGTCGTCTACATGCGAAACGAGAGCAAATAAATAAAAAAATTTAAATAAAATTAAAAAATTGAAAATAATGGTACTGGAAGATAGATCATGAATTTAGAAATTTGAATCACTGGAATCGGAGCTCGAACGAAGGAGAATAGGCTCCTGGAAGATTCCCACATCAGAAAATTCAGAAAAAACATAAGGCTGACACGTGGCGCTCTGCGATTGGCTGGAATTTTGGATTTTCTGGGAAATCAGAAAAGAAAAACAAAAGTCGATTGACACGTGGGGCCCACATGTCAGCGCCTGGGTTCACGGTGAACCGGGTGCACCGAGGCGGCTCAAGGTGACGCGGCAGATCGGCTGACGTGGAATGCCATGCGGCGGCTAGGGCGGACACGGCGGCTGACGAGGCAGCCAGCGAGGCGGCTGATGCGGACGGGGCACGTGTTGCGCATCCAACGGCGGCGTGTGATCGGAGGACAGAAGGACGAGGCCGAGACGGCGGTGACGTGGCGCGATCTGGTGCGCACACGGGGAAGCGGACGTCCACGGTTCATCGATGGAGAGCGACGACGCGAGGCGGCGGCGCGGGCACGGGCATCGTCGGAGGCGAAGAAGACACAGCGGCCGAGGGGGAAAACGCGACGAGTCGGCACCGGGCTAGGGGCAAAAGAGAGAGGGCAACTCGGTGAACTCGATGCGACCAAAAGAAGCGGCGGAGGCTCTCCGACGATGGCAAACGGCGGCGGAGAAGACCTCGGGACGACGGAGGAACTTCGGCGAGCTCGCGAGAGAAGACGGCGGCGCCTTGGGCAGCAAGGGCTAGGGCAAAAGAAGCGGCGCAACGAGGCGAACCTCGGGCTGGGTGCGGCGGTGGCTTAAATAGCCTGGGAAGGCGTGCCAAATCTGGAAACCGAGCGACGTTGGCGGGATTGACACGGTTAGGGTTTCCGACGGCAACGGCGGGTGCAAGCGATGTGGCTGAATCGCAGTCGCACACGCGTCGCCCATCGGACGGCCATGGCGCAAGACGGCTCATTGGGCGAACGACAGCTGCCGGGCCGAGGAGGAGATGGGTCATTTGACGCGGCCGACGCGGAATAGGGATGGGCCGCGGAAGAAACGGCCCGCGAAGGATTTTCGAAATTAGAAATCATTTTCCGAATTAATAAAATCCTATAAATTCAAATAAAATAAAATAAATTCAAATAAATAGCAAATAAATTCATAAAAATCTCCAAAAATACAGAAAAATTCCTTGAGGCATAATGAACCCAACTAAAACTGAAAATCTTTTATTTGATGAATAGGTTAGCCAAATTAAATCCTTTCATAAATAGAAAATTCAAATTAAGCTGAAATTAATTCAAAAAAAATGCAAATGGTTCATTTTCAAATTTAAACATTCTAAAACTCAAATTTTTGGGATGTTACACTCGACGCCTTCGGTCACATGACGGAGGACCTCGCACGCCACTACTTCCAGCAGCTCATCTTCACCATAACCATAATACATGGGGTTTTGTGAAATATTGTGACCATAATACCTTGGGTTAAGTGACACAAGTCATACTATATTGGATCTTGTGAAACAATGACCGCAAAACCTGGGGTTTTATGAAATTTACTCTAAAAATAAAATAATAGAGAAACATACATGAGATATGGTATATCGTACACAAAATAGACATAAAAGAGATAATAACAAAGAAAATGAAGAAACAAATTGGCTAGATCATCTCAAAGGGCCATCAGCCCATAGCAAGTGGCTTAAGATATCTAGTCTAATGTTGCCCCAAACGTCTTCGCAATTGTGCATTTCTATTCCTGCCAGCCGCAGCTATATTTCTCGCCTCCTAGCCGCTGCTTGCCCTTACTAGGTCCTGGCTGCCGCTGGCTGCCTGGGACTATACTACACTACCATAGTCAAGAGGGAAGAAGAGTACTAATCATGGTTTTCGCGGCATCGCCTAGGCGTCATGGCGCTCTGGATGGGGCACCATGGATGCTCGTCTCGCCTGTTATCTAGGCGGGCACCTAGGAAATTGTGGTGTCCACAGCGAGCGGCTAGGCCAGCGCCTTGGCCAGTTTGCAGGTGGGTGGGCGGGATAAGTTGGCGCTGCAGGATATGGAACCTTAGCCGCCACCATTGCCCCTCATTGCGCTGGCCGCCGACGGGCTCCCTTCCCTCCTCCATTCCCTCCGGCAAGCTCCTATCCCTCCTCCACTCCGTCAGCTAGGCATTTCTTCTTCTTCCTCTGCCTCTACTTCTTCTTGTTTTTTTCCTCTTCCTTTGCTTTTGATGTGTTCTGCTCTAATCTGATTTGTGAATGTTTGTACTTTGCCTCTCTTGTGCTTCTCTAATCTGCCCTCTAAGTGTTGCTCGCCTTACCTCACCTTGATGGGCGCCATGTGCGCAAACTTTGTTGTGCAAACTATTTTCTATACCATGTACAAACTCTTACTGGAGGGTGGAGACTACTTTTTCGCACACATTGAGTACAAGTTTTTTTAATTTAAAGCATTCCAATGTATAACTTCTTTCTGAAGCAGCATGTAATAGCTCCTCGTTATTAGCCAGGATTTTTCCTGGTAACTACAAGCAAGAAATGCTTTGAACTATGGAGGCTGTTATTATTTTCAATCAAAGACTGCAGTCTTAACTGTGGAGGCTGTTATTATTTTCAATCAAAGACTGCAGTCTTACTGTTATTAAACTTAGCTGATGTTGTTAAAGTCCCTAGTTACAATTGGCGACACTATGTCGGGAGGAAATAAGCTATTTTTTCATATTAAAAAACTATTTATTTGTCTTCAAGATATAAGATCATAATGTATGTATAGGAGCAGGTTTGGGCAATTTTCATGAAGCATGTAATGACAAAAATGTGAGTGTGACACTAGCCCCAGCTTATGTCAACCACAAAAGTTACAACTGAAAAATACCGATGTTCTTTTTTGTAGATACAACAAATTTATGGTAACTTTTTTCCCTAAAAAAACAGCATTATAGTTATTTTTCCCTATGATTTGCTTATTTGCGCAAGCTGCTTTCAACCGCAACAATATTTTCCCTGGAAAAATAAAGCAAACAGATTATTGAGGTTGTTCCCTTGGGATTGCGCCAGCCAGAACACATTGGCGAACTTCTATGAATAAAAAAGGTTCTTGGATGCAAGTCCATAGTTGATCTCAGGAGATTTTTTCAGAACATGGTGTACGAAGAAAACAGTAACTGTCTGTATGTTTTCAGCCGACATGTGGATATAACAGAGTTGATGTTCACTTTATTGCGGCTTTATTTTGACGCACACTTTGGTGTGTTTTGGTAACCACATTTGCAGGCTTTCCTAACAAAGATCGTACTATTGCTTCAGGTGGTCTTGGTCTGAAGGCAGAACTGATTGAAGTAGAGCTTCATTTTCTCATGTGAGTCCAAAGGTTTGGACTGAGCTATTCAATGTTTTTGGCAGAGAATGGGGCTATTTGATTTTACAATCCAGAAGTCCATTTCTGAGCAGCTGTTTGCTAATATCTTTCTAAATATGACCTTAACCTTCAATGGTTTTTATATTATTGCTATTTTATTGCTTATGAGTATTGTTAAGAGTTGAGATTCAATATCAAATTTTTTCTATGTAAAGTTCGAGCAGTGATTGCAAGGAAATTCTTATGGCAGCTTTATTCTCATTGATCTGGGCACCCTGAATTTTCTGGTAGGGAAGAACGCTTTTCTTGTCTAATCTGTCCCTTTTGGCTTGGAGCTTATTCCTCCACCTGTTGATGATTGGAATCCAGGTATGTAACATGATTATTTCTTTTCTATTAACGAGTTGTTAAAAATCACTATATCAGATGATTCATCTCTGTTTTTCTTGGGATGCATATTTGTTTTCTTGTGGCTGAATCTATTCTTTTGATGCATTAGCAGGGCACCTGAAGCTGTGCTGTTCATCATGTAACTGGCCTTTTTCACTGCACCAGCCATTGGTATGTCAATAACACAGATAAAGCAGCTAGCAGACAGACCCAAGGAGATGTGCCAGATGGCTGGGGAGCACTATGATCTGAAGTTTGTGAAGTCAGCCATCAGGTGGCCATCAGTGTACTGTGAGGTTGTTTCTACCACATGGTTCAGTTTAGCCACCCCATCGATGCGCGAGTTCACACGCAAAGATTTACTCCCTGTTTGTTATGTAAGGGAACCCTGACTTGGAGGCACCTTTGGCTTTGTTCTTACCATGGTCCTTATCCATTTGATGGTTCTCATAGTTGGATGCTGCAAGAGTCTAGGGTTTGGCATTCTACAGCACTTATTTGTGTATGGTTCTCATCATCTTAGTCATTAATTTCCTTATGGTCTATCTGCATCGTCAATAAGTTCAGAGATGGTTCTTGAGATTCATGACTGAATACAAATTTGTAACTGACTGCAAAAACATTAGTTGTTAAGCTGAAGCTCTAATGTTGGAGCTGGAGCAACATTTGGGGTTTTGTCTGGTGGAAATACATGATTGACATTTGTCCATAAATTTGTGATCTTGGATGGCAAAAACTATTGGATGAATGAAATGATCATGACAGTTCGACACAGAAGGCCAGCATCGGATAACTTCATAAGGGCGTGCGTGCATGGGTCAGCAAAGCTATGAAGATACTTCGGTAAGAAACAAAGCCATCCTGATCTTGTAACCGTAAGGTACACTAATTGGCACATGTAAGAACATCTATGAGTAGTAATGTAAATCCTTCTTGACCCATTTAGCTTGAAGGTACACTGATTGCTCATGGCATTTATCATTTTTAGGTGATCACTGTTCTCTTCTGGAGTTAGTAAGTATATATATTCATGCCTAGTGAAGAAACAAGGATCAAATACAGTTTGGTTTCCTTGGATGACAAGCAAAAGTCTTCTACTTTTCGCAAAATTAATGATTTTTTTTTTTGCTTATGGGGATCTACTACCCATGCTTGCCTTTTCTATTGATTTGATAGCCATGTCCTTTTCCACACAAAAGATGCGCTCATGTTCACAATTTTTAAATCAAATATATCAACGAGATTCCGACTTCAGATGGGCTCGTAGATAGGAACAAGAAAAGGAATGCTCATGGAATAAAGCTAGATGCTCTAGATAGATCTTTGTCCTGTCCATGTACGATTCTACAAAAGAGAAATTACTGCCAAGGAAAACCCATAATGTCGCAAACATTTATCAAGCGATATTCGCATGAAAGTTTCACCCAATTTGCATGTAAAGAAAAGATAATTCAGTACATATGTTTAAATCATCGTCAGATCATGGTGGTCAGGATTTGTGTCGGCGTATACCAAGACTAAAGAGGTCATCAAAATTACACAATATATGTATCTTCCGTGCCATCATGATGCAATAAGAGGTGGGGCCACATTTAATCCTCATTGCCCCCATTCCATTTTTGCACCTTTAATAGACCTGGTTGTTTTAACTTTAGATTATCTAAGCTTATTTTGGATTGTGGTCGTAAAGAAACTGATTCTCTAAAAGCTGGAAATCTAAAAGCACATATGAAGTGAATTGTGGATTCTAGTGTATATGGGTAGGACTGGATTGTGAGAATCGGATTTTATAATCGGACTGTTTGTTTTTTATTCTGCTTTTGAGATCAGAATCCAAAATAAAAAGCTAAAACAAACAGGCCCTAAAGAAACACACCAGCAAATTTTTAGCTCCGCCACCTCAAACAATGTTTGGTGCTAGCATCAAATCGGAGGTTTACACATCACCATCAAATTAGGCTCCGTTTGGAACACATGGATTTAAGAAGAGCTTTGCAGGGATTTAACAGGAAATAATCCTATTATTGTAGGAATCGGGAAAAATGCCCATGTTCCAAACAGGCCCTCGATGGTTTTTATTGTAAAACGTACAATTCTGACCGGAGTTAATTACTCAGCCCCGAAAGAAACTTCAAACTTTAGCAATCGTCATTAGTAGAGAGGTTTCAAATGATAGAATAGCAAAAGAAAGAAGAATTAAGCCTGTTGGCAAGCCTGTGCTGAGCGGACGCGGATTAGGCAGACAACGACACGACCAACCCGGGGACCAGGCGACGCCCTGGCGCCCTCCCTGCCTCCACCACCACTGCCAGGATATGGACATTCATCAGCAGCCAGCAGCGAGCAGAGCAGAGCAGAGCAGAGCACACCTCTCCTCCTCCTGCCGCCGCTGCCATACCAGCGTAACGAACCTCATGATGGTGGCACTACTGCCTCTGCCACCGCTGCCTCTGCCGCATCTCATCGCGTCGCGTCGCATTGTGCTGTGTGCCATTGGTGGCTGTCCCTGCCCTGTATGGGCTTCTCTCACTCTGCGCTCAGACGCTGCAGCAGCTGCTGCTAATGTTCTGAAGCTCTGATCCAACACAAAGCAATGGACATAAATGAGTACCAGGGGGAGGGGGGTGGGTATGTACTGCGCCGCTGCTGCTGGTGGCTACCTGGCTACCCACATGAATCTTCTGTTCATCTGTACACTTACCACCAGTCCACCACTGTGTGTGCAATGCGTACAGGCTTATGCTTGAGCCACGCACTGGCTTTTGCTTGCACAATGTGGTACCGGATGCATGGCCTTCACTAGCTCAGTCACTTGTGTATGTGTATGGATGCTGATAACTGCATATGGATCCATCCATCCATCCATCCATCCATCTATCTTTCTGCCATGGAAAAGAAAAGCTGGTTGCATCACTTAAGTACCTACGTACCTGCTGTGGCCATCCATCACATTCATGGCTAGTCTTTGTGGAGTGCATGTGTTCTGCAATACTGCTGGATTGATATTCTTGCATGTATGCCATGGCATAGTTATGTGGAAGATCTCATGTTGCTAACTGGCATAGTTGGTGTAGCTTTCATGCCATCTTAAAATTCCGAACTGACATAGCTAGCGACATGTTCCATTCAGCTGTTCGGTTAGGGGCCCCAGCATTTCTAAATCTCTGACGCTTCTTCAATCTCATGTGTATATCCTTAGTATCCACTTCCCATTGGTCTCTGTAAATTAAGAAACTTTTGCTGAGAAGCTCGCTTCAGCTGTCTCTGGTGATTCTTTTCCCATCAACAAATTAACCCGTCATCGCATTGTCTAGTCGTTCAATCGACAATTATTCGCGATGGATCATCGACCCCGACACGCCAGGGCGAATGATCGTCTTGTAGAAGATCTCGACCGGCGCTGGCGCTGCGGCGTACGGTTATGCCATGCCACAGCTGCAGCAGCGCAGCCTCTCATGTGCTGGACATGTGATGGATGGTAACAAGATAGAGCTAAGGGAGTACTAACAATTAGGTACTGGAGAGTGAGGAGGAGCCTGTGCCCTTTGGCCTCTAGGTAGTAGCAAAGCTAGCCATGAGGTAGCCCCCATGACATCCATTCCATCCTCTCAATAGTTTCCTCCCTTTCCATTCTTCAGTGTGCCTCTCTTCAGCCAGTAGTGAGTAATGGCAGTGCTAGTAGCTTAGGTACAGTACTGGTATACCTTTGGGACTATGTGTGGTGTGGCTGCTGCATTCTCAAGATAGAGGCATGCACCTACCTGCCTCTCTTTTATTGTTCTTGGGATCTTACTATGCACAAGCTTGGCATTTTGGCAGCTGCAACATTGCCTTTTCGGTAGTGCCCACCAGATTTCTAGTAGATGTGTTGTCCTTTCCCCTCTGAGCTCTCTGATGATACTCCTAGCTGATGAGCCAGAGCTTCAGTTAAGATTCTTGTGTCATCACTGAGCTAATGCAAGGGAAGCTAGCTGTGCTGCTTCTTCCTCAGTGTGCATAAATTAACAGCTACTAGCTAGAGTGCAGCTATCAGCACAGTACTACTCATGGCCTCTAATTAATTAACTAACTAACTGCATTAGATACTAGATAGATATATTATCACCTATAATGGCAACAATTCCGTTCATTGGAAATCTGAAACAAGAACCTAGTTAAGCAAAGTTTGTTTGTTTTCCATGTTACTGTCTTATGATCCTTTCTTAGGAAAGGTAGATGAAATATATGCCTCGTTGCGCTCAGGTTAACCAATCGGATTCGCTGTCTCTCCGGTCTCCGATGATCGACTTCTCTGGCCAACTAATCAACCATCTTTCATCTAAAGAAGAGCAAGTGTGGATGTTGTGACACAAAACCAAATGCTATCTCAAAAATATGGTATGGATCCTTCTCATTCCATGGGATTGCAGCAGAGGTTGATCTTTTAATCATAGGTAATTAATTTAGGAGACCATTTGCCGCACTTTCCGGGACAGATTGGCACAAATCAAGGGCATGCAGCTGAAAGTGGAAGTAGTAGTACTAAACCAACAGCTAGCCTACCACTAGAAGAGGGAGGGAGCCATGGAATCAAGTAAACAAAGTAACAAAATGGAGAGCTGGCTAGCCAGCCCTGTGATCAGAGGTAGCTTGAGCTGCAAACGTGGAGGGATTTACTTGGGGATTGTACTATCAGTGGGGGATCATAATCAAGTGGTTAGTTGCTCATGTGGCCTATTAATTGGATCTTGGATGTCTCTCATGTTGAGCTGGAAACCATGAGGGGGAGTGCACTGCAGTGCCCAAGTTTATGTCACGCTCGCTTGGCGCCATGTGCCAAGGACCCTTTCTTATTCCGTGGGCGACGGAAGGACGACGCCGGGTGCTACCGGCCGGGCTCGGGGATCGGCGCGACCGATCTCGATCGGAACAGCTGTGCCGTCGTTAGTCGGACGGCTGTCGGCTACAACAGCCACCACTGTGCATCACATTGCTGTTGATAGCACCCCTGGCCATTTCCATCAATGAAAGAAATCTAAATGATGATCGTTTGTTCATAGAGATGACCCTTCGATCATCTGGTTGTACTAGTAGGGGCATGGCCTATTTTGGCTAGTGCTTCTGAGGCTGGCAAGGCATTCTGGTAAATAGTGAAGTTTAGTGGTATCATACTATGAACTGCGCAATGAGGTTGCCGAGCTGCGAGCTCGAGGTGTGGGCTCTCTGCAATCTAGGAGATCGAAGAGTAGCCATGGATGTTGTTTTGGGGATGTGAATTCGATTTGGGATCTCGATTTCCTCGAGAGCAGTAATTTATTTGTAGATGTTGTTGCAGTGGGTTGTGTGTGCTCTTATATTTTGTTTATGTTGCACTTACAATTTCCGCGAAGCAATGGAAAGGGCAGTGAATCTTGTTCCTGAGACTGCGCTCGGAAGCTTCTGAGCTGCCATTTTGTGGTGTTCTGTCGCGAACAAGCAAAGCGTGTAGATTTGTGAGGCTTCCAAGATTTAATCAAGAGCAAAAGATAGCAACTTGTTTGGTTTCCCAAAGGGAGAAGAACATCTGAGACAGCTGGTGACTCAAGGTGGGTGAATTCTAAATCGTTCTGAAAGTACAGTTGCTACCTAAGACAGAGTACTTGATCAAGAACACGCGGAGCTATCCGAGCTTGAAATAAAAAAAAAAGATTTGCGAAGTCGTCAGAACATGTTGTGGTAACTGGTAAGTACAGTTGCAGTACTCATCTTCAACCTTGATGATCTCAATTTGTTTAATGATTGACGTTGGCATCGAAAAACTAGCAGTGTTTTCAGATGACATTGGGGAGCTTGGGAACATAATATGCATTTCTTATCTTCCTGTTCCATTAATGAAAAATGGATTAAGGCTATGCTAATGGAGCATGAGAGACTTTCAACCAATAAGTCAATGTGCAGTGGGGATTTTACTCATTTTATAAATCTGACCACCCTTGTCTTTTATCTCCTGCAAGCACAGCATTTTTAAGATGATCTCTGTTCAGGAAATACAACATATTTGCTTGCTCTAATTTCTAAAGTATGCCTTCTCACTTTTTAATCTAGTAAGATGAATAAAACAGAATAAGCACTGCCATTCTCTGCATCTCTTATTCCTAACAGCAAATGGAGTAAATGTAAATATAAATCATTTTTTTTTGTCCACAATGTACTAGTTGTGAATATTTATCTCTCTTTGATGCGTTTCCATCTCCATGTACTCTTATTTAGTGATTAGGAGCCTCATAAGTGGAGAATCAAAGTTGAAGTTGGGGGGTCAACCTCCAACATTTGTCGGTTATGCACTCCTTTAATACCACAATTGTTGATGCTAATCATCCTTAGATTTGAACTAAGGGATCCCGGTTTTCAATGTCGTGGGCTGGTTTTGAGTGATTCAGAATCCTTTTCCACGGCTGATCATGCATTTGCCAGTTAATAGTCTTTGGTTTGCTGACTAAGCATACCAATCCCTGCAGCATTCCAGTGCTGTTGCTTGCTAGTGAATCATTTCAAGTGCCACCTAGTGTGTGTCATTCATTACCGCAATGGAACTTTCTTCTGCAGATGATTGCATTGGAAGTTAGAACTGAAATATAAGACAACCAACTTCTTAATTGCACATGTTGCCATGCCCATATGTTAGTACTTAAATATCTTGGGAGTCAAATCCTGCTCGCCTCCATGATATTGTGAGGATGCCAATGCCATCTGAGAAGGCAGAAGGAAGCTGAGACTTGTGTACCCTCGGAGTTACTGACAGCCTTCGCATCGAAATTATTTTTTATACGCAGTTTGCGTTATCTTTAATTATATGTAAATTCATTCACGGCTCATGGATATTATTATAAACTTTACAAATGATAGGTGTCATTCTGTTTGCTGAATTCTGCACAAGTGGTAGAGCCCTAGTCAGTTATGCAAGATGCAAGCTGAGTCACTGTGAAGCATTGCTTTCTATATTCATAAGAGTTTGTCTGATGATTATTTTACTTGTGCATCATTTATGCCTGTTTGTACATGTCATGTCTTAGCAATGCACTGCGTTGTGTATATATCAGCAAACATTTATAACTGGGATACTGGTGAGCTGCTGCAATGGAATCATGGAATATTAGCATCATCTCTATATATATTCTGATCTGCCATAGTTGAACTTTGGGATAGGCATGAGATGTGCCCCTAAATATACAATTGTCTAGGGGTTGTGATGGTGTAGGGTCTTCAAGGAACATCAGAATCAGAGTGGGAGATAAACTAATGGCTCTTTGTGGTGACTGGTGAGTAGGACAAAATGCTAGTGCCTGCTTGTGAGGCACCAAAGTGAGCTCCTGCTTCCTACCAGCCATCCCTTCCCTGCCATGAAGGGCTATTTTTGCATCTGAAAGCACCATGCTACCTCCTATGTGAACTGTGAACAAATAATGCAAGCTGCATTGTTTCTTCCCCATCACAACCTCATTTTCTTTTCACTGCAAATGCAACTATTTAGTATGTCATGCTTTTGTCATTAGGAGGGCTGTCCTGTTCCTTAAAGCAAGGGAACAGGGTATGCATACTAGAGAACAAACTCTACCCTTTCAGGTCACTGTCTAGAAGTAGAACATTAGTTCATGCATCTGCATTCTACATTGGCCTAAATTGCTCTTTCCTCACATCTTTTGAGGCCACCGTTGCGAATAAAGCGCGCGCTTAGGCCGCCGATGATGGCATCGATCCTTACTTCGCATGTCGGCGGAGGGGAGGGCAGCCACCATGAACAAGACTGTGCATTGGCTCAAGAACCTTTTGAAACATGGAGACCCAGCAGCCAGATTGCACTTCTTGAAGGTAGCCAAGCTAACAATAATGCCTTGAGGCATTGAGTGTCACATGGCTCCCTCCTCTATTTTATCCATGGGAGGAGAGAGGGAGGGAGAAGCCAGTGCATAACTGCAGCAAGTAACAAAGGATCCCTCTCCCACATGCCCTTCCAGGGGACCAGAATTTACACTCATAACAAACAAGAGGCAACCTCATCATCTCATTCTCACAAAACATGAAGCAAATTATTGGAGATCTCTGAAAAGCGAGATAAGGAGGGGGTTCAGGGGGCCCCCTTGCAAAATGTTTGCAGCCAAAATGGCCAGGCCAAGCACACAAGAAATGAGGGGAAAATGTCAAGATTTTCAGCAGCAAGCAGCAGCAGTAACTGAATTGTCATTGCATTGCATTGCATCTCACAGGCTGTGCCTATCATCAGGATCACCTGGTGAAATGTGAGAGCAACCAATGCAATGCATTGTGCCTGCCATTGCTTGTGTGTGTGGGGAGGGTGGTACTGTGCAGCATGGCACTCACTAAACAGTGAGGCTTCTGCTCTGTTCATCAATGATTGATGGCTTCCATTGGACCAGTGATTTGGAATGCCCGGAAAGATGTGTACTTTTTTGGTGTACTACATATATAATAGGCTTTGGGTTGGGGCTTCTGGCAAATATGGGCACTCCATTTGGGACCGTCCGTCTTTTAGCAACCTATCAAACGGAAACATCGCAATCCAGACTATTCTATAATCTATATATATATGTCACTTGTAGCCAGTTAATTATATATCTGACCATTATTTACTATCTTATTTTACTAAGCCTTCCTATAATTTATAAAGGAAACTAAACCTCAGTGCTTGCTAAGCACAGCTCTGGCTAGGAGTGGGCATTCGGTTTTTTTATCTAATCGGTTCGGTTTTAAAATGATTCGGTTTTTGAAAATTGGCTACCGAATTTCTTGGACCAAAATAAAAAACCAAACCGAATTAACCAAAATATTTCAGTTCAGTTAATTTGGTTAACCGAAATATAAATAAACACTAAGTAGATTAGATTTAGTCATTCTCATATCGCAACACAGAGTAGGAATAAATCCAAACAATATTCATATGTCATTACAGTATAAGCATCAAAGAACATATGAATATACCAAACATATGCATAAATGTGTTAGAATATAAAAATTGTTTAGTGGCTTTAGGAGAACATTATAAAAGTGGTATTGTACATGAGCTATTCGGTTATTTCGGTTAATTCGGTTCGGTAATTCAGTTTCAGTTTAAAAATGCCCACCCCTAGCTCTCGCTGAAACTGCACATAAAAAATGGAACAAAATATGCAATGACTATGCTCAGCAGCACACACCATAGTATTTTTCGTTCTTTTGTTTTAAAAAAAAGTTGAGCTAAATATTCCATTTAACTCTCTTATAAAAATCATTGTTTTAGAAGAAAAGGACTCATATAGACAAATTGGAGCTAGTTCCGCACAACACAAAGTTAACACATGACATTTTGTTTTTATCATCCTTAAGAGGTACCGAAATTTACATTGAGGTAAAAATCCCCTTTTGCATAACTACAAAAGTGAAGTTAGACCGTAGGTTATTATCACACGTTACACAACATTCTCTTGATCTAAGTCTAACAAACATGGTCTAAATAATTTAGAAGAGGAAAAAGCGTAGTGCATGTACAAAAAAACATGCCACTTCATTTAAGTGGTTGGACCAGTAAACAACCATGCATGTACACCTCATTATCACGATGGTCCAACAGAAAATATGTTTTTTTGCCGTTGAAGAACCGGTCGATCATAAGACCATCAACCTCTTGAAAACCCCGTGCGAGTCATCCATTAGCCGCTCTCAAGAATTGAACGCAATGGATCGTGCCAAAACTCGCGTTTAGACGTCAGACTTTTTTATTCCAACGACTCGTGAGGCCATCTGCACTGAATTAGAAACAGAAATTTCCGGCGATGGAAGGCAACAAATGTTGTTTTCGCATGGTGACGTCTCGAGGGTTGAAAGAGTGAAAGAGGCTGCGTGCTGACGCACCATTTGGTAAACGTTTTGCTTCCTTTCGTCAACAAGAAGGAATTTTTGGACCAAACCACACACGGTTATGACCATAGTTACTCCCTATAGAGTTCATACAAATCTCCATGGAGAATTATTCAAACTGACAGTGCAGCAGAACAATGACACACAAAGTGAAAGTTGTATGTTAAGTCACATATATATATATACTTTGGAACACAAAGCACACCAAGAAAACTCCATTTGAGAGTTTTATTTTCAATGTAGCAGCAATTGCCTGCCCGCAACAATCCAACGTACACATTTCCCAGAGCGAGCAACCCTACGTATCTTAACCAGAACCACAAACATGTATGTCGATCATCACCTGCTACGTGCAGATTTAGCAGCTAAGTAGAGCTCTTACGATGCAGTAATTGAGGAAGAATTACCCCTGGACGGCTAAGCTCTCGATCGATCCGGTCTAGGCACGTTGGAATGCTCCTTGCCTTGCAGCAGTGACAGCTAGCCCCCATGGACAGGCAGGCACACTGCACCGATCTCCCCCAGCTGCTCGCCGCTGCCCGGCCCCACCCAACATGGCCGCTCATGTCCCCCTCCATGCGGCCCCACGCCTCACTTCAAATCTATTCAGTCGCCTATGTTTATAGGAACTATTTTATCTCATCACGTAAACCGATGAGAGGTATTGAAAATAATTAGACTAGTTCTAGTTATTATTACTAACCACTATATTTAATATATGTATGTAGAGAATATAAGTAAATCTAGATATTTGCTAAGGGTATACATAAAACATCGCATTAAAATTTTGCACTGTAATATGAAATGCGTCAGGTATTTATTTGGACGGAGAAGTACTGCTATAATCCTTGGTTGATTTGTTTATGGATGGAGTTTTACTAGTGGATAGATGTAGCTTGCTAGCTTATCATCACCCGGTCGTGGAATTAGAAAAATTGGGAGATTTAATCATTTGCCTAGTTAAGTACGTATAAATTGATGATTTGTCTCATGATATCTCACTGATAATAGTTATTAAGTTCACTGGAAAAATAGGACAAATCATCAGTTTTTCCTAGAAAAATTTATATAGGGGTGGACACACTTCACACATACAACTCTATAGTTTTATACGATGATTTCGTAACATCATAGATACAACACATATATTTAAATTTTGCTAAAAATACGATACAAATATGTCTAAATTTTAAAAACTCCCAAAACCACCGACATCGAAACCGATTCAACCAACAAATTTACGCTATTAAAGAGACGATCTTGTAGCCTTTTTCAAAATTTTGAAGGTGTCGGGGTATACCCAACACCTCTAGATCCGCCCATGTCATCACCTACAAAATCACGGTTTAATTCCCTCGGATGGGATCGCACACAAGTGTAAATTGTCGTGTGTGGAGATACAATACATACAATGACATTGCGCTCGAGCTTCTGGTGGCTTTAAGCTGGATTTCATTTCAGGCCCTTCTGATAAAAGTATAATGGTTGTCTGGAAAAATAAGGCGCTGCAACAGAGTTCACGCAACTGACGTGTTCGTGGAGATAATTGATTGAGTGACAGTTGTTGTAGGCCAGGTACGCTGCACAAATTCTTGGATCACCAAACAGAAGCAGGATTGTTAATCGAGGAGGTTCTTTGTATATTAAGGAGGATCACCGACCACACACAGAAAGAGACCGGCAAAACAAGGGGAATGCCGTGTGGAAGGTAGACAAATATCACTTGTTTTTTCTCTTCTTCCTCCTCAATCATTTTTTGTTTTTGCATTTTCTTCTCTCGTATAGAAGAAGATGGAATAAACGTCTATACAAATACATACACCAGAAGCCATGGGCAAGACAACAAAACAGGGGCATGGGTGGGGCCTTTTGTTGTGTGTCATCAAATCTCAAAAAGGTGGTCTGATCCGGTCTGTTAAGGAGGGTATTTCTGGCAACCTGGGTGGGCCCCAAGGCACAGGCTAGGACAAAAAGTTTGTGCTTCTTGGCTTTTTGTATCACTTGGCATGTACACAGAGGAGGGGCATTTGGGTCATTTTGGACAAGTCCTATGATTTGGGGGCGCTGATGTGGCCCACAGCTTCTAGCCCTATCTCAGGGAAATATATATATTTTTTTCTTGTCAGTTTTGACAAAAGAATGAATGGGGCTTGGCTCGGGACAAGCAGAGCTGTTGGGCTAGGGGGCCACTGGATCCGACGGCTGTGATGACAGCGGGCGGAAGATCAACGGCGCTCCGTATTGCGGGTATAGGAGCATCAGGACCGTCGGAGCGTGTACGTAGTTTGGGGAGGTCCGGATCTCGAAGCGCTGTAGGAGGATGGCCATGGTGAGCTTGGCCTCGAGGCGTGCCAAGTTCTGGCCTATGCACATCCGAGACCCGAGCCCGAATGGTATGAACGCCAACGGGTGCTTCGCCGCCCTAGCCGTGCCGTCGGCGAACCGCGCCGGATTGAAGTGCGCCGCGTCCTGGCCCCAGTACCTCGTGTCGTGGTGGATGGCCATGATCGGGATGAGCAGCTCCATGTCGCGGGGGATCATGCACCCGTCCGAGAGCTGGACATCCACCTTGGCGCGACGGATGGTGGCGACCGCCGGCGGGTATAGCCGAAGCGTCTCGTTTATGATCATGCCAAGCTGCCACAGGACAGCATAAGACAATCACTGTAAGTCAGCACCTAAAATGACCAGAAATGCCCTTTGCAGCAGATTTGAGAAACCATCTGCATCTCACGGAAGGAATTGGAATCAACGCAAAATGATGGTGGTGGGCCGTACCGTTTTCAGCTTGGGGAGG
This sequence comes from Otatea glauca, assembly GCA_036346275.1. NCBI lineage: Eukaryota > Viridiplantae > Streptophyta > Magnoliopsida > Poales > Poaceae > Otatea > Otatea glauca. Next base: position 23,185,024 of record CM070714.1, on the reverse strand, counting down.
TGCTCCTTGGAGGGGAGCGCGTCGGCGCCGCAGACGTCGAGGACCTCGCGGCGGGCGCGCTCCTGCCATTCCGGGTGCATGGCGAGGAGCACGGTGGCCCACGTCAGGAGGTTGGTCGTCGTCTGCTTACCGGCAAAGAAGAAGGTCTTGCACTCCTCCACCATGTCCTCCACCGGAATTGCCCTCGGCGACGGCGACCGTGTCTTCCTCTCGCCAGCATTGATCATGAGACCGAGCAAGTCGCGGAAGCTGCTGGCGTCGGCCTCCTCGGCAGCCGCCTCGTCGCTGCGCCGGCCGATGAGCCTGGTCAGGCTCCGCCGAATCTCCCTGTCCAGTTTCCACGACAGCCGGTTCTTCTTGGTTGGCAAGAACCTGCAAGAACATATCTTCTTGGTCAATTGGTGTCTTTAGCTTCCGAGATGGATCAATGGCGCTGGCCGGAGAGCACGTACCGGTAGCCGGGGACGAGGACCTTACGGAACGCCTCGGAGGCGAAGGCCATGAGCTGGCCCTGCATGGCAAACACGATGCGGCCGTCGTCGTAGCTGCGGCCGAAGGTGGCGCTCGTGATGGCCTCCTCCGTCACCGCCTGGAACCACTCCGCCACGTCCACCTCAACCTCGCCGCTTCCCCCGGCAGCTGCCGCCATCACGCGCCACTTCTCCGCCAACGCCGCCACCGACTTGCCGACGTGCGGTATCAGCCGCTGCAAAACCACATCGTCGTCAGCCATCCATCCATTGCGCGCACGGCACGTACGGCTGCAACGGCCACAAAACAGAGCAGCAGCATGGCGCGTCTATGTATTCGTACGTTGAGGTTGTCGGGGTAGAAGGCGTCGGTGAGGACACGGCGGTGGAGCGCCCACTTGTCGCCGTGGAGGCTGACGAGGCCGTCGCCCTCGAGCTGGCGCACGACGGGGTGCGCCTCGTAGCGGTCGAACGCCTCCGCGCGCGACAGGAAGATCTCCCGGATCAGCTCCGGCTCCGCCACCGTCAGCCGTGGCGTCGGCCCGAACCATATCAAGAACGTCGGCCCTGCATCACACCACCAGCACCATTAGTAATCGTAACACCCGAAAGAAAGAGAAAGAAAAGGAAAATTCCCATTCAATGAAAGAACCAGAGAGGCACACAACACTTGGGAAGGGCAGCAGCAGCAGCAGCAACTAAGGTGGAAATTAAGGAGATGTTTGTAGAGAAAGAAAGAGGGAGAAGAAGAGAAAGTAAATACCATAAACCCCATATGCGCAAATGGATAGAGAGAGAGAGAGAGAAGCTAGCTGAGCTGAGCTGACAACAAGAGACAAAAGCTGAGCCCTGGGCACAAACAGACACACAGAGCAAGAGAGAGAGAGGAGCCAAACCGAAAAGCAAACAGGGAGGGAACAGATCAACAAGCAGATGCAACCAAAACCGCCCAAAAAGTTGAGCAATTAAACCACGCAGAGGCGCAGACAGATACTGCTACTCTACACATGCGTATGTATGTACGCATGAGCAATACGCGCACATGGCCGTAATAGCAACAACAGCGACGGCGGAGACGACGAACACACCGTAGATCTTCCGCCAGTAGTGGTAGAAGGCGAGGACGCGGGGGAGCGCGTTGTGGGAGGTGGGCGGCGACATGGGCTTGGACGAGGCCTCCACCATGAGCCCCACCATCTCCTTAACCGACCCCAGCAGGAACCGGTACGGCGGCCCGCGCACGCCCTGCGCCGCGAAGTGCCGCTCCAGACGCCGGGGGCGCCACCACAGCGCGTCCGCCACCCTCGCCGCCACGTGCAGCACCATCCACGCCGCCACCGCCACCGCCGCCGCCCACCACGTCAGCCAGCCGCACGCCGCCGCCGCCTCCATCTCCTCCCCCATTGCCGCGGTGTCTGGCTGTCTCCCTCCTCTGTTTCTTGAAACAGAGCAGAGCAGGGCGGGAAACGGGCAGAGCGGTAGCAGGTACTGGGTCGCGTGCTACGTTTCTTGGTGTGCGTGCGCGAGGTGGCGTTAATGGCGGGGGTTTTGTGGTGAGAAGGGAAGGCGACTAGGCGAGGGAGGGAAGGGCAGGGCGGTTATATAGTGGGAAGGGGAGGGGGAGAGGGAGGAGAGGCCGGCGGCGATGGGGCCGGGAGAGAGAGAGATCGTAGTGTTTTGTTTTGGGGCTGGGTTGTGATGGTCAACGAGGTGGGCTTTGGCACTTTTGTTTAATTGACCATGTTGGATGAATGTATGGTGTGGTGTAGCCTGCAATGTTTGTTGCGGAGAAAACGAATTCATTCCCCCCTTTTTATTTTCTGTTTCCTAAGTGTGAGCAATAGGAAGTAAGGCTGTAAAAAAAACTTGAGCTCGGCTCGGTCTAAGCTCGCTTCGATCTCCAAAAGTCGAACTAGAGCTTGATCCCGAGCTCGAATAGTTCGCAAGTCTGGTAAATTTATAAATTATTTATTAAATATTAATATATATTAACTTTTATTGAGTTTACTCGAGCCGAGCTCGAGCTCAATCATTTTTTATTATTGAAAAGTGTTCATATTGAATTGTTTATTGTTACTGAGCTTACTCGAACTCGAACCTGAGTTCGGGCTTAGACCCTAACTTAAACTCGGCTCGAGCTAGGTTTGAACCCGAACTGAGCTCGAGTATGAGAGCCCAAACTCGACTCGTTTACAGGTCTAATAGGAAGGATGGGTCAATATGTGTATGAATCCTTTTGTTTTTCTCGATCCAGGATAGAATATATAGTTTTTTATTTTTTCCACATTAATATGGGAATTCCTGGGCCTTACAATAAAGAAGGTGTCCTGCTTCTCATCAGTTATTTATATTATATATGTAGTTATTACACCATCCATATAAACTTTTGCATGCATATGTAGGTTTACTGATATTTAGGTAATCTTTTCTCTAAATAAGTCTCCATAGGAAAATACATGTGTTTTTACATATATGTGATGTATCATTTATCATATTTGGATTTGGAGGTGATAATGACAAATTATAAAAATATCATAGGGTTGTTAAATGGTTCTAATATATTTTATGTTGAATTATTCAAACAAGCGGCGAATTCCACGCAATTTCATGGGTAGACAATTTATATGGATCTCTGTGCTTAAAATAGAGTTGTATCTGCCTGTAATCTTTATATCTACTTCTACCTTGTATTTGATTAATATGCATCGTTATAATTTAATCCTACCAAAATAAGCGGTGTAAAATAACTTCTCTTCGTTTGATTAATGAGGAATTTTTTAGCCTTCCAAAGTGAATGTGAAAGCTCTTTTTAAACCATTTTAATAATATAATAGATATATAGATAATTTCTATTATCCCCAAGACACTCTTCACCTCTAGATTTAACAATCAACAAATCACAATTGAGATACGAAAAGCTTCACTGTCTCTTCCTAACCACGTAAAAAGTGCAGCGAAACTGCGAAACACAAGCACAACAGCTAGGTCCAATAGGAACGTGGATCGTCGCATGATACGATATTATTAGATTCTTGGGAGACGACCTCTCATGCAAGTCCTTTTAATTTGGGGAAGAGCGTCTCGTTGGTGTCTTTTTGAGCAATTGTACGTCCCGCTGGTGACAGGCTACAGTTGTTGGAGCGCGCGATGTTGAGGGCTGTCTGATGGTGAGCGATTTTGATGTGCAGCCCCACGATATATATACTTCGTGTACATGCATTTCATGGCGGCAATTGCTGTGATCTGATCGATCCACACTGCATACATATACAGGAGCAGATCATTGTGTTTACTGATCATCCAATTCTGTAAGGATGTATTATTAATTTTGAGAATTCAGTCTAAAGAAACATTAATTTTGAGCAACCATTGCACAAGCCAAATTAAAACTATAGCATCTTGAATCTGTGTTCCGAGGTTGCATTTTCTGGATGACATCTAGATCAATTCGGGATTTTTGACGGTACGTAGAATCTTAGGACATACAGTGCTTGTACTATTGCCCTTTCTTAATGGCTAGAGTCTTATATGAGCTATTCAGGAACTGTTTCCAGATGGACAAAGTGCAATTGCCACGTTCTCTCTCTATGCTGCCGGCACTGGTATAGCTCGACATTGATAGCGAGATCACAGATGAGAAGCCAATGGAGCAAATCTTATCTGTGGTTTAGGCAATAGACACTTTGTACGATCGATTTAAGGTTATGCTGGCTACAACGTGGAACGATCAGCATTGCAAATGCAACTAGCTAGATCTCTTTGGTTTCGTTTTTAGTATTTTTGGAAAATTGTTGTTCCCAAATAAACCTTAGGGTTTTCGTTGCTCAGTTCTATGCATTGACTATATATCCCATAGATCTAAAATGTAAAGCTGTCAGAGCAAGGTAGGAAAACCTAAAATGTAAGAAATGCGAAGATAGTATGGTTTATAATATGCAGGTGTGATATACACACACGGAAGCGCTATTCTGCACCCGAATGCAGAATAGCTATTCTACATGTCGGCCGAACGAGCGTGTCCAAACCATCTCACGTACGTCCACTTTCTGTGTTGACTAAGCCTATCAATTACATGACCAACTAACTAATAAATACAGTTCCTTGTTTATATTAGAACCTTTTTTTTATCCAGCCATAGCTTTTTATTGATAGACTCGATTCACGAACTATTTTCATCGGTAGCTTAGTGACGACGAGAGGAACAAAATGATATAAGTCTCGCCAACAAATGTCACATGAATAAGATTTTTCTGTCAAATGAAAATCAATTTACTAGACGTGCCGTTAGATTTTACTGTCATGTTGCAACTAGTTCTCTGGTGATATTCTAGAAGGGTTCAGCAGTCTGTGGGGTCTATGTAGTAGTAAAATCGAACAACACATTTAGTAAATTGATATTTATTTGGCAGTAAAATCATATTCATGTGGTATTTATTAATGAGACTGATATCATTCTAATCCTCTCATCGTCAGTAAGCTACCGGTAAAAATCGTTCATGAATCGGAGCTGTCAATAAAAAGTTATTGCTAAATCAAAGAAAAAAGATTCTAGTGCAAACAAGAAACCGTATTTATTAGTTTGTTGCCTACGTAACTCATTGGCTTAGTCAACACACGAAGTGGGCGTCGCAACAAACAAGACAGTGACTGCGTGATAGATTTTACTGTCAAATGTACCCTAATTTACTGGATGTGTGCCATGCTGCAGCTAGTTCTCTAGTGATATTCTCGAAGCTAGGGTTCAACCCCAGGAGCGAGCAGTCGTCGACAATGCGGCAGAAGGCGCTGTTGCACAAATGAACGTCAATTTACTGGTCGAGCCGGTGTTGCTGGAGCCGTTCAAGGACCGGGCCGTGATGTGCGCAGTCGACAAGCTAGAAGCAACGGCTGGGAGCTGGAGCGCCGTGCACATCCTATAGACGGCGTGTGTGAGCTTTATCGCAGCAAGCCCAACCAACCAAAGGTAAGTTTTTTTAAAGATTGGCAGGAGCTCTGCCTTTCATTCAAAAGAGGATGAGAACAACATTCAGCAGTTTAAAAACAGAATTGGAGAACAACATTGAGAAAACCTAAACCAGCCACAACGCTGATTGATCCAACCAAAGGTAAGTTCCACCATCGCAAAGATCCAATATACAATGCATGCGCCATGCACTGCTCTTGATTGCAAATTGCATTTCGATTTGTATATTAGAACAATTGGATTAAGAAAATCAACATAGAGTTCACAAAAATTCAGGCTACTTACAAATAACAAAATATCAATGGCACATTCATTGTATGTAATTCTGATTTTGCGAACTCTCTTTGTAGGTGAAGAACCTGAAGGAAGCGAAGAAATGTGCGTGCCCGAACGAGAAGAGGAAGGTGGAGCGCAATAGGGCAGGCAGGAGGGGGTTCACGGTCGGATGCTAGTCAAGAAGATGCATGAATGAAATGATCTTGGTCAATCCTTAATTAGAGCAGATTTTACATTCATGCTACAACTATTCCTTTTGTGATATTCCAAGAGAGTTCAGCAGCCTATAGAGTCTATCTAAAAGTAAAATCTAACAGTACATACGGTAAATTGATGTCTATTTGGTAGTAAAATTGATTCATATGGCATTTATTGTTGAGACTTATATCATTCTATTCCTCTCGTCCTCAATAAGCTACTGGTATAAATCATTTGTGAATCGGAGCTCCCAATAAAAAAATTATAGTTAAATCAAAGTAAAAAAAATCTAGTATAAATAAGAAACCATATTTATTAGTTTATTGGCTGCATAACTCATTGGCTTAGTCAACACACGAAGTGGGTGTACGTGGGGTGATTTAGATGCTCTTATCTGGCCAACGCGTAGAATAATTGTTCTACACTTGGGTGCAAAATAGTACATATATATGTGTGTATACCTTTTCGTACTCCCACATCCAATATACCACTTAAACAAGCGTGCTATACTTTTTTATCACTTTCGGTATACTTCAATAATAATTCTAAGGTACTCTAATACGACATAGTTGAAAAAAATCATCAAAGCACTTTAGTTTTTGCTATATATCCTTTTTCACGTGTAAAATGAGTATATATACAAATTATACTGTAAAGAGTGGCCATGACATAATTTTTCATGGAACTCACATTGGAGTATCTTATAATCATCAGCATTAGAGTATACTCAAAAGGATAAAGATGTATAACAACATCATTTAAGCAGTATACTTAGAGTAGGAGTATGTACTCCCAAGTATATATATATATGGCAATATATCCAGTGAAAATCCCCCATACCATGAAAACTCCGTGAAACCCATATATACAAGTTTTCAAAAATTCTCAAAACATTACCGTACGTAGGAAAGGTGAGGTTCTACAATTTTGCAAAATTTAAAAACCAAACTCAATCACGTTTGAAAGATATGAAAAAGACGAATTCAGTTTGAATAGTGATTTTTTTACTGTTTAGCACTATTCATCTCGCTGTTTGTCTTTTCCATATCTTTCAAATGCGATTGAGTTTGGTTTTCAAATTTTTCAAGATTGTAGAAGCTCACCTCCCCTACATATGGTAATGTTTTGAGATTTTTTGAAAACTTGTACATGTGGGTTTCACAGAGTTTTCATGGTAAGAGTGGTTTTCACTAGATATGTTGCCCATATATATAACCATGGGCACCATGATTTGAAATGCGCGAATTCAAGTCAAATTCGGGTATATTTTTTGAAACTTTCAGTTTTAGAGTATATACCCATATATAACAATTCAAATGAAACACATACCTTTTAAAAAAATATACTAGATTTGAACGAATTTAGATCACATACTTTGCTGATTTATATATAAAATCATCACATATCTACAATCAAACTATCATAAAAAAGAAAACACTAGTTTGAATTTCAGTTCAAACTTGTTTGAACTAGTTAGTAAACTGGTTAAACTCAATATTGTAAGAATTTTAAAAAAATTTGCATGCAAATACATAGGAAAAATACCTATTTTGGATCATAGTGCCCCAGATAATTGTACTACACATATATATGTGTGTGTGTGTGTGTGATATATACACACGGTAGCGCTAATCTGCGCCTACGTGCATATTAAGCTATTCTACGTGCGGGTCGAAACCACAAAGCCTGCTTGCTTCATGCGTTGACGCTTCGTGTGCTGTTCCCTTGTAACGTGCCAACCGAACTAATAAATATGTTGTTCCCTTGTATATACACGAATCTTATTTTGTTTTAGCCATAACTTTTATTGGTAGCTCCGATTCACAAATAGTTTTCATCATTGGCTTACTAACGACGTGAAAGATCGAAAAAGGCGACTAGAGGGGGGTGAATAGGAGCCAAATAAAATTTTCGAATAAACTCTCCCCCTAGAATTCAAACCACAAAAAAAAAACAGAAAGAAATTGCACTGGTCGGGTATTTCTGGTCGGATGAACAGTACCCCCGACCTACAGAGGTCGGATGAACAGTACTCAGAATGAATAGTGTTCGGGTGAACAGTACTCCCGACCTGAAGTGGTCGGATGAACAGTACTCGGGTGAATAGTAAAATCAGCCCGATCTCACAAACAGAAATCGATGTAGCTTTTGATCGGCTGATCCAAAAACAGTGAGAAATGGTGTGCACCTCCCAAAGGATGTCAGGAACCTATTTCAATCATCGATCGAAGGAATTAAAACCAAGGTTACGTCCTTTTCAGTTTAACAAATGCCACACCAAAAACAGAGTCATGAACACAGACTTCACGTAACTTGTCGGTGGGAGTTGATGGTCGAATATCCTTGGATGACTCTCCACAAATCACAGCAAGTAAGTACACGAAGAAACAACCCTTCAAACAAATAGAAACACCATCTCAAAACTAGGCACAGAAATTGGTTTCTTGCAAAACTGAATAGAAGAGGTTGTAGATTGCCTAGATGATTAGGATATGATCTATAGGAGATTCATCCAAAGAATCTTTCATCCTTGGCAACAAGAACCGAAGACAATCAAGACTAAATAATCGCAAGTCACACGCTTACGCACTTTAAGAACACACATTTATAACTTGCAACAAGAACGTAAGGATTGCCTAAAAGATTGAAAGCACCGAATCCAGAGAAGAGTTCATCAATCATGAATTTCAACAAAGACTCAATAGCATGTAGAAGGAGATGAGGCAAATCCAAATTACGTAAAGTAAATCGCAAGTAGGTAAATGCGGAATTTAGATAACATAATTCAAGTGCGTAATGTAAATACGTAAGAGAAATGAAACAAGAATATAAATGAAGAACATTTCATTTCTGGAAGGGAGGTTTACAAAGCCTCACAACAAAGTGGGCAAAGCTCAAATGAGCAGCAAAAACCTCAGAACCTTCAAAGAGGGGAGGTTGCCCCTACCCCTCTATTTATAGTGACCTGGGATCAATTCCCACCTTTGGATGTCCTGCTTCAATCCTAAGCCAACATCCAAGAGCTAGGATTTGATCCTTACACTGTCACTCTCAACAACTCTCAACTACTCACGTACACTTTCCTCACTTGCTCACCCCCAAGGAGACACCCCTCTCCCTGTCTATTTAGGCTTGGAACACCTACCACCCTTGGATGAGCCTCTAAACCCTAGAGCACTCCATCAAGGGCTGAGATTTTACCCACTCACAAAGCTATGCATGGGCTCACCTGAAACCCAACAACCCAACGGGTTTTGCACGCTTTTCAACTCACACTAACTTGACCCGCTACTCTATCTTCCTGACCACGATCCAACGGTCCTCCTTGATCAGAGCAGCTCCAAGTTAGCATCTCATCCATTCCTTTGTCTTCTCGGCTTGCGCTACTCCCCGCCTCAATCATCTTTGGCGACACCTTGATCATCCGGACCTCGGCTCTCCCACCTAGTCCCGATCCCTTCGCCTCACCATGACCTAGCTCCAAAGTCCCGCAACCATCATAGACAAGGAAACCACATCACATAGCAATGTCCAACAACACATATCCATCTCAATGACATGATATACACTACGCTGACCAACATAACCCCGACCACACGTGGTCTGACCACTGGTCTCCATCCCGACCAACCATGGTCTGACCACTGGTCTCCATCCCGACCAACCATGGTCTGACCACTGGTCTCCATCCCGACCACTCGAGGTCTGACCACTAGTCTCCATTCCGACCACTCGAGGTCTGACGACTGGTCTCCGACCAATGAGAGACTGACCACTGGGTCGGACTCATCGGTCTCCGACCACCACACCCGCACCTCTCTGGGTCGGACAACTGGTCTCCGACCAACCAAAGACCTGACCACTCGGAGTCGGACGACCCAACCACTCGGGGTCGGACGACTGGTCTGCAACACAGCCAAAGCCCCGACCACTCAGGTCGGACGACCCGACCACTCGGGTCGGACGACCGTCCGCAACACACCAAAGCCCCGACCACTCGGTCGGACGACCCAACCACTGGGTCGGACGACCGGTCTCCAACCGACCAAAGCCCCGACCACTCAATCGGACGACCCGACCACTTGGGGTCGGACGACTGGTCTCCAACCAGTAACTCAAATTGCTCTAACTCGAAAAACAATCCAAATCAAACTCAAACTTGAGCACACCTTGCTCAAATAAAGTCAAATACTCATCACAAACATAGATGGACCTCCACATGGTCCTTCAATCTCCCCCTTGATGATTATATTGACAAACCACACAAAAGGCATAAATTTGAGTTTGAATGAGAGAAGAAGAAAGCAATTTGATTGCAAAGCCAAACTTGGTCCAGAGAAAGATATAAAATTATGACCAAGTTGGCAGAAAGAATTTAGAGCAAGACCATGAAAAGAGCAAGTTTTCAACAAAAGCTCTAAAAACCAATCATAAGTGTCAAATGTGATTATGATCCATAAGAGATAGCAAAGATTTACAAAAATCATAAGAACCAACAAGCTTTTACATTTCTATCTCCTCCTTTTCTACATTTTAAATGATGCTTTTTTCTACATTTTCTCCCCCTTTTGGCAATATAGGCATCAAAATAGAATTTCCTCCCTCTTTTATGTATGCATGAAATGCAACCTAAGGGAGCTTTGAAGATTATCCAAATGATCATAATGACAAGATATGACACCAAGCTTATTAATCTCAGATTATGACCAAACTAAGACATGTCCAAGTGCAAATAACAAATTTTGCTCATAAGCTAAGTTTTGAAAATGTATAATTTTTAGCAAGATTTGACAAGTGCACAACTTAGCAAAGTTTCAAAACTAGAAGCAAAACCACTCAGGGATCAAATGGAAAACCTAGAGTTCAACCTACTCAACACTTTGGAGAATTTTGAAGTGCATATTAGGTCCTTCGAGCCCATTTTTTCAATTTATGCAAATTTTCTTTAAGACTTCGAAAAACATAGCGGGGTGCAAATGTTTGACATAATTTGCATTCTTTACCCACTTATGTGTTTGATATTTGCAATTTTTTTTGATTGACTCAAGCCATTTTCGATCATCTCAAGAGTAACTCTTAAGAGAATGATCTTGGTCATACACAATATATTCCAAGTTCATCCCAAATGCAATGGGAGCCAGTCTCGAGAATATAAAGTGCTGAAATCAATTTTGCACAAAAGTGTCAATTTTTTTTTAATTTTCAATTTAGCACATATAAGCAATTCTGAAGGACTCAAATATGGATCAAGCAAATTTCACCCAAGTTGCTATAGGGACTCTAGAGAATTCCAAAATTTCACAATTCATGGTAAAAGCTCTTAGAGAAGAAACTTAGTAAGTAAAAGCAACATGTTTCATCAAGTTTTCATTTAAAGCTTTTAAGTTTTTCAGATTTCAATGAACATTAGCTTGATAAATGAACTTGGACATATCTAAGCTAGTGATTTTCTTCGAAAGATATATCATGATGTATTTCACGAAGATTGAGTCAAATGCATAATAGACAAAGCTCATAAAGCGAAAATGCAGTCTAAATGCAATGCATGAACAGATTCCCAAACTCCCCTCAACAAAAGAATCAATTTTAAGCTCAAATCTGGTTAAAGTTGAGTTATTATCAAGGTTAGGCATAAAGAAAAACCGAATGAACTCAATAACAACCGAAAAAAAATGAATGAGAAGAAGAAGTCGAGAAACGCAAAACTGGATGGCTATTGAGCATAGATAAGATAGAAGAGACTCACTACGGCTCGGGCTCGCTCTTATCTTCCCAGACTGACATAGGAAAGTCGACTCTAGATCCCAACTAAGGAGTGCACATGCACTGTCTACCTAGGAGGCCACAAAACCTGCTAGACTTATAAGACTGTGAGGGAACTCAACCTAGAGAGAAGAGAGAACAGCTAATCACGCATGATAGCAACCTAAAGCACAAGATAAGAGGTCCATGCGAGGCATGCCAGAAGTCTAAGTGAGTGAACTCAACTCAAGAAAACAAGCCCAAAGTCACCCAGAAGAAGAAAGGAAATGCTGGAAGAAAAAATATAGTACATAATATACAAACCAGCTCCCCCTCACGAAAGGCCGTAAGGGCTCACAAATCAAAGCTCAAATCCCCCTGAACACACTCTACTCCCCTTGAGGCACACTCTAAAACTCTCACCTCACAAGAGATAGGTAGAAAGCTAGAGGAAAAGAGATAAGATCTAAAACCACATGGTCTCTAAGGAGCAAGACGGCTCAAGGTAAAAAGCAACCTAAATATGCTAGAAGTCCAACCAAAAGACTCTAGACAAACAGGACACAAGCTCTACCTACAAAAAAACCACAACCTCCTAAGAGACCCATCACTATCATCAACATTTTCAAAGGTACTTACCTACTGCAGTGTAGTGCAAGTAGTGGCAAATGACCTGAAGTGGATCCAAAAAGCAGAGGAAGAAGACTTAGAGATATTCCTAGGATGATGGTCTCCTCACCGGAAAGCCTACACATGCATCCAACAAATCTATGCTTTCGAAACTGGGGTTAGGCAGATCCAGTTCCTAGGCACGAATGAACAAGATACAGGAAAGATGTGGCAAACAATCATCTAGAGCATGAACATGGTGCAGAAGGTAATGTAAGATCATGTATCACAACCAAGTCAAGATAGCATCAAGATCCATATATCCATAGACAACAAAGTGAAAACATATCCACATGATAAACAACGACAAGGTGCATCATAGCACCATCATGTTGGCATAAGAAGCTAAGCAAGGTGTATCACAGCAACAAAATGCTAGCAGGGATCATGTGAAGCCTAGAAATACATGGATCAAGATACTACCCTAAACATGGCAATGAGCATGTAAATGAGGAAATACCACAATGAAGCACAACAACATGCTACTAGATATAACATGAGCAAGATGAATGAAGACAGCCAAAGAGGATCATGCATAAAACAAACCAGTTAGCAACATCAATATCCATTTATCCATAGTCTCAATAACAATATTTACTTGCTGCGAAAAGGCCCGTCAAAAGAAGACCAAACAAAAGGTCATGAGGACACAGGCAGCATGAAAGTAAATGGTGACAATGGACACAAAGATGAGAAGCTACTTATGGCAACACTCTATGCATGATGATGAATACATGCCATGAATGAAGAACACAAGCTCATGCAAAATAGGTATGAAGCATATAAGCATGAAAGACAATAAAAGGTGATCATGAACAATATAAGTCATACAGCGGCAGCTAGATCATATAACCCTAATCTCATGAAAGGCACTCACATGTAGCACAAAGTCTGACAAACAAAGTCTAAACAAGGCTAATCATGGATGTAATAGAAAATCGTATCATATAACCTAGATACTACTCATGACAAAATAAAGTAAATGATATATAGCACGTGCCCATAGTTAATACAAATGCTCATACCAAATGAACAATATCATGGACAGGATAAAAACAAGAAAATCACATCTTTGGGAAAAAGCTCATGAATTTAGGATATAATACGTGAAGCACAAAGATGGTTGGGGAAAACATGCTATGGCACAAAACAAGACAGACAAAAACTAACAAGACCTAGCAAAGTACATATAATACACATGGGAGCAAAAGCAATCACAACATGTCATGGAAATGATGATCACAAGAATGACCGACAAGAGGGTATGAGATAGCTCACCATGGAAGTGAAAGTCCCCAATGCTGTTATCATGAAGCTCAACACTTGTGGAGCGAAACACGAGGCAAACAAAGTTGAAAGTACATGCGAGTTAGCATGATGCTCATGATGGTCATGCAGAAGATCCAATGCTCTAGAGACAAGCCGCAAAGGCCAACTCGGAATTCACATCGAGTGCCAACATCGAAAAGCGACAAAACGATCCTAGATGAGATTAGTAAGGATCAACATGACCAACATACTTACCTGCAACTCTTGCCGTGAGTGGGTACCTCGAGGAAAAACGAGGTCCACTACTTATGCACGGCGAAGATGATGCCTCAGGACAACTCATGGACTAAGAATCGAACTAAGAAAGGACAAGTCCACAAGATGACCCAAATCCACTCCACTAGGCAGTGATCATATCCTCAAGCTAACCTCAAGCGACTCATGCCATGAAAAAGGCAAGAGGCACTTAAAAGCATCATTGCATAGACATGACACAAGGAATTGACACAAGAGGGAAAGATGACTCAGTACTGGGATAGAGTGAAGACTTGGGAACCCAATAATGAACCACTCGACGCCTCAGAGTACCAGCCACTGAAGAAGACTGGACTCGAGTGTCTCTCTGATGTTTAACCCAAACAAGATCAGTAGCGACTCTAGTAGATGATTTAGGAGCTGAAACTGGGTTGGACTGTCGTGGTGCAAAAGCCGAACCACCCCAGTGAAGCTGCCTAAGACTCTTACCAGAAAACGCCTCACGCCGCTGATATCTACCTCGAAGGGAAAAACGAGGAATATCAAAAGGACGGCGGAAAGACTGACTACGAACAGCTCCAAGACTAAAACTCGAAGAACCAGCATGAAAACCGAGTCCTGGACGCTGCCCAAAAACATGCGACTCTCTAACCTGTTTAGAAGCAGTGTGTGCCTTAGGAGCACTCAAAGTCCGGGATGACCACGAATACCCCTAAGAGCAAGAACACGCTCACGCCGAGTGATCTTGGCGTGCTCAAGCGTAAATCTACTAGGTGACCATCCTTCTTACGGAAGGTGCATGTGTACTTCGCTTGCTAGAGACAGAAGAACAGAGTAACATCCTTCGGTCAAAAGTCCTATGGACAACCCCAGAGACCTAAACTTGGTGGTGCTCACTCGGGAGCTACCACAATCTCACCACTCTTGGAGCCGCGCACAATGGTGGGAGGATGCGCCGGCGTGCTCCAAGGAGCAAATCCTAGACCTTGATTGAATCTACTAATCTTGGATTGGTCTAGAATAAGATTGAGCTTCTTCTTGCCTCCAACAAACTTCTCGAGAGTGCTCATAAGATACTGGCAATCTCGAAAGAAAGAAGCACAAGAAGAACAGGGAGAAGAAGAAGAACCAGAAAGATGAGCTCTCTCAGCACGTGCATTTTTCTCCCTCAGCACGGCTGCCTCAATCTTGTGGGCCTCACAAGAAATGCAAGACGTGTTTTTAATTCTATGGGCTTGGTCTTCTAATTTCTTCCTAAGCTCGACATGGATTTTATCCAAGTCCCCCTCAATCACAGAACATCGCAAGCAACTTTCTTGTGACTTATCTAGTAAGTCCTTAGCAAGTTTAGCACACTTGACATTTAAGGATTCATTGTCAAGTTTTAGTTGCCTATAGCCCTCACATGAGCTGACTGGTTCCTTAGAAGCATGCATTTCAAGTTCATCGTTTCTAGAAGAAAGCTTCCTAAGGTGATCGCTCATAGCATCAATTTCGACAAGCAATTTAGGGCAATTAGCACAAGAAGGAGTAGAGTGAGCAGGAAGAAAACTAGCATCTACAGAATGAGTATCAACAGATTCATTGCTAGCATTCTTCAACCTAAGACCATCAAGTTCAGCAAGCACACTATCATGTATGGTCCTTAGGTTCTCCAACTCCACAAGAACAGCATCACAGAGAACACAGTCATCAGTGACTCAGGAGGGAGAAGATCTAAGTGAAGCTAACTCCCGAGTCAAGGTACCTACTTCCTTCTCAAGCTCCGTACACCTAGCTCTAGCTCTAGTATGAAATTTTCCTAATTTGCGTAAAGCTTCGTTGAGTTGGTCATAGGAGGTGCCTCATCCGAGTCAGAGAGTTCGAGTCGCCGATGTCGTTGGTGTCGGCCATGAAGCACATGCCGAGAAGTCGTCGCGCCCTTCTTCTCTTGCGGATCATCCTCGCCTCGTCGCTCCATGTCTCCATGTCGGAGAGGTTGATGTCGCTCAAGCGCGAGGACGCGGTGGAAGAGCTTCTTGTTCTTGGAGAAGTTGCGGTACTTCTTCTTCGCCGGCTCACGAGCTGGGGCCTTCTTGTTGCGGTTCTTGTCGATGTGGTCGTTCTTGCCCGAACCGCCTTGTTCGTTTTTGCCCTTCTCTAGCTTGGGACAGTTTGCTCGAATGTGGTTGGGGCCACCACACTCGAAACAGGTGATCATCCCACCTCTCTTCCTCTCTCTCACTCTCTTGTATGCATATGAAAATTTGAGAGCAAGAAGAGCAAGCTCATTTTCTGAAATTTTTCCAGCTTGGTCATCGCTAGCTCGCAAAGGCGGAGAGAGAGAAACCAACGTAAGAATCGAAAGAGAGGATCCAATGGGATCGGTGACCAAAGCCATCGACCGAGACTTCGTCTTCCGCGAGACGACATCGATCTCATGAGTCTTGAGGCGGAATAAAGCCCGTCAAGAGTCAAGGTCGACAGTCGGTGGTGTCCTTGATGGTGGTCACTTTCATTTCCCAAACACGAAGATCAAGTGCGGTCAAGAAATGTCGAGCATTATCCGAGTCGGGGTATATGCAACCGATCGCTCGAGGTCGCTCAAAATCTTCGTAAACCGACTAAAGCACTCATCAAGACTCTCACCAACAGTCTTTGTTCAAACTTGTTGAACTCACGCTTGAATTGGTCTGTCGAACCGTCTTGATTTGGGTAGTGCCTCATGGTAAGCATCGAGGGTCACCCAAATCTCATGAGCGTAACGAAGGTGAGAAATCCTATCATACTCATCTGCGGCTAAGACCTCGTATGAGGATGTTCCTTGCTTTAGCGTTCGCCTCAACGTCGACCATATTTCCGCCGTGACGTTTTCATCGCCAGAACCTCATACGGAGTTTCACCTTCGCCATATCGAAGCCACAGGCGATGATGTATGACTCCATCCGCGATTTCCAAAACGGAAAATCAACTCCGAAAAAATGGGAGGCTTGGTGGAATACTTGTCCATCGCCATGGCTCTTGAGACCGGTCAAGATCTAGAAAGAGCGAGAACCGCTCGATACCAATTGAAAGATCGAAAAGGCGACTAGAGGGGGTGAATAGGAGCCAAATAAAATTTTCGAATAAACTCTCCCCTAGAATTCAAACCACAAAAAAGCAGAAAGAAATTGCACCGGTCGGGTATTTACGGTGGATGAATAGACTTCGACCTCTGAGTCGGATGAACAAGACTCGAATGAATAGTATTCAGTGAATAGTACTCCGACCAAAGATCGGTCGGATGAATGAATACTCCGACCAAGTGATCGGATGAACAGTACTCGGGTGAATAGTAAAATCAGCCCGATCTCACAAACAGAAATCGATGTAACTTTTGATCGGCTGATCCAAAAATAGTGAGAAATGGTGTGCACCTCCCAAAGGATGTCAGGGACCTATTTCAATCATCAATCGAAGGAATTAAAACCAAGGTTCCGTCCTTTACAATTTAACAAATGCCACACCAAAAACAGAGTCATGAACACAGACTTCACCCGTAACTTGCTGGTGGGAGTTGATGGTCAGAATATCCTTGGATGACTCTCCACAAATCACAGCAAGTAAGTACACGAAGAAACAACCCTTCAAACAAATAGAAACACCATCTCAAAACTAGGCACAGAAATTGGTTTCTTGCAAAACTGAATAGAAGAGGTTGTAGATTGCCTAGATGATTAGGATATGATCTATAGGAGATTCATCCAGCAATCTTTCATCCTTGGCAACAAGAACCGAAAGACAATCAAGACTAAATAATCGCAAGTCACACGCTTACGCACTTTAAGAACACAGATTTACAACTTGCAACAAGAACGTAAGGATTGCCTAAAAGATTGAAAGCATCAATCCAGAGAAGAGTTCATCAATCATGAATTTCAACAAAGACTCAATAGCATGTAGAAGGAGATGAGGCAAATCCAAATTACGTAAAGTAAATCGCAAGTAGGTAAATGCGGAATTTAGATAACATAATTCAAGTGCGTAATGTAAATACGTAAGAGAAATGAAACAAGAATATAAATGAAGAACATTTCATTTCTGGAAGGGAGGTTTACAAAGCCTCACAACAAAGTGGGCAAAGCTCAAATGAGCAGCAAAAACCTCAGAACCTTCAAAGAGGGGAGGCTGCCTTACCCTCTATTTATAGTGACCTGGGATCAATTCCCACCTTTGGATGTCCTGCTTCAATCCTAAGCCAACATCCAAGAGCCAGGATTTGATCCTTACACTGTCACTCTCAACAACTCTCAACTACTCACGTACACTTTCGTCACTTGCTCACCCCCAAGGAGACACCCCTCTCCCTGTCTATTCAGGCTTGGAACACCTACCACCCTTGGATGAGCCTCTAAACCCTAGAGCACTCCATCAAGGGCTGAGATTTTACCCACTCACAAAGCTATGCATGGGCTCACCCGAAACTCAACAACCAACGGGTTTTGCACGCTTTTCAACTCACACTAACTTGACCCGCTACTCTATCGTCCTGACCGCGATCCAACGGTCCTCCTTGATCAGAGCAGCTCCAAGTTAGCATCTCATCCATTCCTTTGTCTTCTCGGCTTGCAGCTACTCCCTGACCTCAATCATCTTTGGCGACACCTTGATCATCGGACCTCGGCTCTCCCACCTAGTCCCGATCCCCTTCGCCTCACCATGACCTAGCTCCAAAGTCCCGCAACCATCATAGACAAGGAAACCACATCACATAGCAATGTCCAACAACACATATCCATCTCAACAGATGATATACACTACGACCAACATAACCCGACCACACGTGGTCCGACCATCGGTCTCCATCCCGACCAAACAAGGTCCGACCAACGGTCTCCATCCCGACCAACCATTGTCCTACCACTTGGTCTCCATCCCGACCACTCGAGGTCGACCACTAGTCTCGATTCCGACCACTGAGGTCGGCGACCGGTCTCCGACCAGCGAGAGACTGACCACTCGTGTCGACGACGGCGGTCTCCGACCACCACACCCTGCACCTCTGGGTCGGACAACTGGTCTCCGACCAACCAAAGACCTGACCACTCGGAGTCGGACGACCCAACCACTCGGGGTCGGACGACTGGTCTGCAACACAGCCAAAGCCCCGACCACTCAGGTCGGACGACCCGACCACTCGGGGTCGGACGACTGGTCTCCAACCAGCCAAAGCCCCGACCACTCAGGTCGGACGACTGGTCTCCAACCAGTAACTCAAATTGCTCTAGCTCGAAAAACAATCCAAATCAAACTCAAACTTGAGCACACCTTGCTCAAATAAAGTCAAATACTCATCACAAACATGGATGGACCTCCACATGGTCCTTCACGACGAGAGCAACATATTGATATAAGCCTCGCTGCGTAAATCAAATTTTACTACCGTATACATAGATTTTACTATCGGTATACATATATTTTACTACCATATCAGAGGTTAGCAGCATGTGTGGTAGTAAAATCTAATGATACATTCAGTAAATTGGTAGTAAAAACTCATTCGTGCAATGATTATTAGCGAGACTTATATCACTATGTTCCTCTTGTCATCACTAAACTACTAGTGAAAACCATTCGTTAATTAGAGCTACGAATAAAAAGTTATGACTAAAATAAAGAAAGAACAGAAACATATACAAACTAAGAAATGCATTTATTAGTTGGCTCGGCCACGGTACTGCTTGACTAGTACTTCATTTTCTAGTTTGTATACAAATCTATTATTTCTTTATTTTAGCTATAACTTTTTATTCGATGCTCCGAGTCATGAACGAATTTCATCACTAGATTACTGACGTCGAGAGGAACAACATGATATAAGTTTCGCTAATAAACATTGCATGAATCAAATTTTACTGCTAAAATGAATATTAATTTACTACTGTATGATAGTAAAACATATATATATATATATATATATAAGGATAACAAAATCTGTTACCAGCTAGAAAAATCACAAGTCTACCGAATTTGTCTTTTTCATATCTTTCATCTGATCTTGATTTTGGTCTTAAAATTTTATAGAATTGTATAACCTCACCTCCCCTATATATGGTAATTTTTTGAGAATTTTTTAAAACATGTACATGTGGTTTTTATGAATAAGAATTTAGTTTTGTTTGTCGGACCTATAGTAAAATATTTTAAAAATTCTCAAAAAATTACCATACATAGAAGAGGTAAGGTTATACAACCCAGTAAAATTTCAAGACCAAACTCAATAATGTTTGAAATATATGAAAATAACAAAGTGCTAAACATCAGGATATGCTGTCTTTTACAGTCAATAAAATAATATTTTAATATTTGAAAATTCTCAAAAAAATGACCACATGTAGAGGAGGTGAGCTTCTACAACCCTGTAAAATTTGAAGACCAAAATCAGTCACATTTGAAAGATATGAAAATAAAAAAATGATAAACAATAGCCTATATTATCTTTTCCTGTCAAGAAAATAACATTTTACTTCTTATTACTCAAGGTGTTACTATATCCTATGTAAAGTTGTTGTGTAAAACTTTGTTTCAGTATGGTAAAATCTAGAGTAATAGCTCGTCACATGTCATTTGTTTGAATAGTAAAAGGCAACATATCTAGTGTTTTCTAAAGTTCATGAAAAACACATGTACATATTTTCAAAAATTCTCAAACAATTACCATACTAGAGGAGGTGAGATTCTACAATCCTATAAAATTTGAAGACCAAAATCAATAATATTTGAAAGTTATAGCTAAATAAAAAAAAGATAAATTCATGTACAAGCACTAGGAGGCATTTATTAGTCATTCATGTACAAACACGCTTAGTCAACTAGACAGTATGTTGCACTAATTAAAACCACGTGCGGGTTTGGTCGGTAAGTAAAACTGGCTGACGCATAGAATATGCTATTCTACATGTAGCTGTAGAATAGCATTTATATATACATACATATATATGTATATACATACATACATATATATACTATATACATATGTACATGTATGTATATATACGAATGTATATACAAGTATATATACATACACATATACATATCTACATATATATATATATATATATATATATATATATATATATATATATATATGCATATACATATATATATATACATACATATGTACATATGCATATATGTATATGCATATGTATATATAGGATGTACAAATACACATACACATACACAAACATATATGTACACATACATATACATATATATATACATATATGTAGACACACACATATACATATATACATATACATGTATGTGTACATATATGTATATGTATACATATATATACTATGCATATATACATATATGTATATATCTAAAAATATATATATGTATGTATATGTATACATATATATGTATATGTATGCACATGTATACATATACATATATATATACATGTATATATATATATGTATATATATGTATATATGTATATATATATATATGTATATATATACATGTATATATATATATACACATGCATATATATAATGTATACATGATATAGGTATACATGTATACATATATGTACATATATAATATATACATATATACATGCATACATGTATACATATATGTATATATATAATATACATATATATACCTATATACATGTATAGGTATTTCTCCTATGTATCACATGTGAAAAAGTTTTTAATTTTTTGGATGTCGAGTTTAACTAGTTCAAACAAGTTTGAACTGAAATTTAAACTAGAGTTTTCTTTTTTATGGTAGTTTGATTGTAGGTATGTGATGATTATATATATATATATATAAAATTAAAGCATGTGATCTAAATTCGTTCAAAGTCTTTGAATTCGAGTATAATTTTTCAAAAGTATGTGTTTCATTTGAATTATTATAGATGGGCATATACCCTAAAATTGAAATTTTCAAAAAAAAAAAATACTTCGTTGGCTTGAATTCGTGCATTTGAAATTATGGTGCCCCATTTCAACATTCTATTACATATATATATAAACACAAACATGAGAATATTATATTGTTTTTTTTGAATTTTGGCCACGAGCTCTAACATTCAGTATAGAAAGAGAATAACAACGGGCTACAGATGCGCACACACCCACACACACGCACGCCGCATGCCACACACACGCAGAAGCACTACACCCGGCCGTGCGCACCCGAGTGAGTCCGGGACTCGATCCCGGCGGGACTCGATCACAGGCGGACTGCTCGCCAACTAGCAGAGTTAGCCACCCAAGCCTTCACTCGTTCGCGAGAATATTATATTGTAAAAAAATGTGAATGTCGTTTCTGGTTATACCAGAGCATTATACTAGAACAAACTAATACAAGATCGATATTAAGTAGCTGAGATCGTGCCACATGAACTTTATGCGCATCCATGTCCTAAGAAACTTGGCCATCATTGTATACACAGGTCATGGCATGCTAAGATCAAGCTATTCAATAAATTTGGGTCGTCCTCTTATATATTTTGATGTGATTTCTCGGCAAATCTCATGATTGTCTTTACCTGTTAATAATAAAGGAGTCCTAAAATTATATCGACTTCTTTTTAGACTTCGAATTATGTTGACTTGTACTGATCACAACACATGAACTAATCCTGTGCTCTTGTTACTGGATCTTCGCAAAATATGTGCCTTTGTACGGCGACCCTTTCTAAGAGGTTTTCTTTAGCATGTATAGTTCTTGAATGCTCCAACTTTGAAGGAATAAAGATAAAATGTTTCACTAGGAATATCTTATTACGCCATTTTAGTACTATCACATTACTTGTTTTTTATGTGAAACCCCACCCTAAGTATGTTAAGGCCCTTCATTAAGATGCCCAGCATATATAGGTGGGAAAATTTCGCTCGCCACTGAAAAAGTGCCCAATTTCGCTTCACTACTCTTTTTCTCATTTCATTTTTGCCACTAGTGTTTGGTTTTCTTCCTCCTTTTGCCATTTCTGTCAGTTAACTGCGAGTTGATTGTTAGTGGGACAATTTTGCTCTCAACGCGAATTCTTTCTTCTGGTTTTGATTTTTTAAAGATAACAAATGAAGTTCAATTCTTTTGGAAATTTTTTGTATGATCCTAGACTGCAAAAGATGCTACCATAATTTTTTAGAGCATGGATTATACAAAAAAATTTCCAAAAGAATTGAACTTCATGTGTTATCTTTAAAAAATCAAAAACAGAAGAAAGAATTCACGCTGAGAACAAAATTGTCCGACCGATGGTCAACTCACGGTCAACTAACGAAAATGGTAAAAGAAGGATGAAGTGAAAAGAGTAGTGGCAAAAATGAAATGAGAAAAAAATAGTGAAAGAAGCGAAATTATACATATAGGTAGGCATGGCGCTACATGTGCGTCATGGCACGGCCCAACTGGCACGTTCGTGCTTGCACGCCGAGAACCAAACCTTTATAATTTCCGTTTTGTTTGTTCTCCAAATCTATCTATCTATCTATCTATCTATCTATCTATCTATCTATCTATTTATCTATACTAATTGGAGGTTCTCCCAGAAGCCTTCACATTAATCTAGGATGTAAAGGCTAGAAATTCCCACATTAATCAGAGAAAAAGAAAAAAGCTAGAAATTCCTACGTTAATCAGGAAAAAAAGATCTTGATCGTCTAGTGATTTTGTATACGGCTTAGATCGGTGACATGCAATATAAATTGCTGTGGAAGCTGAGTAGGAAACAAACAAAAAAGAAGGCATGCAAGCCGAAGCTTAGTAGGAAACTAAAAAAAAAGAAGGCATGCATGTGCACATAGCCGGATGCATGCGTGCACAAAATATGGAATCCAAAGCAAAAAAATAAAATAGTTGAACTTAATATTCATGGATGTTATAACTCCGGATGAGTTCGAAAGTAAAGCTTTATATACATATTAATTATTAATTCTAGAGGGATAAACATTAATAAATTACCACCTTGATTAATAGGAGAACAAAAATCTAGAAATTCTTACATAAATTGAGAAAAAAAACTTAGCCATAAATTTGGTGTATCAATATAATCTATAGTTTGAATAAGTGCCAAGATAGATGCTCTTGATATGTGTCAACAAATATGAAGAAAGGGTTTGTGCTACAATACAAATCAAAATAATTTGGAAAAACAACTTAGCTATTCAAAATTCAAATGCTAAAGTTAAGTATAAAATAAGGATATGTAATTATAAATTAGAGAATAAAATTAATATTTTAAAAATAAATTATTAAAAATATATTTTGAACTGAAATAAAAATTGGGATCTAAAATAAATCTGTATTAAGTTAAGAATGTATAGAAATACAACTTTGGAAGCTAAAATTATTATATTAAAAATGTAATATATTTGGGATTAAAACTATAAATATTAATTTGGATCCTAAGATTATGTATCCAAATATAGCTTTATATTGGTATTTAAATTTGCAAACTCAAAGTTAAAGGTTGTAAATTTCGTATCAAAATTTTGGTTAAAATTTCAGATCTAAACACTTCTATTTGAAAGTTTATAAATCCAGAAACAGAAGTTCTAAAAATAATTTTTTAGTTTTATGCAGAATTTTGAATTTGGGACTACTAATGGATCATATAAAAAATTTCAAAAATTTGAGTAAGAAATTGTAAAATAAAACTATTCCACTCACATAAATATACATAATCAGAACTTACAAAAATATATTTAGTTTTTGTAATTTCAAAAAGTGATACAACTTTGATAAATTTCCTATAATGTTGTGTTGGGAGCATATTTTGCAAAATTTAAGCAAAAAAGTTTTGATATGTTCAAACTAATAGAAGGTGGTTCTTAATGTTTTATCCTAATCGATTGTGTCTTTAAATAATCTAAGTGTGTTTTTACGTATACAAAATATTATTAAATCATGTAGTCCATGCGGTTGCACGGGTTGATGACTAGTTTTTATAGTTATTATGCAATTTTATCTTATAGTACTATTTATTTATTTATTTCCATGGGATATATATGCTAATGCACCAGCTCAGTTGTATCTATAGCACGGCTCTATCAGATTTTGTCATGTATAAAGGAGAGAGTAAGAGAAGATAGAAAAAAACTATATCCTACATGATATACATAATACAACTTTTTTTTTATTTGACAAAGAGATACAACATCTGGTGGCGGAGCTACACACAAAGATACAATCTGATAGAGCTTGTTTCGTGTTGGGGAGGAAGCCATATCTCCACAACACGTTTTGTGGAGTCCACAACATCTGTTCTGCCCATCGTAATCACACTGCTCGACTGTCGGCCATTACACCGAGCATTGTTAGCCGTTGCACAACGCCGGCTACCGTCAGCACCTCTCGCCGTCATTGAGCCGCCGAACTAGTCGTCATCGTGGATCGAGGGCACTAGGCACCGACCACCGTCGGAGCGTCACACCGGCACACCGTCTCCAAGCGCCGCCACAGTGCCCGCCATTTCCAAGCGTTGCTGCATCACACATCGTCATCTCTCAACCCCTCGGTCGAGCCACCGCACCGCCTGCCCATCACCGAGTTCAAATCCGGCCGGGATCACGGAGGCAGTGTGACGACGTTCATAGACAGCGACCTCCAAGAGCTCCGCCTTCTGTAGCGCCGCTTCCCGACGGCCGCGCCGCTGCCAACTGCCAGTGGCCCCCACTCTGATCAGGCCGGATCTGAGTGTCACTGGCTCGGATATGAGCTGCGGCGTCAGCAGATGGAAGGAGACAAGGCATATGGGCTAGGGGCGGATCTAAGTGCAGTGCCGGGTATGCATCGGTGCTCTCAAAATTTTGAAAAACGTCAGGACATAACATATTGAGTGATCAAATTTGTTGATTAAATTGATTTCAATTTTGATGGTTTAGGATCTGTAAGACCTCAGTACTGTTAGCAAATTTAGAAATATAAGTATTATATTTATGATGTTACGAAACCATTATATAAGACTATATAGAGTTACGGATGTGAAATGCACGACCCTCTAGATCCACCACCGCAATGAAGGAAGGGAAGTGGTGGCGAGCATAGGAAAGCAGTGGGACAAAGGGAGGGAGACAAGGTGACTGCCGGAGGTGAGGCGAGTGGTAAAGATGGGGGTTTTGAGGTTGCGGGTGGAGGGAGACGAGAGTGCGCTGAGTAAAGGAGATGAGAGCATCGGCTGATGTGATGACTAGCAAACGGAGGGGCAGTAGGTGTAGGAGAGAGCTCACTACTACAAAAGGATTTATATTAGACCCTCATCACTAACGGTTTTCAAAAATCATCTGTGATGATTGATCATCATTGACAGCTTGTCATCACTGACTGTTTTTGAAAAAAACTGTCAGTGATATGGGTCTCATCACTGACGATTTTAGCCAAAAACCGTCTGTGCTCATCACAGATGAGATTTTCTTGAAAATAAGTACCGAGAGCTCCGACCTCCATAGTGTTTTTTTGGGTTTTCCGAGCTATTTTTTAGATGCCTATGATTGAGAGGTGATCTGGTGAAAAGAGACCGTGAATTTGGATGTGTGGTTGCAGATCCTTTTGTTCTAGGTAATCTAAGGTTAGTAATTGGTTCTAATTGCATTATATTCAAGATCTAGCTTGGAAAAGAGGGAGTTGAAGATGGTTTAGATCTACCTTGGTGTAGATCCATTTGTTCTTTGTGATCTAAAGTAGTAATTGGTTTTAATTGCATTATACTCAAGCTCAAGATGTAGCTAACTAGGTAAAGAGAGAATTGAAGATGCTAAGGTAATCTAAGGTTAGTAATTGGTTCTAATTGTATTATATTCAAGATCTAGCTTGGTAAAGAGGGAAATGAAGATAGTTTTGATCTAGCTTGGTGTAGATCTATTTGTTCTTTGTGATCTAAAGTAGTAATTGATTCTAATTGCATTATACTCAAGATGTAGCTAGCTAGGTAAAGAGAGAATTGAAGATGCTAAGGTGATCTAAGGTTATTAATTGGTTCTAATTGTATTATATTCAAGATCTAACTCGATAAAGAGGGAATTAAGATGATTTTGATCTAGCTTAGTGTAGATCCATTTGTTTTTTGTGATCTAAAGTAGTAATTGGTTTTAATTGCATTATACTTAAGATGTAGGTAGCTAGGTAAAGAGAGAATTGAAGATGCTAAGTTTAAATGTAGCTTACATATATATATGCATTTATTCTTTGTGATCTAAGAAGCTAAGTTTAAATGTGCCCTCGACGCCTCACTCATCAGATACTGGACATTGTTAGTGTGTACAATCACGGTCCACATTCGTGTCATACCGATAAATGTCATATATATATATATATATATATATATGATCCTTGCTTTTGTATATATAGATACATGATCATTAAAGCAAAAAAGAGAAAGAACTGGTGTGTTTTCTCGACCCACACATGGTGTCCAAGCAAACATTGGACAAAAATTTACAACTTGTCCAGGAGTAAGTGGAAAACGCATTGCTGGCTCAACGGGAAACAAATTTCATATTTTTACCCCACAACCCCGGGTAAGTGATTCACTAGTTGCTATTCTTGTTGATTTGTACTTTACACATAGCTCGAAGTTAGGTTGAATGACTATGGCGACATACCTGTATAGGTTTCACTGGGTTCTACTTGTAATTATATCAAGATTGTAACAGCCTCAAAAATCATAAAATAAAGAAAAATGAAATAAAAATCTTTTGTGTATTATTTTCGAAATTTCTGAATTTTCTAGATTTTCTGAATATTCTTTTGGCTTTTCTTTAATGCAAGAAAGTGAAACAAAGAATATGGTAAATAGAAAATGGTAAAAAGTAAAAATGTTAATTCAACAAAAATTTACCAAAGTTTCTAAAAATATCTGAGGGCTTTCCTCAGCTTGCTTAAGTCGGTGGGTAAGCTGAATTAATAAAAATAACAATTAATCAAAGATAATCATGAGTAAATATCTCAGGGTAAAATGGTAAAACAATTTGGTAAAAATATCTGTAAGTCATCCTGACCCAAAATTTTTATCTTGCCAACAACAAAACAGTATCAACCTTCAGTAAAAATATCAAGAATTTATTAATTCATTTTATAATTTTAAAAATTCAAAAACAGTGAATAAATAATCTGGAAAACAGTAATGTCAGAATTTTTAAAACTTAAATAGTAATAATTAAAGTCTGTAATTTTTACAGAAGGTGTATAATATCATTTAAAACTATCATAAAAAGTTTTGAAAAATAATAACTTCATTTAAATCAAAAATTAAAAGAAAAACCGAATGGGCAATGCAGCAACTGTTGCACTGTCAGAATTGTATAAAAATCTGCATGCATCATAAAATATCGAACATTTTACTTGAGTATGGTAATTATCTTGCCGACTGCTGGTAAAAATTTTATAAAATTTCACGTCGTTTTGACTATCAAAATCCCCGTTCTAATCCCGTTCGGTCGTGAGCCTTCGCCAGAGTTCTTTTTCTGTTTCACTGACATGTGGGCCCGGGCTGTCAGCGAGCCAACTCAGCCGACAGCCACCGCCATCCGCCCCGCGTGTCAGCCTCCCACCGCGTTCTTCTCCCCTCTCTCGCTTCTCTCCGCGCGACGTCGCCTCTCGGTTTTCTCTCACTTGCGCAAGAAACGCCTTTCTCTCCTATATAAACCCCTCTCGTGCGTTCGCACCGACCTAGCCGTGCCCTCGCAAACCCATTCCGCCGCTGCTTTGGTCATCTTCTCCGGCGACGGCAAAAACCGCAAAGAGGGCAAAACTTCAAATCTTCCGCCTCACCCATTCCAACCCAATTCCTTCGACCGAGTCTTCCTTGAGCCTCCAGAACCCATCCCAAGCTCCACCAAGCCCTTTCTTCCCGGCGAGCCGCCGCACTCGATTCTTCTTCGCGCCACCACGCGGGTGAGAACCCTCCTCGCCATTCATTCTTTGAGCTAAACCGAAATGGGATCCTTGTGATGCAATCGATGCTCGTAGGGGTGATCTTCAAGCTCGGGAGTAGCTAGTTCGTCGCGTTGCCGGCCGGCCGTGAGTTCCGCCGCCTCTCGCGGTGCGACCGCCTTCCGACCACCTCCGGCCACCGCGCCGCCACCCAAAGGTTCGCTTTGCTCTCTGAAGCTCAAGGTGGAATCGATTCCGCCGCGGCTCCGGTTCGCCACGGCGAAGCCGGCCGGGCGCCTGCTCTGGTCACCGCCAGCGGGCCCACTGTCGGCCTTCGCGCAAAGCGCCGAGATGCGTCGGCCCGACCAATGGCCGCGACTGTCGATCTCATGCGCGTCGCGGCCAACGCCATGTGGGCCTCGGTTGTCGATCGCTATGCATGCGTCGTCATCGACATGCGGACCCGTCTGTCTGCGTCTCGTGCAGTTCCGCTGAAAAGGAAAGCGCGTTTCCGCGCGAAAGCGTACTTTTCATTTTCGGCAGTTTTCTGATTTTTAGTATTTATTCAAAACCTAGATATTCAAATAGCCATATCTTTTGAATCATTTAACCAAATTCGATGAAATAAATTTCTAAATTCATATAAAATTCAGTAGATTCAGAATATGCAAAAATATTTCAGAATTGAATTTTATTTTAATTTCGAATTTAAATTCAAAGAAAAGGTTAGAAATATGCCATTCATGAAAATTTTGCAAATAACCTCCAAATTTAGTAAAATAAATTTTATTAGAATCCATGAAATCTCAGAAACCAGAATATGTAAAAATACTTAGGGTGTGTTGTAAGAAAAAGTTAAGTTATAAAATGGGTAGTAAATAATACCATAATGGTTTAAATAAACTAAATCTTAAATTGTAAATGGGAATAAATAACTCATGTAATCATTCCTGAATTTGTGAAAACATTTTATTTGAATATTTCCATCTGATTTCTTTTTGGCTCTATTGAAATTTGGTATTTGTTATATGTTGCCGTACGACGTGTAGAACCCGATTTAATCCGGTACATTCGGACGACCAAGAGTTTGAAGTCGAGGATAGTCAACAAGGCAAGCAAACCCCTTTGATCATATTGATCCCAGTTTTATAAATGTTTTCATTAAATGTTTTATCGCATACTTTATTTTGTTAAAGTCTGCTATATTTGAGTAATGGTAATTGTACCAGAGACTTATAGAACTTCCTTGATAAGTAGAAAATTGTGAACCTTGAAAACCCTAGAATAGCTTAGACAATATTTAATGTCAATCTGGGTTACTCACATTTAGTGAAATGCTTAGCCAAAGCTAAATGAAGATAAAACTGTGAAATGATTAAAGACTTTGGATATGACATTTAAATGGGTATGACCATTTTTGTGGTTGGTATTTGGTTGGAAAATGAAAACAAAACTATGGTTTAGATGCGGGCAATTATTGGCAATAGCCGGTTGTGCATGTCTTTGCACGTAGTGTAGGGTGGAGATTATTGCCCGTGTCGGATTAAGGACCGAACTATGGGTTGTTTTCAGGCCAAGAACATTCATACAACCACAAGTGCTGGTATGGGACAGCTCTAACTTATTAAGTTGTTTAAAACTAGCTTTGCACTTGGAAGGCCGGAGTAGTACGAGCTGTTTCTTAATGAATTGCTCGACGGGACGTCCACACCGAGGTGATCATGGATTAAACGTCTACCAATATAACGGTGTATGCCATACTGTGGGTAGTTCCATCATTTCTATGCTCTGAGTTCTTACACCACAGAATGGGTTATCGTCACCGTGCTGGTGCAAAGTTAGGTTTAAATAATGTAA
Organism: Otatea glauca; assembly: GCA_036346275.1. Taxonomy (NCBI): domain Eukaryota; kingdom Viridiplantae; phylum Streptophyta; class Magnoliopsida; order Poales; family Poaceae; genus Otatea; species Otatea glauca. The sequence goes on along the minus strand of CM070714.1, from coordinate 23,154,469 downwards.
CAGTTATAACATGACTCTGCGGCACACCAAAGGCAATGTGCAAATATCGATTGCTCAAAGAGTCACCATGTCTTGTGGGAAAGCTGTATACCTCTGCAGAGTGTAAAACTAATCGATTAGCCGCGTCCGCGGTCATGGACACTTGGTAAAGTCATCACATAGTTAGCAGTTTTGCTTATTTTCATAAAAAGTGGTTTCTACCACGTGTTGGTCATTTCCGCTATGTGCGGAAGGAAATGGTTTTAAGTATGATCAGTATACCCAAACATTCGTGATTTATTGATGCTTACATTCTATCACTTTCAATATTAAATTGCTTTTATTTAAATTCCATTTTGCAATCTATTATTCTGTATTTACATTTCAAACCAGCTTTATGCAAATTAACCTTAATAGCCTTTCATTGGAATGGCCTGCATGTATCTTAGGATTTGCATAAGTCTTGCGAGTACGTAAGTACTCAACTTGCCAATGTTGATGTTTTTAGGTGAAGAAACGGATTTCCCCGACGATTCTTACGTTGATGCAGGATACGGGGAATTTATCGATGAATTTATCTAAGGATTTTCCCTTGTCAGTTGCCTGTGGAACAATGGGTTAAAAAGGCATACTACAAGAATTTGTCTCCACTGCAGTTTTACTTTTGGTATTGTAAAAATAATATGTAATCTTACTTCCGCTGTGTAATAAAGTTTGTGTACGACTGTGATATCAATTTGTACTTGTGCGTACTAGCTACTGATCATGGGACTAGTACTGTATGCACATGGTATCCATTTTTGGTATTTATTTATCAAAAATGGGGGCCTTACAAAGATAGAACGGAATAATTTACCTTGATTTCAGAACGGGTGGCACCCACGACTTGACGCCTATCGCAAAATTACTCGAGACGTCGTTCAATGTCTACAGAGCTTGTGGAGGACCACACAAGGACAATCCTTCACACTCCATAATAATACCTTCGGAACTAACCAATTATATTTTGGCAGTGCTACCAGCAGCCAAAGGACACTAACCAATGTAGATTCTACGTTTGCCATAACATGCAAATCCTCATTGGTGCAAAGAAGACCAATGTCCTAGAGGTTTCTCATCAATGTCCTGGAGGTTTCTCAATCTTGCAATAATTGTTTCCACCTATCAATTTATATACATGTAAGACTTTACTCTTTCCATCGACAGGCTTAGAAATGCGCTAAATCTGCATTGGAGCAGGATGATCTTCTATGAATTCGAGGACAACTCTGTGACTTCTTGATGCGTGAGGTCATAAATAAAAAAGGCGAGTACCACTCAGCCTAACCTAATGAGTTATGAATTTCTTAGTTACTACTTGGGTTAATTTGTGAACCTTGTACTGTGAATATGAGTTGTAGTTATGGATTCAATTGGTTAATATATTTGAATTGATTTCTGAAATGGATGCGCTATACGTAGTGTGTAATATGTAATCTGAGTTCATTTCTGAAATGTATGCCATAATAATATTCTTATGATGTAAATTCTGTAATCTGTTTTGTTTCAGAGGGCATGGCTAACATTTTCTGAGACTAGCCAGTAAATAGAAAAGTGTAAATAGTAGGTAGACAACATGACAGACGATTCTAAAGTGGAACCGTCTATGATGTAACATACATTACAGACGATTCCAAAGTCTGTGATGTAACCGTCTGTCCGTCTATGACGTATGTTACATCACAGACTTTGGGACCGTTTGTGATGAAAATTTCACAGACAGTTTGAGAACTGTTTGTGATGTGCCCTTTTATCACTGACACTTTGTTACTGACGGTTCACTAAACCATCTGTGATGTTGTGTTCTGTACTAGTGGAGATAGGAGGTGGTGGGGATACCAGGTATGTTCGGATGCTGAAGTATTATAAGATAATGATTTTTATTGTGTTGGGATTAGGCCTGTAAATGAGCCGAGCTCGAGTGAGCCTGGCCTATCAGGCTCAAGCTCGGTAAAAGCTCGAGCCAAGTTCGAGGTGGGGTTTGAGTCTAGACCCAGCATCGAGCTCGACTCGGTCCAAGCTTGGGTAGACTTGAGTAAGCTCGGCAATGGTAAACAATTCAATACACACTACTTTTCAACAATAAAAAAATACAAGCTCGAGCTTGGCTCAGGTAAGCTCAGTAAGAGTTAACATATAGTAATATTTAACAAGTAATTTGTAAATTTATCAAGCTCACGAGCTATTTGAGCTCAGCTCGGTGAAGCTCAGGAGCAAACTCGATTACAGCTTATTTAGAGCTTGAACTGAGCTTGAATCGAGCTTAGAACGGACCGTCGAGCAGCTCGTGAGCTTCGATCTTTTTTTACTACCCTAGTTGGGATGCATGTGTCAAAATACCAAAGGGTGCAGGGCTAGTATACAGTACTGTTTTATATATGACGTTGAAGCTTTTAGATACGTTAATAGATACAATGGATTGTGGGATGCCCTAAGTTCTGTTCTTACTTTCTATACGTAGCGCCATGCATCCCAGAGATGCTTGCATGGGAGGGAGTCTTAGATGAGTATGCACATGTATTTAATGATGTGTTGGCATTCTGTAACATCCCAAAAATTTGGCTTATAATTTCGCTCATATGCTTTTTGGTGATTTTCTGAATTTATTGGATTTTTTCCGAAATTAATTGAATTGAATTTAATTAAGTATATTGAACCTTTGTGAAAACTAAATATATATAGATAAAGTTAATATAAAGTTTTACCAAAAATATTTTATTTGTGCTCGAATGTCTCAAAGTATTTATGAGAATTTTCGGGATTTTTCCGATATTTTAATTGCTTAAAGTAGATTAATCTAATTTCGGAATTATTTTAAATCAAAAGCTTTTGAAAATCGAGTGAATAGATCGGGCCGGCCCAAGATCGCGGCGCAGCGCCCATCGACGCGGCGGCCCGATCACCTGCTTTCACGCCGCTCGGCGCGGGTCGTTGGATGAAGATCGGACGGTCGCCTCTCTTTCGCGAAACCCTAGCGCCTTCGCCGCTGGATTGAGATCGAGCGGTCGGATCGCTTCGCATTGTTTTGGTAAGTTTAGATCTCGCCGCTGATTTTGGAAAGAGCGGATCGGATCGTATCACCGGATCTAATCTCGCCGCCGTTGTAAATCGGACGGTATTGCCGTACTTCGCCTCCGATTCGGTTTTCGAATCCGTCGCCGCTTGCCGCCGCCGCCGCGTGATTTAGGGTTGTTGCTTTAGCGCGCATGCCGAGGCTATAAAAGCCGCAGCCCGCACACCGAGGTTCCTCATCCCGCAGCGCATCCGCCATGCTAGCCTTCGCCGCTGAGTCACCGCCGCTTAGCCCGAGAGCTCGCCGTAGTTTTCTAGCGCCGCTGCTTTTCTCGCTGCTCGCCGCTGCCGCCGCTCGACGTGTGGGTTCCAGCCGGGTTCGCCACGCCGAGCCGCACCGAGCAGCTACCTCTTCGTCGCCGGCAGAGCCGAACGCCGTCTGGTCGCCGCCGCCTCGCTCTCGAACTCAGCGCCGCGCGACATCGCTGCAGCTGAAGCCGCACACCGTCGGATCTCCGCCGACCATCCAGATCGAGCCACGCCGCCGCTTCGCAGAAACAAATGTAAGCGTGACCGTTGGATCGTGGTTGTTCGGGTGAGATCGCGCCGCGGTGCGAGAGCGTTAGCCGCCGATCGTCGCAGATGCGCGCCAGCGTGTCGAGCATCGGCACGGCGGCGGCGCAGCCTAATCGATCGCGCGCCAAGGCGTGTCGGCGCGCGGTGCGAGGCGCCGTGGCCGCGTCCCACGGTGGACCGTAGGCGGTTCCGTGGACCGAGTCCATGGACCAGCGACGTGTCGGCCGATTGGTCCGAGTCGTGGCTGACGTCGCACGTTATAATAAAATCTTTTCCAATAGAAAATAATTCAAAAATCGAAATTCTATTTTTGTATTTTCAAGATTTATTCAAACTTCAAAAGGCTATATCTTTTGCATTTTAACTCGATTTGAGTGTTTCAAATTTCTAAAAATTTGTAAAATCAAGATCTATTTATTGGTGAATTTTATTTTATTTTTGGAGTTTGGTTGCTCTCTGGTTTGGTGTTTATTTGCTATTTTGGCATCGTTTCACGTAGACGTTGAACCGCTTCGTGATCCTAAGAAGATTCGCCGCCCAAGACCCAAGCTCGATCAAGACCAGCACCTACTCCAAGGCAAGTTGTGCTTTGATCATGTTGCACCTAATTTTCACCAAATTACTATTTTGTCTTTTAAACTTTATGCATGATATTTTATGTGTATAAATGATTTCAATTAACTGGGAATTAGATAATATGCCTATTTGAATTAAACCATACCTTGTCAATTATATGCCATGATCTATTTGTCACCCTAGGATGTGGAATTATAGTTGATAATCAACATGGGCTAGTTAGATCGTCATAGATTGCTTGGCCATGCCACGCCATCACATGTGTCCGAATGTCGATACTTAATCTTGACTAATGGAATATGGAACAATGTTTATGAATTGGTGTGTCATGTGTTGTCACACAATGATATCAAGTTGTCGTGGCGAGGAGGTCACACATCGGGATTGAAATGTTGATGGCATGTGGTGCTTGGTAATCAACCGGGTGGTAATGATTTTAGATTGAGGCAAGTGGCAAGGGCGCAAAGCAGCCAAGGTGGGCCAGTTTGGCGGGGTATGTGGAAGTCTTGCCTTAATCACCTTAAGGACTTAACCTTGCAAGCCTTTGACTGAGTCTCTCTTGCAACCACATGTCCGAATGGGACACCTAGCTGAATAATTTGTGAAACCTAGATTTCGGTACTGTCGTGGTGAATAGTGAGTCCCGGGTTACGGTTTAACTCACATGGCGCAAGAGGGGGGCCCTGTTGTGGTGGTTTAACCCTTCAGTGTTGAAACCTTAGCGAGCAGTACTGGGTCTAGGTGTAGCATTGTAAAGGCTTTGTTATGATCACTCGCCTTGGTGGTGTTTGGTTGTATCGTGTGGGTAAAGTGCATAACCTCCGCAGAGTGTACAATCTATTCAATAGCCGTGCTCACAGATTGGGCAATGCTCGGAATTACAGTTAAGGGTTAGACTTTTGTTAAACAAAAACTTGTTGGGATGGCAAGGTGCCATGGAAAGTGGAAAATTAATTTAGGATTGGAAACTTGGTGTATTTCAGAAATACTGAATTTATTAATTACTGTATTTGTTTTACTGCTTTCCAATCTATTTATTGTATTCTTGTTAAATGCTGCTTTATTGCAAAAATACCCTTACTAGCCATTCCTTTGGATTAAGCCAAACATATAGAATATTAGACTTGCATTATTTTGCACAACTTGTTGAGTGCTTTATGTACTCACCCATCAACAACAACTTCGTAAGAGGAAGAATCTACGCTACCATGGATGAGGATTATTTGGATGCGAATGCTTAGGGTCCGAGCTCGCTGGTTGTTCGTGGCGAATCGGAGCGCCACTGCGCTTATTCTATTTCCGCCGCTTCTCATTGATACTCTTTTAAGCCCCGTGAGGCATTATTCATGTAAGACAACAGCTATTATTAATTAATGAAGTTTATGCTATATTTACATTGTGTGTGACTATCATAGCATCTATGTTGAGCTGTGTGCACTAGCGTGATCCTCGACTAGTGCGGTATACACAGAGGGTCCGGATTTGCAAATTCGGGTCCCGACAGAGGAACCTCCCTCAATGTAATCTCGACCCGAGATTCAAGGTGACTAGGAAATAGGTTTGGAAATTCGACTTCAGATCCTCTTCACGCCCCAAAGTTGCTTCATTCTCGTAATGGTTGCTCCATCAACTCGCAAAGCGAACCGACTTGGTCCTGGTCTTGCGGTCCATAACATCCGTGATTCTCGATTGGTTGTTCCTTGTAGGTCGATCTTTCGCAATTCAATCTCTCCCAAAGGCGTCTCGCTCACGGCACCAAGACACTTCTTGAGCTGTGACATGGAACACATCATGCACGCCGCTAGTGACTACGGCAATTTAATCGATAAGCAACCTCCTCGACGGCTCAAAATTTTGAACGGTCCAACATATCTTGGGGCAAGCTTCCTTTAACGTGGAACCTTTAACTCCTTTCGGAGGGTAACCCTAAGATATACGAAATCATCGAGTTCAAGCTCAAATCACGGCGTCGATTATCCGTGATAACTTTTTGTCTTGATTGCGCGATTTTCAACCTGTCTCTTATCATGGCAACTTGCTCTTCACTTCCTTGAGAATATTAGGGCCAAATATCATACGCCTCTGTCTCATTCCAATTCAATGGCACGGCAGCACGACCATATAAAGCTTCGAATGGCGACATCGCAAACTAGCTCGTAATCGTTGTTATAATCAACTCGCATATGGCAAACACTTATCCCATGATGTAGTATAGGCTAATGCACAAGCCCTTAGCATATCCTCCGTAATTTGATTTACCCTTCTGCTTGACCATCACCATGGATGATATGTCAGGTCAAGTTCAAACGCTGCTCCCATAGCTTCATGCAATTTATCCCAAAATCTCGAGGTGAACTGGGTACCTCTATCCGACACTATTTTCTTTGGTACACCATGCAAACACACGACTGCTATGTATAGTTCTCGCTAACCGGTCTCCCGAGTAAGTGGTCTTGATGGAATGAAGTGAGCAACTTTGGTCAATCGATCCACGATAACCCATATAGAATCATACCCATTTTGAGTTCTTGGTAATCCAAAGGACGAAATCCATACCGATTTCTTCCCACTTCCATTCTCGGGACTTTTAGCGGTTGTAGCAAACTCTGCTGGTCTCTCGATGTATTGCCTTAACTCTCGACATACATCGCACAAGGCAACGTGCTCTGCGACTTCGCTTCATATTCGCCACCAAAACCTCTCCTTTAAGTCCCGTACATCTTAGCGCTCCTGATGAATTGAATACTTGGAATCATGAGCCTCTTCCAAAATCAATCGCTAAGTTCTAGTCTGCTTGGCACACAAATGCGACCCTTGAACCACATGGTACCTTGGTCGTCCACGGAAAGTCCTTTGCTAATCCTTCATCCTTTTAGCCTTGATTCGGTTGACTTTCTCATCATCTTTTGTCCTTCCGAATTTGATCTTCGAGCATTGGCTTCACTTCCAAAGCAGCTAGGAATCCTTCTAAAACTACTTCCAATTTTAAATTTTGCAATTCTCTCCACAGCTTCATCGCCCTTCCCGCACCATCATATTCGCCACGTAGCTCTTGCGACTTAAGGCATCGCCTACTACATTTGCTTTTCCGGATGGTAATGAATTCCCATGTTATAATCCTTGATTAATTCCAACCATCTCCTTTGCCTCATATTGAGATCTGATTGAGTGAAAATATATTTCAAACTCTTATGGTCCGTATATATCTCACATCTATTTCAATGAGATAATGACGCCACAATTTCAAGGCATGCACCACGGCACCAATTCCAAGTCATGCGTAGGATAATTTCCTTCATGCGGTCTTAATCGCTTTGACGATATGCGACCACTTTACCCTCTTGCATCAATACGCATCCAAGACCTCGCTCTTGACGCATCACAAGATATATCGGCTGTTCAACATTAGGCAAAACCAACATCGGGCCAAGTGTTAAACGCTTTTTAATTCCTCAAAACTCTTATCACAATCAGCGCCCATGAAAATTTCTTTTCCTTTTCAATAACTGAGTAAGAGGTCTAGCAATCGTCGAAAATCCTTCTATGAACCGCGATAATATCCTCGCCATTCCTGTAAAACTTCGGACTTGAGTGACAGACTTTGGTTGCTCCTAATGCAACACTGCTTCCACTTTGCTTGGGTCGACAAAGAACTCCTTCGCAATCATGACATGACCGAGAAATTCCACCTTTTCCTTCCAAAAGTCGCATTTATCAATTTAGCATACAAATTGTTGCTCACGCAGCTTTTCCAACACTAGCCTCGGATGATTTGCGTGCTCGCTTCGGTCTTCGAATATACCAAAATATCATCTATGAACACAACAACAAACTTGTCCAAGTATTCCATGAAAATCTTATTCATCAAGTTCATGAAATAGGCCGGCGCATTGGTCAATCCAAAAGACATGACCGTGAACTCATAATGTCCGTATCTTGAAGAAAATGCGGTTTTGGAACATCTTCCGTCCGAATCTTTAGTTGATGATATCCTAACGAAGGTCTATCTTGGAGAAAACTCCACTCCTCTCAACTGGTCGAATGATCATCAATCCTTGGCAACGGATACTTATTCTTAATCGCACTTCATTAAGTGCACGGTAATCAATACACATTCTAAGGCTTCCATCCTTTTCCGACAAACAAAATCGGGCGCTCCCATGGCGGCGAACTTGGTCTTATAAAACCTTTCTAATAACTCGTCGATCCGCTTCTTCATCTCTACTAACTCATCGGTAGGCATCCGGAAGGTCTTTTGCTATTGGTGCTGTACTGTGTACTAACTCAATGACAAACTCGATGTCACGGTCTCGGCATTCCCGCGATCCTCCGAAATACATCCGATATTCTTTGACCACCGCACGCCCTCAATGCCGACGGCTTTCATGCTATTAACCATTAATTGACCTTGCGAACCGATGTCGCCTAATTCCACCTTTTCTCCTGTAGGGCTCTCAATGGATACAACCCTTCGACCACAATCCAATACCGTCTTATGCTTGGTTAACCAATCCATACCAAGGATAACATCTAAAACTTGGGCATCTAGAATAATTAAGTTCGCTAGAACTCTACCCGCTAATTATCGACTTTACCCCAAACATCCAATATTAGATCTTAACTCAGATCCTGGGGCTTGAACTAGCATCACACACTTGAGATTTTTCATGCTTAAACCATTTTTAGATGCAAAAGCTCGAGAGACAAACGAATGTGAAGCTCCTGAATCAAATAATATTGCAGGTACTGAGTTTACCAAAAACTTACCCAAGACGACGCCCGATGCTTCCCGGCTCCATCGGCGGTGATGTGGTTGACTCGCCTCGAATAGTAGCTTGAGGCGTCACTCCCGCTCGTCCGCCCTCGATTCGCTCCGTCATCGATGCCTTAGCGGTGTCGCTCCAAGGTTGAAACGCACCGGCGTGATTCCTCCTTTCGGGGACATCTATTAGCATAATGCCCCACTCATTGCAATCAGAGCACCTTCTCGCGCCGATCGCCGCACTCCTTGAGCATTGTTACCTTGGGCCGCGCCTCGATAACCTTGTCCCGATGGTCGCGGTGCAGTGTGTTGTTTGCTTGTTAACGACTTGTGGTTGGAACCTAGCAAACCGCTATGGGTCATCCTCATTCGTAGGTGGTTAGGGCGCCCACCGGTTAGTCATCAAGCGCTTGCGATTTTCCCCAAGCTCCTTGCGCTTATCCTCCGTAATCAAAGCCTTGTTTACCAATTCTTGGAAATCGGAAAAGTGTGGGTAATCACCCACTTGCAGCTCCTCGAGTTTAGTCCTTTCATGAAGCGGACTGTCTAGCCTTGTCCGTCGCTACATCTTCGTGAGCATAGCGTGCTAATCGGTGAATTTGTTCAAGTAATCACCACCGTTGGCCTCCTTGCTTAAGCGCCCAATTCTTCCTTTTCGTGTCCATCATTCCTCTCGTGCGTGGTAATCGCGAAAGGTCGCGAACTCTTCCCACGTGATTTCCATGGGTGCCTCATGAGTAGCACAAGAGTTCTCCCACCATTCTCGCAAACTGCTCCTCTAGCCGATGGGATGCGTAAAGAACCCTCTCATGCCCTTCACATTGTGTGATGTACAACTTCCTCTCAATGGTTCTCACCAATCATCCGCTTCCAAGGGGTTGACGTTGTTCGAGAATGTTGGCGGTCGGGTCCTCATGAAGTCCGACAACTTGGAGTAAGGACGAGGCCCGCCATTGTTGTTCTGCCAGTGGGTTGTTGATCGCAGCCATATTGGTCATCTCGCGCATCATAGTCCGATCAACCGAGTTTGCGCAGCGAGAAAAGCTCCCAAGTTCTCGCATATCCATCGGCGGTGCTTGCTGCGGTGGTACTCCTTCATTGGGATTGTTGCTCGAGCGTAGACCACTTCCTCAAGCCCCATTGTTGTCGCGAGTGTTCACCATCCGCTTGATTGCTTCTTGGGTTAGGAAAGATAGATGTAGCATAGATAAGATGCAAGAATTTCTAAGGCGGAAAACAGTTAAACCCAACTTAAATAATCTTTATTATTATTACTTGGTATGGTTGCTTACAATGCCTAAGGGCTTTGCAACACATAACGCACACTCAAGAAACAATTAAGAACCAACTAAACATGCAACTTTAACGCCTACTAAAAGGGTAAAGGCTAACTTAAAACGCGACTCAACACTCGAGTCTCAACACAACTCTAAGATCGACTCTCACTCATCCACCACCCGGCCGAGACTGATCCGGCATACATCGGGTGGGTGGGCATGGGTGCGAACCTATCCTCGGTGACCCTCTGCTGCTCCTCGTGCTCCACTCACGCTTCCGGTCTTCTTCTTCTTCTTCTTCGCGACCTCATCCGGCCCCGGACGACTTGGTCCGCTATTTCTCGGCACCGCAAGGCCTCCTCCACCGCCGATGACTCGGCGCTGCGTCGCGGTCTTTTGAAGCTCCCGCTCGCCACTCTCAACGCCTCACACGCTGTCTCCGCCTTGCGCAGTTGTCCTCAAGTGATCCTCCGGGCGTGGCGAACTCAAGAAGGTGTATCGCGAGAGCACACTCTCCTTCCACGATCCGTCGACGCCGCACGCCGCGACCGTCGGGTGAAGTCGAAATACGGTGTTGCGGCTCGTAGGCGTAGTCGTGGCGGATCCGTCGTGAGCAAGTCTAGCAGCCTCCCAACTCCACCTCGTAAGTGAACCTCCGGGCGGTGATGTGGATCGGTTCGTGGTCTCGCCGCACTCTCGAGCGAAGATGATCACTTGCGTAAGAACCCCGATGCACACCGCTGACGCCCAGCTGCTTCCTCGGTAGAGCGGACGATCAAAGCCTCCAATTACTTGAAGAACTCTCCACGGCTCCATGGCATAGCCACCTGTCTTGACTCAAGGATCGAAGATCGGCATCTATTCAAAACAAAATTTTGAATAAGATCTCCACTCAAACGGCAACGAAAAGAAGGTAATTTAGCAAGGATGAGAGTAGGAGGATGAGATAAGCCAAGAGTTTCATATTAGTCAATTTTAATGTTTTCTTTAGAAAATAATTTTGGACACTCCTAAGAGATACCAACTACCTAGGGCCAAGACCTATAGTCGGATGGCTCGATACCACCTCTGTCGGGACCGAATTTGCAATCCGACCCTCTCCGTATACCGCACTAGTCCAGATCACGCTAGTGCACACAGCTCAACATAGATGCTATCATAGTCACACACAAAAAATATAGCATAAACTTCATTAATTAATAATAACTGTTGTCTTACATGAATAATGCCTCACAGGGGCTTAAAAGAGTATCAATGAGAAGCAATGGAAATAGAATAAACGCGGTGGCGCTCCAGTTCGCCACAGTGCAACCGACGAGGCTCGGACCTAAGCATTCGTGATCCAAATAATCCTCATCCATGATCGTAGATTCTTCCTCTTCTCAAGTTGTTGTTGATGGGTGAGTACATAAAGCACTCAACAAGTTGTGCAAAATAATGCAAGTCTAATATTCTATATGTTTGGCTTAATCCAAAGGAATGGCTAGTAAGGGTATTTTTGCAATAAAGCAAAGATTTAACAAGAATACAATAAATAGATTGGAAAGCAAGAAAACAAATACAAGAATTAATAAATTCAAGATTTCAAATACACCAAGTTTCCAATCCTAAATTAATTTTCCACTTTCCATGGCACCTTGCCATCCCAACAAGTTTTTGTTTAACAAAAGTCTAACCCTTAACTGTAATTCCGAGCATTGCCCAATACCGTGAGCACGGCTATTCGAATAGATTGTACACTCTGCAGAGGTTATGCACTTTACCCACACGATACAACCAAACACCACCAAGGCGAGTGATCATAACAAAGCCTTTACAATGCTACACCTAGACCCAAGATCGCCGCTAAGGTTTCAACATCAAGGGTTAAACCACCACAACAGGCCCCCTCTTGCGCCATGTGAGTTAAACCGTAACCGGGACTCACTATTCACCACGATAAGATCAAATCTAGGTTTCACAATTTATTCAGCTAGGCTGTCCCATTCCAGACATGTGGTTGCAAGAGAGACTCAGGCCAAAGGCTTGCAAGGTTAAGTCCTTAAGGTGATTAAGGCAAGACTTCCACATACCCCTGCCAAACCTGGCCCACCTTGGCACACTGCCCTTGCCACTTGCCTCAATCTAAAATCATTACCACCCCAGTTGATTACCAAGCACCACATGCCATCAACATTTCAATCCCGATGTGTGACCTCCTCGCCACGACAACTTGATATCATTGTGTGACAACACATGACACACCAATTCATAAACATTGTTCCATATTCCATTAGTCAAGATTAAGTATCGACATTCGGACACATGTGATGACGTGGCATGGCCAAGCAATCTTGATCCTCCTGGGCGGTGGCGAACTCAGGAGCAAACTCGATTACAGCTTATTTAGAGCTTGAACTGAGCTTGAATCGAGCTTAGAACGGACCGTCGAGCAGCTCGTGAGCTTCGATCTTTTTTTACTACCCTAGTTGGGATGCATGTGTCAAAATACCAAAGGGTGCAGGGCTAGTATACAGTACTGTTTTATATATGACGTTGAAGCTTTTAGATACGTTAATAGATACAATGGATTGTGGGATGCCCTAAGTTCTGTTCTTACTTTCTATACGTAGCGCCATGCATCCCAGAGATGCTTGCATGGGAGGGAGTCTTAGATGAGTATGCACATGTATTTAATGATGTGTTGGCATTCTCTCTCTTTTAAGTATTTTGTACTGGAGACGCTCATACGCTTAATTAAGGTACACAAAAGATGTACTACCTTTGGTCAAAAATAGTTATTATTTTGGACATCGACACTGCCTTCAAAACACAATTTTGACTACTCATTTCTATTATAATACACACTACTACAGAAAGACTTATATTAGATGCTTCAACATACACGGTTAAAAAAATTGTATGTGATAAAGAACATCACTAATGGTTCTATATCGAAACCGTCAGTGAGGTAATCACAGATGGTACTCTTCATAAACCGTCAGTGATATACATCAATATCACAGACAGTTTTAAATACAAAATGTCTGTGATAATTTCATATCATAGACGGTTCTAACTACAAACCGTCCGTGATATGAATTCAGACCACAATATAAAAATACGATAGAGGTTCGTAGCGCAGACCCATGCGTTTTATCTCTCGCAAACCCTAGCCCCTCGGCAATCCAACTCCTAGGCGAACTACTCCCCGGCAAACTCCTCCCTAGAGACCTCCTCTTCGATTGGAATCCTCCTCACCGGCGACCTCCTCCTCGATCGGCATCCTCCTTCGTGGGGGCGACGACGGCCATCCCGCGAGCACGAGGCCGTGGGGGCGACGTTCGACGACCATCCCGACCACGAGCACCTTCTCCATGGGCGACCTGCTCCTCCTCCCCGTCGGCGACCTCCTCCCCGTCGGTGTTGGTTTCTCTTCCTATTCTTGCTTTGTTGGTTTAGATGATGGTAGTACTCAGCTATAGCAGAGCAGAAACATGGAGAACTAGGGACGCTCCAATCCTAATTTGTTGATATTGACATATTATTTTGAGATGTTATTCCTGAACGCTATGACTATGTGTTTAATACAAACTGTAAATTACATCATACATGACTTTATACGAGATATAAAACCATCTATGTATTTTAGATAATGAAGTGTATGCTGATGTTTTGCATTTTAGGGATAGAGTAATGTGTATGATGTTTATTGGAATGTTTATTTGTGTGCTTTTAGAGAAAAAGTACTGACATATATTTGTGTATGAATCAAGAATCAAGGACAAAATACCATATGCATATTCTCATTCGGAGATGAAGATGAAATGAAAAATAAATCAGAGCATGACAAATTTCAGGACGAACTGTTCATGGAATTGAATTTTGCGTTGGAATCCATCAACATTAGAATAAGAAAGGAGATGAAAGTGCTACAAATGTTCATATTTTAAGACCTCATCAGATAAGCTGTTGCCTCAATGCATCTAGATGATTTGATATTCAATTGCAAAATCTATAACTGGTTGTGTCTTGTAAATGTCGTTGCATAAATATCTAAGGAGAATAAAATTTCGAACAACATATACTAATTATAGATATTCTGCCAAGAGAGTTAGGGGAAAAACATATCACAGAAGGTTCTATTTAAAAGTCATCTGTGATAATCTCATATCACAGATGGTTCTAATTAAAAATCGTATGTGATTACTTATCATCAGAGACGGTTTTATTCTAGAATCGTCTAAGATATTCCCTCATCACAGACGGTTCGTAGATAGAACCGTTTCTGATGTTAGTTTTTACTGATGGTTCAGAAACCGTATGTGATGTGCCTTACTTATCATTGACACAGATTTACAGACGGTTGACAAAACCGTCAGTGATGAGATTTTCGAACCGTTTGTGATGAGCTTTTCTGTATTAGTGATATTTATAAAACCCGATAATATTATAATATTATGAAAGTACCTTTGAAATAAATCTATATTATAATTTTCATGTATTTAATTTAACTATTTAAAAATATATTGATAGATAAAGATTCAAAAGTTTCAACGTACCTATCGAAGTGAGTATACTATAGTATGGTGTCTGTGGTATGAATATAGCCGCGTTCTTTGGCTGTGTTCTACGTATCAAGACCGATCACTTGGTTTATCCGCTGGTTGCTCCTAGGCTTTGTAACGTGAGATATTGTCTTTAGATGGTAGGTACTAGGTAGCATAGGAGGATTGGCACTGTGTCACCGTGTGTTTTGTCTTCTTGATCGGTCTTTTGGTTTTAATTGCCGGACCATGAACACTTCTGTTGTTGACTTGTTTGTTTCATTTTCAACAAAATGGAGCCTAGGTGTTGAGCCCTGTGTTTCTAAAAATATTAATGGTTAATGAGAAAATAATTAATACAGCACGTAGCTATGTTTTGGTGACATGAAAGTGATGTTCTCATATAATATATATATATATATATATATATATATATATATATATATATATATATATATATATATATATGCTGTAGATCACTCATGCTCGAGAAGCTAGAGGTATGTCCAGCTAGGTTCAAAATCTCGTCGAGATTTTAAAAATCTCAAGGCTATGGGATATAAAAAATTAAAAATTAGGGTTTGCTACAGTGATTACGGTAAATTTCGACAAAAAACTCTGCGTTTTGGACTGTATTTCTTACCAACTTTTTTGTTGAGAATTGTAATGCCTTTTTATAAGGAATACATGTGAAAAGGTTTGCAAAAACATATATATACAAATTATGTAACAGTTTTCCAAGGTTTCATAAGTTTCATGAGGTTCAGTGCTAAGTTTCATAACGTTTCACAGCTAAGTTTCATAACGTTTCACAGCTAAGTTTCATAAGGTTTCGTAATGTTCATCGTCACAATTTAGTCTTATGAGGTTTCATAACGTTCCAAGTCTATATTTCAAAAGTTTTCAATAAGTTTCCTTCGCTATGTTTTATTAGGTTTCCAAAAGTTTCATGAGATTCGTGACTAAATTTCATTAGGTTTTATAGTGTTTCATGATGTTTCACGAATAAGTTTCATGATATTTCACAGATAAGTTTTATTAGGTTTCATAGTGTTACATCAATGTAATTTAGTTTACTTAGCTCTTTGCACCCATCCCTATCTCGCCTCCTCTTTGTTGTTTTATGTGAGTTTCAAGATGTCTCAATCACAACTTTATAAGTTTCATGAAGTTTCATGAATTTTATTAAGTTTCGGCCTTATATGATGTATTTTGGTCTAAATCCTAAATTCTAACTTGGATTTTAGCCTTAAATTGTATTTCGACCTAAACCCTAACTTGAGAATTTTATGTGCAAATACTTAGTATTTTGCTTTCAAACAGATAGGAAATGTAGATTAATGCTTGCATGAATTTTTCATATTCTTTTCCAATTTTTCTAGCCTCGGAAGACCATTTCATAGGGGGTGGAAAATCACAAACATTTTGGCTAATTTCGATCGAAATTTTGATTTTACTGGTTTCAAATTTATCGGATTTCAAATTTGCCTTTTGAATTTCATCCTGATTTCGACCAAAATTATGAAATCTCGTAATTCGGATTTCGGCCAACTCCGAGATGTCGTTCGAAAATGAAATTTGAAACCTTGTGTCCAGTAGTCACTACTACAGAAAAGTTCATCACAGACTGTTCGAAACCGTCTTCACAAACGGTTTTTCGAACCGTCTGTAACCATGTGTCAGTGATGTCATGGCATATCACAGACGGTTTCCAAACCGTCTGTGATATGCGACATCATAGACGGTTTCTAATTAGGATCGTCTGTGATATACGACATCACAGACGGTTCCTAATTAAGACCATTTGTGAAAATACCTATCATAGGCGGTTCATAGTAAGAACCGTCTGTGATAACAAATTATCACAGAAGGTTTTTACTAAGAACCGTCTATGATAACAAACTATCACAGACAGTTTTTACTATGAACCGCCTGTGATGTTACTTTTGGAAACAAAAAAATATCATCACGTACATATGATATTTCTGTGATCCAGTTGCTCTGTGCTAGTTCAGGCATAATGGAAGAGCTATTGGATCTGAGATTATCCCATGTCCCTGCTCTGAAGAACTTGAAAGCGAAAAATCGACGAAAAAACTTCGGAGACCGTTTTGAGACCCTAAACAACGTTTTTTGGCGATCGACGTTTTTTTCGGAGTCTCACGTAGAACTTCTGATGTAGCCCTCTAACTTGGACGATTCGAACACCACAATTACCTAACATATGGACGACGGTATGCTCTAGTTGCGACCGGAGTAGAGGAAGAGGAGAGGAGTGAAAATGAGATGAGAAGAGGAAGTGGAGAAGAAAACAGGAATATGAGAGGAGTGGAAGAGAAGTGAGAAGAGAGAAGAGAGAAGAGGAGAGGAGAGCAGGAGAAGTGAGAAGAAAGCAGCAGGAGAAGAGCCGCGGGCTGTTATTTTAAAGGAATTTGAAAATGAGACGAGCGGAAAATTCAAATTTGGTGAAAGCGGAAAAGTTGAAATATTATCACAGACGGTTCTACTCATAAACCGTCAATGATTTACATAGAATCCCAGACGGTTTTAGAATAAAACCGTATAGGATAATACATGTTATCACAAACGGTTTTTGTTTAAAACCGTCTGTGATAGCATCATTGACGGTTTGGTACAAAAACCGTTTGTGATATTGCTGTATATCACTGACAATTTATGAAGAGTACCGTTTGTGATGATGTCACTAGCAGTTGCACTATAGAACCGTCAGTGATGTTCCTCATCATAGACGGTTTTTCAAAACTATCTGTGATGAGGCGTCTGATATATGCCTTTCTGTAGTAGTGAGTACCAACTTAACCTTTGTTTGGAATGCAGAAATTTCGATAGTAGATTTTTATAGATATTGAATTGTTTTCTATTAAATATGTTTGTGAAGGGAATTACTAATTTGTGGGTGCTGTTACCAAATCTTTGGTAAGGTCATCTTCTACTTGTGATAAATGGCATCACCTCCTTCCTTCTCTCACTTTTCTTCCACCTTAGAGACTCTCTCCTTGTAATAAGTGGCAGCACCTCCTTCATCCCATTTCCTCCTCCATTCCCTTCCCTCAAAATCAACATAGTTTTGTATTACAAATTTTCCCATCACATTTTCGAAAATAAGTATTTTTAACAACTTTAAAAGTTTTTTAAGTGAAGCTTTTTGAACCGAAAGTTTGTTGAACAGAAACTCTTCGAACCGAAAGTTTGTTGAATATAAAGTTTTTTGAGTTCAAACTTTTCGATTTGAATTTTTTCGAGTTGGAGCTTTGTAATTTAAAAATTTGGATTTAAAATTTTTTGAGTTGAAACTTTCCGAATTGAATTTTTTTGAGTTGATTTAAATCAAAACTTTTTGAACCAAAAATTTTTAATTGAAAGTTTTTTGGGGTGAAAATTTTCAATTTGATTTTTTTTGAGTTGAAACTTTCTATTTAAAATATTTCGAGTTGAAACTTTTCAATTTGAAATTTTTCGAGTTGAAACTTTCTAATTTGAGAATTTTTTATTTAAGATTTTTGAGTTGAAACTTTCTAATTTGAAATTTTGCGGTTTAAAATTTTTCAAGCTGAAACTTTCTAATTTGAATTTTTTTAGTTGAAACTTTTTATTTTGAAAATTTTCCATTAAAATTTTTTCGAGTTGAAAATTTTGAGTTCAATTTTTTCGAGTTGAAACTTGCTATTTCAAATTTAAAATATTTTAATTTTGAATTTTTGTGTCATAGATGGAATAAGGGAGGTGGGAGAATTGAGTAGGGAAGAGGGAAATGTGGAGGTGTACAGAGAAGATGACACATAACATCATAAAATAGAGTCCAGTTTGAGGTTTCTAATGTGAAACTCTTGTCGTCTAGAAGTTTGTCCGCTACACGTAGGTTTCTAACGATGGTTGCTAGCTCGCACAAGATTAGAATCCCAGCTAGCTATATATCGAGAGAGAGTTTACATTAATTCATTAGTCTAAATGGGCAAGTTGTCTAAGTATGGAGAAGAGAGACTTGGAGTGAAATTTACTTATTTGATAAATTTATCATCTTTTCTTTGATCAGAAACTATATTTTTTCGATCTTATAGAAGATGCAACCGGATCACCTTGCACAAATATTGCAAAGATGTTAAAGAAAATTTGTGCAAACTGTTCTTTTGCAAACAATGAAGCAACTAATTGAAGTTTTCGGGGAAAACTTTGCTAATCTAGCCGTTTCTAAATTCCTCTTCTCTTTTACCATGTTTAGAGTTCCATCAATTCTGCGAGTGAACAAGCATGCATGCATGCAGCTGGCCAGGGACCTAGTGTATAACGTAGATCAGTGGTAACTGCCTGTAGGGTGGGCCAAGAAGCTATACTAATGTGGACCAGAAATGAGATCAATTAAGGTAGCTTTTCCATTAAGTCAAATATGTGCGCAAAGAGCAACTAGCTTTTCTTGTAAAGGACATACACATCTTTATCTCAAGGTCAGACAAAGCCAAAAAAAAGTAGACATCGATCATGGGCATGCCAAGAATTAAGCACTTGTAAGAGCCCAACTGATTTGGTTTTGGTTTTGGTTTTGGCAAGTTGTACAAGTCACGCTAAGATCAGTCACTAGCTAGTTTCGTAGATCGATCGTCGGTCGATATATATAATTTTGTACGTTCCTTCAAAGTAAACCCGGCCCGAAAAGGAACATGCATGCAAGAACGAATGGTTCACAAGTTTGGGTAAAGCTTTGGACTTCTTTGCTTGACAAATACAGAGGCCACGTCGGAGATAAGTTTTCAAGAGCATGGCATATTGGCGTATTATTCTCTTCTACAATTGAATATATCTATAATCTTTAGGGAATCATAACCAGGCTTGGAGTCTGGATGAGCCCAACGGCTTCCTCCTAAACATCCCAAAGAGATGTTCTTATACATTCAATCCGGAAAACCCCTGCGAGGAAACGCAACGCCAACCCGTTTATCCCTATTTGCAGACGATGCGTTTATCTTTCTTAACCCGGACAGGGAAGAGCTAGAGGCAACCTTTGCCATCTTGAGATCCTTCGGAGAAGCGATCGGGCTTCGAGTCAACATGCAGAAGAGCACTATAGCCACAATCAGCTGTGATAGCCTAAACCTTCAAAACATCTTGCAGCCCTTTCACAGACAAATATCGACTTTCCCCATCAAATACTTGGGCATGCCGTTGGCCCTTACCCGTCTGTGTCACGCCGATCTCCAGCACATCACAAATAAAGTTGCGCGACGACTGGCGGGCTGGCAAGCAAACCTCCTCACCATGGGAGGACGCCTCACCTTGGTAAAGTCGGTGCTGTTCTCACTCCCGATCTACCTGTTGACTGCAGTCAAGGTGCCAAAAAAATTCATTTCAGACTTTGACAAACTCAGAAGGTGATTCCTATGGGCGGGCAATCATGATTTCCATGCCGGTAACTGTAAAGTACGCTGGGCAACAGTCTACCGCCCCGTCTTAAGGGGGGGCTAGGGATCCTCGACCTGCACAGGTTCGCCAGAGTACCCCGCCTACGCTGGCTATGGCTCCAATGGACGGCTCCACACAGACCATGGATTGGAACGCCGATCCCATGCGACCAGACCGATCGACGACTCTTTTCTGCGGCAACCAGGATTACTATCGGAAACGGCCGGACGACATCCTTTTGGACTGACAGATGGCTTCATGGCTATGCGCCATCGCAGTTGACGCCATCCCTCTTCAAGCACTCCAGACGAAAAGCTAGATCGGTTGCGAACGCCTTGCAAAACAACAACTGGATTCGGGATATTAGGCAAAACCTAACGGTCCATCTTCTATCTGAATATGTCAACCTATGGCTGCAACTACAGTCGGTCTCCCTGCACCCGCAAGTTCAAGACAGCATAATATGGACACAAAGCCCCTCTGGTGTATACACGGCCTCCTCGGTGTATCATATGCAGTTTGCAGGAAGCACCTTCTCATCCCTCCGTACCATCGTCTGGTCAGCATGGGGACCGGTGCGCTGCAAAGTTTTGTTTTGGTTGGCGCTCCAAGACCGGCTATGGACCGCAGCGTTTGCAACGATGGGATTGGCCCAACCACCATTTTTGCCAGATGTGCTACCGAAACTTGGAAACTGTCTTTCACCTATTTGTAGAATGTCCCCATGCACAACACTTATGGGCTACAGTTGCACGGTGGCTCAGAACACCGTCCCTTCTACCGGAGCGATGGGATCCGGCTGCCGACCTACAACAATGGTGCCTGCACCAGTTAAACCGACAGGACGGGCTTCAGAAGGGTATCAAAACCATCGTTGTTCTAATTTGTTGGCTGGTGGAGAGAGTGAAATAATAGAGTCTTTAGGACTATATGTAAATCGACCGACGAAATCGTCCAATCTATCAAAGATGAGGCCGCAGGCTGGATCTCCACGGGAGCAAAGGATCTGAAAAAGCTCGTCCAACGACATAGTTGATTTCTTTTCATTCTTTCCTTCTTTCTTCGTTTCTTCTTTTCTACCCCTTCCCCTTCCTCTTGTATCTCTGACCGATGGTGCAGCCTGTTGCACCGTTGTGTCTTGTTTTTTTCCTATCCTACTTATCTTGTATATTCAATCGTAAGTAACGCCAGCGATGGACGTATATATGCTAGTGGTAACCCGACGACTATTTTTCCTTGGTTCCACCTGTGATTGTAACGTTGTGTGGCATAATGCTATGCATCGATATATACAGTATATGATTACCTAAACACTGCAGGTACATGTACGTACCATCCAATCGATAGTTTATTGTGAAGTTCCTACGAACGGGAACCAAGAGAATCTCTTGGTAGAGTGACGGAGTAGTTGATATATGACTCCACTTAACATAGTTCAAATTCTACTGTCCACATTTATGCACACCCCGCTATTTCGCCTCGGCCTGCTCCAACCAAGCTGAGCCCACCTCTAGGTTCCCCATGTCGAAGCCATACCCATGCGCCCGTCGATTCAACCCTGCCTTCATTGGAGTGTATCACCGCCAACACAATCGCACTACAGTTCCAATCACTTTCAGCCCTTTCTCCGGCCGTCGAGTGCCATGTGCCACATCTTGCACTCTACCGGCCACCACCGCCACATTGAGCCCGCCCGCAATGCTCCCTGGCATGGCAGCACTGCCACACCCCTGCCCATTGTGCCTCCAGCGGATGAGGGATCTCGGGATGTTGGGGCAAGGTTTTAAATTTCGTCCCTGGTCGGATCGCGAAATTTCGAAAATATTTCGGGCGAAATTTGAATTTGAAAATTCAAATCCGGTCCATTCCGGAAATAAAAATCCGAAATTCGGCGAAAAAACCAGAAATTTCGGGTTTTTTTTGCACTGGCTGAAAAGTGGTCTAAACGTTATTGAAAAATTTTGAAATTTTTTTTAGAGGTTCCTAACACATTGATGATGTTATCACAAAAATTTCAGCTGATTATCACATCTAAGGAATTTTTGAAATTCGGAGAGTGGTACTATCCTGATAAAACACTGACCGACAAGTTTGATCCGAATGGAAAATGGTACAAATCAAGTTATAAACTATTGAATTTTTTTGAATGTTTATGATCCATAAATAATGTTCTCACAAAAATTTCAGCTGATTATCACAAGTGAGGAATTTTTAAAAATTTGGAGAGTGGCACTGTCCTGATAGATCATTGACCGACAAGTTTGATCCGAATGGAAAATGGTGCAAATGAAGTTAAAAACTGTTGAAATTATTTTTGCATGGTTATGATGTATCTATAATGCTCTAATAAAATTTTCAGATGATGATAAAAACAGTATGAAGTTTTAAAAATTCGAACAGTACTACTGCCCTGTTAAAAGGCTTACCGGCAAACTTGAACAAAATGAAAAATTATGTAAACCATAAATTTTTTTGAAAATTTTACAGAATGTTGATAAGGAAGTTATTAATATCCCATAAAAATGCTGATTCATGATCACACTCCAGTGAATTTATAAAATTCTTACAAGGCACAGTACCATTTATATTCTTTTCTTTTTGATTTTTGAAATATAATATAACAAACGAAGTTCAATGCTTACATAGATTTGATTGACCAAACAAACAAAGTTGAATTTCTTGAAAAAATTATATAATGGTATTGAGTCAATTATTAATCTCTCAAAAAAAATTTAGATCATAATCACACACAAGAAAATTTATAAAATTCTGACAATATAACTGTCCCAATTATGTTCATTTTGTTTTTGATTTTTTAAAGATAACAAATGAAGTTAAATTATTTTTAAAGTTTTTATGTATGATTATAAACTACTAAGGATAGTACCATAACATTTTCAGATTATTATCAAGCTTGTAAAATTTTATAAAAATCTGACAGTGTTTTTGCCAAAATTTTAAAATGTTTAAAAAATTCGTTTTTTCAACAAATTTTCATAGGAGATGACTTTCCTAAGGGTTATTGGACCTAATCCGGTCAAAACCGGCCCTAAAAGTTTCAAAACCGGCCAAAAAACACGAAACTTCACCCAAAAACCGAAATTTCGTGTTACTGTAGCAAATTCAATTTTTTTAAATTTTCTTTTTCGGCCGGTACTTTAGAATTGGGGGGGGGTCCGAAATCCAAAATTCCAGTGAAATTTCGCCGAATTTTGGAACCCTGTGTTGGGGTGGGTGTTCTTGAAGGTGGGTGGGTGTGGGTTGAGGGGGGGGGGGGGCGGGGATGAGTAGGAGACCGACGATCCAGTTGGGAAAAAGAGAGGACGATGGAGAAGAAAAAAGTAACAGTCAGGAGCAGTTTGGTCATTTCTAAAAAAAAAAGAGATAAGATTCAAGGCACTAATAGCGACTTGAACTAATAGGGTGACGAAAATGGCGTGAGAGGGCAATGAAATCTCATCTGGTGGCACATGAAGAAAGAGCACATTTTCAATGACATATCAGGGAAGTGATAAATTTACATAGAAAATCAGAAATTTTCTCTAAAAAGAGTTCCTACAAGTAAATCTCCTCTGAGTTTAGACTAGGGGTGAAAATGGATTGAATAATAGCTTTGTCATATTTATTTTCATATTTTTTCGTGGATATGGATACAAATATGGATACCCTAGAACAATCTCGAATATAAATATGGAGCGAATACGAATCAAAATCGAACATAATATTTCTCGAAACATGATAATTGTTTAAATTGTACGTACAAAATGAATAAAAAGACATAACTAGTTTATTTGATCAAACATTAGTGAATTCTTTGTAAAGGCCGAGGTTCCTTCCATAACTCCATGTATTGGTGTATATGTTAATGTATAATTAATGGGCTACTAAAGTATCATGTAAATAGACAAGGCTAAAATAGCGATATATGCAGCGGATATATACCCCTGAATATCCAAATAATTTAGACCTATATTTGTATTCGACTGATAGTAAGTTATCGAATCTGTATTTGTATTCGACTGATAATGAGGTATCCAATCTGTATTCTTTTTTTGTTCGATAGGACAAAATACGTGAGCTGACAGAATCTCTGTTTTCACGCTAGTCCTGGCCATACAGTCGTCGTTGACAATGTGCCCTTCCAAATTGCACCCCATCGGCAGTGCCCGCTCGTCAGCTGGTCCGTGCGCCGGCCGGGATGTCCACACAATGTCCGGATCAATAAAAACCAAGTTGTACGTGCAAGATCTGAGCAGAGGTTAAGGTTGCCCCGGCCCATTTCCTCGGCATGCACGCACGCACGCAAAAGCTTCAACAAAAGTTCGTCACGCTCCCTCGCCGCGCATGCACGCGTGGGAGGCCGCGCCGAAAAAAAGAAGAAGAGAGAGAAAGAAATCCAGGAGAGAGGCTCGCCCGCGCCCGCGGCGACGGCACGGCACGGTGCCGGCGCGCGGCCCGGATGCACGCACGGCCGGAGCACGATGCTCGGGTTTCCACCCCGGCGCGCGGCCTCGTCGCGCGCGAACCCGGCACGACCGCAGTGCGAGCGGCGACAGCGACTCGTCCACGCACGTTGAAAAAGAACATTCCTAGCTATGCTACAGGCTCTCTCTCAATCTCTCTTGTTTGGACACTGCTGTAACTTTTTAATGAAAAATCGTTTCCTAAATAGTTAATTTCTCTTTATAATAAATTGTAAGAACATATTCTATCCTGTTTTTTGTTTTAACTAATTATACGTAACTTTTACCCTACACTAAAAATTGCATAAAAACTTATCAATTCGAGAGTTTACTGGTTTTTTAAAAGGCAAAATGTCTCCAAAACCCCAAACTGCGCCCTAGTACGTGCCCAGTGGCTAGCTAGCTGACGGCCCACTCTATGCTGCAGTGAGAAGAACCTTCTTTACCTCTATCCTTTTGGAACGTGTTTTTTGCTCGTCTTTTCGAACAGGGTGGATCTCATGGTGATCTGCAGTGGTGGTCACTGGATGGCCCAGACTGAGGCCGGAATGGCGGAAATGGCAGTGATTTGCTCCTATATAAAAATCACGCTCCTACGGATCGATCGAGGTGAGCCAATTTGGGGGCGTATCCAGTGCATTCGGTGCACCAATGCATGCATCTTCGGTTGCAATTAATCAACGGTGATCGATCTGCAACTTTTGCTACGCATACTAAGCTTCCAAGAAATATGTGCAGCTAGCTAGAGTCCAGATCTTCTCCTTTTCGATCTTTTTCCTTTTAATCGATCGGATATATATATATATAGAGAGAGAGTCCAGATCTTCTCCTTTTCGATCTTTTTCCTTTTAATCGATCGGATATATATATGTATATATATGGCCCCATTCGTAACTACCTCTACATAGCTTTTGCTTAATAGAAAAACGAATAATTTGTTAAACCGGAGAATTCTGAACAGCTTCTCCTATAATCAAATTCAACACTACTCTATATACAATCAGAAGCTGTCTGAGGGGTGATTCTCGTGCTCTTCGCCCGAAGCCCGTCCGCCTCTCCGTCCGCCGCCCAAGCCTCCTCCACCGCCGTCCTCCTCCTCCGCCGTCCGAAGTAGCCGCACCCGGTCCACCGCCCTCCTTCTCCTCCATCCACCCCGATAATCTTGATTGCCGAACGATCAGGTTCTCTAGCCAGCAGATTCTTCAGGCAACCGCTTCTCTAAACAGCTGGCTATAATCCAGAATTTACACAATCATAAGCTGTCCCGAACTGAGCTTATATATAATTTTTTTGAAAACCAGCAATTGTCGAGGCATACATACCTATATGTATACATATGCATATACATATACATATACATATACATATACATATACATATACATATACATATACATATACATATACATATACATATGCATATACACATGTGTACACATACACACATGTATATATATTATACCTTTTACTCCGAGAGTAGTTACTCTCATATTTGAAATACCACTTAAACGAATTTGAAATACTCCTTTATTACTTTGGGTACACTTATATTCTAATTATAAGATACTCCAATATGAAACACATGAAAAAATTGCAAGGGAGTACATAGTTTTTAAGCATATTTTGCAAATACCTTCATATACACACATAAAAAGGAGTATGTCTAAAAAAATACACATACAATCTTTGAAAAAATGTAAATAACACCTAGCTAGTTGTTTGCACCAAAATTTGGCAGATAGGGTCAAAATCGGCAGTCCAAGATCAACAAGATATGATTGGATAATGGATCAAGATATTTAGAAACAAAAACAGGTTGTTAAGGAAAGCACCCTCCAAATAGAGGCCGATACGGATTCTATTCCTAACGTGTTGTACCGGAACTCTATCGGCCAATAGCTATAAAAGAGGTCTAGAGGTGATCAGAAAAGCTGCCCAGAGCCAACCAACCAATTCGCGTCTACTTTTCCGTCGACTAGGAGTAGTTCTTGTAATTTAGTCTTTGTAATTCGATCTTGATCAATAAAGTTGCGCATCGCCGATTGTTGATCTCCATCAATTACGCCCAGGTTTGATTTATTCTGATTTTGTTGCGCATCGCCTTCTTCAGAATCGATCTGCCTTTATCCTCTGATTAGCCTTAATCGGCTAGTTAGACTTATCCTGTTACTTTGATTTAATCGGCTTCAAGTTGATTGAGTCTAAGCCGATCGGTCGTCACGATCGGCTTTGAGTGAATTTCATATTTTTACCTTGTCGGTTACAGGTCAAATCGACTGGCACGCTCTAAACCCGGTGTTCGTCTGGTGTGTTGCTGTCAGAAACCCTACATCAAGTTTTTGACGCCATCACACTCTTGGAACGCCCGGTGGGACCGATGGCTTCATCAAGTAAAGAAATTCCGCCATCCGATCTCAACACAGAAGCTATAATCGTCCCCACGTTAGACGATTTAACGACGAGCAGCCGCAAGGAAATTGAAGATCGAAAAGTCGCTTTGGAGGAGATGATGCCGGGTTGTTACCAAAAACCCGGCGCGACATCACGCAATGACCGCTGCCGACGCCAATCCACTCGGCGATGCAGTGTCACCGACGGTTCGATAAGTCAATACCGCTCGCCAAGCCGAATTATCGGCTATGATAAATAAATCAGTGCACCATGCTATGATAAATCAATCATCGGCTCTCGTTGCGACACTTAAGCCGATGATCACGAATAGCGTGAAAACTATAGCTCGGAGTTAACATCATCCGGAGGTCCGCTTGACCCAATGCAAGCCCCCGCCAAGTTACTCGCTTTTTCAATAGCACAAAATACACAGAGTGCCTCAGTCGATCCTAAACCATCGGCTACAACTCCACTCCCCACTATGATGCCGACTCAACCTACCGTCATGCTACCACGAGATCCTCGGCCGAGTGGGGTAACACATTATCAGGCGTACAATGATGCCGCTAAACAAAACGTGTCGGCTACTTTGCCGCCGTCAACTCCGTTTAATATTTTCCCACAATCGGTCTCACAGCCGATTGAACAAATTAGGCACGTACAATACCAATAGCCGATTCTGCCCAGGAATCCGGTCCCTCATAAGGTGATAACCTACGCAGAGCCCTTTGTCCCTGTACAAGAACCACTGGCTAGGAGGTACGACGGGTATGAGCAAAACCAACAAAATCTGTTGGCTCAGTCTAACCGACAGCCCGAGTTTGCACTCGGGGGGCAGAATACTAGTCATTGGCAGAGCCCCGATATCTTGTCGGCTAACAACATTAATTGGGCTAACCAAATTTCTGCCGTGTTGGTAGATCAATTCGGCTTACAGCCAAAAGGTAGAGTCATTGGATATAGAAAGCCTTATCCGGATTATATAGATCGTATGCAATATCCACATAATTTTAAAGTTCCAGATTTTGCTAAATTTTACGATTGATTCGTCACGACCTTAGAGCACGCTCGGACGCTTTATCGCTCAAGTGTGGCGAGGCAATTTCGATCAAGACGGCTAAAAATTAGATTATTCCCCTTGTCTTTATCGGGAGCTGCTTTCACTTGGTTTATTAGTTTACCTCCAAATTCGATTCATTTTTGGAACGATTTGGAAAGCCGATTCCATGAGTACTTTTTCTCCGGCAGTCTAGAACTCCGGATTTCAGATCTAAGTTCTGTCCAACAGAAGACCGGGGAATCGGTAAATGATTATATTAAGAGATTCAGAGAAGTGAGAAATAGATGTTTTAGTGTTATCCTGCCTGATAATCAGTTGGCCGATTTAGCTTTCCAGGGGCTGATACCCCCATTAAGAGAAAAATTCAGTGGGCAGGAATTCACCAATTTAAGTCATCTCCTACAACGAGTATCAGCTCAAGAAAGCCGTTTCTCCAACGAAAAGGGCTTCAAACATGAATTCAAGAATTACAAAGACAAGATACAATCGGCTATAGAGGATGACCAACTAAAATTTGCAGAAGAGCCGACGATGCAGCTGGACGCTGATCCTTTTCCAATTAACATGGTCCATTGCTCCAAAAAGAAGGAAAAGCCGACACAAGATGCAGAGCCTAAGGATCAAATTCATATATCATCGGCTATAAAAATGACGCGTCAAGCCGATGTACAATCAAATTATGATGTCAATAAGACACTCATGATTACTGTTGGCTACATACAAATAAAAGCCGACCGTGAAGGAATTTTTTTTAAAACAATCACACCAAAGGGTTATCAAGCTGAGAGAGCATTGCCACTACGTAAGCCGATACAGAAGTCGAAGCCCACTTTTTCCCAACTACTAGCAAAATATGAAAGAAGGAATGAAAGGCCACGACGAAGTCCTCCACATCGACCGGTTAATGAATATCGGCCAAGCGGCCCTGAAAGAGCTCACCAACGGTGCCCTTTTTGGCAATTTTGTTGGAAGAGGGGATTAGTTTTGCCATCACCAAACACATGTCCGATGCAGTATTACTCATGTCAAGGTGATAAGCAGCGATGATCGGCTAAAGATAGAATTTCTAAGTCGACCATAAGTCAGAAACAAGACCAAGATGAAGGGTCTAACACTGCAGCTAGTATGGATCTGTTAGGAAAAATATGTAAGTCGATCGAACCAAAGCCGAGATGGTGTCCTCCAGGTTTAAGCCGATCACAAAGAAGAAGACTTGAGCGGCTAAGGACCCAAGAGATGAGGGAAGCTGAACAAGAAAAACAAAAGGATAAAACTTTTAATGAGCTTCATCCGATTAAGATTGCGAGAAAAAGTGGAGGAAGAAAAACCGGATTCGCCAATGATTTTTGTTCGACGGCCGATCTAGTCCGGAAAATCATACCACCCGTCACCGTGTCGGCGTTTTGAGAGCCAAGCAAGTAAATTTGTAAGTCTAGGGTCGCGTTCCACTCCTCGAATGGTTAGACTCGTGAGTCCAAGATGTATACCGTTCTGGTGAAGGTCCCTACCCGATTCGTGTGTGGTGGTGTTGTATTACTCTTGGTATGTGATGATCGCACAAAGTTTTACAAGCGAGAATGCCAATGGCTTAGCGAGAGGGTTTGATAGCGCTCTCTCCTTTCTTGTTCTTGCTCGTTGCCCCACTGAATCGTTCAAATTACCGCCTCCTTTTATACGTAAGGAAGGTGTTACATCGAGTTAGAGGAAAAGCAAGGCGACCACGCTAGGAGCTCGGTCCTTCGTCCCGTGGATCGGTCGCCACCGCCTTGCCCATGCCGGTTGGTAGCCTTGGTGGTCGTGGAGGTTAGGTATTTCGGGAAGCAGCGTACTTGCCTCTCCCGTGATCCTTGCGAACGCCGGCGCCGAGGTGCGTGACGTTGGTGCTGCCGGGAGGAGCGCGCGCCGTCTTTGTCGTGGATCGTTGATGGGGTGGAAGCTTTGTCTTCTGAATCACCGATCTTCTTGGGAAGGAGCCACCGCCCTTGTATAGTCGCTCGATTGACCTTATTCGGAGGGTGCGTGGCGGTAGGCGGTGAGGACGACACGCGCACTCGGCGCTTGTCACCTTGGTTTGGTTGAGTCGGAGATCCCGCCCGCCAAGATGGGGCTCGGAGCGCTTGGTTCGTCGGATTCGCTTCCCTGCTTGGTCGGGAGCGGATGCCTTGCGCGTCTCGCAGCGATTCGGTCGGCGGCGGCGGGCGGCGCGCTGGGGTATCCTTTTATTAGTATTCGTCGGTAGCCCCGAACTCCCAAGCGATTTGGTCATTCGGTTGGGGTTGAACTTGGACGAAAGTGGTGGCGGAACTCGTAGGTCGGTCCACCGATGATCCTAAGCGATTCGCGTCGTGCTGTGCTGGATCCGGCGGTTGTCCTGGAGTTTGGCCGGGGCATTTGAACCGCCGAGGGCTTTACTTGCCTCGTTGCGCATGCCGAGCATAGTTTGGCTACGCCGCTACCGCTCGTCTTCTTGATCGCCTCGGGTTTCGTGAAGGATGCTTCGCTTTTCACCACCGCATTTACTCGAGACGCTAGCCTCCCTTCGTCCGGATATATATATCTCACGCGCTGTAGCTTGCTTGAAGGGGACGAGCTTTTCTTTTGTTCTTTCAAATGGCTTCGAGACATCCTCTAGTCTTTAGCTTCGCGATGGCGCCACGGTGGAAGAAGAAGATCCTCCTGCCGAAGCTTTGGTGAGTTCGACCAGCGATGGACGAGCTCGGGGAGGAAGAAGCGCAGCCCGCGATACGTCGGTGGCGCTTGCCGAGGCCGCTCAAAGGCTCGAGGTGGTAAGGGAGCCCTTCGGAGGCGATGGCGCAAGGGCGCGATCGAAGTTAGTGCGGCGCGTTGATGTCGCTTGAACAGCGGCAGGCATCGGCGTGTTGCTTCAGCCGCGCTGGCGGTGTCCGTCGACCGAGCAAGGGCCTACCAAATGCGTCGGTGCCACCGATGCCGCACGGATGTTTGATAGGTTCTAGGCGTGGGTAGAGTCTGGGCTGGTGCGCGTGGCCACTCTTGTATCCGCTTCGCATCGTGTAAAGTTGTGTAAAGTTTGAGCTCATTGGCCTATAATGAAATTTTCTTTTCTTTATGAAAATGTCTGCGATGAGTTTGCTTTAATTTTAATCGTTGTGGATGGTGCCTCGGTCGGCGAGGATGACCAGATGCCTCTGTGAGGTTCGGTGTCCGAGTGCCTTGGTCTGGCAGGGCGGCACCGGATGCCTCTGTGAGGTTCGGGTGTCCGAGTGCCTTGGTCGGCAGGGCGACCGGATGCCTCGTGAGGTTCGTGTCCGAGTGCCTTGGTCGGCAGGGCGGCCGGATGCCTCTGTGAGGTTCGGTGTCCGAGTGCCTTGGCTCGGCCAGGATCACCGGATGCCTCTGTGAGGTTCGGGTGTCCGAGTGCCTTGGTCGGGCGGGGCGACCGGATGCCTCTGTGAGGTTACGGTGTCCGAGTGCCTTGGTCGGCGGGGCGGCCGGATGCCTCTGTGAGGTTCGGTGTCCGAGTGCTCGCGTTAACGTCGTAGCTAGACGGTGCCTTGGTCGGCAGGGACGACCGGATGCCTCTCGTGAGGTTCGGGTGTCCGAGTGCCTTGTCCGCAGGACGGCCGGATGCCTCGTGGAGGTTCGGGTGTCCGAAGTGCCTTGGTCGGCAGGGGCGACCGGATGCCTCCGTGAGGTTCGGGTGTCGAGTGCTCGCTTAACGTCGTGAGCTAGACGGTGCCTTGGTCTGCAGGGACGCCAGGATGCTTCGTGAGGTTCGGTGTCCGAGTGCCTTGGCTCTGGCAGGACGGCCCGGATGCCTCTGTGAGGTTCGGTGTCCGAGTGCTCGTTTAACGTCGTAGCTAGACGGTGCCTTGGTCGGCAGGACGACCGGATGCCTCTGTGAGGTTCTAGTGTCCGATCGCTTGGGCTCGGGACGGCCGGATGCCTCTGTGGTTCGGGTGTCCGAGTGCCTTGGTCGGCGGGACGACCGGATGCCTCTGTGAGGTTCGGTGTCCGGAGTGCCTTGGTCGGGGACGGCCCGGATGCCTGTGCGAGGTTGGTGTCCGAGTGCCTTGGCCGGCGGGACGATCGGATGCCTCTGTGAGGTTGGTGTCCGGAGTGCTCGCTTAACGCCGTAGCTGACAGCGCCTTGGTCTGCAGGGACGGCCGGATGCCTCTGTGAGGTTCGGGTGTCCGAGTGCCTTGGTCGGCGGGACGGCCGGATGCCTCGTGAGGTTCGGGTGTCCGAGTGCTCGCTTAACGTCGTAGCTAGGCGGTGCCTTGGTCGCAGGACGGCCGGATACCTCTGTGAGGTTCGGTGTCCGTCGTGCCTTGGTCGGCGGGGACGGCCGGATGCCTCTGTGAGGTTCGGGTGTCCGAGTGCCTTGGCCTACAGGACGACCGGATGCCTCGTGAGGTTCCGGTGTCCGAGTGCCTTGGTGGCGGGACGACGGATGCCTCGTGAGGTTCTCGGTGTCCGAGTGCCTTGGTCGGGGACGGCCGGATGCCTCTGTGAGGTTCGGGTGTCCGAGTGCCTTGGTCGGCGGGACGGCCGGATGCCTCTGTGAGGTTCGGTGTCAAGAGTGCCTTGGTCTGGCGGGACGGCCGGATGCCTCTGTGAGGTTCGGGTGTCCGAGTGCTCGTTTAACGTCGTAGCTAGACGGTGCCTTGGTCGGCAGGGCGGCCAGGATGCCTCTGTGAGGTTCGGGTGTCCGAGTGCCTTGGTCGGCGGGGCGGACCGATGCCTCTGAGGTTCGGTGTTCGAGTGCTCGCTTAACGTCGTAGCTAGACAGTGCCTTGAGTCGGCAAGGACGGCCCGGATGCCTCGTGAGGTTCGGTGTCCGGTGCCTTGGCTCGGCAAGGACGGCCGGATGCCTCTGTGAGGTTCGGGTGTCCGAGTGCTCGTTTAACATCGTAGCTAGACGTGAGTGCTCGCTTACCGTCGTAGCTGGGCGTGAGTGCTCGCTCTACCGTCGTAGCTGGGCGTGAGTGCTCGCTTCCGTCGTGGCCGGACGTGAGTGCTCGTTTACCGTCGTAGCCGGACGTGAGTGCTCGCTTACCGTCGTGGCCGGACGTGAGTGCTCGTTCTACCGTCAGAGCCGGACGTGGGGCATCCTTCTCGAGTCCTCGTCGGGCGAGGGTAGCGAGAGGAATGGCGCCGTCTATCCCACATGTATACCCCATCGCGCAGTGGGACACGGAGGGGATGGCGCGCGCGTTTACTGCGTTGGTTTGAGCGCCGTGCTCGTGGAGCTAATAGCGGGTAGTCCGAGTGGGTCCTGGAGGTCCGCCCAGGGGACCTTCGGCGGACGGTCCCAGTAGGGTGTCACTGCCTGCGTGGGCGACCCATAAAAACCTTTCTTTACTCAATCCGTATGGACTCTAGGTCGTCCGACCCAGAGACACTGGTAGGTTGCCGCTCATTGATGAGCTCCCTGAGAGTGTGAAGTATGGTCTCGGACGCAGTAGAGGTGATTAGGCGTCGTCGGACGAACTAACAGGGCCCACCGGGGCTCACCTCATACCCCCTTGCTCAAGTTTTGCTTGGGCGGCTTTATACCCATCTGTGGGATAGGCCTTTTGAACCCACACCTCCGAGGCCCACGCGCAAGCCACAAAGCTTTGCCGCCTTGGGGCGCAGCGGCCGATGGGCTTCAAGCGCGCCGAGCAACTGCTCGGCCTAAAGGCGGAGACCGAGAGGTTACGGACACGTTGTTCGGGCGGCGCCTTTATGGCCTTGGCGCTGACAAGACAGGATTAAAAGCGGAGTGGTATTGGAAACCTGGAGTTACCAGCCGGGCGCGGCGATGCGAGGGTGGTCGCGACGCTTACGCAATGACGGGCGCCTGCTGGCGGGCTCGTCGCCTCTCTATAAATACGCCTGGGTGCTTTCGAGTGGTCACGCTTTCTGCCCTTCGTCTCTCGCCTCAAACAAGAAGAGCACCAGAGAGCTAAGGAAAGAAAACCCCAAATTTCTTTCTCACCTTCGATCGTCTCCCTGTGAAGATGTCGTGGCGGAGTGCTCCACGCGAAGACAACCTGCGCGCTCGGCTTAGTGAAGAAGGGCTTCCTCATGCCGCAGGACCTTCCTACCGGAGGGTGCCGGCCAGGGCTACTTACCCGCGCCAGCGAGGGCGAGATCGTGGTGCCCGCCTCGTTCTTCGAGCGCTTTGGCTTTGCCACGCACGTCCGCTCGTCCGGGCTATTGTTTCATTACAAGGTGGAGGTGCACCATCTCAACCCTAATGGGGTCCTCCACATCGCCATCTTCATCACGCTGCGGCGGTTTCTTGAGGATCGAGCCGCGATCTGGCGTTGTGGAGGCACTTCTTCCGAGCAAGGCTCGAAGGATGGTCGCTTGGGCGCGCGGCGCCTGCAGGTGGCTCGCCCTCCAGCCTTCGCCCCGGTCGAGCACGGAGTACACAGGTAAAGCTGCCTCGTCTAACAAGGGTGGCGTTCGAATGGCTCTACGCTCAAACGTCGGCGACAGCGCTACTCGCTTCACCGAGAGCTTCCCATGGCGGAGCGGTGAACTGGGCGCCGAAAGAGGAAGAACAGGCCGCCACGATCGGGAGGCGGTCATCAGCTCAAAGGAGGAGGAGCTCACGGGGACGGTTGTGCGCGCTTTCATGGGGATGCGCAACCACTTGCACGTGACAGCCGCACCCTTCTGCTCAGATGCGGGTCGTCCCGACCAGGCGAGGATGGCGAACCAGTGGCGGCGGCTCGAGGTGGAGGCTCGGGTGGCGGCCACATGGGCGGCGCATGCTGGGCGCGGATGGCCACCCGAGCCATTCTCGGCTTTTCGCTTTTTCACGTGGAACCGTGTGAAATTCCTTCGCTTCTCTTTTCTTTGTCCTTTGCTTGACCGACATTCCCGCATCCTCTCGTGGGCTCATGGGGATGTCTTCCCAGCGCCGCCTCCTGGGATAAGGAAGCGCGGAGGCGCCCGGCGAGGACGGCAGAGGGTCGACTCCTCCCGCAAGCGCTTAAGGAGGAAAGGAGGAGGAAGAGTGAAGTAACGCCATGGCCAAGCGCTGCGAGAATGTGTCGAGAGACCACCGCCGTGGGGCGACCTCCAGCGACACGCGGAGTGCCTCCTGGCCACCCCTATGGTGGGTTTTTTCCGACACTGCCGATCATGGCGGCCCGAGCGTGGACTCGGCGGAGATGCGGCATCACGGGCCCGTGGCCACGGATCCTCAAAGGGGGTGATCTTGCGCTTGGCGATCGTCGCAGCTGTCTCGGTGGAGGTGGCTTCAGAGGCGACCATTGCCGACTGACTTCTGGCGGGGGCGGCAGAAGAGGGCTGCGCCACGCACCGCCGGCCTTGTAAGTGTATTATTATTTTATTTTTGGAGCATTTTCTTTTGGCAAAGCCGCGGCGACTCTTGAATCTTTGCAGCGCAACTGCGCCTATCTTGGGGTGATCGTGGGGCGTGCCACATCGGCCCGGCAAATGCGGCGCGGTGATTTCGTGACTTCGGTTGGGTCGTGAAGGTCGGCTGTCGAGGGCGCGATGCCGAGGGACAGAGCCCCACCCGGAGGTCGTGCCCGGAAGAATCTTCCGCCGCCTCCGGCGAGACCCCTCCGGGCAGCGTGATCGTCGTGCCGAGGATGAGACAATGGCGTTGCCGGTGATCGCGCCCGATCCGTGGCGGGCCGGCGGCGGAGGTGCCCACCCTCGTCGTCCTGGGGAGGTGCCGATCCGTGCCTCGGCGCGGTCGCCGAGGATTTCGAAGGTTGACCTCGTCACCCTTGCCCATGGTGCTTTGGGCGGTGTGGCCCCGCCCGACCCGCGAGCGGCGAGGCGCGGCCGTGTAATTCCGGTCGGGCATCATGGGTGAGCGGAGGAAGCGAGTGGGCCACCCTTCCG
Source organism: Otatea glauca (assembly GCA_036346275.1). Lineage (NCBI taxonomy): Eukaryota > Viridiplantae > Streptophyta > Magnoliopsida > Poales > Poaceae > Otatea > Otatea glauca. The sequence continues at coordinate 23,118,539 of CM070714.1, read as the reverse complement.
GCAAAGCGCACTGAGACTGGCCGAGATGAAAGGGCGATCCGTGAAGGTCTAGCCCTTGCTCAAGTCTTCCACTGGTATTTGGATATGATGGTCTGGGAGTCCACGATCGCCTGGTAGGTCGGTAGAAAAAGTTACGATTCGTTGCACATTTTGATAGTTCTTCCAAAATGGTTAATGAATATCGCCAGCGGCCTGAAAGAGCTCACCAACGGTGCCCTTTTTGGCAATTTTGTTGGAAGAGGATTAGCTTGCCATCACCAAACACATGTCCGATGCACGAGATTACTCATGTCAAGGTGATAAGCCGCGATGATCGGCTAAAGATAGAATTTCTAAGCCGACCATAAGTCGAAACAAGACCAAGATGAAGGGTCTAACACTGCAGCTAGTATGGATCTGGGTCATTAGGAAAAACTCACAGCGACAGTGCTATGTAAGTCGATCGAACCAAAGCCGAGATGGTGTCCTCCGTTATGCTTATCTTTGGTTATCTCGACGGACGCGAGAACCAAGTCGCGGTACCGAAGGATCGATCCTCGAACTTGGCGGTATGTGGTAAGCGCGGTCGGCGTGGTCCGCGGACTCGAACCGCGGAGCAGCTCGGCTACCAGCGCCTGCGAAATGCTTGAGCCGATCGAAGATCCGCGCTTGAGTCGATGGGCTCTGGCGCCCAATCGACACGGATGTTGAAGTCGTCCGCGAACTCGAAATTCCTTCCCGTGAACGTGTTCCGTTGTTCGGTGATGATGGAGTTTGGGACTCCAAACCTAAAAGCGATGTCGCGGAAGAAGATGGCGCTTATGCCGGCGTGGCGCTCACGACCGGCAGCCTCTATCACAAAGAAGAAATGTTGGTCGCGTCGAAGAGCAACCTAATGGCGTGAAGCTTTGTTTCAGTGGGGAGATGATGGCGACTCGCGCCCGCGCCATTCTTGGTGTAAGACCGTCGAAGTACATTGTCGATGCTCGGTCTTCGACCAGCAGTGGTGCACAGGCTTGATCCACTCGGCGGCGAAGTCGGCGAGCTGCGACTTGATCGCCGTCAGGGGCGTATATTATGCCATGGCGCTAAGCTCGGCGCCCATTTGGCTATCCTTCACGAGGCATCGCGATTGTGGATGATCTCGCCTGAGTGGGGGCGTGGTCACCACGCGGTGATGGCGTGTTGATCGAAGTAGTGAGCGAGTTTCCTCTTTGCGATGAGCACCGCGTGAGTAATCACCACTGTGGATCTCTTGGACTCGGAAAGTACCTCACGATGAAGTAGACCTGGCGTTGTACCTTGAGCTCACGGCCTTCTTCCTTCGCTCCACCACGACTTGAGCTCGTATAGTCACACACATTCTCCATTGCCCGTTCTTCTTTTACAAGTCTGAGGTTGGCTAGCCACTCGGGGGTGGCGCACCTTTTTCTGAACCACGCCGCCAAAGTTTGGCGATCTCCTCCCTATAACCCTCGCCTTTCCTCGTCGAGGCGGCGCGGCGTTGGCGGACGCTCAAGGAGTGCTCGGCGACCTCCTTTGGAATGCGCGAAGGCGGGGCGTGGCTCCGACCCGCCACGGTCTTGGTCGGATCCGAGGATCGGCCGTGACCTCCTCGTGTCCTCGGCGGTTGAAGGATCCCGCCCGATTTCTTTGGATTCGAGGGGCCGGACTTGGCATTCCTTCCCGAGCTTGTTGAATTCGTGACCACGGTAGGTACCTCCCGGTGTGGGGCGATCGATTATCAAAGGTGATCGGGAACTCCGACCACCAAGATATTGGGGGCGCCCGTGGCGGCGGTGTGGACCTCATGATGGCGAGCTTAGTCGGCGGCTGCCGGCGTAGCAGCGAGTCCTCCGAAGATCATGAGGCGGCCGTCGGGCTCGGGAACTCGTCGTCGCCTTCTTCTCCGCCGTTCGCGGGGCGCGGCGAGCTTCTCCTTTGCTTTGCGGCGTGGTGGGGGCGCTTAGAGAGATAGCGCCTCGGGACTTGCGATCCGGTGTTTGTGCGACGGAGAACCTATGATCGGGCATGGGCGTCCATCAATTTCTCAAGTGGTCGGGCGGCGGTCGGCGCCTGGCTGGCAAAATGGCGATACTGGTCTCACGGATCCGCTTCCGTGCGCTTGGCTCCGTATCAGGCGGTCGAGAAGACCTGTTGGGCGCCGGGCTCCTGCGGGCCTTTCCTCCTTCGAAAATAGCCCCTCGGCCTCCTGCGGGGCGTGGTTGATGGCGATGTCGAGAGTTCCTTGGTGGTCTGGGCTTGAGGCAATCCGGCTTGTGCACCAAGGCCTTGCGGGGAGGTGCCGTGATGAAGGCTCCACGACATCGGCGTCGGAGATGTCGGGTGAGCTCGTTACCTTAGCGGAAAACCGCGGATGTATCCGGAGGGTTCCACGGCAACTTGTTTGCGACCCCCGAATCGAGGAGTTTCGGGCGCTTGTAAGTAAGGGATCAAAGAGTCTTCCGGAACTTCGTGGGCGGAGGTTGGCAGTGGGAAAAGAAAGGCAGCAGTCCCTACTCCAGCGCGCCAAGCATCGTGGAGGCAAGAAAAAGTCGTAGTGTGCATCGGTTTGTCCAAGGTCAACGTGGGATCGTTAGGTCTTGATTGGCTAAAACTCAAATACGAATATATGAGTTGGCCGATTACCGACCTGAAAGCCAAATTAACTCGATGCAGTTAAAAATTTGGCTATGGTAAGAAAATATATGTTCAAGTCGATGATGAAAATTTTTGGAAGATAACATGTTATCTCTCAAAAATGGGGGGCAATGTTTGCACCAAAATTTGGCAGATAGGGTCAAAATCGGCAGTCCAAGATTAACAAGATACGATTGGATAACGGATCAAGATATTTGAAAACAAAAACAGGTTGTTAAGGAAAGCACCCTCCAAATAGAGGCCGATACGGATTCTATTCCTAACGTGTTGTACCAGAACTCTATCGGCCAATAGCTATAAAAGAGGTCTAGAGGTGATCAGAAAAGCTGCCCAGAGCCAACCAACCAATTCGCGTCTACTTTTCCATCGACTAGGAGTAGTTCTTGTAATTTAGTCTTTGTAATTCGATCTTGATCAATAAAGTTGCGCATCGCCGATTGTTGATCTCCATCAATTACGCCCAGGTTTGATTTATTCTGATTTTGTTGCGCATTGCCTTCTTTAGAATCGATCTGCCTTTATCCTCTGATTAGCCTTAATCGGCTAGTTAGACTTATCCTGTTACTTTGATTTAATCGGCTTCAAGCTGATTGAGTCTAAGCCGATCGATCGTCACGATCGGCTTTGAGTGAATTTCATATTTTTACCTTGTCGGTTACAGGTCAAATCGACTGCACGCTCTGAACCCGGTGTTCGTCTGGTGTGCTGCTGTCAGAAACCCTACATCAAGTTTTTGACGCCAATACTAGTCTTATATACTCGTATACTACACGTACATACCCTTCGCTGCACGAGATACTCCCTACGTTGTGAGATATGGCATAGACAAATTGAAATACATACGCACGCAAGAGATGATGACATGATAAACATGCATGATCGATTGGATTTGACATTTGCGCATATGTACGAGCGAATATTGTTCATATTTAGCCCCTCTGGATATCGATTTTTGCAAATCTTGCCCTCCAATGATTTTTTTTTTCAAATTAAAATAGCTTCCTCCCACACCGCGGAAGGTGCGACATGCGACACATATCTCATATCATGCCCGAGGAGTGCGAAGCTCCCTACCGTGCCCGGAGAGAGTGGGAAGGGCGGGCAAGCACCACTGCCACAGCCGAGCAGTGCGGAAGCTCTTGCTCCCGCGTTCGCGCGAGCTGCCACGGCACCGCGAGTTTCCGCGCTTGGTAGACGTGGTAGGGGACTGGGAGGGGGTCAAATTTATAAATGCATGTGTGATAGAGATAGATTTTAAAAAATAAGGTTTATGAGACTAGATAAGCGATGAATTCTGTACGAGCTAACTAGCTTTAATTTACATATCTTGCATGCAGGCACCGGACAGCAAAGTTGTACTAGTAATATCATCCACCCCTTCAGATATATGCGCCTTCAAAACATGGGAACCGCCTCATTTCACGCATGAAGATATAACTTTGGCCTAATCTCCATGCGCCTGAGATTGGTAAGAGAATAATTGTTGAAAGTTTTCTTTTGAAAGGAATTGTTGCAAGTTTTGACTGGTCGTCAATTGTTTGAAGCGTGGATATATAGATCGATCGAGATCGGAGATATAAATAGAGATGGAGATGGAGAGCGAAAACTTCGTACCAAACCTCGTCTCTGATCCAGGAATATATAATTCCATCATGTAGCTAGATATATAGGGTCAAACGACACACAGACTAATTAAGACTCTAGTGCTAGGGTCAAACCTCCTTGATGAAGCATCTAAAACATGTGAGGTCGACTAATATCCGCCGTGGTACTTAATTACTACTCTGATGGAGGCTTAGGCCCTGCTTATTTGGTTTAGACATTTTGGCTTTTGGCTTAAAGCTAGCTTTTTAGCTTAACAGGCTTTTAAACCGTGTGTTTTTAAGTCAAGACATGCTGTTTGACATCCTAGTTTTTTAATGGGTTGGATAGTGTAGCTTATTGCTAGAAAGATTGAAATACCCTTTAAGGTTGTAAGGACTTTTCTTATGTACTGATTTATCTAATACAAATGTTTCATACTTTTTTCACTGAATGTCGTATTAAAAAGCATAGATTAATCTTGAGATCAAACTTCATTCTGAGCATAATTATTTATAAACTCTGAATCTCTTACTACATGGCAATTTTGAACTCTTATCAGACTAAAAATAGAATAACAATTCCGAACTCTCGTCAAACTAAATAAAAACATATACTGAGAGGCTCGATGAGACGGATCTGGTCACCTCTTGCCGCGCCAGATCCGGCCGCCTCCCACCGTTCCACCTCGGGTCTGGCCGCCTCCACTCGTGTCACGCCGATCCGACCGCCTCCCACCATGCTACGGCCGGATCAGTTCGGCTCCACCTACGCCACGTCCGAACCCTGTAGCCTCCCACTGCTCCAAGCTTGGGTTCGGCTGCCTCAACCCATGTCGCGCCGGATCCGGATCGGTGGAGGAGGAAGGAGGTTGGGGACAGCGGAGGAGGGAGGAGGTCGGGGACGGTAGAGATCAGAGTGGTAGAGAGAGAAGCCATGTCGCACATGGGAGAGAGAGAGAAGATCAGAAGAAATGAGGAGATGGGAGAAGGATTCTTGAGTTTATATATGATGGTATTTGGTGGGTAATTGTTGAGACTTTCAGTAGAAAAGGGTTATTCATCCCAAAAAACCCAAAAAAGCACCTCTCACCTGGCTTTTAGCTTATAGTTATATGGAGGCTTTAGGCTTTTTTTAAGCCTGACTTAAAAGTCAGTCATTTATTTCGGTTTTGACTTTTCTGCTTTTAAACCAATAAAAAGCCGAAATAAATAGGGCTTAGTGTTATGCTACAAGCTAGAAATTAAGAATTGAGTGTTTGAGACGCTATAGCTATCTCGTGGCAGTAATACAGTAGGCATTGTTGTGACCATGGTTGTCAGGATCATGTGCCCACTACCAGAAATCGGATCTTTCATTACGGTTTTTAACTATGATAATACTGTGGGGCTATTAATTTTGATCTAGACCCGTGTAAGATCTTAATTAGGAATAAAACATATGAAATACTGGTAAAAAGTCAAACTCTAATTCGGGTGAATCCGAACCCTAACTCGCCGGAGAGCTACTGTAGCAGAAGATAAAAGATGGAGCACGAATGTTGGCGTAATCCAAAGGTGACAGATTTCGAGTATCCTCAACCCAAAAAAACACCTGAGTATTCCTTAACAATTTCCAAATTTAATTGTAAGTTGGGACCTGTAACATCAAGCTTGTCCACTTGGCATGAAACTTGTATGCACGCCCAAGCCATGTTTTCATCGATCGCACGCAGAGCACTACTTTTTAATCTACTTTAATTTAGAGATTGCTGGTATGGCACATGATTAGCTAGCTAGGTAAAGCGTGCAAATAAAGCTTCTTGTAACAACTATCAGCTTTGAAAATGGCTCTTCAAACTTTTAAATAAGGATGACGTTTGGCAACAAATCCTTATTAGGAAGTATTTGGGAAGTAAAACCCTTTCTCAAGTAGAAGGGAGGCCAAGGGACTCATTTTTGGGCAGGTTTAATGAAGGTTAAACATCACTTCTTTAGATTTGGGTCTTTCAATCTTCAGGATGGATCTCAAATACGTTTTTGGCAGGATACCTGGATTGGGAACAACCCCCTTAGTACACAGTACCCCCAACTTTATAACATTGTTAGGAAAAAACATGCCACGGTAGCTGAAGTAATAAGTTCTGAACCTTTTAATATGTCATTTCGTAGGACCATTACTGGAACAAATTTACATGTTGTGCAAGAGCTTATTACAAGGATTGCTACTATACATTTGTCATTAGAACGAGATACTTTTCGATGGAATCTTTATCAAAATGGACAATTTTCTGTTCAATTGATGTATGCAGCTTTAATGCATCACAATGTCTCAATTACAAATAAACAGCTTTGGCAGATTAAAGTACCTTTAAAAATAATTTTTTTCTATGGTACCTACGTCGAGGGGTGATTCTGACAAAGGATAACCTAAGTAAAAGAAATTGGACTGGCAGCAAACTTTGTTGTTTTTGTAACAATGAAGAAACTATACAACATCTCTTTTTTGACTGTCAATTTGCTCGTTTTGCATGGAGTATTATACAAGCGGTTTCTAATTTATCACCTCCTCGTAGTATAGCCTATATGTTTGGATCTTGGCTATTGGGGTTGGGAAAGGAAATAAAGGCCCAGTGTTTAGTTGGGGCTGCCGCTTTATGTTGGGCTATCTGGCTATGTCGAAATGATGTTAGCTTTGATAAGAAACAAATATCTAATCCATTGCAAGTTATTTATTTGTGCATCAATTGGTTGCGCTCATGGTCTGTGTTACAACGTCAGGAGGCTCGAGAAATGGTGTTAGTGGCATGTAGCTCTTTACAGGTCGTGGTTTGGGAACTCTTCATCGGCCATGGATGGAGGTTTAGAACAAGATTGTGTGCGGATTGAGAGTTTTTTTGTTAGTCCTTTTATGGCTTGTTCAAACCCTTTTCTTCATTTGATTGTCATTTGCTAAGTCTTTTTTTATGAGTCTCTTGATGACAACATTTTGGTTGTAACTTTGTAATAAATGATTGGCTGTGTGTATCTCAAGATGCAGAGACCGGAAGGTTAATATACTCTTCCATTATCTAAAAACAACTATCAGCATCAATTCTTCCCAGATTTGATCACTAAAAGGTAATTAATTTGCATGCATGCTGACGTACGTAGTGAGCATGCATGTAAGTTTAGACGCTAATTTGTAGTACGAGCTTTACATTAGTTGTGAAAGTGATAGTGATAACTTCCATTTGATATAGGTAATTAACTAGGTGATTCAAAGCATCGATCTGACCTAACTTATATTTATATACGCATACGTATGAGAATGTGCCTAAATGGAGCATATAATTGATGTTACTACAGGAGAAATATCCTGTAGATGTATTTTTATTGTATAGTAAAAACATACTTTTATGTCTCTATGATTTTAAAGGCATCTTTGGAGATGAATCTACGTGTACAGTATTGCTACTACTAAAGAGACACTGAAATGTCTTTACATTCTATGTAAGATATTTATACTCTCTAGCACACACTAGAGAATGAAAATATATTTTAAAAATATGTTGGAACCAATCCTAAAACTCAAGAGACCTTATGGATAAACAAGGAGCCCAACTAACCATCTCAACCTGATATCACAATTTGCCTATACTCATATTCTTATTAGTATTACACAATGTCTTAAACATCTAAAATAATATCTCTAGAGAATAAAAAGTACCTCAAATAATGTCTCTACAACATAAGGTCGAATTAATTAAGAAGTGTCTAAAAAATAACACTATATGATTTTTTAGACAATTTAAAAATACCTTAAAAAACAGCTCTATGGTCCACATTCCATGTCATTTATTCTGAATGTCTCAAAATAGTGTCTCTACGTTTAAGGCACGTTCTAAAATACCGCAAAATGTGTCTTTACAACATGTTATGGCAATTTATGGAGATAAATAAAAAAATATCTATAAGAAAATATCTCTATGTGAGGTTTTTGTTGTAGATATATTAATATAGCTAATCATATGTACTATCCTTGCTATGCATTAGCTGGAGGCACTACTATATTTGTACCAACATGTAATACTTTACATGAGTATATTTATTTCCCAGCACAACTATATGCAAAGAAATTATAATGCTGATGCAAAATTGCATAAATTTCTTAAGGGAAAAAAATGAAATATGGACTTAGCTAACTCCGATGCTTAATTAAGTATAGCTTGTAAATTTCCCATTAATTAATCGTCATAATTCTTATGTCTTACTACATCAGAAAGATTATTGTTCAGCTGCACAGAATTAATCATTGTCATATAGTACGAAAGGTGTCGTTCAGTTCACAGTAAGTGAGAGTATCTACACCCATACACAACACAGGGGCAGAGGCAGGCCTCGGGTCACCGGACTGTGGTCCGAGGTCTGACATGAAAAATCCATATAAAATCTGTTAAAACATTTAATAAAATTACAGATTAACCTAAAAGATGTGAGTTGGTGTGGCTTCACTCCGGTCTATACAAGACCGAATTAGCGAATGCATGTTGTTTTGTCCAACGCAAAACCTAAGAACACTAAAAAAAATGAAAAAAAGGACGAGAAGATTTGAAGTAATAATGACCTTGACTCTGATCTTGGAAGAATTGGGACTGAATTAGAAGTAGTACTAGAAAGTTGGTGTTTCGTTGGTTTCAAAACAAAGTTGGTATTTTGCTGATGTGACTTCATTCATATTGCAAGCTAGTATAGTTAGCCAGCTCATCATCACGATTCATGAGTAAAGGGAGGATACACCAAACTTAGATAAGGAAATTAATATTGGAGTATAATTATTTAGCATGGTCTTAATTAGTTTATTTGTGTCAAACAATACATAACGACTCGAAAGATTTGAATCATGATCAGCTTATGTCATGCAATTTCTCATCCAAATTTTTGTGGGCCAGTTGGATCAAGATATCCGTGCTTTGCTATATCTTTCTAAGAAACTATACACCAAGTCACCAAATTTAAAGGCTGGTATAATGTCATTTTCATTCGAATATGCCGTAATCTGGAAAGTTAACTTGGCCAGCAAAAGCAGAGAATTAACTCAGAACGTTGAACAAATTTAACCCGATTTTCTGGAGGTCTATATATCGTAGTTAAGTTTACTAGGCTTGATGCCATTGGATTTATATTTATTGTCCAAACTCATCTAAACTGCAAATGTGAGAGCAAACTCACAAACACATCCACACATAGCCACTCATGCCACCCCAAATTGGGTCCGAGTGTCTCACAAAGCTTCTTTTTTCGCATCCGCGTGTAGAAGATAAAGACAGTTAAGCTAGCAAGCATGCCAACATACAGTGGTTAGGCAGACTCACCGACATGTGAAGATTAAAAAAAATTGGCCGCATCATTGTTAATTTTATCGGTAAGTCCGAGGCTTTTTTTACTGTGCATGTGACAAAAGAACCAAAATTCGCTGAAGTCCGATCGCCGCATACGAGACAAGGCCCAGACATATGTAGTAATTTGCTTAGGTTTCTGTCCTTGCATCACCCAAAAGATTAAGCCATAGTTACTACATTTGGTTTTCTGGGTAGAAATGCGTACGTCCATTTGCACACACATGAAATTACGGAGGACAAGGACAAATCCGCAATCACACTAAGTGCAGGTACGTGCTTTCCGAGGGATGAGATGCACTCTAACATGTGCATATACCGCAAAACATGAAACCGAACCAATACTAGCTATGTACGAAGTCCGTCCCCTCACACTAGGACGCCGATGCCTTCATTTCTACTCTGTTCCCTAGACCTAGATTTGTAGTAGTGGAAACTTTTCGCCGTTGTGGATCAAACGACAAGAGGCTAGGAAAAGAAGAGCTAGTACACAGACGGCGACTTGCACATCACATGTAGGCAGTAGGCGCGCACACACACACCACCACCAGAGGACAGGCAAACGCCAATGGTCGTTAGATCTGTGCGATTCCGCATGTGAATTCCTCGTGACCGCCATGCGCATACATGTGTAGCTCTCCCCTAGCTCTATCTATATCCACCCTACTGTGCCGTGAAAGTTGCAAACTGACAGCCACGGCCCAACTATAACTGCTATGCGTTGTATCTTTGTGTTTTTCGGCCGATGCATTCCCCTTTCACGTACCACCAAGGATGGCATTCCCATCAGCTATAGGGTTGCTGTCTCACTTTGGAGTCGCCCGGTCTTGTTCAAGAGGACGAGCATGGATTGGCGTGGTGATTTCCTCGTCGACAGAAGAGAGACCGCATATATTTCGGTACATATATATGTAATCGTCGGTTTTGAACTAAAGATCGGGACCATAGAATCTATGGTTGTCTCTTTTGAGCGTTGATTTTTGTCCAGACGATGTCAATGTTGGTGAGGCGGTGATGCTACCGCAGTGCATACGAAAGCTAGTATCAGAGAGCTTTTTTTTTAAACGGCACGCCGTCGTTACATTATGATAGAAGAAAAAAGAACCAGAGTACATAGTATAAGAAACTTAGGTGCGGAGACTACACCCGAAAAACGGGATATGCGGGCAGTGGTAAGGTTTTAGAAGAAGAAGAAAAAGGATGGGACGGCTTCACTACGCCAAAACCTGCAATAGGTGACGGTCTATTTGTGACGGGTTTTTCCGAACCGTCACAAATATAATTATCAGTGGAGGTTCTATATTGAAAATAGCGGGAAGAATATCAGTGGCGGTTCTATCCTCGAACCGCCATCGATATCGGATGGCGGTTCGAGGATAGAACCGCCACGGATAATCAATAGAATCGATGGCGGTTGGAGGATAGCACGCCATCGATAGTTATCGATGACGGTTCTAGCCTCCAACCGCCATCGATAATGTATTGTTATCGATGGCGGTTCTATCCTCGAACCGCCATCGATAATTATTATCGATGGCGGTTCGAGGATAGAACCGCCACAGATAATGTTATCAGTGGCGGTTCTAGTTAAAAACCGCCACTGATAATATTGCCTATAAATAGGTGGTCAGTAGCAGCACTGGTCTTCTTCCTCCCGAGAGCAAACCAAAACTTCTAAATTTCAGATTTCGTTTTCTCCAATTCTTGTGTTTGTACTTTCTCTAGTTGTTCCTTGATGAGTTATTTTTTCTCCTCTCTTGATTTGTGTTAATCTTGTTGCAATTTAATTTTTAAACCAAGTTTAATTAGGGTTTACATGTAGATGAGATGAAAAGTTTAGATTTTGTTTATTTTTATTTAGCTACCATTTTGTAGTTGATGAATTTATTTACTAGCTAGGTTCATTAGATGATGTTGTGTTCCTTTTATAGATGATGAATTATGATTAAGCATATATTTAATATTAATTGCATTTTAAGTTAATTTGATACATGATGAATTTATTATCTAGCTCCTTTAGATGATAAGTAATTAGATTGGTTTTTTAATTACTATTAATTGGGTTCTATTAGTGTACGGACATATACATCTTGCAAATATATGAATTTATTATCTAGCTCCTTTAGATGATAAGTAATTAGATTAGTTTTTTAATTACTATTAATTTGGTTCCATTAGTGTACGGACATATACATCTTGCATATAATAACTTTATTTAATTAAGATTATTGGGTATTAATATAAATGAAATTTTAGTTAATTTGGTAGGTGGGTGCTCATCATTTTTAGATGATGAATTTATTATCTAGCTTCTTTACAGGAAAAGTATTGATTAGTTTTTAATTACTATTAATTTGGTTCCATTAGTGTGGACATATATTAAATTTATTTAATTAAGATTATTGGATATTAATATACATGAAATTTTAGCTAATTTGGTAGTGGATGCTCATCATTTTAGATGATGAATTTATTATCTAGCTCATTTAGATGATAAGTAATTAGATTAGTTTTTAATCAATTTTTATATGTTAATTAATTTTAGATGGACCGGAGATGGATGTACAATGCGAACTTCTGGTAGAGATTACATCGACGGGTATCTGCTTTTCTAAGAGCATTGAGGAGAACAAGTTGCACAAGAAGGCGGAGTACATACATTGTCCATGCATTGATTGCAAGAATGAGAAAATATTTTCGGACAAAGAGCACATCCGCTTGCACTTGATTGAAGGGTTTTGTACTTGGCTATACACGTTGGACAAGTCACGGTGAAGAGGAAAACATACATGAAGGTGATAACGTATTGGATGATGGAGAAGGCATTATGGCGGTGACATCGATTATGGATCTAATGAGGATAGGTTGGACATTGATGGCGATAATAATCTTGCTCGGATGTTGCGCGATGCGAAGGAACTACACTAGTCGAGAGAGTTTAATCAATTCAAGGGTTTGTTGGGCGACTTGGACACACCTTTGTTCCCGGGTTGCAAGGAGGAATACACAAAGTTGCACACCGTGCTTTCACTTCTAAAATTGAAGGCAAGCAATGGTTAGTCAGATAAAAGTTTCACGAGCTATTACATCTCTTAGCGGACATGCTTCCGGATGGAAGCGTATTGCCGATAACCACTTATTTAGCTAAGAAGGTTGTATGTCCATTGGGATTGGAAGTAGAAAGAATACATGCATGTCCAAACGATTGTATACTCTATCGCAAAGAGTATACAGACATGCATGTATGTCCAGTGTGCAAATCATCGCGATACAAGCGTAAAGGCCATGACAGCGAGGGCACCGTGGTGAAGAAAGGAGCTCCCGCTAAAGTGGTGTGGTATTTACCGGTAATACCTCGGTTGAAGCGTTTATTTGGAAACAAAAAGCATGCCCAATTGATGCGATGGCACTCAGAAGAGCGTAAAAGGGATGGAAAGCTGAGACACCCTACTGATTCTGCCCAGTGGAGAACCATCGATAGGCTCTTTAGGAATGCCTTCAGGAATGAACCGAGGAATATAAGGTTTGGATTGAGTACGGATGGAATGAATCCTTTCGGTAACATGAGTAGTATTCATAGCACTTGGCCCGTGACTCTCTGTATCTACAACCTTCCTCCTTGGTTGTGTATGAAACGAAAGTACATTATGATGTCATTTGCTTATCCAAGGGCCGAGATAACTTGGCAATGATATTGATGTATACCTACAACCATTGGTGGAAGATCTGGTGATCTTGTGGAGCGAAGGTGTATGGTATGGGATGAGTACAAGCGAGTACTTCACCCTCACGCGCATTGTTGTTTTGCACCATCAATGATTTCCCGCCTTGGTAACCTATCCGTCAATCTTGTAAAGGGGCCAAAGCATGCCCCATTGCATGGATGAAACCGCAAGTGTGTGGCTCAATAACTCGAGGAAAACTGTGTACATGCATCACCGCAGGTTCCTTCGAAGGAATCACCCCTACCGCAATATGAAGAAACAATTCGACGGGACAAAAGAGGATGGTATAGCTCCAAGGCCTCCTCGTGGGGAAGAGGTATATGATATGGTTAAGGATATTAATGTTGTACTTGGAAAGGGAGAGAGTAATAATAAATCGAGGTCTCGTACTGAGAAGATCACGTGGAAGAAGAGATCGATATTTTGGAACTTGCCCTATTGGAAGGACTTAGAAGTTCGACATTGCATAGGCGTCATGCATGTAGAGAAAATGTATGTGACACTTGATTGGTATTTTCTTTGAATATTCCTAGCAAAACTAAGGACGGATCAAGGCACGAAGGACTTGGAAGATATGAAAAGCGGTGAGCTACATCCTCGAGACAACGGGAAAGGCCAACTTTACCTTCCCCCAGCTTGCTACACTCTATCCAAGAAAGAGAGAACAGACCTCTGCAAATGCTTGCATGGTGTGAAAGTTCCATCCGGTTACTCCGCAAGCATCAAGAAACTGGTGTCGATGAAAGATTTGAAGTTAACTGGCATGAAGTCTTATGATTGTCATGTGATGATGACACAAATGCTTCCTATTGCAATTACAGATATTTTGCCTGAAAAGGTCCGAGAGTCAATCATGAGGTTGTGTTTCTTCTTCAACATGATTTCACAGAAGGTCATCGATCCCATCGGACTTTACGAATCGAGAATGATGTGGTGAAGACACTATGCCAGCTAGAGATGTATTTCCCTCCATCATTTTTCGATATAATGGTTCATCTCATTGTTCACCTTGTGAATGAGATAAATGTATATGGCCCCGTATTCCTGCATCAGATGTACCCGTTCGAAAGGTACATGGGTATCCTAAAGAAGTATGTACGCAATCGATCTCGGCCGGAGGGCTGCATTGTGGAAGGTTATGCAACTGAGGAGGTTATCGAGTTTTGCGTGGATTACATGGAGGGGTGGAACCGGTAGGAGTGCTCAGATCTCGCCATGAGGGTAGGCTATCAGGGAAAGGGACAATTGGAAGGAAATCAACAAATTCTTACGATCATGGATTGTTCGAAAAGCTCATTTCACGATCTTACAATGATCGGTTGAGGTGTCCTCGTATATGGACATGCACAAGGATAAGCTACGAGAGGAAAATCGTGGGCGATCGAGGCTTGGGTAACAAAAGAGCATAACCGTTTGTTCAATCATTGGTTCAAAGAGCATATGGTAGGAAAGAAACGAGTGTTATGTTGAGGTGGTTGGCAAAGGGCCATCAGTACAATCTTGACATGGCAAGGATCGACATAAATGGATATACCTTTTACACGAGATCTCGGGATAGCAAAAGTACTTACCAAAATAGTGGTGTCGCATAGATGCCTATGACAACACAGTGATGAGAAGACTAGCTTCTATGGGTTCATAGAAGAGATTTGGGAGCTCGACTATTGTATTTTTAAGATCCCGATGTTTGGTGTCGTTGGGTACAACTCCCAAAGGGTGTCAAGGTGGACAAATGCGGCTTCACTACTTTGGACATCGAACATGTCGGATCTGAGATTTAACCATTCGTACTTGCGAAGCAAGTAGCACAAGTCTTCTATGTAATCGACCGCAGATAAGAAGCGCCATGTAGTTCTTGAGGAAAAGAAGGATCGTCGGAGTTGAGAATGTCGTGGATGAGGATGAGTACAACCAGTTTGACGAGTTGCCTCCTTTCGTAGATGTCAACATCAGGCTCGAGGAAGGAACCACTCAGGAAGCTACCTATCATCGCGACGATCATGAAGAAGGGCAAATTGTGAAAGAAAATAATTAGCTATATACGAGTAATGGCAATGTGATGTAAACAATATGCATTTGTATGGAGTAATGGAAATATGGTGTTATGCATTTGTGTGGAGTAATGGAAATGTGGGTCATTAATATATTTGGATTACATAGGGTATAGTACTATATTAGAATTATATATGATCATTCTTGTATTAGGATTATAGGGTCATTAATATATTAGGATTATAAAGGTCATTAATATATTAGGATTATATAGGGTTTATTACTATATTAGAATTATAAATGGTAATTACTATATTAGGATTATATAGGGTATATAATATTTATTAGGATTTTGTAAGGTGATTACTATATTAGGATTATATAGGGTTATTAATATATTAGTATTATATAGGGTATATTACTATATTAGGATTATGTATGAATTAATATATAAGGATAATTATATCAGTAGCGGTTCTTCACAAGAACCGCCACAGATACACAAATCTGTGGCGGTTCGTATAAATAGCCGCCACTAATACAAATTATACATGGCGGTTCTTTATACGAACCGCCACAGATAAATATATCGATGGCGTTCTTGTGAATAACCGCCATAATAAATTATCGTGGCGGTTCTTATACGAACCGCCATTGATAAAGTTATCTGTGGCGGTTCGTATAAAGAACCGCCACTGATAAAGTTATCTGTGGCGGTTCGTATAAAGAACCGCCACTGATAATGCTCCATATATATGTAAAATGGATACACTTGATCTTCTGAGTGCCCTGAACCTTTAAACTCCCGCCGCTTCTGACGCGCATAAACTCCTAAACCCCCGCACCCGCGCCGCCACGGCCGCCACCCGCCCGCGCTCGACGCCGCCCCGACGACGTCGCCCTCCCGATGACGCCGTCCCCGACGACGCCGCCCGCGCCGTCGCAGCCCGCATTGGCGCCGCGACGCCGCTCGGCAGCCGCCCTCCCGACGACGCCGCCCTCGCGCGATGCCGTCGCCGCCCAGCGCCAGCGCCGCGCGCTTGACGCCGCCCGACGCCGCCGCCTCCCCGACGACGCCGCCCAGCGCCAAGTGCCGTCGCCGCCCAGCGCCGCGCCGACGCCGCCGACGACGCCAAGACTGAGTTTCAGTCCAACAAGGTAATCAACCATGGTAATATCTGATGTTTTGGATTTGAATGCACAACAGTTGCATTAAGCATCAATTTTGGAATAATAATTTCGCATCCATGGATGGTGGACTTTGATTGATGCCAACCATTCTATATAGACCACAACAGAGGAAAATTCCCATTTACTTCAAGCCACAAAGCATTTCTATATTTGCATCAAAGCTTCTTTGTTAGCACATAGTATTACTCCTTTCAATCTCAAAGGGTAGTATTTAGTATCCGTAATGCTCAATGCGAGTATTAATCTGAAAGTGTATCTATTAATTTTCCCAAACAATGGCATTAGATTATAACATGGATCTAAGCTTACTTAAAGGAGGAAAATGGTTTGTTCAAATTTCACGACATAGTAAGATAAATGATTGGCCTTGGCGTAGCTTAAGCTAAAAACGATTTGATCTAGGTCCTACAGATCGTTGCACAAGGGGAAAGCAATAGCAGTTCACATGTGAGATCAAATGGTGCAATTGTTTTTCCCAACAGCGGATATGTGCTTACAAATATAGCATTTTCTTACATCATACATATTTTATCTTTCATATCCCATAATTCGGATGGAAGAAAAGATAGTTAACGATGGGTCAACAAGATATTGAATTTTCTGTTAAGTTAGTAGTGACTAGTGAGGGAATACAACTTGATGGAATACTCTTGCCTAGTGCCTATGCGTGGGTCGATTCTAGCATTGGTATTTCATAGTATCTCAAAATTCAGTGTATGGAACCTTGAAGAGGCACCGAAATGATCGCCAAAATCTCAAAATTCATACTTTACCTCTTTCAGTTCGCACATCCAAGGCTGATATGGAGGAGCAATCCACCCGAGCCCGAGCCCTAGCCCTAGCGATTCCTCAACCTCAACCCAACCACCGGTGTTGCCGCCGATGCTGACATACCGTGGCAAGACCTCGTGGCCGAGGAAGAAATAAGAAGCCCGAAGGCCGGTATACCATCTCGGAGGTCTCAGAAGTTGGGGCCCCTATTGCACCGCCAAAGTTCGTAGCAAAGTCTGAGAACAACTGCGGGTATATCGCAAGGAGAGAGTGCCAATCACCTTTTGGATTGGCACAAAGTGCTGATACCATCAAAACGGATCTATGGTGAGTGAAACAAACCTTCGAATTCCCTGAAGAAGATGAACACCGCGTGCGTCGGGATGCGTTGATGACCATGGATGCGGCATGGAGGAACTTCAAGGCCAGGCTGAATACTACTTATGTGAAGAAAAACCGATCGGCCATCGGGACTACCCAAACTTAGAACCATATTGGGATGATTTCGTGTCGATGAAGCAAAGTGAAGCAGCAAAGAAGTCCAGCGAGGACCACATAAACATCGGAAGAAGGAACATCCATCCACACGGACTTGAGTGCGGGTGGAGTGCGTTGGTAAAATCCTCAATGGGAGAGGCAGAAGCGTAATCACTACGATCGGTGGTACAAGTCAATTGGCGGACTACGGATCGAGTCAAGCACTCACGTGCTAGCGAGGGCAAGTGTCACGTCTGGTGGGGCTTATCCTTGAAATAGCGATGACGAAGCAATGTCACAAAGGGTCCGGGAGTCATGCGTCGAGTCTTCCCAAGGAACATTCCAACCGGATAGGAGAGCGACGAACTAACACGTGCCACAGAAACAAGGAGCATCACGGGCGGACACGAGGTGTCGGGGTTAAGGATCCGTGGAAGGCAGGATTCCCGAGCACCTTCACACTTACAAGAGTCGAAGAGAGCTAGAGAAGCGTTTGCGAAATAGAAATGATGAAGGAAAAGATGCTTGAGAATTACAAGGCACAATAGAACAACAAGTACAACGACAAGTGCAACAAGCCATGAGCGATGCAAGCCGAGAACATTATTACGACCAGCCCTCCGAATCGTCGCGGCGATTGCGCATCCGCCCCAATTGTAGAACAGACATGGGTCATTATCACATGGGCGACATACATGATCCCACACGTGCGGCTCACTTTGCCCGTCATGAACATATTCATTCGGTGATGCGGGCATAGCGTACCCATGCCAAGAAGGAGGTGTATTGCACAACTCTGCGATAAGCGCGGGATACGCAAAGGTCGGTGGACACGGTTAATCCCGGTTGCCAACCTCGGGATAGAAATGCCCCGAGCAGCGAGGTTACAACTCTAGGAAGTGCCGTCCACACATTCATCGATGGCGCAAGCGTGACATCAACTTGGACCATCATGAAGTGCCTGTTCCTCCCGAGGTGAACACCGCCACCCCTCCCGAGGTGACCACGCCACCTCTCCGAGGTGAACACGCCGGCCTCTCTGTAGTGAACTGCCGGCTGTCCTACAATAAACCTCGCATGATCGTCACCAACACATCAGTACAAAGTTAGTGCGACAACTTCGGTTGACCGACTTAAAACCCTCCTCTGAAGGCATGGCAAAATAGACAAGCCATATCGGTAGTCGGTGAAGCGAGCAGTATGATGTTGTGTGCGAGAAAAGTAAGGGTAAGCGGTCTCAAAGGACAAGCTCTTGAAGAAAGATGAAATACGAATTGGGAAGCCGTTTGTCACCCTTGAAGCTTCATAGTCTAACAATGCAGCTAAAGCGATTACATGAATGGTATATGGAGCGTCGAACCAACATGTACTCGAAGGTGATCACCGCCATTTTGAGAGGAACATTTCCACCATGAGGGACCGGTGCTTCATGATAGAATTCAATGAGTTGCACAACATGTACTATCAAGATGCCCTCGACGTGTCTCTTATGAGATCTTTGGTCACTTTGTAAGTGTCAATATAAAAATCATTGTCTACATTCATGTAATACCGATAAATGTGATGTCTAAATCATTTGTTATGTAGATACGAGTTGATCGAATTAAAAAGAACCAAAGGGCGATGGCGTTCCTCGATCCGGGAGCGGTTTGCCACCGAAATCAAAAGAGTACCAAAGGAGGTCGAGGACTACGTATATAACGCTCTCATCAAACTCCAAGACAAGGAGTTCATACTTTTACCATACAATTTCAAGTAAGTGGCTCACTAGCTAGTTCAACTACTTGTTGATCTCGTTCTTTGCTCAACTTAGGACTAATGACTACGGCATCATACATGTGTATGTAGTTCCACTTTGGATTCTCGTAGTAATTACTTGGATAAAAGCAAGATCTTGATCTTGGACCCACGGACAAAGATCCAAAAGACTACAAAGATATGACAAGTCTAGTGAATAGGGCCTTCAAAGCATATTGTAAAAGTGCTCGAGACACCGTCCTTTCCATAAATCACCGACAATCCGTACTAAATTTCGATGCGCACAAAAACAATTTTCCTATATCGCACCTCGTAGTCAATAACTCCTTCAATGTCGTATAAGTTTAATCAATTTTTGCGATGCCACAAGCGGCCCGCCAGAACAAATTTATGTGGGTACTTCATGTGCCAATACATGCGCGAAATCTTAGGCTCTACAATAGTAAACAATGACGTAGAGGTTTGTCACGCTAACATCACACATTGATTTGCACATCTCATTCTCTATATAAGGTCTTAAGACAAACTTTTTCTATCTATAGCGTTTGAAGTTGCCTACGGGAGGACGGTTCCAAATGAAATCCAAGGCATTCGGGGACGGCTCGCCTACTTCATCATGAAGGAAGTACTCAACAAGAACGGCGAGTTTCATGACCAGATAATAATGATGAAGTCTTCCATACTCATCCGCCACCTCCCGAGGCCCTACCAACAGTGAAGACTCATAGGCTTATAGTTCACAAAACTAGTTAATTTTTTCTTACGATGGTGTAAATTGATGTTTCATTGAATGTCAAGTTTAGTATTGGATGGCATGGCTTGCACATGTTCTAATTTCTGTCATTTCATTTAAGAAGTTGTGATTGATCTGCGCTTGTGTTGTTGCCCTTCTCCGTGCGTGTGTGTGTGTGTTGATGGGTGGTGTGCGTGTGCGTGCGCTCTAGGCGAGGCGCTCCCTCTATTGCTTTTCTCCGTGCCCTTTCATGATGGCTAGTAGAGCTTTTTATAGGCGTGGGTGGTGGATGAATACGGAAAGAGCTCATTTCAAAACTGCACCATTCTGATGGGTTTATTTGATTGCTTGATTTAGTTGCGAAGTTTCCTTTTGCATCTTTACCTTCCATTCATAAGATATTTGATTACATGGTCCTTATATTTTTAGATGGTGTGTTTTACTCTAATGTGTGATAGTAAATGCCATTAAAAATAGCTAAATGGAGATTATAGAAGGAAAAATAGTAAAAAGTAGGATCAAAATTGTAGAATGATATGTATTTAGGAATAAAAATTGAAAAATAGAATGTCACATATTCAAAAATAGAGGAGTATAAACTAGCTAATGCATGTACAATATCCGGAGGATGCCACGGCATTCACATGGAATAAGACGGCAATGGATCGGCTAGATTTGTGATACAACAAAAGTGATCTATTTAGCTTTCCATAGTATGATATATAATGACTTCATTTACATACTCGAGAAATATTGATGCAAAGATGACTAGGCTGGAGGAGAAGGGAGCAGTCAGTGGGAGGCATGCCCTACACCATCACCATGATCGAGCACCTCATGCATGAGACACTTTAATTGTACATTGTAATTGTGTATATTGTAATTGTGATATGCAAAATCTGTGATTGTAATTGTGATTGATGTATTATATGTAATTGTGATTGATGTATTATATTGTAGTTGTGTATATGCAAAATATGTGATTGTTGTACATTATAATTGTGCATATGCAAAATTGCAATTGTGATTGATGTATTATATTGTAGTTGTGTATATGCGAAATCTGTGATTGTTGTACATTGTAGCGTGTGTATGCAAAATCTGTGATTGATGTATTATATGTTTCAGAGGGCATGGCTAGCAAGACACGAGGCTAGCCCAAAATGCGATTTTTATTTTTTGGTCGGTACTATCTGTGGCGGTTGGTGGATAGAACCGCCACGAGATAATATAGATCTGTGGCGGTTGGTGTATAGAACCGCCACGATATAATATCTGGGCGTGGGAAGAACCGCTACTGAGATAATATTGTTATCTGTGGCGGTTGTAGAAAGAACCGCCACGAGATAGTGTAGTTATCTGTGGCGGTTGGTGGATAGAACCGCCACGTATAGTATTGTTATCTGTGGCGGTTGGTGGATAGAACCGCCACGTATAGTATTGTTATCGTGGCGGTTGGTGGATAGAACCGCCACGAGATAGTATTGTTATCTGTGGCGGTTAGTGTAGAACCGTCACGAATAACACTTATCTGTGGTGGTTAGAAAACCGCCACCGATAATCCTCGATTATCGGTGGCACTATATCTGTGGCGGTTCAATAACCGCCACTGATGGCGGTTATGAACCGCCACTGATGACGTTTTTTAGTGTAGTGCTTTTAAGGTTGTCGGTGAATGATTTTCCCGAGGTGCGTTGCTCCCGCAGAAACCCAGTTGGTAGCCTCGTCTTTGACGGATTGAAGGATCTGGTCGTGTGTTGCCCAATTTCTTTGAAAAATTCTGTTATTGCGCTCTTTCCACTATTTCCAACATGTTAGGATTATGAGAGACTTAACGCCTTTTCGCAAGGTGGATGAATAGGCTATGAGGTGGAGATTGCACTGCTCAAGATCCTCAAACGGCTTCCACTGGTCCGGTTGCAGAGACGGTATCCCAGCCCAGCCCACAACAGAGGACCACATACGCTGAACTTGGGTACAGTCTACGAAGAGGTGGAAGACCGCTTCTAGGTTTCGACATCACATTTGAGAGAAATATTGATTGGGCTATCCCCTGAGCTGCAACCGCTGTTCAGTCCATAGGCGATTCTATTGCGCAAGCCAGAAGAAGATCTTGCATCGTAGAGGGCCCCATGCAGACCAGGTGGAGGCAACAAAAGTTTTTCGGATGCATCCATAGAATTGCATGCGGTAAGCGGAGGTTGCCGAGTAGACGCCATTGGAGGTCTGCGTCTAAGTAATGACATCATCCATCTCCAGACGGAGTGGCATAGTTTGTACCTTGGACCATAGGGTGACGTATTCCCCCAGCAGTCGCGTTGTCAGGTGATGGCGAACATCTTGAATCCAGTTATTGTTTTGTAATGCATTGAATACTGATCTTGCATTCCTCCTAGAGTGTTTGTAGAGGTGTGGTTCAATCTGGCATGGCGCTACACCTTGTAGCCATGTCGAAGTCCAGAAGTTTGCTAATCGTCCATTTCCAATGGTGATTGTGGTCGCTGCCATGAAGAGCTTTTGGTCAACCTGGTCACAGGAGTTGGTAAACCGATCCATGGCCTTTATGGGCTGGAGTGCTTGAGCCATAGCCAGCGTAGTCTAAGAGCTCGTGCAAACTTGTCAAGTTCCAATACCCCGAGGCCTCCCAAACTGAGTGGGCGGCAAACGGTTGCCCATCGCACCTTGCAATTACCACCGTGCATTTCAGCGCTCCCTACCCAAAGGAATTTTCTCCTTATCTTGTCAATGTCAGCTATGAATTTCTTGGGCACCTTGAGTGCTATCAATGCATAAATTGGAATGGAGGTAAGTACTGATTTGACCAAGGTTAGACGTCCTCCTAGAGTGAGATGGATCGTTTGCCATGACTAGAGGCGAAGGGCCACTTTGTCCCGGATGGGCTGAAGGTGGACACGCCGCAGGTGACCAAGCGTGAGCGGCATTCCCAGGTATTTGGATGGAAAGTGCGAAATGACACCGCGAAACGGTTGCAGGATGGTGGGAAGGTCGAGGTCGTGACACTGTATTGGGGTTATCGAGCTCTTCTGCATGTTGATCCGCAATCCGGATGCCTGACCGAAGCACTGTAGAATGTGACGATGGCCTGTAGCTCCTCCCTAACCGGGTTGAGAAAGATTACAACATCATTTGCATAGAGGGAGAGACGTAGCATTTCTGCGCGCCTTTCAAGGGCGACATGACCCTATCGTAAGTGGCCTTTTTTAGGATGTAGTGCAGTGGGTCTATGGCCAATATAAAGAGGTAAGGCGATAGGGGATCGCCCTGTCGCAGTCCACGACGATGTGCGATGTCGTTTCCTAGAACCCCATTTAGAAGTACAGATGGGGTAGCTATTGTAAAGGAGGTAGAAAGCCACTACCGCCATCTAGGGCCAAAGCCACGTGCTCGCAGAAGCTGCAGTAGGTATTCCCAGGATACAGAGTCAAAAGCTTTTTTGATGTCTAGTTTGAGCATTAGGACCGGCGTGCGTGTTCGGTGGTAAAGCCGTGCTCGGTTACAAACAGCCAAGAAATTTTCGTGGATACTTCGGCCTTTGATGAAAGCACTCTGGGAGAGCGAGATGAGTGAGTCAATGTATGGTGAGAGTCGCAGGGCCAACACCTTGGACAGGATCTTGGAGATGGAATGGATTAGACTAATCGGGTAGTAGTCCGCCGCGCTGGCCTCAGCGTCTTTCTTGGGGATGAGAGAGATGGATGCAGCGTTTAGCCAGGCGAAGGCCGATGCAGTGCCATTTTGGAAACTATGGAGCGCAGCCAGGATGTCATGCTTAATGATTTCCCAGCAGTGGTTGTAGAAGGCTCCAATAAATCCATCTGGCCCCAGTGTCTTGTTAGCTGGCAGGCAATGGATGGCGTGCATAACCTCGCCTTCTGTGAAGTCATTTTTGAGGCCTATTAAATCATAGCGAGGGAGACTAAGGAGTTGCCAAACAATGTCGTTGTAAGGTCGAGGATGCCGACTAGAGGGGGGTGAATAGGCGGCTTTTAAAAAACTTTCTCTTTCTAATTTCTACAAAGCAATTCACCCCTAATTACCCTTATGCCAAAACCTTATCAATAATAATGCGGAAGCGATAAACTAAGATTTTGACAATTAAAGCCTAAATCAACTAGGCTCACTATGTGCACTAACTAATTATGTCTCTAACAAAAAGCAATTCTAAAGACAAGCAATCAATCAATTTAATTCTATGAATGTAAATTGCTTGAATATAAATAAAGAGAACAAGGCAAGCACAAGAGACACAATACTTTTTACCATGGTGATCGGAGACTTGCCGGTCTCCCCTAGTCCACGTTGAGGTTAGCCCAAATGAATTGGACCGGCTCCACGAATTAAGCACCCACCTCGAATCCACTAGATGTGGTTTTTCACGCTTTCGCGTAGGCTCAACCCGAACCTTCACAAACTTTGCCGGGGCTTCTCACAACCTTGAGAGCTCCCGCGCATGACGCTCTACGCCGTCTAGGAGTCGGCAACCTCCAAGAGTAACAAGCCGAATCCTCTCGCTTGAACTTCACCAAGCACAACACATGTGCTTCCGGTGATCACCAAGTGCAACTCATGCACAAAGATCCTCCTCAAGTGCAACACATGCAATTAGAGGCTCACACTAGCTCAAGAAGCAAATGGGAGAAGGCAACACATGCACAACACCCCCAAGGACTCACACTTCATCTCAGCTACAGCCAACCACATGCCCTTGCCCCCCAAGGCCTCCTTTTATAGCCTCCAAGCCAAAACTAGCCGTTGGGGGCGAAATGGGCAAAGATCCAGCAAACCCGGTGCTACCGCCCTACTGGGACCGGTAGCACCGGCCTCCTCGCCAACGGCTACAAAACTAGCCGTTACAGAATTTCCGGTAGCACCGGCCAACTGGGAGTGGTGCTACCGCTCGGGCGGTAGCACCGGCCTTCACCCCGGTAGCACCGGACTCAAGCCGAACACAAAAACACCTCCTCTGGATTTTTCACACCGGCCAGAGGAGCGGTTGCCTACCATGGGCGGTAGCACCGGACCACCAGACCGCCCAAAAATACCCCTCTCTGGAAATTCCACACCGGCCAGAGAGACGGTAGCACTGAAGGTCCGGTGCTATCGGCCAAATCTATGGTAATCTGGGACCACGGTGCTACAGGCCTTACAGGCGATCGGCCGCCTTAGGAGAAAACATTGTTTTTCATAAAAAATTTTCTCCAAACCATTCAAGATATATTCTTTGAGCTATGTGAGGATCAACACATGATCACAACATTATGCAAAACACATTTGCACATGTTAATCACATACTCCAAAGAATCGCATTAAGCACAACTTATTTGCAAAACACATATGCAAATAAACCAAGAACTTATGAAATCAATCCTCTTAGCCATGTGATGATCAACACATGATCAAGTCAATTTGCAAAACACATTTGCAAACCCTATTCACATGCTTTAGGATCGGAACCCATAATCTCAAGTTCATTTGCAAAACACATTTGCAAATAACAAATCCAACTAACGAAAACACATTTCAGTAAACAACTCAAGATCTATTTGCAAAGCGTATTAAGCAAATCAAACTCGGGTCTATGAGATTAATCCCTAGCCATGTGAAGGTCAACACAAGACCAGTCAACTTGCAAACACCCGTTGCAAGCCCTACTCACATGCTCTCGGGATTTGGACTCATAGACCTCGGTTTATTCGCTGTGAACTTGCAAATCCACATTAAACCAATTTTATGCTTGAGCATTGTTCTTTGCAACACATGCAAAAACCTAGCTCTAAGCAATACCAAAACATGAGCTCTCTATTTGCAACACATGCAAATCTCTAGCACCATGCAAGCAACCACAACAAATATAAGTGCATGAGCTCTCTATTTACAACACATGCAAATCTCTAACTCCATGCAACCACTTTAAACCAAATTGCTTGAGCTCTCTCCTTTTGCGACACATGCAAAACTTAGCTCCAAGCGAAAACCAAATCAAATAAGATGCAAGTATGAGCACCCTTATTTGCAACACATCCAAATACTTTGCTCATACAAAATCCAATGCATAAGCTTCACCCATTTGCAACACATGCCAAATGGTTAGCACTATGCAAACACCAAACAAGAGAGTGAGCTAGAGTGAACCGGATCGAGTTCATCAACACATGATGAAGCTCAAGCTAAAAGACTCAACCCCTCTAAATAGTACGGCACCTAATAAGCAACCCGGTCTCACAACCAAACACCGAGACCGGTAAAAGACTAGGAACACATCCTTAGCCATAGCTAGTTATACCTTTGCCGCACTTGATCCACTTGGAGCTTTTATGATTTCCAATCATCTTCTCTCCAGGATCACCTCTTCTTCTTCTTCTTGGTCATCAACGCATGATGAACCTTCTCTAGCCCTTCTCTTCACTTCAGGATCACCTCTTGAAGCTCATCAACACATGATGACTTCTTCTTCCCGATTCTTCATCATCTTGGACTTAACCTACTTCACAACTCATGGAAGATGTTAGTCCAACAAACACGGTTGTCTCAATCATCACCGCACTCCATTAACACATAATGGATGCCTCCAAGATCGATTGAGCACAACCCAAATTAATTTGAATGATTAATTGTTGTCTTGAGCACTTTGATGCAACTAATGCTTCATTACACTCAAGAACTTTTCGCTTGTCTTTAATCAACAAGGAAACACCATCAACACATGATGAAATGTTCTTTGATTGATTGAGAGACAATCGAACTCAATTTAAACTCATTTAAATTGACATGAGCATATAACTACACAAGTCATATATACTCAAAAGATTGTTTCAAGGTCTTGATCCTTTATATTATAAGACAAGAGGACATGCATCAATACAATTGAAACATCATGTTAAATTATCAACTCCCCCTAGATGTGTGCATTCATGTATATATGAATTAGAAACATAATGCACATATTTGGACTAAAGCAATGGAAGAGTTCATACTTTAACTTGAATTCTAAGTATGCATTTATATAATAGAATGAATACGAGTGCATACCTTAGGTTTTCCATTTTCCATCCAAGTATGAGACTAGTAAGAATAAGACTTAATAAAACATGTTAGTCTCATAATGATTAGATTTATCATTAAACAATGATTAAACATTAATATTTAAATCAATCACCAAAACCAATGGAGCTTGAACTTACAGTCGTGACTGTGCGTATTTTTTGTGCCCAGCAACAGAGAAAAATGTTTGAAGAGTATTTGCTCCTTGGCAGCGTGTGAAGTCGCCATGCCTCGGTAGTGTGTAGAGATTGGATAAAGTTCTTACACCGACGTCTATTGGCCTTCAAATGGAAAAAACAAGTGTTGGCATCCCCCTTTTTGAGCCAAGCTATCCTCGAGGCCTACCACTTACGTGCCCTTTCAACCGCTACCAGGCCAGTGACCTTAAGTTTGAGTGCTTTACGAAGTAGTCGCTCAGACTGGGAGAGCTCCCTGGATTCTTGAGCGACATCAAGACGCAAAATTATGGCATTTGCCAAGTGAAACTACTGAGCCGCGTTGTTGAGGAATGAATTACTCTAGGCATGAAGTGCCTTTGCAATCCCACGAAGCCTACAAGTTAGACAGTTGAACGGGTTTGTGTGCCAGCTTGTTGCATTCCATGCGTGCTGAACGACTTGATGGAAACCCGTAAGGCGAGTCCAGAAATTTTCAAGCCTGAATGTCCGTGGCTTGGGGGCCTAGAATAATTAGTTAACAGCAACAAGCAGTGGTCAGACATGGACGAGGAAAGGGCTTGTAGCAGATGATTTGAGAACAGGATGTCCCATTCATGGTTAGAGAAAGCACGATCGAGCCTAACCAGGGTCGGTTCATCCTGCTCATTAGTCCAAGTGTACCTACGATTTTGCAGGGGTACCTCGCGAAGCGCACATCGATTGATAGCAGCACGAAACTGTGCCATCGATCTTTGGTTTAGATTGGAGTTACTCTTGTCTCTCGCTTCGTAGATTAGATTGAAATCACTGAGGACGAGACAAGGCATTTGGGGTAACGGATCTTAGTTCTTCCAGGAAAGCGGCCTTTTGTTGTTCATTTGTAGGCCCATAAACTGTGGTAAGCAAGAAGGAGTTTGTGCTGCCCCGGAGAGAAATCTGCGCTGTAATGGAGTAGGTGCAGGTGATTGGTTCTGTCAGCCGGACCTTGTTGTCGTCCCAGAGCAACAGGATCCCACCCCTGAGTACTTGCACCAGCAGGTAGCATGCCGAAGCAAGGCGATGACCTCTGATCTGATGGATGTCAGATCGGTTGACACACTAAACTTTAGATTTTTGCAGGGAGACGATGGCAGGGCGGGTCACTTGGAGAATTTGGCTCACCGTGGCGCGTCTAGCCAGTGTGTTCAGAACTTGCACATTCTAGGTTAGCACTGAACAATCACACATGACGCATGGAGAAGACGATGAGAGCCAGCCAGCAAGGCCGGCCTTACATTGATACCTAGATAAAAGCCACCCCATAGGTTAGGCAAGTAACAAGGAAGCAAAAGGCAATTGACGCAGGGCCTCGCAGGGCGCCTACTGACAGTCGGCATTGAGGGACATGCTGTGACCGAAGAGGCAAAGTACACATGCAGACATAGCCAACAGCATAGAAGACTTGAAAGCAAAAGACACTTGGAGAGTGCAGCATGCAGACAACGATGCACATTGGAGAGAGGGGAGCACCGGATCAGCATGATAACATTCAGGCATTGCCCGCCTCTGGGTCGGCCCCCGGTAGGGGCCTGAGTGCCTGCATGACCTGCTGGTTTTGGTCCTCTATGCAGTAGATACTTTTCAAGGCTGCTATGGTGTCATCAGTTAGCGGCCGGTCAAAAAGCGCAATGAATCTTTGCAAAGCTTCTGGGGGCACCTCCTTGGCTTTTGGTGAGCAAAAACCGAGGCGACGAGCAAGCAAATTCTCCTGAGCCATCTTGGAGGTCGGCGCTATCTTCGGCTTGGATGTGAGGCGCTAATTGCGATGGGGGGCCGGGCTTGAGGAGCAACAGTTGTTGAGGCAGAGAAGCTGTGTATGGATAGAGGCAGTATTGACCGCTCAGGCTTAGCAAAAACTTCATGCAGGAACAGAAGCATTTGGCTGCTGAGATTGTCTTACTGAGATTGTCTTGCAGCATGGGCTGGCGAGCGACTGGCTCGACTGTCGGGGATCAGTAACATCTGTGCAAATAAACACCTCTCAAGCTCGAGGGGTGTATCCCACGAGCTCGAGCTCTTGACCAACGAGCTCGAGCTCGAGCAGAAGAATGAGAGCCCAGCTCGACCTAGCAAAATCGGGTTGGGCTAGGTTTAAAGAAGTCGGTAGTTACCAAGTCAAGTAAAGGGCTTAAGACAGAGTCAAGCCAAACATGGAGACTACATTTTCGGGGCAGTAACCACCCAACTTTACTACGTCCCAGATACGAGTTTAACTCCATTATCCGAGTTTTTCGGGCAAAGCCATTTCTTACAACGGTCTGTATTAAAGGTATAAAATATTCTCCTGCGTGGGACAAAAGGAAGGATATAGAGGGATAGAAGCAACACAACACAGAGGACCGGTACTCGACCTCAGCTCAACCACTCCTTGTATTCAACTACATTACATTATCGTCTACCTTATGCCCCCAGGCAAGACTGGAGTAGAGCTGTTACCCGTGCTGGGGGCTCGAACCAGTATAATTCTTCGTGTCAACCGCTCTCTTATTCTCATCCTTAGCAACGATCAGGTTTCCTCCCCTGGCGAGCACGATCTCGAGTTCCACTCTTACACCATACCCTCCTTCCTCTTGCGGTCAGGCGATCCCGATCGTCGACAGCTGGCGCCCACTGTGGGGCCCGAAAGTTTCATTCGCTCGGAGGAACTTTATTGTTTCAACGTCACCAACACCTTCGGCTTCAACAGCAACATGTCACATTTGGCGATCTCGGACTCGGAGGCGATTTTCGAGCATAGGAGGTCCACCTCTATGTTCTCACCCTCGCCACCACTGTGCGAATGCCTCATCTTCATGGCTGACAGCCGTGGGGTGAGCGAGGGAGCGGAGGATCATGACCCAAACACCCTGGAGGAGGTGCGTCGGTTGACTCGGGCCACTATCGGCCAAGCTATCACTACCCTCTGACGGGAGGAGCACGGGGAGATACTCACTTCGTCTGGGTAGCTTAACCCTGCCCGCCTAGGCGCCTTCACCAACCGGGAGTGCCTGCATGCTATTGCCCGGGTTATGGCCGATCCTACCCGGGCGAGCTCGGCTCTCTTCGGTCGGGCTCTCGCCGAAGAGCTCGATAGGGCTGCCAACGAGGTCGTGTCTCCACAGCAAAGGCAAAGCCAGCGCCATCAGTCTCGCTCTCTGGCAAGCAATGACGACTCCTCGCGTGGGAACCAGCACTCTCGCCAATCGTCCCCACACCAACGAGCCCAGAGTCCGTCCCAGTCGCCTCCACATCACCGGATCCGGAATATATCCCGTGGGCATGCTTGGCATCGTCAGAGCGGCAACAGTGCCTCTTCGAGCAGCCTCGGGTCCGGAAGCCTTTCTCCCGGACATCCCGCCCAGGCGCCGTAACGTCCACAGCCGCCTGCACTATCACGCCAATGACACCCGCGCCTATATCCACGATCGACGCTGTGTAAATCACCGACCTAGGTATGGTCGCCACAACGACCGCGCCACCAGCTCTGAGCATGGCAACTTTGGCTCCAGCAACGACAGTCGCCATGTTCGGCATGGCGCTGTGCCGGTCTACGGCTGCCCAGCATATTTCGCCGACCTCCGTCAAGTGCGATGGCCGGTCCGGTTTAAACCTGCCGCGATGGAGCGATTTGATGGGACAAAGAACCCCGATGAGTTTCTCTCGATTTACTCAACTGTGATTTTAGCGGCTGGAGGGGATGAGGTCGTGATGGCCAATTACCTCCCGACCGTCCTGGATGGCGCGGCGCGCACCTAGCTTTTCAACCAAGTGCCTGGCTCTTTCTGATCATGGTGCCAGGTACAAAACACGCTTCGATCAAACTTCCAGAGCTGCTACGAACGACCTAGACGGGAGGACCTGGATCGAATCATCTAGGGCAAGAATGAGGCCCCGCGCGACTTCGTACGTCAATTTATCTGCACAAGGAACTCGATTCCGAGCGTCTGCAATGAGGCCGTCATCAAGGCCTTCAAGTTCGGTGTCTATGACCGACGCCTCACCGAGGACCTGGAGATCACGGCAAGGCTCGACATCAACAAGCTGTTCTAGATGGCAAAACGATATGCGGACATGGACAATGCTGTGCGCTGGAAACGTGACTACGGCCAAGGTAAGCTTGGCCTCAATTTTGGTGAAGCCGGGCCTTCCAACACCATGGGTGATGGCTCGGATTTGCACGCCAAAAAGCGAAGAGAGATCGTGGTAACAACAGTGACCGGCTGCGCGTTGTCGCTGCAATGAACAGCGAGCGTGAAGTAATGGAAGTGCGGCGTCCCGACAAGGGGCAACCGCAACCCGACCAAGAGGGAACTCGACCTCAGCGAGGTCGACCACGACCTCATCAACTGTAACGTCCTGAAAATTTAGAACAATGAAATATGTACAATTTAAATTTTAATATAAATATTTCTGGGTTTTCTTGGTGTTATTTGCTCCAATTGGAATTTCCTTAGACTTTTGTGTTGTATGAAAAGATTAAACAAAAGAAAAACAAAGGAAAAGGTAAAAAGATGAAAATAAAATTTAGAAAAAAATTTACCATGGGTTCTATTCAAGCTGGTAATACAGTTTGATCAGTAAATAAAATTTTACATGCTTTGGATTAAGGTAAACAAAGCATGTAGCTACTTTTGACTAGAAATAGTGAATCAAAAAGGAAAATGAAGAAAAAATAAACAATGTCAAGTAAATCCAAGAAAATTTATATAAAGCCCTGACTATATAACACACCACTGGTAAAATTTTTATAATTTAATAAGCTGGGTTAAGCCTCTTAAAAATTCAATTACAGAGAGTCTGGAAAGTATGGAAAATGAGTGCCAGAATTTTCATAAAATAATTGCTCAAATTCTTTACTTTAAAATTTTAGGGTGATCTATTTATAAGGATCTGAACCTTTCCATAAAGTTTCAAAAATAAATCCTATAATATGAACCTTTAATTAAATCAAAAACTGAAATCAAGGTTTAGGGTGCAGTACAGTGTCAGAATTTCAGTAAATTATCTAAAAAGATTTTTTACCTCAAATTTTTACAGGAGATGTAAGACTCCTAGTAAGTTGCGTTAAAATTTTTTACTAAAGGTTTGACTGAGGATTAAGCCTAAACAAATCCAAATTCTAGAGAAATCCTGTCCAGTCCCATCACATTAATCGTTCCTTTATTCTTGACGTGTGGGCCCGGCTCTGTTGATCCTTGGCCTTGGGCGGTGGCGGCGCCTTGTCTCACTGCCAGTGGGCCCGGGTCCCGCATGTCAGCCTCAGTGCTTGGCATTCTTCTCCCCTTCCTCCTCTTCCGGCCGAGGCTAGTCGCCGACACTACCTGCGCTTCGCCGTCCGGCTCAACCACTCCCGTCCGGCCACGCTCATTGCCCTCCACGTCGCGTGAAGCCCCCTCTCGCCTGTGCTTGCTTGATCCCGGTCGAGCCGCTCGAGAGGCAAGGTTGCGTCGCTGTTTGCGCTCGACACAGAAGAAGCCGACCGAAGCAATGCCCTAAACCCAAGTCCAAACGCAAGTATGATCGCGAACCTTAAGCCTTAAGCTTCCCCTTCGCATTGCAGGTTCATTTCCCCTCCTCCCATTCATTTTTCGCTGAGCTGAGAGCCCCGCACGGGGTCTTCTTCCTCGCCTTGCCGCAAGAACCCGAAAGGGGGGAGAATCGGTAAGCTGAGTCAATTCGTCCCCATTTCGTTGAATCGGTTCCATCCGAACCTTCCTTAGCGCCACTAGGTTACTGATCATCCACTGGGTTGGGTTGTTTTTGCCCGTAGCGGCGCCGCACCGCCATCCTTCTTCTTCCCGGCCGGCGCACGGTGACCGCTCGTTCCAGGCCATCCTCGACCCAGCCGACTAGTAAGTCCGAACCCCCTTGCCTCACTGTTGCTTGCTGAACCCTAGTTCACTGGAACCTTGGCCTCTAGGCGAGCTCTCACCAGCTCGGCCATGGCGCCGCCACATCCTCATGGAGGCGACCCCTTTTCCGACCGCCGCTAGCCGAAGTAGTGCCACCCCTAGGTTTGCCTTGACGTGCTGTAGGTGTTAGTGGAACACATTCGTCGGCGGCGGGGCTGCTTCGCTGGCGGCGAGCAAGAAACCGTGGCGCTCTGTTTTGAGTCACTTTGCGGTGGGTCCGGTGTCGATGAGCCCAGCGTTTGAACGCAGCGTTTTAGCGCGTCTTGGGAGAAGCGTTTTCTCGATTCTGGCGTATTTTGGATTTTAGTTGGATTTCCTAAACCGACTAAAATTCAAATGCCAATAACTTTTGAATCATCAGGCCAAAATTAGTGAAACCAGTTTCTAAATTCGTATAAAATTCTTTAGTTTCAGAATATGCAAAAATTTATTGAAGATGAGTAATGTGTGATTTTAGGAAATTCAAAGAGATGCTTAGGTGTAAATAAGGCCATGTGAATAAAATATTTTTAGGATGGTCCAGTTAATATAAGATGAGTTTTTATGGAGCCTCTGGGTTATAAGTATTCCAAATAAACAAAAATGTTTGCATGATACCTTGTTGTATATCTTGTTTACACAAAAATGAATACTAAGCATAAAGATGAAGTTATGTAAATAAAAGAAAGGGTTAAAGTTTAAGTGTTTAAAAGTACATTCTGGAGGGGCATAGACCAATAGGAGCTGGCACATGTGGAAATAATTAGGGAAAAGTATAAGTAATAGTTGTTCAATAAAGAAAAACAACACTTGTAATGGCAAAAATAGATGTAATTCACTATGAACAGATTCAAAATAGTTCAAATTCAGTCTTGAAATGTTTTTAAGATCATGCCCTAATGTCAGGAAGAAAATGAATAAAACATGATGAGTGGTTTAGTGGCAAATGAAAGTGAAAGATTGAAATATTGTAAGGCAGTTTTTATATTCATATAGCCCTTTTCATCATTTGATAAAATAAAGGATATAAATGAGAAAGAATGTAAAAATAGTATAGGAACACTCTACATAGTATATACTAATATGTTCTGGAAAAATATTGACATTTTGCTAAGGTTTGTATACAAAACAAGTTAGTGAAAAGCCTAACTGATATAAGTTTCAGAATAATTAAAATACTTACCATTTTCAACAGCTTGTAAAGTAGCTCATCCAAGTGAGAATTTTAGAAAGAATAATTTAGAAATGATCACTAAAGTTTGTACTACTAGATTCCAGAAAAATATTCTATTTAAGAGCTGTGATTCACTTAATTTTCATTAGGGTAACAACCTTAAGTGATATTGCTTAGTCTGTTTCCTTAGCCAATTTTGTAGCCTAAGTCCAGATTTCAACTAAGCCTTTTTATCAGTTGTTTCCAAGCCTTGTCTAAACCCTAAAAATTAAGGGAATCCATTAGAATTGTTATCCAAAGTATGCTCTAGCTTGTTTAAGTTTAAAACCCTAATTTCATAAGATGTTGTGCATAAATCTCATTAGATGATTAACCCTAAAAACCATGTTTTTGAGTGTTCTCTCCTTGAAAGAAATGAGAAGGAAGAGAGCTCTGTTCTTTTAAGTGTTGTTCATCCTTGCCTTCTTCTAAAGAAGCTAATGATCAAAACCTTCTTAATCTGAATAATTTTAGCATCTATAATGCGAAGTATGAATTCAAATAATTCGTAAGAAGCAACCTCCTGTTAGGTTCGAACTTGTATTTATTTGCTTGTCTGTTTATTTTCTTTTGCCCATTTGGAGTTTTTCTAATGATCTTTGTTCTTCGTTTTCTCGACAAGTAGACACCGACGTCATCGAAGAAGAAGACGACTGTTCCGTAGATCCAGACTTTATACCTGACAGTGAGCTGCAAGGCAAACAACTCTTTGAGCATATCGAGCCCAATAATTTACCTACATTATGTTGTTTTTGTTTATGTACAGTGCATCCGAATAATTCTCCATAAAAGTGCTAATTTGGGTTAGAACTATAGTTAATCCTATACATTATGGTTTATCTCAATTTGTATGTACATGTGAACCTTGTAAACCCTAGTTTAAGCTAGACATGTTTAATGTCATTTTGGGTATAACCACTAGCTTTATATCCCTGCTTAAGCTAATCTGTTATGTGTTTTTAATCCTGCCAATCTATGAAAGGTCCTTTGGAAAATGGTTAACAATAGTTTGCTAAAAACTCCAAATAAAATTATGGTTTGACGCGGTCGATTATTGGCAATAGCCGGTTGTGCAAAGGGGATTTGCACGTAGAGTAGGGTGGAGTATCGCCCGTGTCGGATTAAGGACCGAGCGATGGGACGGTGAATCCATGTTTTTTGTGCAACCACGAGGGCTTGTATGGGCGGGTCTTAGCCTATTAAGTTGTTTAGATGTGGCTTTGCATCCATGGAAGGCGGGAGATTGCACAGACATTCCGGTCAGGTCTGTCTGTAGGGGTTTCTAAATACCAATGCAATGGTGTACGCTCTGCCCTGGACAGAGACGTGGTGTGTGTGTGAAAAATGTGGATCCACAACTTGGGTGAGTGCCTCTGTCTTCAGGGCGAGGGTTAACGTCCCGGGCTGGTGTAAAGCCACGTCTAGATAATGTAACAGCTATGAATGATTTCCTTGCCGACACACCAAAGGAAGTGTGTTAACTGGCCTGGCAAAAGAGGTTGATCATTCCTTGTGGGTAAAGTGTACACCTCTGCAGAGTGTAAATCTAATCGATTAAACTGCGCCATGGTCAAGGGCACTTGGTGACGTTATTCCATGCTAGAGTCTTTTGGTGCTTTTTAAAATGGGTTGTGGTTTTGGAAACCGTTTGTAACAAACTTTTGTGTCCAAGGATCGACACCGGGGACCTATGCAGTCGGGTAGACTGGGTTGAAAATCTGGAATAATTGCTTATCATATTGTCTTTAAATTGCTTTTATTAAAATGCGATGTTGCAATCTAATATGCTTATACATATTTTAATGCTTTTATGCAACTGCAAAATAACCATAGCCTGTCTATTGTTCAGTCTGCATAATTACTTATTTGCATCTGTGAACCACTATAAGACTTGCTGAGTACCATTGTACTCAATCTTGCATCTGCTATCTCAGAGGACGAAGATCGCGATCGCGGGCGACATTCTTTTCGAGCGTGTCTCGGGGTTTGACGATAGTCTCTTCTAGGGTGCCTAGTCAGTTGCCTGAGGGTTTAGTGGGCAACCGCAAGGCTGTTTGGAGTTGTTCAGCTCTCTTTTGTTTCCGCTGTTAAATGTTTTAAATTTGTACGGAACTCTGTATAATTAATACTGTTATGTATGTCTTTCTGTTGTCTGCGTGTATGGTTATGATATGAATGTTGTAAACATGTGAGTGCTAGCTACTGATCCAGGGAATAGCACAGTAATTACATAGAGGTTCCTGTTCATCAGAACGGGGTCTCACAGCAACCCCAATGCCGACCGTAGCAGGGACAACGTCGGGCTAGGCCCTAGCAGGGTGACACCCGCTCGTAGGGCGATGAAGTGCGACTCAGGTATGACTTTGACAAGTTCTACCTATTTCATAGGGCTCACGGCCATGACCTGCGAACCTACAGGACTTGGCAGTACAAGTTGGACGCTTTTTATGATG
Organism: Otatea glauca; assembly: GCA_036346275.1. NCBI lineage: Eukaryota > Viridiplantae > Streptophyta > Magnoliopsida > Poales > Poaceae > Otatea > Otatea glauca. The sequence continues at coordinate 23,081,520 of CM070714.1, read as the reverse complement.
GACGTGGAGAGATGCCCACACACCCGAAGGAGGACGAGCAGCCCGACAGGGTTAACGTCGGCGAGGACCTTGAAGGCCTCGACCTAGAGTTTCAGCAGGGTGACCGCCATGTCGACATGACCTTCGGCGGTTCGTTAGTGTATCAATCCCGGCGTGAGCTTAAGGCTGCTACGTCGTGGTACTCCTCCTCCAAGAATGCTGCAGACTCCTCCTCTTCTGAAGTTTGTTGTTGCGGGGTGAGTACATAAAGCACTTAACAAGTTGTGCACAGTATTGCAAGTCTACTATTCTACATGCTTGGCTTATTCCAAGGAAGGCTAACATGGCTATTTTGCAGTAAGCAGCATTTATAAAAGAATACAATAAATAAATTGAAAGACAGTAAAACAAATATTGGTAAATAATAGATTCGACTTTTCAAGTAAACAGGATTTTCCATCCTAAGTCAATTCTAGGTTTTTTATGGCAAGCCACCATCCCAACAAGTTTTTATTTGACAAAAGTCTAACCCTTGACTGTAATTTCCGAGCATTGCTCAATTCCGTGAGCACGGCTATTCGAACAGTTTGTACACTCTGCAGAGGTTATGTACTTTACCCACACGATATAATCAAGCACCACACAGGTGGGTGACCATAACAAAGCCTTTACAATGCTCTGTTTAGACCTTGTACTGCTCGCTGAGGTTTCAACACGGAAGGACTGGTTACCGCACTCCGGGCCCCCCTCTTGCGCCATGTGAGTCTACCCGTACACATGGGACTCACTATACACCACAGCAGTACTGAAATCTAGACATCATAAATTAGTCGGCTAGGCTGTCCTATTCCAGACGTGTGGTTGCAAGAAAGACTCAGGTCAAAGGCTTGCAAGGTTAAGTCCTTAAAGTGACCGAGGCAAGACTTCCACATACCCACCTTAACAGCCCACCTTGGCATACTTCCCCTTGCCACCTGCCCCGATCTAAAATGATTACCACCTCAGTTGATTACCATGCACCACGTGCCATCAGCAATTCATTCTAGTTGTGTGACCTCCTCGCCACGACAACTCAATATCACAGTGTGACAACACATGACACACCAATTTATAAACATTGTTCCATATTCCATTAGTCAAGATTAAATATCAATGTTCCAGATACATGTGATGACGTGGCATGGCTAAGCAACTAATACCGTCTAACTAGTCCCATGTTGATTATTAATACTAACCAACTATAGTTCCATATCCTAGGGTGACAATTAGATCATGGCATATAATTGGCAAGGTATGATTTAATTCAAATAGGCATATTCTCTAGTTCCCAGATTAATTGAAATCATTTATACACATAAAATATCATGCATAAATTTTAAAGACAAAATAGCAATTTTTGTGAAATTAGGTGCAACATGATCAAAGCACAACTTGCCTTGGAACAGGTGCTGGTCTTGCTCTGAACTTGGGTCTTGAAGCGACGAATCTTCCTCCGGAGCACCGAGCAATTCAACGTCTACGCGAATTGAGATAAAATAGCAATAAACACCCAAAACAGAGATCAAATAGGCTCCAAAATTTCAAATAAAAAGCACCATTAAATAGATCTTGGCTTTACAAATTTTAGAAACTTGAATCACTCAAATCCGAGTTAAAATGCAAAAGTTATAGCCTTTTGAAATTTGAATAAATACTGAAAATACAAAAATTAGAAAATCCGATTTTCCAGAATTATTTTTCTACTGGAAATTACCGATTAATGCGCAAGCGACACGTGGACCAATCAGAGACGGACGCGTGGCTTCGACGCATGGACTCAATCCACGAAATCACGCTGGTCCACCGTGGACTCGAGGTATTGTGTTGTGGACCGGATGATGTCAGCATGACGTCATCGCACACGTGGACCAATCGGGTTGCGCCATGTTGCTCGGTCTACGAACTGCATCCACAGCACGCGCCTGTCCACCGTGCACCCGGTGCACAACACTTCAGTTTCTACACCGACACGCGTCGCACATCCGCGAGATGATCCAACGGCTACCGCATTACGCACACGCGGCTCAATCCCGATCGTCTATTCAAATCTAACGGCCAGAGCTTTACCCGAGCGAAACACTGTTGACGAAGTGATGTGGCATGATCGTGGCGGTTCGACAAGGATCCAACGGTCGACGAAGCTTCCCGACGCGGATGGCGGTGCGGCGACGGACTTTCACCGGAGCGAAGGAAGATGACCACAAAGACGGCGTTTCGGCGCAACTCTGGCGTGAAGAAGTGGCAGCTTCGATGCGGCTTGGAATGTGGAGTCCGGATCTGGAACCCGTGCGGCGAACAACGGCTTGACGGCGGCGAAACGGCGGAAAAACTTGCGGCGGCGCTACGGGAAACTACGGCGAGCTCCTGAGCAACAACGACGGCGAAACTGGCGAAGTGGCTAGGCTGCTGGGTGCGCACTGGGATGCGATCATCGGGGTGCGGGCTGCGGCTTTTATAGCCTCGGCATGAGCGCTAGTATGGAAACCATAAATCACGCGGCGGCGGCTAAACGGCGGCGAATTCGGAAACCGAATCGAAGACGATGACTGCGATCCGTCCGATCTGCGATGAACGGCCGAAATTTCCCCGAACTCGGTATGATCCGATCCGCACCTTCCAAAATCAACGGATACGATCCACTCTTACCAAAATAACGCAACGCGAACTGCTACCGAACGATTTTGATCCGACGGCTCACAGCGTTAGGGTTCCGCGATGAAGAAGGCTGCCCGATGGAAATCCAACGGCCGAGCACGAAGCGGCGGAAGCGGGCGAGCGGGCCTCACGCGAGCTCACGCCGCGCCGCGATCTTGGGCTTGACCCGATCTTATTCCCCACGATTTTTCTCCATTTAACTTTTAAAATAATTAAAGAAATTATTTTAATTAGTTTTAGGCAATAAAAATATTTAAAAAATCCAAGAAAATTCTCATAAATTCTTTGAGACATTTTGAACTCAAATAAAATATTTTTGGCAAAACTTTATATTAGTTTTATCTATATATAATTAGTTTTCACCAAAGGTTCAATATACTTAATTAAAGTATATTCAAATAAATTCCAGAAAAATCCAATAAGTTCAGAAAAACATAAAATGCACTAATAATGATAGAATAACATTATAAGCAATTTTTTTTGGGATGTTACATTTCCTGTAACTAACAACGTGGCAGAGTATGAAGCCCTCTTGGTTGGCTTCCAAGCCTGTAAATCACTGGGCATACGCCGGCTGGTCGTGAAGGGTGGCTCCCAGCTTGTCTTCAACCAGTACAACAAAGATTACCAGTGCTCGGAGCCCTCGATGGCCAAGTATCTCACCGACGTGCGCAAAATGGAGGGGTGGTTCCGGAACATGGAAATCAGGCATGTGCCCATGAATGACAATTCCAGTGCCGACCTCTAGTCCAAGCTCGGGTCAACTGGAGATAAGGTTCCATCGGATGTCATCCTCGAAACTTTGTCTACACCCTCAACTGCCAACCAAAAGGACTCGGTTGCCCTCCTCGAGAGTGTTCCCTCGTGGATGGACTCGATCGTCAAGTTCCTCGACCATGGCGAACTCCCGACTGACTCAGCCGAAAGCAGCAGAGTCAAGCACCGGGCAAGCTCATACAAGCTCATAGGCGGACAGCTATATCGTCGAGGTACCTTGGTTTTGATGAAAAGCGTCACCCCGAAGGAAGGTAAACACCTGCTCAATGATATCCACTCGGGCCTTTGCGGTGCTCATTCTTCTTTCAGGACAATGGTCGGGAAGGCGTTTGGATGTGATTCTACTGGCCGACGGCACTTCAGGATGCTTGGGACATTGTCTGCTCCCGTCGAGCTTGCCAGTTCCACGCTCGAAAGACGCACCAACCAACTTATGCCCTTCAGAACACCCCCCTCACTTGGTCGTTCTCGACTTAGGGCCTCGATATCCTCGGTCCTTTTCCACAGACAATCAGGGGGAAGAAATTCTTATTCGTCACCATCGACACCTTCACCAAGTGGATTGAGGCCGAGCCGGTTTCGACCATCACCGCCCGGGCAGCTGTGAAGTTTTTTCACTTGATCGTGGTCACAAGGTATGGGGTTCCCTGCAGAATTATCACTAATAAAGGATCGCAGTTCACCAGCGAGCTATTTCGGGAGTACTGCGAAGACATGGGCACCAAGGTCTGCTACACATCAGTAAGTCATCCCCAGAGCAACAGAGCGATCGAGCGCGCCAACGGACAGATCGTCCAGGGCGTCAATAAGTGAGTCTTCGACGAGCTCGAACAACGTGGTCGGGCCTGGGAGGATGAGCTTCTCACTGTCTTTTAGTGCAGATGCACCACGACCGGTAGAGCAACGAGGGCAACCCTTTCCAAATCGTCTTGATTGTCGGGTATCTTGCATTCGAGGTCACTGGCTTCGCTAGAGTCGGCAGTCGACCAAGTCGACTTCGAGTAAGAATGGTCTCTCGACCTCGCCCTGGCGGAAGAAATAAGGTGTCGTGCGCTGCTACGATCAGCACATTACTTGCAAGCACTTCGCAGGCATGCATCTCGATCGGTACGACCTAGGGGCTCCGTGTTGGGGATCTGGTCCTAAGACGAATTCAGGACCAGGCCAACACCAACAAGTTATCCCTGAAGTGGGAGGGCCCCTACAACATCGTTTCAGCAGATCGCACGGGGGCTTACCGACTGGCGATGCCCAACAGAAGAGGGCTCGCGAACTCGTGGAACATAGACTAACTCCGAATGTTTTATGTGTAACATTCTTACCTTCATTTAAAAAAAGCTCTTATTTATTGTCTATGATTATGACTCTTTACATGTTTGTTTGCATCTCGAGTGCGTCGACCTCGTGTCATGATCTCAAGGTTCACCTCCAAGGGTCACGTCAGCAGTAAGCTGATTCTGATCGCATCATGACTACTCCCATGTAGCAGGACTTGAACCAGAGACCATGCCCAAGTGTTCCTAACCTCGAGATGCTTAAGTCCTTTTTATTTTGCATCTCTGGAACCTCGACCAGAGTGTTGCGGTCTCAGAGTTCACCTCCAGGGGCCACGTCAGCAGTAAGCCGATTCTCATCGCATCACGACTACTCCCCTGTAACAGGATTTGAACCTGAGACCGCCCTCATGAAGTTCCCCGAGGTCGAGGAGAGCCTGCTGCTAGCTCGACCTCGTTTTGGAGTTAAACTTGTCCTCGCTCAAAGACGTAATTATGACTTTGTCTTAAGTTCTTTGTTCAGGACGAAGGTATTATCTGACAACACAGGTCTCAACGATGCAAGAACTCAAGGTATATCTCCTGTGCCCGAGGCCGGCGTTGCTCGGACTCGACCACAGAGGGGGCTGAGCAAGGAGATACTAACGAGCTAAGTCTCTTCATCCAATTTTGAACTTTAACATCATTTCAGACACTAACATCAAAAAGGAACTTTATTTCCTTTTGCAAATTTACACTTACAAGTGGGTACAAGTTGCTCTTGTCCCTCTTTCTATCTACTCTCCTACCTACAGGTCGGCCATGTCATGGGCGAGCTTCTCGTGCTCGAGCTCGGTGACCCTCGCCCTCAACGCGGACTGCTCGCTCTGCAGTCGATGCGCCACAGCTGCGGAGCTGGCAGTGCGGTTGCACTCATCTTGGAGCTGGGTCAGGGCACTCTTCCCCGTCCGGGTCGCTCGCCCTAGCTTCTTCTCAAGCTCGGCCACCTTCACCTCGAGCTCGTCAGAGGCCTTCTCCAGAGCAGCAGAGAGCTCCGCATTCTGCTTGCGAAGCGTCTCTGCCTTCGCGTGCGTGGCCTCAAGAGCTCCCGCCAGCACCACGGGCTCGGACTCGATGGTCCACTCTGCCTTCGCGCGGAGGGCTTCGAGGGCCTCGTTCGACCTCTCAAGCTCGGTGTTGATGGCTTGCGAGAGCTCGGAGGAATGGGCCACGGTTAGTCGCCCCACCTCCTCCCGCTCTATCATTAGGTTCTCCTCGAGCTGGAGGACGTACGTGTCGCGCTCCTCCACCCGGTCGAAGACCACTTGGAGCTTGGTGGAGTGCCCGCGCAGGCTTTGGAGCCCCTGGGCAATTAGACCCAGCCCCTGCAGAAACCAAAATGGATTACGACAACAGATAAGAAGGAGGGCGAGTTCAAGCATGACTTACCTGATCAAGCCGCTCCTCGAACCTCTGGCGGCGAGGTCCGATGAGCCGTACGCCTGGTTCGACCACCATCTCGGGCGTGGCAGCCACGTTGATCCCCTCCGGCACAGAGTTGGTCCCACCGGTCGAAGCCTCGACCTGGGCTGTCCCGGCCGAGGTAGGTGGCAACACGGGTGGGACTGAGGCTCCTGAAGAAAGCGGCAAAAAAGAAGCTAAGTTACAAGAACAAGAAACAATGAGAGGAGGCTTGGGAGTTTCGACATACCTGGCGTGTCCGTAGGAACCTCAACCTCTCCGGCTGAGGCAGGCCTGGCCTCGGGCCCGACGCTGTCGACCTCGGCTTTGATGGCCGGGACGTCCACGGCTTTGACTCCCACAGCGGCCCCTCCCAGGTCGGCGCTTGATCCGGTGGGCCTTTGGTTGGGGTCACCGACCAGGCTGCCCCCCGAAGGCGCCGTGATGGCCTGGGCTTGCTGTGAGCGCGCCCGGTGGACCAGGAGGAAGTCGTCCTTGTCCTTGTCCTTATCCTTGTCCTCGTCCTTGGACTCGCCCTAGACAACAATCATGGTAATTGCCTGTCGGGCGCTCGAGGTCTGCGGCGGGGGAAATTGCTAAGCGAAAGAAAGGGAAAAATCTACGCTACAACCAAGGTTCGCGCATACCTGTGTGACGAGCCTCCATCTCCTGGGAGGGGGAAGGGTGTCTTGGCATCTTGTTGCGCCAGGGGAAGCATCCCCTCCCTCGGCGCTCTACGACAAAGACCTCGGAGCACGCGCGGACAGCGGGCTCCCCGCGCTAACCACACCTGCGCTCTTCGTTAGGGGTTGCTGCCCCGGTGGTGAGCTCGGGAGCCACGCAGCGGCTGCTGCACTTTGTTGCTACGATGTAAGGCCCCCATTTTTGATATTGAATACCAATAATGGGTTCCCAGTGCATACTGTACTAGTCCCATGATCAGTGGCTAGTACGCACAGCTTTACAGATTGAAATTATTTCCATACACCATAATATTACATACGCTAAGCGTCTGAGATTACATAATAGTATTGTAAGCCAAAAACTTGAAATCAGCAGCGGAAACATTATTTCTCTTGTAGTATGCCCATTCACTCGCAGGCAATAGACAAGCTAAAGCCCTAGTAAAGATCTTCATGATAACCCCCGAATCCTGTATGGTCGTACTGATCATCGGAGTATTCGATATCATCAACTAAAAGCAACATTGATAGCAAGATTGAGTACATGGTGTACTCAACAAGTCTTATAGTGTATCGCAAATGCAAATATAAATAAATGCAGGTTATAGCATTGGAATGTCCTTTACAGTTATTTTTGCATTGGCAAATTGAAGCATAATCATGTACTAGATTTCAACCAAAATTTGTAAAAGAGCATTCGTTGTAATAGCAAGTATTGATGGCATAAATTAATCATCATAACATAGTCTACCCGACTGATTCAATCTATTCCCATGTCAACCCTTGACATGAAGTATATTCCAAAACACCATTTTCCCCATCAAATCATTTTGGAAATATTAAAACTCTAACCATGTGAGGACGGTACCAAGTGCCTTTAACTGTAGGCGCGACTAATTAATTAGATTTACACTTTGCTGAGGCGTACAGCTTTACCCACAAGAAATGATCTGCCATTTTTGCCAGGCCAGTTAACACTCTTCCTTCGGGGTGTCGGCATGGTGATCATGACATAATAGTTACATTGTTTAGACCTAACTTTGCACCAGCCCGATGACGTTAAATCCTTGTTATGGAGAAGAAACATGACAGTGTATCCCTGTCATTAAAACTGGTAATACAAGCAGTAATTCCCTGCGATAGAAGCAGTAAATCCCAGCGATAAGGGTTTCTTCCCATACCAAGGCGTACATCGTTATACCGATATGCATTTACCCACAACGCAGCGTGGAAGTCCCTCATAAGCAAACCTACAAAGGAGTGCTCATACTATCTCCCGCCTACCAATGTGCAAAGCCAGACCTATGCAACTTAATAGGTTAAGGCTACCCCATCCTAGCACTTGTGGTTGCACTGAAATCTTGGCTTGAAAACAACCCATAGCTCAGTCCTTAATCCGACACGGTCAATAATCTCCCCCTACACTACGTACAAGTCTAACCCTTGCACAACCGGCTATTGCCAATAATTGCCCGCATCTAAACCATAGTTTTATTTTGAGTTTTTAGTCAAAATATCCACAATTGGCACTTTAGCGATTCCAGCATTTTCAAATTCCCAAGAAGCAGTTTGATTTGATCATCTACTCCGTTGCCAAATGAGCGTGGTTAAGCATGATTACGAATCGTGTATACCCCATTTGACATTATGTAAGATCTACCCCTTTTCTATGGTTATCAAGGTTCACATATCCATACTTGTCAAGGAAGTTCTATGAGATATTAGGTATATCTACCAATATTTCAACATAGCATTTTTATGACAAGTACACTCATGCATAATAGCTTTGTAAACATTGAAAGTAAATATTTGAAGTAATAGGATCAATATGGTCAAGGGGGTGCTTGCCTAGCTGATCGCAGTCGGGTATAAAGTTCGGATCGTCGGCGAGGTCGTCGTCTACTAATTCTGGCTCGTCGGAATCTATTCATCAATCATCAAGAATAACATACAATAAATAGCGAACCAAAATAAGGGCGAAAAGAAAACAGATAGAAAATCCAACTAAAAACTTAACTCACAAAAACGGGAGTGTTAATTAGTAAGATTATGATTCATGTTGATCTGGTTATACTATTTCTTTTTCTTTATGTTTACCTTTACTATTTTTGGATTAAATGGTATCAAATATTTCTTACTTCATATGAATTATTCATTTTATTTTAACAAATTCTAGATGCTAAAATTATTTGAAGTAGAAAGATTTGCCTTATGGTGATATCATAAAATAGTATGTGGTTAATAGGATTCAGATGCAAAGCAATGTATTTAAAGATTGTTTTGAATTAAACATTTTTCACCAAACTTCTTGCTGCCATTTTATTATGGACGCATAACATACCAGGTTATGTACTAAATCCTCATGTGCTATTTATTAGATGCATGCATGACATTATATAGACACATACCCATACACACACACACATATATATATGCATATGCTTACTTATGCCCTTTTACACTAGAACACAACAACCCATTAGTTATCCAATGCTTTTATCTATCCTAACATCATACTAATATTATGCTGAAAAATAAATATGTTTAGCAATCTGAAATTCTTTTGTTATCAATTTATTCATTATTGCATAATCAAACTAACAATATTAAACTTCAATAGAAAGGACATAAAATAACTAGTTACCCCAAATATTTTTATATGAATGGGTTCCTAGCAGAATAAGGATCATGATAAAATTAGTTCCATACAAATTCAACTTTATTTGCAAAGTTTCTACATTTAATCTACTTTCATATCTACTATTCACCTTTGTATTAAAATATTTTTACAGAATAGTTTTTCAAAATATTTTTTCATATTCTGGAAGCTTTTGATTTTAGATGAATTTTGAAATTGGTTTCATCTCATTTGGATTTCAAATGCGAAAAATATTCAAGTTTGAATTTTTAACAGATTTAAAAATCAAATGAAAATAGCAAAATACGTTTTCGGAATACCGAAAACGTCTTTTGCTTCGCGCCAACTGTTCCTATTCAAAACCGACTGGGTCACTGACAGCTCATGCTCGCTTGTCAGCGAGACCGAACAGGGCACGAGCTAGGGCTCACCGCCGGCGAGGATCCGGTGATGCTCCGGTCCGGCCGAGGGCACGGGTAGCATCAGTACACTATTGTGCGTCTAATGGTGGTACCCATTCCTACCGGCGACTAGCCGAACCATCTCGCCACCGTGGATATGCGGCGGCGGAGGAGGCGGCGAGCCGTGCCGGTGACAGAGGGCATCCTCGATGGAATGGGTTCCGGTTCTAGCATCTATGGGTTCCAGAGGTTTCATTTTTGCCAACTGGAAGCTTAGAGAAGGGACGGATTAGCTCACCACCGATCGCCGGTTTCGGAGAAGGAGGGGGCGTGGTGGCGGCGGAGCTCCGGTCGAAATTTCCTGAAAATAACAGAGGGGTTTTGATTCTTGTGAGCTGGTGATGCTATAACTAAAAGCAATTGATGAATGGTTGCTTGAATCTCTTCAATCGATCACGAACCAAAAGCTTGGGTTCTTCGGCTGATTCGGGAAAATGCGAAATTGGCAGTGATCAATGGAGTAGGATGGACGAGACTAGAGGGGTTTTGAAGCACGGTCTTTGGCGAACTCAATCCGGTATTTATAGCCGAGAGATTCGCTGTAGAGTAGCTCAATTCCTGGTGTGAACTCGGCTGAGTTTTGTGGCGCTAGAACAGGAGAAGGGATGGGCCAAATTGTGAATTTTCAGGGCGAGGACAAGGCTTGGCAAGCTAGTAATGAGGTGGTTTCCTCGGGTAACAAAATTTTTCTTATTTTGTTGTTTTACAAATCTTTTCCTATTACTTAAGTAATGGTTGGTTGATTAGAAAAAGGAATTTTCTCTTTAAGCAATAATCAAAAGAAATCAAGAAAACTCATAAAAATTCAGAAAAAACCCAGGGAAATATAAATTAAAACTTATGCAAATATATTATTTAATTTCTTATTATTACCCATTTTCCAGGATGTTACAAACCTACCCCCTTACAAAAAATCTCATCCTCGAGATTTGGCGAAGGCTAGAAGAAGTCTGGAAATTCCTTCCTGAGTTGATCTTCACATTCCCAGGTGGCTTCGTCTTCGGAATGGTTACTCCATTGGACTTTTAGCATATGGTGGGACTTATTTCTTGTATGGCGTGCTGCCTCTTCTAGAATGCGGATTGGATGCTCTCGGTAGGATAGATCAGGTTGGAGATCGATGTTCTCCAGATTTGCGAGTTCAATAGGAACACAAAGGCACTTTTTGAGTTGGGACACATGGAAAACATCGTGCACTTCGGATAATTTGGGTGGCAATTCCAATTTGTAAGCCATCTCACCCATTTTCTCAAGGATTTGATATGGACCAATATAGCGAGGGGCTAGCTTCCCATGGACGTGAAAACGACGGACTCCGTGGAGAGGTGAGACTTTTAGATAGACATGATCACCGACTTCGAAGCTGAGTTCACGTCGACGATTGTCGGCGTAACTCTTTTGATGAAATTGGGCTTCTTTTAATCGACTTATGATCATATCCACTTGCTCTTGAGCTTCTTGGATGAGATTTGGTCCGAAGAACTTTCTTTCTCCTACTTCAGACCAAAAGAGAGGTGTTCGGCACTTTCTTCCATAGAGTGCCTCAAAAGGCGATATTTGGATATGGCTTGGAAACTATTATTATAAGAGAACTCAGCGAATGCTAAACTCTTTTCCCAATTAGTACTATAAGACAGTACACAGGCTCTTAACATGTCTTCCAAGATTTGGTTAGTCCTTTCTGTTTGACCGTCTGTCTGAGGATGATAAGCTGTACTAAAATTTAGCTTAGTCCCCAGAAGATCATGCATACTTTCCCAGAAACGGTATGTAAACTGGGATCCTCGATCAGAGACAATGGTCTTTGGGACTCCATGCAAACGAACAATATTTTCTAAATATAGTTCGGCAAGCTTATCTACAGAATGAGTGGTCTTGATAGGTATAAAGTGGGCTACTTTAGTTAATCGGTCCACGATTTCCCATATAGAGTCATGTCCTTTTCTGGTCCTGGGCAGACCAGTGATGAAATCCATACTGATGTCATCCCATTTCCATTCAGGAATTTTTAAAGGCTGAAGGAGTCCAGCAGGACGTTGATGTTCAGCTTTGACTCGTCGGCATATGTCGCAAATTGCAACATATGCTGCGATATCCTTTTTCATGCCAGGACACCAATAATTCTGTCGGAGATCTTGATACATTTTTGTACACCCGGGATGGATTGAGAGGGGTGATTCATGAGCTTCTTTTAGGACCAAATTCTTAAGCACGGAATCATTGGGAATATAAATTTGTTTCTTATGCATAAGAAGGTCGTCAAAACCTTCCATGAATTCGGAGTCAACACCTTGCTTTAACTCTTCTCGGATTTTGATGATGACTTCATCAACAAGTTGGGCAGCTTTAATTTGGAGTTTCAAAGTTGGTTGCACTTCCAGTGCGGCCAGAAATCCTTTTTCAATAATTCCTAAATTAAGCTTCTGGAATTCATTTTGCAAGTCAGATTGTTCAGTGTAAGCCGAGATGGAGATGCAGTGGAATTTTCGACTAAGGGCGTCGGCTACGACATTAGCTTTACCTGGGTGGTAATTAATGCTAAGATCATAGTACTTGATTAACTCCAACCATCTTCTCTGTCTAAGGTTCAAGTCCGATTGAGCGAAGAAATATTTCAGGCTCTTATGATCAGTGTATACATTGCATCGATTACCAATAAGGTAATGACGCCAAATCTTCAGAGCATGAACCAAAGCTACTAATTCCAAGTCATGGGAAGGATAGTTTTGCTCATGGGGACGGAGCTGCCGAGAAGCATATGCTACAGCTCTGGACTCTTGCATCAACACGCATCCAAGACCGTGTCGTGATGCATCTCAGAAGACGTCAAAATTTTTATGGACGTCTGGCAACACAAGGACAGGTGTTGTAGTTAGCCTTTTCTTCAATTCTTGAAAACTTGATTCACATTCGGGTGTCCATTCAAACTTCTTTTCTTTCTTTAATAGCTGAGTCATCGGTTTAGCGATTTTGGAGAAGTTTTCGATAAAGCGGCGATAATATCCCGCTAAACTAAGAAAACTTCGAATCTGAGGAACAAACTTGGGTTGTTCCCAGTCTTGAACAGCTTGAATTTTACTGGGGTCAAGAGAAATTCCTTTTTCCGAAAGAATATGCCCAAGGAATGCGATTTCTTTCATCCAAAAATCACATTTTTCAAATTTGGCAAAGAGTCAGTGTACTCGAAGATTCTCAAGAACCATATGCAGATGTTGCACATGTTCTTCCTCAGATTTGGAATAGATGAGAATATCATCGATGAACACTACGATGAACTTGTCCAAATACTCCATAAAGACCTTATTCATAAGACACATAAAATTTGCAGGAGCATTGATTAGTCCGAAGGACATCACGACATACTCAAAGAGACCATATCGAGTGGTGAATGCAGTTTTTGGAATATCACAGGGTCGGATTTTTAATTGGTAGTACCCATGTCTTAAGTCAATCTTTGAAAAGACTCGAGCACCACTCAATTGATCAAATAGATTATCGATACGAGGAAGAGGATATTTGTTTTTGATGGTGACATCATTTAAAGTACGATAATCTATGCACATGCGTAGACTACCATCATTTTTGTTAACAAATAGAACTGGGCTCCCCCAAGGAGACGAACTGGGGCGAATAAACCCTTTATCCAATTGTTATTTAATTTGCTTTTTAAGTTCAACCAATTCAGTTGGGGCCATTCGATAAGGACGTTTGGAAATTGGGGTTGTTCCGAGAATAAAATTGATAACAAATTCCATGTCTCTATCTGGAGGTAATCCTGGGAGCTCATTTGGAAAAACATCAGGATAATCACATACTACAGGTACCTGAGAAATTTCTTTCATTGAGGCAGAACAAAGGAATGATTGGGAAGGTGATTTATCTTGGTTGGACGAGAACTCTACCATAATTTCTTCTGGGCTTAGCAAGGATATGGATCGATTAACACAATCTATACAGCCTTTATGCTTGGATAACCAATCCATACCAAGAATTATATCTAAGCCTTGAGTTTCGATAACGATGAGATCAGCATAAAATAATACTACATTTATTTCAATGCTGACCCCAGGGCAAAGACTGAAAGTTTTAATTTTGGCTCCAGGGGAAGATATTATCATGATAGCAGGCAAAAGATCAACATGAATTTCATTTTGATCAACAAATTTCTTGGAAACGAAAGAATGCGAAGCTCCAGAATCAAATAACACCAAAGTTGGAATGGAGTGCACTAGCAACGTACCTATCACCATGTCAGGTGCCTTGCTTGCCTCCTCAGCGGTCACATGATGCAAGCGACCGCGAGTAGGGCCCTGAAAATTATTAGGGGCGGTCCTGACAGGTTGTGGTCCTCCAGATCCTTGTGGGCGGCCTGGGGGTCGTTGCTGAGCTCCTTGGGATTGCGAACGAGTTGAATTCTTCTTGGGGCATTTATTAGCATAATGCCCAAGCTCATTGCAATCGAAACAGGTTACATTGGCCGCTGGGTTTTGACCACCCGAAGATCGCTTGCCAACATTACTAGCAGGGCGAGCAAGAGGCTGTTGGCGGGAAGCTTGCGGTCGAGGTGGTTGACCCTGACGTCTTTGCTGAAATGGTGGAGTAGAAGATTTGGGATTGAATGATTGCCCAAATCGTGGCTTAGAAGGATTAACACTCATATTCTTCCTGGCCATCCATTTTCGCTTTCGCGACTCAGAAATTGTTAGAGTGCCTTGCTCAACTCGAAGGGCCTTGTCCACCAAAGTTTGAAAGTCATGGATATCGTGGGCCACAAGGGTCCATTTAATTTCATCATTCAAATGCTCCCTAAAACGTTTTACCCTTTTTTCTTATGTGGTGACTTCAGAGGGAGCATATCGAGCCAAATAATTGAAGAAATGGAGATGCTCCACCACTGTCATGCTGCCTTGGCAAAGATCCATGAATTCTCTTTTCTTAAATTCCATCAAACTTGATGGAATATGAGTTTTGCGAAAAGCCTCCCAAGAGATATCTTGGTTCGGAGGTATGATGGCTTGATAGTTTTCCCACCAAGCTGTTGCAGCCCCTTGCAGCTGGTAGGATGCATAGAGTACTTTCTCTTGGTCATTGCTGCAATGGCCAATTTACTCTCGACTGAACGAAGTCAGTCGTCAGCTTCCAATGGATCAGTCGAGGAAGAAAAGATGGGTGGTCGAGTTTTAAGAAACTCATTTAGCTTGGAGTAATGGGAAGTGTTTCCATTGCCACCTCTTGCAATGGCTGTGCCTATATTAGCAGTGTTCTGAACCATTTGCTGGAGAAGGATAATCTGAGTTTGACGGTTTTGCTCAATCATGGCGAGTACTTGAGCCATGGTCGGGGGTTCAGGTAATTGATCTTTTGGAGTTGGATTTGGTTGATTTGGTGGAGGAGGAGGATTGATGCGATTTGCGGGTTGGGACGATGTGGTTCTTGTTGAGGGATGCATTGGATTTGGTTGAGCTGGTGTCGGTATTACGTTTCTTTGAGATTGGGTCTCGGGGGTAGCCTCACTTTCCAAAAGTTGACTAAGGGATCGCGTTACTGGCATCCTGCAAAGTAACGAGAATTATTTTATTAGCACTATTAATTATAAAATATATACATATATAATAGTTATCTTTAATAAGCAATAGGTATATACTCATGCTGCTCCAAGGATCATCTCATCAAAAAATTTCACTTCGAAGTTATATTAGCGAGAGATATCCATTAGATAACACAAAGAGAATTCTCGAACAATAAGTCATACAATACCAAAAAGATCATATATATATATATATCTGTATATTTATTACAAACTGACCAACCTTAATTACTACCACAAACATATAACATAAGACTCCATTACTCCCTTAATCCGAATCGCTAGGTATAATCCCTACACCTCGAACTACTGGATACAACGATGGTGAATCTACATCATAGCTACTTTCTGAACTAGAAGGTGAAGGTGGATGGTTCTACATTCCGACTGGTTGGAATTGACGCAGATACTCGCGTCGATTACCAATTCGACGCCTTGGTTCTCTTGCTGGATTCTAGGATCCTATATAGGCCTCATATGAACGGACATACGCCTTCATATTAATATGGTGTGCTTTGCATATCCGGCGCATAAGCTTACGGCCTGACTCCTAAATTGCTTCATGCTTAGATTCATTATGGTGTTTCACATTATGATGCACTTTTTGGCCTTCAAGCGTTGTAGTTTCATAACTATGGATTTTATATCCAAACTGTGTTTGCTTGATATTAAAAATAGGTGCATGCTTTTTATGACCTAGATTTTCAGCCAACTCTCTTGCGATATCAGACCAGTTTAAATTTTTAGCCATCTGAAATTATTATAAAAGGAAAGTAATTAGTAACAGCATAAAAATATAATATTTTAAATTGGAAAGAAAAGGATTACAATAATTATCTTTCTCTTACCATATCATCTTTTGTTAAAAGGGTTACAATATCATAAAACTTAAATTTTACTTTAAATAGTTATGAATGCAATCCGAGGGATACAAAAAATTCTTGAAACCCAAAAGTTTTCATTTATATAGATAATATTTTACATCCCTAACAGTACAATACTAAGACTTCCTTGCTAAGTATATTACATAATACAATACCAAAAGTCTGCCTTACTACCTATTTTATATAGGGTCACCTCTTATTCCTACGAGGTCTAAATTATCCTAATCACTGGTCTCAAGCCAACCAGCAAATCCTGTGGTAAGGTCGTCATCATTCAGCGGTGGGAACTTCTCTGAAGAGCTTCCTGCCGAAGCCGAACGAGCATCTCGGGACGCCTAAGTTGTCTTGGGATGACGGGAAGGAGAAGGTCCGGACTCCGCATTTCGTTTGGCAAGGCGGGGTCGGCTATCTCCCACTGACATGCAGGCGGTACGACGAAGGCTGGTGGGTGCAAAGAGGCAGTGGTGAAACAAAGCGATGGCGAGGGCAGGAGAAATGGAACTTGTGGTGCCGCTGGTGAAGTGTTACCCAAAACTGAGCGAGAGATAAACCCCATGTTTACAAATGGGGCAATCACTCCCTCCAGGTAGCCCACACGACGGCGATTGACCACTGCCTCCTGGGCTATACGGTGATGATGCTCATCAGCAGCATTACTAAATTCCACCAAGGTGTGAAGCCTATCTAAGTGAATGCTTGATGGATCTGGGTAGGTAGTGTCTCTAAGTGGTGACCGAGAAGGATACAGGCGATAGGCAGAATGCAGCTCAGGGAGAGCATGGTGCAGACGGACAACAGAAGTGTAAGCGGCATCACTCATGGCAACATCCATAGTTGAGCCATAGCCTTTGAAATTACGCTCCCCTTCATCATACGAAGCACGGGCAGGAATATGCAGTCGGGCTGCATACTCGATTGTAGAGGAACTAAGAGCCACGTAGTAAACCATATAGCGAGGATTCTCAGTATATTGTGCTACATCCAACATCTTTGCTAGCACTCCCTTAATTCCTGTCTCTTCACGAGCATTCGTCTCATAGCATAGTATAATATCCATCTGTTTTGAACAAAGAGATTAAAATTTCAAAGTAGATAAGGAAGATTAATAGATAGTTAAGATAGTAAAGAGAAGTATTAGTAAAGATATATTTACAAACTTAAACACCGGTTTTTAAACTTATTAGATTTTTTTTTACTAGCGGCCATGCTAACTAGGATTTTTCCTACAGTCTACATGGCTCTGATACCAACTTGTAAGGCCCCCATTTTTTATATTGAATACCAATAATGGATTCCCTGTGCATACTGTACTAGTCCCATGATCAGTGGCTAGTACGCACAGCTTTACAAATTGAAATCATTTCCATACACCATAATATTACATACGCTAAGCGTCTGACATTACATAATAGTATTGTAAGCCAAAAACTTGAAATCAGCAGCGGAAACTTTATTTCTCTTGTAGTATGCCCATTCACCCTCAGGCAACAGACAAGGTAAAGCCCTAGTAAAGATCGTCATCATAATCCTGTATGGTCGTACTGATCATCGGAGTATTCGATATCATCACCTAAAAGCAACATTGACAGCAAGATTGAGTACATGGTGTACTCAGCAAGTCTTATAGTGTATCGCAAATGCAAATATAAATAAATGCAGGTTATAGCATTGGAATGTCCTCTACAGTTATTTTTGCATTGGCAAATTGAAGCATAATCATGTACTAGATTTCAACCGAATTTTGTAAAAGAGCATTCGTTGTATTATCAAGTATTGATGTCATAAATTAATCATCATAACACAGTCTACCCGACTGATTCAATCCCTTCCCATGTCATCCCTTGACATGAAGTATATTCCAAAACACCATTTTCCCCATCAAATCATTTTGGAAATATTAAAACTCTAACCATGTGATGACGGTACCAAGTGCCTTTAATTGTAGGCGCGACTAATTAATTAGATTTACACTCTGTAGAGGCGTACAACTTTACCCACAAGAAATGATCTGCCATTTTGCCAGGCCAGTTGACACTCTTCCTTCGGGGTGTCGGTGTTAGTGCTATGCCCTTGAGGCAATCATTTAGATGATTGCAACATGACTATGTTTATGAATAATAATATGATTATTGGTCCAATGAATGTATATCATTGTATTGATCAACAAGTATGTGACTTGCTTATGAAGCTCTTTACTTATTGATATAATTCGATAAATATCTCTGATCGGATATCATCGTATAGGACAACGATGAATAGATCAGCACATGTAGTGATCGATGATCATGCTTCATAGATCATGGGATATAGAGATATCATCTATACATTGTGGGCGCATGTTGAAGAACATGGGTTAGATAGACCCGCAATTGGACAACTGCGAGAATGTTTCATTCTTATGTGTCATCGATGTATCTCATACCTAGTAGATGTATGATCCTTAGACTTGAGATTGTCATATTCCCTACATGTGTAATAGTTTTCCTTAGGGCTATCAAACACTACTTCCTAACGGATAGTTATAAAGGTAGCTTTCATGTTTACTATGAAACGTGCGAGAGGAAGTGGCGAATAAGATGGAATTTGCCACTCCAATGAAACGGAGATATATGACAAGGCCACTCGTGTGATATGATTAAGGAAGTGCATGGCCATGCCGTGATTGAGGAGTCAATCACAACTTATTAATATATCACGGATACGAGAGATGGATTGAATCAACAAAGGATGACATACTTCTGCCTTGAGTTCAATCTTCATATACTTGGCAAAGGGATTATTACATGAGTACTTTTGATAGGTTACGTCGATTTGATCATAGTATGTTTGGGAGTTGGCATACTTTGCAAGGAGCCGCTACCAACTATTGGATTGAAAAGGAGTTTTTCAATCCATGTCCAAGCGTCACGTGAACCTGCGCAGGTCACACACTTAATAGGTCGGGCGCATTAATTTGGATTGGATCCATAATTAATGGACATCGTGGGTTTAGCACGCTGATGGGCCTTGGTTTAGGGTTTCATCTCGTGGCTATATAAGGAGGGGAGGAGGGTGGGCGCAGGGTGTGCTTTCCCACGGTTTAGAAGTGATTCACTCGAAACCCTAGCCTCCTCTTCTCGTTTCCCCTGCCGAGCGACCAAGTGCTTGCACACCGACACACGACGTTCCATCCCTGGACGTGTGGACTACTGCGGTGACGCTGCTGCGACTGCGACGTGGGAGGAAGATCCACGGCGAGGCGAGGATGATCCGCTCCATCGACGCAACGACTACGGCGAGGACGATCCACTACATCGACGAGCGAAGGATTCCAGCAATGCGTGACTAGTGGTAATCTTATCTGTGATCCCTTTCTTGCGAGTAGCTTTCTGGTTACGCGTTAGTTTTTTTTTGTGCTAGTGTAGCATATCGCGTTCCACTTCAGTCGGCATGGTGATCATGACATAATCGTTACATTGTTTAGACCTAACTTTGCACCAGCCCGATGACGTTAAATCCTTGTTATGGAGAAGAAACATGACAGTGTATCCATGTCATTAAAACTGGTAATACAAGCAGTAATTCCCTGCGATAAAAGCAGTAAATCCCTGCGATAAGGGTTTCTTCCCATACCAAGGCGTACATCATTATACCGATATGCATTTACCCACAACGCAGTGTGGAAGCCCCTCATAAGCAAACCTACAAAGGAGTGCTCATACTATCTCCCACCTACCAATGTGCAAAGCCAGACCTAAGCAACTTAATAGGTTAAGGCTGCCCCATCCTAGCACTTGTGGTTGCACGAAAATATTGGCTTGAAAACAACCAATAGCTCAGTTCTTAATCCAACACGGGCAATAATCTCCCCCTACACTACGTACAAGTCTAACCCTTGCACAACCGGCTATTGCCAATAATTGCCCGCATCTAAACCATAGTTTTATTTTGAGTTTTTAGTCAAAATATCCACAATTGGCACTTTAGCGATTCCAGCATTTTCAAATTCCCAAGAAGCAGTTTGATTTGATCATCTACTCCGTTGCCAAATGAGCGTGGTTAAGCATGATTACTAATCGTGTATACCCCATTTGACATTATGTAATATCTACCCCTTTTCTATGGTTATCAAGGTTCACATATCCATACTTATCAAGGAAGTTCTATGAGATATTAGGTATATCTACCAATATTTCAACATAGCATTTTTATGACAAGTACACGCATGCAAAATAGCTTTGCAAACATTGAAAGTAAATATTTGAAGTAATAGGATCAAGATGGTCAAGGGGGTGCTTGCCTTACTGATCGCAGTGGGGTATAAAGTCCGGATCGTCGGCGAGATCGTCGTCTACTAATTCTGGCTCGTCGGAATATATTCATCGATCATCAAGAATAACATACAATAAATAGCGAACCAATATAAGGGCAATTGATTTTAGATGAATTTAGAAATTGGTTTCATATCATTTGGATTTCAAATGCGAAAGATATTCAAGTTTGAATTTTTAACCGATTTAAAAATCAAATGAAAATAGCAAAATACGTTTTCGGAATACCAAAAACGTCTTTTTCTTTGCGCCAACAGTTCCTGTTCAAAACCGATGGGTCATCGACACTCGGGCCGCTTGTCGTGAGACCGAGCAGGCACGAAGCTAGGGCTCACCGCCGGCGGGATCCGGTGATGTTCGGTCGGCCGAGGCGCAGGTAGCATCGATACACTATTGCGCGTCTAATGGTGGTACCCATTCCTACCGGCGACTAGCCGAACCATCTCACCACCGTGGAAATGCGCGCGGAGGCGGCGTGCCGTCTGCGTGACAGGGGCATCCTCGATGGAATGGGTTACAGTTCTAGCATCTATGGGTTCCAGAGGTTTCAGTTTGCCAATTGGAAGCTTAGAGAAGGACGGATTAGCTCACCACCGATCGCGGTTTGGAGAAGGAGGCGTGGTGGCGCGAGCTCGGTCGAATTTCTGAAAATAACAGAGGGGTTTTGATTCTTGTGAGCTGGTGATGCTATAACGAAAAGCAATTGATGAATGGTTGCTTGAATCACCTTCAATCGATCACGAACCAAAAGCTAGGGTTCTTTGGCTGATTCGGGAAAATGCGAAATTGGCAGTGATCAGTGGAGTAGGATGGACGAGACTAGAGGGGTTTTGAAGCACGGTCTTTGGCGAACTCAATCCGATATTTATAGCCGAGAGATTCGCTGTAGAGTAGCTCAATTCCTGGTGTGAACTCGGCTAAGTTTTACGACGCTAGAACAGGAGAAGGGATAGGCCAAATTGCGGATTTTTAGGTCGAGGACAAGGCGTGGCAAGCTAGTAATGAGGCGATTTCCTCGCGCGACGCGCAGCTGCCGCGGTGGTGATTCTACAGCCGGCGAAGTGGCTCCGATCACACGCTTGCTCGGCTGTGAGAGGGGACGAAGAAGACATGAGCTGAGGCTGACAGGTGGGGCCACTCAGTGGATCGGGCCCGCGCGGCAGAGAGAGAAAATGAGAATTTCGGTTTGATCCGCAAGAGGGCTGAATTGGTTTCACTGAATCCACTACATATCTAATTGGTAAATTTATTGGATATACCAGAACTAGTTTATGATCTACCATAAAAATTTCAGACCTAATGGACGTTTAAGGAATTTGCAAAAATTCTGACAGTGCACTATGCACATATTCATGCATTCTGTTTTATATTTATTGAGGTACATATATCTCACTCAAACATTTATAGCTTTTTTTACAGGTTACTTATAATCACATTAACCTTCTGTAAAATTTTCATCTTCATATTCTTAACAGTTTTTGTAATAAAATTCTGACATTGAAGTTTCCAGATTTTTACCTATTCAGTTTTTGAATTTTTATAAATAACAAACCTAAATATTATCTTCTGATATTTTTACTGGAGATGAATCTATCTAGGGAGAATATAATATAAAACATTTCACACCGAAATTATGAACATTTAATTTCTGACATTTTTACTATTGCTAATCTTGATTCATTAAATTATCTTTCTTTTCATCTTTTAATACTTGACATGACTTTAAAATTATATTTTTTGTGTTCTGGATAGCTCCACGAATTTTACAGAAAATTTTTCTTATTTTTTTTACAAATCTTTTCCTATTACTTAAGTAATGGTTGGTTGATTAGAAAAAGGAATTTTCTCTTTAAGCAATAATCAAAAGAAATCAATAAAACTCATAAAAATTCAGAAAAGCCCAGGGAAATATAAATTGAAAATTATGAAAATATATTATTTAATTTCTTATTATTACCCATTTTCCAGGATGTTACATACGAAAAGACGAGAAGAAGATCAAGAAACGACGAAACAAATTAAGCTCGAGCTCGAGCATTCTTGGGCTCGACGAGATTCGACTTACCACCACGCGATCAGCCCACTCGACGTGTGGCTTCTTGGGGATGCTGATGTTGCTCGGGGCATCCGCGGCGGGCCTCTTACCCGTTTTGTTGCTCTAGCCTGCTTTGGGCAGCGGGAGCATGTGCCTCGCCATCTCCCAAAGCTCCCGGCTCTCCTGCATAAATTGAGCAAAGTCAGTGCGAGCTCGAGTTGGCACAAGCTCGGTGCTGGTAAGAGATGTGTTACCTCGCTGCTCCGCCTCAAGACGTTCTTGGGAACAGGGTCGGCGGTGGTGTAGGAGAAGGCCGTTTTACCGAACGTCTCCTGCATCCTCGCCGCCACCCAAGACTCCTTCGGGCTAAAGGAAAAGAGAAGACCATTAAAAAGAAGCTCAGATGAACTCGAGGGAAATCAAATTTGTAGAAGGCTTACTGCTGGGACTTTCCCGAGTGAGGTCGTCGTCCCCCCGGATCTCAAAGAACGGGTGCACCCTCTTTCGCAGAGGAAACACCCGGTTCCGCAGATAGTTGTGGACGATGGCCTGGCCGGTGAGGCCGCGCATCGCACAGATGTGGATGGCGACGAGGACCTCCTGGTCAGCAGCCGAGTCCTTAGGCTCGGGGGTCTGGCGCTTGCTGTCGACAGGGATGCCGTTGTATGTGAGTGTGCCCCCTCTCTTTTCTTCAGGTAGAACCACCTCTCCGTCCACGGACCGAGGGAGTCCCGAGTTTGGATTTGGGGGAAGGAGAGAGGAAGCCCTGTCCGTAATCGGAAGTAGAGACACCCGACCACGGGTTCCTTCGCGGTACGGAATGGGGAGTAGAATCGAAAGAAAAGCAAAGGGGTGGGAAGAATGCCCAAGAACCCCTCGCACAGATGAGAGAAGATGGAAAGGAGAAGAATAGAATTGGGTACCAGATTGACTAGCTCGATCTCATATTGCGTGAGAACAGCCTCCAGGAAGTCATTCTCTAGCGTCCGTAGCCCGAACTTGGCCATCGCTCTTGAGAGGGGTTTGCTAGAAGAAGAAAAGATGGCGGATGGAGATCAGGAAGACAAGGGGGCAAAAAGTGCTAGGATTCGGCACAGTAAGGAATGAGAAGTTCTGAGGAAGGCGATGTTTCAGGATTTAAAAGAGCCCGATTATCAACAACTGGCGCCGGTTACACCTCAAAAGGTGCACCAAGACTGCTGGAGGAGAACGCGAAGCATCGTGAACCGCCCTCTCGACTTCCCCATTCGAAGACGAGGCGTCGAAGCCCGAGCGTTTCCAGGCACATCTACATCGAAGACCTCCGGGCGATCCCGGACCTAAGCTCAAGAGTTTCTGGGCTCGACCAGGAAGCTAACCCCTCCTCAAGGTCATCAGACTCAAGAACATCCCAAGCTTCAGGATTATTCCTTGAGCCTCGGGGGCTAGCTGTCGGGGATCAGTAACCTCTGTGCAAATAAAAACTCCTTCAAGCTCGAGGGGTGTATCCCACGAGCTCGAGCATACGCTTCTCGAGCTCAAGCATGCGCTTCCCGAGCTCGAGCTCTTGACCAACGAGCTCAAGCTCGAGCAGAAGAATGAGGGCCCAGCTCGACCAAGCAAAATCGGGCTGGGCCAGGTTTAAGGAAGCCGGCGGTTACCAAGTCAAGTAAAGGGCTTTTAAGACGGAATCAAACCAAACGTGGAGACTACATTTTCGGGGCAGTAACCACCCAACTTTACTACGCCCCAGATACGAGTTTAACTCCACGATCTTGAGTTTTTCGAGCAAAGCTGTTTCTTATAACGGTCTGTATTAGAGGTATAAAACATTCCCCTGTGTGGGACAAAAGGAAGGATATAGAGGGACAGAAGCAACACAACACAGAGGACCGGTACTCGACCTCAACTCGAGCACCCCTTGTATTCAACTACATTACATCATCGTCTACCTTACGCCCCCGAGCAAGACTAGAGTAGAGCTGTTACCCATGTTGGGGGCTCGAAGCAGTATAATTCTTCGTGTCAACCGCTCTCTTATTCTCATCCTTAGCAATGATCAAGTTTTCTCCCCCTGATGAGCACAATCTCGGGTTCCACTCTTACACCATACCCTCCTTCCTCTTGCGGTCAGGCGATCCCGATCGTTGACACCGACCAAGCCGAGAGCGAGACGACGAGCAGCCAACAGTCCTGGAGACGGCATGACGCCACAGAGAGCGACTGCGGCGGTTGCCCAGCCGATCCGGGGGTGAGCGGTCATGTGAGCGGTTGCGACCAAGGGGCCGGCCCACCCAGGAACGGCTAGCATGGCGGTCGTGCCAGCCTCACGGGCGACGGTCCACCTCCTCCCTGTCGTCATCTTCATCCGAATGATCATCCTGGTGGTGCCCACCCAAATGGCAGTGGACATCCAGTCGACGTGGAGGTCGTGGTGGCTCTGCTCTGTCAATGACACCAAGCGTCCAGTCGAAAGAGTGGGGCTTTGGTCAGGGTTGCCCATCTATGCGAAGATGGGGCAAGTAGTCTTCAGTGACGTTGAGATGGATGAGAACATCATGGGAGCACCCATCTAGTGGTTTTGAGCGAGGTGGCGAGGCATAAGGAGCGCCATGCCATGACCGTGGCACTCTCCCGCTACGGTTCTCAGGGAAGATGGAGCAAGAAAAGATTCTGGGAATGTCATTTGGACTGGAGACCCAAACTCAAGCCCAGAAAATGTTGGTTGCCTCTCGACGACGTGTCTACCGGTTGATGCGATCAAAGCAGCACCATCCCTTGAGAGCTTCTGTCGCAGCGCTATGGTTCCAGGCATTGAGAGGTAGGCCCTCCAACCCAATGTGATCGCGGATATGGAAGGAAACATGCGCTGCGGCACTATTAGGGATCCAAGGTGCAATGTCGAAATCGCAGCTGGCGTGCTCAATATGCTTAGCACGGACAACTGCATTCCGCTACGCTGGATAATCGAACCATGTCATGAAATCCTCCGGGCTGTGTCGCGTGACACGCATGTCAACCCAATGGATCGCAAGTTTGGCTTCGATTGCCTTGGCCGCCTTGTAGGTGTTGGTGGTGTCGGTCGTGGACCTGTTTCCAGTGACCACAAGAAGGACTGCATGTTGGCTGAGCTTGGCGGCCATGTCCGCCATGGCTTGAGTGGCAGTGAAGGAGTAGGTTGCACGCAAAGGTCGGTTTGCTGCGCCTCTAGAAGCCGACATCGCAGGGCGCCTATGTGTAGGAGGGAGCAGACGACGAGGGCAGTTTCTTGCTTGGTGGTCGCTTCGCTTGCAAGCGAAGCACCTTACGGGGTCTCTGCAGCTAGCTTGCCTGTGGTCTGAAGCGAGGCAGCGGAAGCACTTGCCTCTGAGAGCTACAGCCAGAGACGATATATAAGCCGTGTGGTGATTCTTGCTGGAGAGAGCGGTCGGTAACGAGCAGTCATGGCCAATTGAATGCGGGGCCACGGAGGTGGAGTTGCGCCTTCTCCACCAGTACCTAGGTCTCACAGGTTGCCAGGCTGGAGCCTCACCTTTAGCATAGGCGCGCTTAGGTTCCGTAGGGCCGGGTACTGCGGACTTAAGAGGCGCAGATGGAGAGATCTTGGCAGATCTCTCGAGAAGATTCAGCGGCAACGCATCACTGCGGGAAGCAATTAAGATCTACTGTGAGGAGACGGCAGGGCAGGTGGAGGGGATTAACTCCCCAACTGCCGCGAGTGGCGCTGCGGACTGCTCCGCGGGAGGCAGTGATTCCGAGACGTGAGTGAGGTCCAGGGTAGGAGAGATCCGGTACACCTTCGCACGGACGTCCGGGGCACCCCTAGGTGCCCGGCCCTTGACTGGGGCACTTGCAATCCGTCGAGATCTACATGTACCAGGGGTGGGGATCTGGAGAAATTTTTTTTAATAATACATTTTTTAATTCAAATTGCAAAATATACCACAAAACCAAAAAAATTCAAAAATATACCCCTGTCGCCCGTTGGTTGGGCGACAGGAGGGTATCGCCCTCTAGTTCGGCGACGCAAAGAGATGTCACTCACTGGTTGGGCGATATGTGCCACATCAGCAAGCCGTTGGCTGTGTCGCCCTCCTAACGGGTGACAGCAAAGAAATCGACCGACGGTTGGGCGACAGTCAGTCTGCATGTCTCCCGTCGCCCAACCGAGAGGCGATCGAGGCGATTAAAGCGGTATCATTTGCATTTCTTCGGCCGAGAGAGGAAAGGGAGGGAGAAGAGAAGAGGGAGGAAGAAGAGAGAAAAGGGAAGAAAGGGCTGCATTTCTTCGGCCGACTGCAGGTAATTTTTTACGGTTCATTTTATTTAGTGTTTAGGGTTAGGGTTAGGGTTAGATCTAGTTATTTTCGCGGTTTATCTTGTTTAGTGTTTAGGGTTAGGGTTAGATCTAGTTATTTTCGCGGTTTATTTTGTTTAGTGTATAGGGTTAGATCTAGTTAAATGTAGTGTTTATTTTTTTTGAAATATCTGTGTAGTTTCAGGGTTTATTCTGTTTAGTGTTTAGGGTTGTATTCCTATAGCGGCTGTAGCAGCGTCCGATTTGTTTAGTGTGTAGCAAGAAATCATGGTAGTGTTTAGCAACAAAATGTAGTTAAATCTAGTTATATTTTTAGTAATTTAGTCGGTTTGTGAAAATGCATGTACATAATTGTTTTTACGAATAATAATATGTTGTTACGTTTTTTAGAGATAGATGTAGATACATATGTTTTTTTACATATAGAAGTGCACATATATATATTTTTAGGGCTGTAGATGTTTTTTAGAAATAGAAGTAGAGAGATGAATATTTTTAGAAATGTAGATATTTTTCGCATAGTTTTTAGAATTTAGTTTTGTTCCATACCAATATATATGCTAATTGAACAGCTTGAAAATTTCGGGGCATATTAGTTTTTTGCATCAGAAATGGGCACATTTGGTTCCTAAGTAATGATATTTGTAGGAATGTAGATGTTATTTAGAAATAGAAGTATAGAGATGTATATTTTTAGGAATGTAGACACTGAAATTATGGTGACACTGAAATTGGAGAATCTAGCCGGGAGTAGCATGTTCAGGGATGCAATGAGGACATCGTTTGCCAGAGTGGCGAGCAAGTTTAGATTGGGCAAGATGCTCGGGGGCAAGTAGACGAAGGTGAGGAAATTGAGGAAGTAATAGCATAGATGGAAGAGGAAGACCTTGAATATACGAGAATAGAAGTGAAAGACGACGATGACACGGATGAGGAAGATGAAGGTGCTAAACCGCTTGTGCCAGCAGATTGGAGCACGCATCAATTTAATAACCTGGTTATAAATGAAGGCAATGATACACCTTGGTAGTATAGCGACAATGAGGTGAGGCCTAACAGCATTTAGCCAACAAAAGAGGTAGTGCAGGATGCTGTTAAAGATTGGGTCTTATCACTAAGAAGAACTTTCAGGGTTAAGAAGTCCACCCCAACCTGCTACGATGTGGTATGCGAGATGCAAGGGTGCCTGTGAAGAGTGCACGCGTACAAGCCCAAATGAGGCACCCACTAGCTTTGTTCGAAGGTTGAACAACATAGTTGTATGACTGAGGAAACCCTGGTGGCTCATAGGAACCTGTCGTTCGGATATATCGCGAGTATCATGTACCCAGAGATAGTTGAAAACCTGAATTTTGAGCCCCGTGCTATTATCCAAGCAATTGAGAACAGATATCAGTACACAATTAGCTACGGGAAGGCATGTAGGGCGAAGCAGAAAGCCTTGGAAATGAGATTTGGGAAATTTGAAGACTCGTACCATAATCTGCCCGCACTGCTTAGTTGCATTCAGGGAAGAAACCTGTACTTATTATGATTATCAGGACTGTCCGTCAAGCAAGTGGCCGGACAAGAGGCATCTGAAGAGAGTTTTATTCGCATTCGGAGATTGTATTAGGGCGTTCTATCACTACCGTACATTGTTGTGTGTGGACGGCACATTCCTGACCAGGAAATACAAAGGATAAATAATGACAGCTGTGGGCGTCAACACAAACAACCAGATTCTGCCTGTTGCCTTTGCCTTTATGGAAAGCGAGAACTATGAGAGTTGGCTGTGGTTCCTACGGAACTTGAAGATCGGGGTGGTGAAAACTCGCCAAGATGTGTGCGTACGGCATGACAGGCATGCTGGTCTGCTTAGTGCCATTAGACAGTTGCAAACAGGGGAAGAGGAGCCATTTCCATGGACTGACTTGCAGAGCCGATGGTGCATGAGGCATTTGGGTGCAAACTTCTATAAGCAATTTAAGAACAAGGAAATGATGAACATGTTCAAGAGGCTATGTAAGCAGAACCAAGATAGCAAGTTCCGTACTCTATGGAAGAATCTTGATGAGCTAACAAAAAACACAAAGAGACTACTAGCATTGCAACACAGGAGCAGGCGGAGCCTCTATTCCCTCTGGCAACAGAAGATGAGGCGACGAATCGTCGTCGAAGGCAAAGACCGAGCAAATGTTTCTCGGACTGGATAAAGCATGAGCCCAATGAGAAGTGGTCATTGTTACATGACACACATGGTGGTAGATACGGTGTCATGACGACTAACTTGGTGGAGGTGCACAACTGGGTAATGAGAGGGATGAGGTGTCTCCCGTTGGTAGGAATTGTTGAGGGAGTGCTACGGGTACAACCAAGTTTTTGTGGATAGGTATCGAGCTGCTGAAGTAGTAATGACTAATGAGAGATGAGAATGCCTTGTACTCAAGCATGATAAGTAAATACATGGATGAGAAGAGTAAGAAGGCGGGCAAGCATAGAGCTATCAAAGTAGGTTCACAAACACTGTGCTTCGAGGTGATATGTAGGGATAAAGGACGGCGGGGAACAAATCAGAAGGTTATCACCCAAGAGTGCATCTTACAGGCTGAATGTCAATGCTCGTGTAACAAACCCCTCCTTTTGCATAGGCCATGTTCTCATGTGATAGCTGCATGTGCATTATTTGGGATGCGACCCGGTAAATATATATCTGAATATTTTACAAAGGAAAAGGTGATGGCAACTTGGAGTGAGGAGCTTTATGGTTATGGTGTTGTCGGTTTTTTCACCACAACTCCTAGTGTCGATGAAAGGTTCTGGGTCCCTGATTTTGATGCAAGATCATACAAAGGAGGGCGTCGCAAAACAAGGCGTATAAGAAAATGACATGGATGAGTCTGAAGCTGGTAAGCGCGTGAAGAAATGTTCGTTGTGCAAGCGAACAGGACACACGTTCAAGAACTGCCAACCACATAACGAAGAGGATGAAGGAGGAGATGGCAACCCGACGGCGGGGGAGGGACCGTCGTCTGCAAGACGTGGTGGACGACGTCATCGTACTACCGGAGAAGTTATTTGAACTATTAGATGCTATATGTCAAATTCATATTTTGTTGATGTAATGTGTGTTGTAATCTGTTTGAATATATTTTGCTGATGTAATGTGCATTGTAATCTATTTGAATATATTTTGTTGATGCTTCTGTATTTATTTGTACGCATTTGGTTCTATGTATTGTTCTGATACTTGTGTATTTATTTGTACGCATTTGGTTCTATGTATTGTTCTGATGCTTGTATAGTTCTCTATATATAACTTTCATTTTTGTAATTTGCAGGTATGGCTCACCAGGATGGAGATGACAACTGGCCCTTTGAGTTGCTAGATCCGATCGTTGATCGTCGTCACCGTGCCCACTTCGCCACCGCTTTTCCAGAGGAGGGACAGGATCCTCTGGAGCTCTGCCTACTACGACCGAGGCCACCGCGGGAGCTCTGGACCCTCGATCCTCGTTGGATCCTGTAACATCCCAAAATTTGGCTTAATTAAGTTTTTATCATTTAAAAATGCATTTGTGATTTTCTGGAATTTATTTGGATTTTTCTGGATTTATTTGAATTAAATGTATTTGCAAGTTTATTGCTTTTTATTCAAAAGTATTTAAACTGTGCAAAGTTAAAGTAAAGTTTTGGCAAAATATTTTATTTAAGTCCGTAATGTCTCAAAGTATTTTTGAGATTTTTCTTGAATTTTCCCGATTATTTTATTGCCTAAAACAAATAAAATGAATTTCGGAATTGTTTTAAATAGAAAATCCTTTTAAAAGAAGTTAATGTGTTGGGCCAAGCCCATTATCGCTTTCGTTTACTGCGCGGCGCATAGCCTTTCGCCCAGATTCTAGAGGCTCGATCGTGACTGCTGATCCGAGGATCGACTACGGTAGGCGCCGCTGTCGGTGGAAACCCTAGCGGGCGGGCGCCACGGATGCGCCACGCGGATTTGCCGCGATGGGGCGACAGCGCCGCCGTCCGATTCGAATCCGGCGCCGATTCGACGCTGCCGCGTTCGTTCTCCGCGACGGACTCAAGGCCCTTAAAAGGCGGACCCGATCGAACCCCGAGGATCACCGCCGCCACGACGTTTTCCCTAGCTTTACCGCTAAAGCGCCGCGTGGAGCTCGTGACGACTCGCGGACCCGTGGACAACCGCCGCCGCTGCTTCGCGCGTTTCGTGACCGGTGTTCTTCCGCCACGTGAGGGTAGATCCGGATCGCCGCGAGGAGACGCTTGTTCTGTGTGTTCGCCGCCTTTTGTTCGCCAACGCCGCGGGCTGCTCGCTTCGCTCGGCCTCCGGTGAACGCGCCGAGCTCGCTGTCGAATCTCGTAAGCATTTGCGTACCGCTGGATCGGGATCGAACACGCCGCTTCTTGCCGCGTGGAATACGTGGTTTGCAAGCCACGCTGCCGCTAAACGTGAGCCGCTCGGATCGGTGATGGAAGGCCCGATCGCACCGCGGGTTGCGCCAACCGTGATGATGCCGCGTGGCGCACGGAGATCGGCGGCGTGGGCCGGGCGCATCAGACTTGCGCCGCGGCCATGGACCCATCCATACGCCGAGCGACGTGTCGCCACCCGATTGGCTCGGTTTCATCGCTGACGTCACGCTGACGTCATAAATCTTTTTCGTAATAAAAATAAATCTGTTAATTTCTGAATTTCGATTTTCGATTTCAAGATTTATTTCAAACTTCAAAAGGCTATATCTTTTGCATCGTAACTCGGATTTGAGTGATTCCAGTTTCTAAAAATTTGTAAAATTGAGATCTATTTAATGGTGAGTTTTATTTGATTTTTGAGTTCAATTGCTCTCTGTTTTGGCATTTATTTGCTTTTCTCTTTCAGACGCTGTAGACGTTGAATTGTGCGACGCCGAGGAAGATCAAGCAACTCAAGAGCAAGCTTCAGATCAAGATCAGGACCTATTCCAAGGCAAGTTGTGCTTTGATCATGTTGAACCCATGTTTATAAAATTGCTATGTTTGATTTACACTATTGCATATAATTCAATTATACAATTGTTTCAAATTAGTTTGGGCTTAGCTAAAATACCGATTGATCTATACCCTACCTTGTCATTGTATGCCATGATCCATTGTCACCCTAGATTGGTTTAATATAGTTGATTAATGACTATAATCAACATTGAGGTTTAGACCGTATTAGTTGCTTAGCCATGCCACGCCATCACATGTGTCATCATCATTGATAAATTAATCTTGATTAATGGAATATGGAATGATATTATGAACTTGTGTGTCATGTGGGATCACACGATGAGATTGAGTTGTTGTGGCGAAGTCATGTCACGCAACGATGTTGAATTGTTGATGGCACGTGGTGCTTGGTAATCAACCGGGTGATAATCACTTAGATTGGGGCAAGTGGCAAGGGCGAGGAGGCCAAGGTGGGCCGATGGGCGATGGTATGTGGAAGTCTTGCCTTGATCACACTAAGGACTTAACCTTGCAAGCCTTTGACCGAGTCAATCATGCAACCACATGTCCGTATGGGCCACCTAGCCGAGTAATTTGCAAAGTCTTAATTTTGATACTATCGTGGTCGGTGTGAGTTCCCTGTCAGGTGTAATTCACATGGCGCAAGAGGGGGCCCCGGATGTGGTTTACAGACCGCCAGTTGTTGAAACCTTAGCGGTAGTATCGGATTAAGATAGAGCATTGTAAAGGCTTTGTTATAATCTCTCGCCTTTGTGGTGTTTGGTTGTATCACGTGGGTAAAGTGCATAACCTCTCGCAGAGTGTGAAACTATTCTGATAGCCGTGTTTCATGGTATTGAGCAATGCTCGGAATTACAGCTAAGGGTTAGCTTAATTAATTGGACAACTTGGTTGGGATGGCGGAATGCCATGTGGAAGATGGAATTTAATTTAGGATTGGAAACTTGGTTTACTTGAGAAATATCGAATTTATTTATTATCGTTATTTGTTTTACATTCTTTACAATCTATTATCAGATTTGTTCATAAATGCCGCTTATTGCAAAATAGCCATGATAGCCTATCCATTGGAATAAGCCTTGCATATAGATACATGGAATTGCATTCAGGCACAACTTGTTGAGTGCTTTAAGTACTCACCCTTGCCAAACAACATTAATCAACAGTTGAAGAATCTACACCGTGTTGGAAGATGAAGTCCAAGAAGACACGAGTCATTAGGGTCCGAGCCTTGTCGGTTGCATGTGGTGACCGATGAGCTACCTACGCTTCTACTTTCACCGCTTAATTATTAGTTTATATTTTCGCCTTGCCTCAAGGTGGCTTAATAATGTAAGTTGGTCATAAGATCATACATTTAGTTATATCAATAAATGAACTATTATTCTATTATCGCTGTGTATGATGATATGTACCAATGTTAAGTCGTGTGCACTAGCGCTGATCCCGGAATAGTGCAAGAACACACGGTGGGTTCAATCGCGGATTCGGTCCTTACAGAGGTGGTATCGAGCATACCGACCGTAGGTCTTGGCCCTAGATAGTTTGGAGGTGTCTTGAGGTGTCCAAAATTATTTTCTAAAAGAAAATCTAAGCTTGACTAATAAAACCCTCTCGACTCATCTCATTCTCTACTTCTCCTTTGCTAAATTTACCCGCTTTACTTGTCCGCTTCGGTGGAGAACTTATTCCAAGTTCTTGTGGAGCGGATGCCGATCGTTCGACCTTTGAGGAGACAACCGCGGCTACGCCATGGAGCCGTGGAGAGTACTTCAGACGCTTGAGGTTTTATCGCCCACTTTACCGAGGAGGCGCTTGAGGACGAGCCGGAGCGCGTGACTCGTAGAGTTCAGGAGCCACCGAGGAGTCCGAGGAGGATCCAGAGGAGCGAGAGTGGGAGCCAGAGGAGTGCAGACCCCGCTGTTGCAGAGGACCCAGAGAATGGTCATCGTGATAGGTTTGCTCGATGCCGCCCCACCCGGTATGCGCCCGGATCGCCTCACACCAGTGGTGGTCGGATGAGTGAGTGTCGACTTTGAGCTGTGTTGAGACTCGAGTGTGAGTCGCGTCTTTAAGTTAGTCTTTACCTTTTAGTTGACGTTAAGGTTTCGTGTTTAGTTTGCTTCTTTGTATTGCCGAGTGTGCAGATGTGTTGCAAAGCTTGTAGGCTTAAATAAGCACCATACCAAGTTAAATAAAGAATTGTTCAGTTTGGGTATAACATATCTCCCGCTTTAGAAATTCTTACTTCTTATCTATGCTACATCTACCTTTCCTAACCTAAGAGGCAATCATCGATGGTGAATACTCGAGGAAACAACGGTGCTTCAGAAGTGGATCACGTCGAATGACAATCCCAATGATGGAGGCACTCAACCACCGCCAAAGGACATGCAGAATGGGAGCATTCCTTGCAAAGCAGACTCAATCGATGCGCATAATGATGCAAAGAGATGCAAAGCAGATGACCAATGCAGCGGAAATCACAACAATCCGCAACTCGTAACAATCATGGTGGACCTCGACCTATGTCCAAGCTATCGGATTTTATGAGGACTAGGCCACCAACTTTCTCTCGAAACGTGAACCCTTTGGAAGCCGATGATTGGCTTAGGACCATTGAGAAGAAGCCGCACATCACTCGCAGTGAGGGCAATGAGAAGGTGCTCTACGCCTCATCAACTTGAAGGAACCGCCGCAGAATGGTGGGAGAATTACTGTGCCGCTCATGGAGCCCCGCAAGAGATAACCTGGGAGGAGTTCACTAATGCTTTCCGCCAGTATCATGTCCTAGAGGGAATGATGGATCTTAAGAAGGAGGAGTTCAGAGCTTTGAAGCAAGGAGGCCAACCAGTGGCCGAATACTTGAACAAATTTACTCGCTTAGCTCGTTATGCCCCGAGGACGAGCGACGGATAAAGCTAGGCGCCTCGCTTCATGAAGGGACTGAATCAGACTGCAGTGGGACTGACACCCACAATTTCCCATTTTCAGAGCTGGTAAATAAGGCTTTGATCCTAGAGGATAAGCGCAAAGAGCTAGGTGAAACCGTAAGCGCTTGATGAACAATCGGGTGGACGCCCAAACCATCTACGCTTGAGGATGTCACCACAAGAATTTGCTAGATTTCAACCACCACCGGGAACAAGACATCAACCCCTACACTCGCCCGCCAATCGAATTTCTGCACTCAAAGCAAGGCAACAATGCACCAGTGGGGAAATCGGCATCTGCAAGTGAAGAGATGCTATACTTGCAATGAGCCGTGGCACTTTTCAAATAGGTGTCCACGTAGGAGGCATCACACCGCCTGCTTTCAACCTGGGAACAACACCCGCTAAAGCACCAACATCGAGGAAATCGTGCACCAAGCCAAGCCGAGCAACGCCGCAATAACAAGGCGTGGAAGAATCAACCACATCACCGATGGAGCTCGTGAAGCTACGGACGTCGACCGGTAAGTTCTGGTCAACTCAAGATTCGCTACGCTTTGTTTGATTCGAGCTTCGCATTCGCTTGTTTCTCAAAGTTTTGCAACCAAGAATGGATTTAAAGTGGTGAATCTTAAGTGTGTGCTTTAGTCCAAGCCCCGTGATCCGAGCTTAGATCTAGCCTTGGGTGTTTGGGAGCTAAGTTGCTTATGGATGGGATAGAATTTCTCGCTAATCTTATCTTGATAGATGCGCAATCCTAGACGCCATCCTTGGAATGGATTGGCTGTCCAAGCATAAGGTCGTTTTAGATTGTGGCCAAGGATCGTGACTTGGAAGGCCCTAGTGGCAAGAAAGTGGAGTTTCAAGCGACCGCAGCTTCGGGACGGCGCTTAACGGTCAACAGCAGTGAAAGCCATCAAGATGGAAGATGTGCCAAGAGCGAGAATACCCGGATGTATTTCCGTAAGATTTGCCAGATTGCCACCGATCGTGATATCGAGTTTGTCATCGAAGTTAGCACTGTGTACAGACCGATATCAAAGAGACCATATCGGATGCCTACCGACGAGTTAGTAGAAATGAAGAAGCGATTGAGGAACCGCAAGAGAAAGGTTTCATTAGACCAAGTTCATCGCCGTGGGGAGCCCCGGTTTGTTTGTTCGCAAGAAGGATGGAAGTCTTAGAATGTGCATCGATTATCGTGCACTTAATGAAGTAACGATCAAGAATAAGTATCCGCTGCCCGTGATCGACGACTTATTTGATCGCTTAAGAGGAGCCGAGTTTTCTCAAGATAGATCTTCGCTCGTGATACCATCGCTTGAAGATCCGAGCGGAGGATGTACCTAAGACCGCGCTTACGCGATATGGACATTACGAGTTCACAAACATGTCATTTGGATTGACTAATGCCCCAAAGATATTTCATGAACATGATGAATAAAGTCTTCATGGATTACTTGGACAAGTTTGTTGTAGTCTTCATAGACGATATCTTGGTTTACTCAAGACAGAGGAAGAGCATGCGTAACATCCGAGAATGGTTTTAGACAGTCATGAGAGCATCAACTATATGCTAAGTTTAGCAAGTGTGAATTTTGGAAGGAGAAAGTTGAATTTCTCGGTCATGTAATGACTACCAAAGGAGTCGCAGCTGATCCCAACAAAGTGGACGCAGGTTGCATTGGGAGCCACCAAGTCTGTTACTCGATTCGTAGTTTTCTCGAATGGCGGATATTACCGCGGTTCATAGAAGGATTCTCGACAATTGCTAAACCCCTTACGCAGCTTGTTAAAGAAAGAGAAGAAGTTTGCATGGACGCCGAGTGCGAGAAAAGTTTCATGGAATTAAAGAAGCGCTTAACAACAAACCCGTATTAGTGTTGCGGATGTGCGTAATGGATTTGATATTTATCGCGATGCTTCAAGCAAGGCTTGGGATGCGTGTTAATGCAAGAAGGCAAAGTCGCTGCTTATGCGCCGAGACAATTAAGACCACATGAAGTGAATTACCCAACGCATGATTTGGAGTTAGTTGCCGTAGTGCATGCTTTAAAGATATGGCGCCATTATCTCATAGGAAATAGATGTGAGATATATACGGACCATAAGAGTCAAATACATATTCACTCAATCGACTCAATATGAGACAATGAAGATGGCTTGAGCTAATTAAGGATTATAATGTGGGAATCCATTATCATCCCGAAAAGCCAATGTGGTGGCGTATGCCCTGAGTCGAAAAAGCCATAGCGCAAATGCATTGTCAATGGAGGATCAACTGAATTATGCAAGGAATTTCGAGGTTAAGATTGGAGGTCGTTCAGCAAGGAATGATAGCTGCGCTAGAAGTAAAACCAACATTAGAGGATCAGATTAGAGAAGGTCAACAAGATGACGATAAAATTTCAAAAATCAAGGCTAAAAAGGAAGAAGGCCTAGCCATAGATTTCACTCTGGACGAACAAGGAACTATGTTCTTCAAAGGCCGAATTTGTGTGCCGGATAAAAAGGAATTAAAACAATTGATTCTTGAGGAAGCGCATGATTCAAAGTACTCAATTCATCCAGGAAGTGCTAAAATGTACCAGGATTTGAAGGAGAGATTCTGGTGGCCAAAAATGAAGCGTGAAGTGGCTGAGCATGTTGCATTATGCGACGTGTGTCAGAGAGTAAAGGCTATGCACCAAAGACCCGCTGGTTTGTTGCAACCGTTGAAAATTCCTGAATGGAAGTGGGAGGAAATCGGGATGGATTTTATCACCGGTTTACCTAAGACTCGTAAAGGTTACGATTCCATTTGGGTTATTGTGGATCGCTTAACCAAGGTCGCCATTTCATCCCAAAGAAAGACCACTTACTCCGAGATCGCTTAGCGTAATTGTACATGTCGAGGATTGTATGTTTGCATGGAGTGCCCAAGAAGATTGTGTCGATGAGGTACCCAATTTACCTCAAGGTTTTGGAATAAGTTGCATGAAGCAATGGGAACCCGTCTCAATTTCAAGACAAAGATATCACCCGCAGATGGATGGTCGACCGAAAGAGTAAATCGATCTTAGAGGATATGTTGAGAGCTTGTGCCTTAGCTTACGCTACGACATGGGATAAATGTTTGCCATATGCGAGTTCGCCATAATAATAGTTATCAAGCTAGCCTACAAATGTCACCGTTCGAGGCATTGTATGGACGTGCTTGTCGTACTCCATTGAATTGGAACGAGACAGAGAACGCTTGGTGTTTGGGCGGATATCCTCAAGAGGCGAAAGTCAAGTAGCAATGATCGAGAGAGATTAAAGATAGCACACCAAGACAGAAAAGCTACGCCGATAATCGCTGCCGAGATTTGAGTTTTGAACCGTAAGATCATGTGTATCTCGTGGTTACCCTCTTAAGGGCGTTAAGAGATTTCACGTTAAAGGAAGCTTGCACCAAGATATGTCGGTCCGCTCAAGATTCCGAGCCACGAGAGAGGTAGCTTATCGCTTAGAGTTGCCTCACCATTGGCGGAGTGCATGATGTATTCCATGTATCGCAGCTTAAGAAGTGTCTCAGAGTGCCAACAGAGCAAGCCCGCTGGAGGCAATAGAGCTGCAAGAAGATTTGACTTATAAAGAGCAACCAATGTAATTTTGATGTTGTGGAGCGCAAGACCGTAAACAAGTCTATTCGCTTGCAGAGTTCAAGGAGCAATCATTCAAAGTGAAGCCACTTGGGAGCGAAGAAGAATTGAAGTCGAATTCGAACCTATTCTCTAGTTAGCCCCAATCTCGGCCGAGATTCATAAGGGAGGTTTGTAACATCCCAAAATTTGGCTTAATTAAGTTTTTATCGCTTAAAATGCATTTGTGATTTTCTGAATTTATTTGGATTTTTCTCGATTTATTTGAATTAAATGTATTTCAAGTTTATTGCTTTTTATTCAAAAGTATTTAAACCTGTGCAAAGTTAAAGTAAAGTTTTGGCAAAAATATTTTATTTAAGTCCGTAATGTCTCAAAGTATTTTTGAGATTTTTCTTGAATTTTCCGATTATTTTATTGCCTAAAACAAATAAAATGAATTTCGGAATTGTTTTAAATAGAAAATCCTTTTAAAAGAAGTTAACAGTTGTTGGGCCAAGCCCATTATCGCTTTTCGTCGCCCGCGCGCATAGCCTTTCGCCCGATTCTAGAGGCTCGATCGTGACCGCTGATCCGAGGATCGGACGGCCGAGGCGTCGCGTCGGGTGGAAACCCTAGCGGTGGGCGCCACGGAGGCGGCCACGTGGACGGTCGCGATGGGGCGACAGCGCCGCCGCTGTCCGATTCGAATCCGCCCGATTTCCGACGCGGCCGCGTTCGTGCCGTCGCGACGACCTAAGGCCCTTAAAGGCGGACCCGATCGAACCCCGAGGATCACCGCCCGCCGCACGCTTTCCCTAGCTTTGGCCGCTAAAGCGCTGCGTGGAGCTCGACGACTCGCCGGACCGTGGACAACCGCCGCTGCTTTTCGCTGCGGCCGACCGGTGTTCTTCCGCCGTGGAGGGTAGATCTGGGATCGCCGCGAGAGACGCCGTTCCTGTGTGTTCGCCGCTTTTTGTTCGCCGAAACGCCGCCGGGCTCGCTCTTCGTCTCGCCTCCGGTGAACGCGCCGCCGAGCTCGCCGTCGAATCTCGTAAGCATTTGCAACGCTTGGATCTCGGGATCGAACACGCCGCTTCTTGCCGCGTGGAATACGTGTTTGCAAGCCACGCCCGCCGCTAAACGTGAGCCGCTTGGATCGGTGATGGAAGGCCCGGATCGCGACCGTGGGTTGCGCCAACCGGATGATGCCGCGTGGCGCACGGAGATCGAAGCGCGTGGACCGGTGCATCAGACTTGCGCCGCCATGGACCCACCCATACGCCGAGCGACGTGTCGCCACCCGATTGGCTCAGTTCATCGCTGACGTCACGCTGACGTCATAAATCTCTTTTTCAGAATAAAAATAAATCTGTTAATTTCGAATTTCTGATTTTCTGATTTCAGTATTTATTTCAAACTTCAAAAGGCTATATCTTTTGCATCGTAACTCGGATTTGAGTGATTCCAGTTTCTAAAAATTTGTAAAATTGAGATCTATTTAATGGTGAGTTTTATTTGATTTTTGGAGTTCAATTGCTCTCTGTTTTGGCATTTATTTGCTTTTCTCTTCTAGACGCTGTGAGACGTTGAATTGTGTGACGCTCGAGGAAGATCAAGCAACTCAAGAGCAAGCTTCAGATCAAGATCAGGACCTATTCCAAGGCAAGTTGTGCTTTGATCATGTTGAACCCATGTTTATAAAATTGCTATGTTTGATTTACACTATTGCATATAATTCAATTATACAATTGTTTCAAATTAGTTTGGGCTTAGCTAAAATACCGATTGATCTATACCCTACCTTGTCATTGTATGCCATGATCCATTGTCACCCTAGATTGGTTTAATATAGTTGATTAATGACTATAATCAACATTGGAGGTTTAGACCGTATTAGTTGCTTAGCCATGCCACGTCATCACATGTGTCATCATCATTGATAAATTAATCTTGATTAATGGAATATGGAACAATATTATGAACTTGTGTGTCATGTGGGATCACACGATGAGATTGAGTTGTTGTGGCGAGTCATGTCACGCAACGATGTTGAATTGTTGATGGCACGTGGTGCTTGGTAATCAACCGGGTGATAATCACTTAGATTGGGGCAAGTGGCAAGGGGCGAGGAGGTTGGGTGGGCCCGATGGGCGATGGTATGTGGAAGTCTTGCCTTGATCACACTAAGGACTTAACCTTGCAAGCCTTTGACTGAGTCAATCATGCAACCACATGTCCGTATGGGCCACCTAATGAGTAATTTGCAAAGTCTTAATTTTGATACTATCGTGGTCGGTGTGAGTTCCCTGTCAGGTGTAATTCACATGGCGCAAGAGGGGCCCCGGATGTGGTTTACAGACCGCCGTTGTTGAAACCTTAGCGGGTAGTATCGGATTAAGATAGAGCATTGTAAAGGCTTTGTTATAATCTCTCGCCTTTGTGGTGTTTGGTTGTATCACGGGTAAAGTGCATAACCTCCGCAGAGTGTGAAACTATTCGGATAGCCGTGTTCATGGTATTGAGCAATGCTCGGGAATTACAGTTAAGGGTTAGCTTAATTAATTGGACAACTTGGTTGGGATGGCGGAATGCCATGTGGAAGATGGAATTTAATTTAGGATTGGAAACTTGGTTTACTTGAGAAATACTGAATTTATTTATTATCGTTATTTGTTTTACATTCTTTACAATCTAATTACTGTATTTGTTCATAAATGCTGCTTATTGCAAAATAGCCATGATAGCCTATCCATTGGAATAAGCCTTGCATATAGATACATGGAATTGCATTCAGGCACAACTTGTTGAGTGCTTTAAGTACTCACCCTTGCCAAACAACATTAATCAACAGCTTGAAGAATCTACACTGTGTTGGAAGATGAAGTCCAAGAAGACACGAGTCATTAGGGTCCGAGCCTTGTCGGTTGTTCGTGGTGACCGATGAGCTACCTACGTTTCTACTTTCCACCGCTTAATTATTAGTTTATATTTTCGGTCTTGCCTGCGTGGCTTAATAATGTAAGTTGGTCATAAGATCATACATTTAGTTATATCAATAAATGAACTATTATTCTATTATCGTTGTGTATGATGTGATATGTACCAATGTTAAGTCGTGTGCACTAGCGTTGATCCCGGAATATCCCTAGGTAACGTATTTACCTTTTGATTTCAAAATATGCCCGATGCAGTATCATAATTTGTATTAATTAACTAGTGCGGTGCTGATATTAATTTAATATTTCTGTTCTGTAGGCTACGAGTAGCAGGATTGCTTCCATTGGCATGGATGGTGGAGGCACGAGGTGCGCAGGGGCGGGACGCGAGTCACCGGTTCCCGTTTGACAGGTCCCTTCTCAGCGCTCTGGTGGATCGGTGGAGACCGGAGACCGGAGATGTACCACCCACATCTCAAACTTCCTGTATGGGATAACTGGGGGGACCAACCCTCTCCGTGGTGCTACTATCACCCAAAAAAGCTAGACCACGAGTACGCCTAGGTATTATTCAACGACCACAGCGGGCATACTGTATTGACTGTAGGGCACGCTTCCAGTTGTACAAGGATAAGCCCAACACACACCTCCTGCACCATATAGTGGAGTGCGAGCCGAAACAGAGCAGGCGTCTCGGCAAGTCTCCGCCAACGGCCAACGCACCAGAAGTGCAAGAGGGTACCTCCTCTCGAATAGGAAGGGACAAGGGGAAGCAGCCGGCCGAGGTCCGCACCACCCAACAAATCCTTGACGCGTTACGCAGATCATCTGGGAACCCGGGTGGTATTAACATAGGGGACACCGGGAATCGGGATGATATGCCCATATGGGAGGGCAGAAATCCACAAAAGACAGACCAAAACATTTTGTCTTATACACCCGGGACGTACGGCATAGGCCACCCAACCGGCGACAGCTGAGAGCACTGCGGATCCCCATGGAGTTCTTTCATAGTAGGGATTGAGTGGTGTTCGAGAACAAATAGCAAAATTTACACGGGTGATGTAATATGCAGAAAATGTCGGACATCATTCCCGCTCTACCCAGATAGGCGGAACGATCACTTGTTCCACCATGACAAACAGTGCTTTCGTTAGTTAGTTCGTCAAACAATTTCGTCACTATTGTAATGCCCTTGTAATATAATCTAATCTATTGCTTATTTTATCATCTGAACTTTCGGTGTATGTGCCCTTATATATGTTCAACAAATAATTTAAGTTCTTCATGGGAACTATTCATAACATAAGTTGTCGTCGACTATAATATTTAGGGTTATTGCACTAGTGGAAATTAGATGCAAATCAAGGTGTAAATTAAATATTTTTCCAGAATATGGTAGTGCATATATGAAAGATCAAATGTGGTCCATTGTTCATAAAAATTCCATTTAGGCATGATATTTTACGGGCCGTCGAAAACGCTAAAAAACATGACATGAGTTGTTGTCGACTATAATACTTAGGGTTATTACACTAGTGGAAATTAGATGCAAAGCATGGTGTAAATTACATATTTTTCCAGAATATGGTAGTGCATATATGAAATATCAAATATGGTCCATTGTTCATAAAAATTCCATTTAGACGTGATATTTTAGGGGCCGCCGAAAAGGCTACAAAACATGACACGAGTTGTTGTCGACTATAATACATAATGCATATATGAAAGATCAAATGTGGTCCATTATTCATAAAAATTTCATTTAGACATGATATTTCACGGGCCGCCGAAAACGCTAAAAAACATGACATGAGTTGTTATCGACTATAATACTTAGGGTTATTGCACTAGTGGAAATTAGATACAAAGCAAAGTATAAATTACATATTTTTCTAGAATAAGGTAGTGCATATATCAATGAGCAAATCTGGTCCATTCTTCCTACAAATTACATTTAAACATGACATTTTACAGGCTGCTGAAAAAGCTAAAAAAAATCACACTCTCCCTGATCTCAGAATCGCACTCTCTCTGATCTCCCTCTCCCACCATCGTTTTGCAATTTCTAAAAAAATCAATTCTTTCAATAATTTCAAATTATTTATTGCCCGGACTTTTATTGGACACATATATCAGTACCTAAGTTCAATGACAGTTGCCCAGCCACTTCCTCCAAAAGAAGTGTTTTAAATATCTTTGCCGAATTTTGAGGTTTCGGGAAAGGTTTAACGAAAAATCCGGTTTCGGATATGGTTGGGCTTTTCATAAATACGCAAACATGTTGTATCGATTTGTAATTACGGATCGGATTTTGTACTGTATTCCAAAATTTCCAAAAAATTTTGAATAACAAAATGTATTACTTAAAAATGGCTTTTCTCGCCACGCAAACATGTGGTATATTTTTTCAATTTGAATATAAAAATGTATTATTTAAACAAAAAATTCCACCGAAACAATATGACGAACAACGAAATTTGATTTTTTTTCCTGAAAAAATTTAACTAACAAATATTTTTTTCCATACCTTCATATCCTAAAATACCCTAAAATGTATATTCTAGGTTCCAAAAAAAATTTCTGTATTTTTTTCTAGATTTTTCTGCATAAAGGAAATTGCCTTTTTCATTTTCTACTTGTTCCCCTTGAATTTTGAAAATTATTTGAAATTTCTCTAGAGCCTCAAAATATTTTACTTGGATCCTAAATGATGTACACTGTTTGTCCAAATATTTTCAATCTCTCCAATTTTTTTTAAAAATTTCTAAATTTTCTGACCGAGTATACCCTATGTCGCCCTACGGTTGGGCGAGTACACCCCATGTCGTCCTACGGTTTGATGATTTTCCCTATGTCGCCTTATGGTTGGGCGACTTCTCTTTATGTTGCCCTACGTAGGGCGATTTCTCCTATCACCCAATGGTAGCGCGAGTACTCTTCTCGCCCTGTCCACTTCATTGTTGAGTCAGCACTCCCCCTCTTGTCACGACAGGGATATATTTTAAAAAAGATTTGGTTTCGTAGTATATTTTTGTAATTTGAATTAAAAAATATATTATTTAGAAAAATAATTCAGGATCTAGAGACCAAAGGTTGGGGAGATGGATTGAGCACGCAAGCGACGGCCGGGGCTGGCATCGGCGAGGCGGAGTCCTGAGAATCTAGGTCGTCATCTTCTTCCAAGGATCCCCAGTCCAGGTATTGTGTAATCTTTCACTGGGGCTATTCGGGGGAAGCTCCTCGAATGATCTAGCAGGAGGCAAAACTGCGGTGGCTGCCACATGGATGGGCGACG
Source organism: Otatea glauca (assembly GCA_036346275.1). Lineage (NCBI taxonomy): Eukaryota > Viridiplantae > Streptophyta > Magnoliopsida > Poales > Poaceae > Otatea > Otatea glauca. The sequence goes on along the minus strand of CM070714.1, from coordinate 23,036,691 downwards.
AGGAAGGCACGGAGAGCCCCACTTCCGTCGGGGAGGCTGGTGGCCACTAGAGTCGGTGGGCGCCGTGGTCGGAGCGACCGGCGGCGCGAGGAGAGCTTAGGGTTGCGAGAGCCGTTGGCATTTTTTCTCCGAGAGCGTTTTGAGTTTTCCTTTTCACTATATTGTCTGATCCCTGTTTTTCGATGTAAATGGACATGGTTGTCGATCGTAATCAGGAGCGCTCCAGTGCTGTAGATAAGTGACAGTGTCTCTGTCAGTCGATATCAGCATATATCTTCGATTGATAGTAAAACATGCATCTCTTCGTTAGACATATCACCATCAGGCTGCAGTTTAATTTTACATCGATCGAACAGTTAACGAGCAACAACCATTAGTTCTTATTTACAAGTCTTGAGAAGTATGTAGCCATTAATTTTGGATATTTTTTGCTATGTGGCACTTCGGAGAGAGAACCAATTGACTCTTGAAGTCGAAGTGACAGAAAAACTTGGCTTTGCGTAGAAGACATATACTACATGATCCATCTATATATAGTGCAACTAGTGTTCATTTCTTTTTCTGTGCTAGTGTACGGTTTTCTCACAACACAAAGTCGCAGTATTGTACAACGACTGACTTGAATACGTCAAGTGATAATTGACACAGACTTGCTCTGTCATTGTGACAAAATTTGACAAGCACGTTTGGGTTTGTATGAGATCATATCGAACTTTGTGACCTCTTGTAAAAAAAATCAGCATAAATCCTTTAAACTTCATAAAAAAAATTCTTCGTCAAGAAATCATGAACTTACATGTATTTTTTTTCAATGATGTTTTAAGCGTTTTCACCTCTTGGTATCGAATCCAAGAGACCTTACGCTCTTGTTCTTCCACGCACCACCGTAATTCATTCGGATCTCGAACCTACACGTATACTAGAACAAAATAGAGAGGGTCAAACGGGCGGCCCAGTATGACCCATTTCGGCACAACTATTAAATGGGTTATGCCGTGTCAGCCCACGTGCTGGGGAGATGGCCTAAGCACGGTCCACAAGACTAACGGGCCGTGTCGTGTCGGCACGGGTCCAACGAGTCAAAACGGGCTGGATCGGCCCGTTAGCGCTAGAATAATTCGAAAAAATAAAAAAAAATAGAAAAATAAAAAAGTATGAAAAAAAATCAGAAAAATGGGATAAATTTAGAATATTTAGAAAAATTCGAAGGATATAAAAGAACTTTTTAATATATATATAAATTAAGAAAAAGCTAGAATATGAGATAAATTCTAAAATGAGACAAATAATTTGAATTAAATAATGAGCTTTATTGATGTTTGGCTGCCTCGTTAAAAACTTTGGCAAGTAAAAACTCAACACGAGAAAACAACAAAGAAAAAAGAGTAAAGCCTATAGCTCAGTGACACGGGAAAAAAGTGATGATTACAATTATTCTTCCTAATTATCTAGATAAAGATTTTCGAACATCTCCGCCAGCTCAGCATTTTCTATAGTATGTTGTGCTCGTTGATCAGCTTGTTCCCAATTTTTCATAGTTAGAAGTATTTTCACCATCTCACTTGTTAGATTTGTTCTTCTCTCCTCGATTATTCTTCCGGATAGACTGAAAACAGACTCCGAAGAAACCGTGGAGACAGGAACTGTTAACACATCCCTTACTAATATGAAAAGCACCGGATATATTATCTTGTGCTCGTGCCACCACTGCAAAATACTGAAGTCCTCCTCTTGCTGCTCTTGGTAATTGACAATGTCGCTGTTGAGATAGGCAGCTAGCTCCCCATCACTTGATGTGTCCGCACTTGTCGTTGATGTAGTCGAACTCCTTGAGAAAGAGCCACCTGCACCCCATATCTTTCCCCATGCGGTTTTCTTCTTACCTGTTGTGGGTGCTGGTGGAGGTCGCTGCATGCGAACTCTAGTAAATTTCCGATCATACTTATCATAAACTTGAGATAAGTTAGCACGAACATTTGAAAAATAACTAGAACAATCAGTACCTACCGTATCACTTAGAAGTGAGAGAACATTAGAGAATCATCGAACGTTAGCTCTAGGATCTAAAATAAATGCAAATGCACATAACATAGGAATTTCTTGTCAATATTTTAAAATTTTAGTTTTCATAGAATAAACAACTTCACGCAAGATATTATCATTTTCGTGGCTCTTTAAGTGGGTAGCAATTTCTAAAATATGATGCACAATTAAAGGAGAGGTTGCGTAATAAACTCTAGATAAAGCAACAGTAGATTTAAAAAAGTACTAAAATGACAACAAGTATTTAGAAATATACCAATGTTGCTCTGTGAGTAGAGATTGACCATCCCGTGTACGATAGTGCGTGTTAATAAAAACAAAAAATGTGCTCTCATATGGTATGAGATTCTTAAGCATCAAGTAAGTAGAATTCCATCTAATAGGCATATCCAAACCAAACTAACACGGACGCACATTCATTGTAATACAATAAGTCTTAAATGCTGCTACTCATTGATTAGAATAATTTAAGATATTGCAGTGCAAAAAGGTTCAAGATACTTATCTAACATCTTCAAACCAGATTTAACTATAAGATTAATAATATGGCAAGCACAACACTGATGTAATAAGAAAGATTCGGCATATGAATTGAAAAGCGGAGTAAGAATGTTCATGGTAGAAGTATTTGCAGAAACATTATCTAATGTTATTGTTTAGATATTGCAAAAATCAAATCACTAAGATCAAAATCTTCCACAACTTTTACAATGCAATCAGCAGTATTTTCACCAGTGTGTGCTACATCAATTAATTTGAATCCTATAATTCTCTTTTCTAGTTGGCAATCATCGTTTACATAATGAGCACCTATACTAAGGTAATCCTATTTAGCTCTACTACTCCATATATCAGATGTCAAAGACACAGAAAAAGTACATGTACTAAATTTTTCTTTTAGGTTATTGCGACAATTATTATAATATTTAATCAAATCTCTAGTTGTTGTCTGTCTAGAAACTGCATAAAATCTAGGATTATGAACGGTCCTAATATAGCTTTCAAACGCAGCTGACTCACCAAAGTTTAAAGGAAGATCTTGAGAAACGATTAAACAACAAAGAGATTCACGAGCTATCTTAGGATTGTAGTTCCAGTTACGTACCGTACCGTCGGGGTTGTACTGTAGCTGCGTTTGTCTCAAAGCCATCCCCGCTTTTTCTACAGCTCTCAGCATGCCTCTTCAAGTGCCCCGTTCCACCTGAAGATTTCGCAGTTAATTTATGCTTACAATATTTACAAACAGCATACCTGCTCTAAACGTCGTTTGATGTCTCAAAAATCTGCTCGAAATCTTCCTAGACTTCCGATGTACCACGTCTTGTTATTTTCGCCCCAGTGCTTGTCGACGCAGTAGCACTTGTAGAGCCCGAGGATGGCACAACTCCTGCAGCTTCTTGGGCTTCATATGATGCAAGAAGCTTCTCAGGTGAAATCCCAGAATTAGAAGCTGGGAAAGACGGAAAATCCCCAGGCTCCATAAAGCAAACTACAAGAAATAATTATGCTATTAATACTAAAATATGATTTAAAATACTAACAAAATAAAAAAATCACAATTATCACCTTGATTTCTTGGCAGAAGCCGAAAGCCGAATTTCAGATTTTTGAATTTTTGGCAAAACTATTTTGGATTTTGCCAAATTACCACCAAGATCAAAAGAATTTTCACAAGATATTGAGTAGAAGAGAATGCAAGATTGCTGGTGTGGAAATAGGGGGCAGTCACCTATTTATAGGAAAAAAATTCGATATTTTTTTGATTTTTTTTGGATTTTTTTGAATTTTTTAAGCCTCCAACGACTATAAAATGGCTATTTTTCAAATTAAACGGGTTAAACGGGCCGTGTCGTGCCTAACCATGCCGGCCCCTTACCGTTCTGTGTCGGCCCGTCGTGTTGGCCCAAGCACTGCACGGGCGAGTGGGCCGTGCCGACATGACCAGTTTACGGTTAGACCGTGCCGTGCTCAGGCCGGGCCTACAGTGTCGTGCCTCGGGCCAGCCCGTTTGGCCATCTCTGGAACAAATACGGCTAGTGTCAGTGTTTTTTATGCTCCCTCCACCTTGGACTTCTAGATCAAGTAATTAGGTTGGGCCTACCATAAAAATTCGTTAGGAAGGGGTAGATTAGATACAAAAGTGTGCAATTATTTCTTTTCTAGGCAAAAGAGTGCAAATCAAGGATAGGAGTATAGGTCTGAGTGTCGGTAGTTACTACTTTGCATATGTTCCCTTTTCATGCATGCAAGGATAGAATAAGCCTAACAAGCACCCATTACTCCATTAGTTCATGATTTATGTGCCTATTTTGGTAGGCCATATATACCATGCATTCAAACTCCTCATGGGTAAATGAAGAATTCTTTTAAAATAATACATTTTTTTATTCAAATTGCAAAAATATATCTTGATCTCAAAAAATTGCAAAATTATACCTATGTCGCCCGATGGTTGGGCGACAAAAGTGGGAGGGCTAAATCAGTGTTGATGTGGCGCAAAATTATAGGGCGAGAGGACTCAATCACCCCACCAACGGGCGACAGGGATAAATCGTCCCTCCATCGAACGACAAGGATAAGTCGTCCAACCATAGGACTATTGGAAGAAGTCGCCCCAACGGGCAACTTGATACCACTTGTAGGATCAAGGATAATCGACTAGAGGGGGTGAATAGGAGGTTTCTAAAATTTTTATTCTAATTTGCAATTAATTAAATCACTAAGCTATAATAGCAATAATTTCAAATTTACAACTATAATCTCTAGTGATCACCAAACGCTTTAGCAAATCAAGTAGAGCAATAAATAATTCTAAACATAAATAATCTACACAATTTTGCTAGAAATGAAATTAAGCACAAGAATGATAAAAGCAAATCACAAGAGAATGAGAGACAAGAATTTTATCCCGTGATCTCGGAGACTTGCCGGTCTCCCCTACTCCACGTTGAGGTGACTTGAACAACTTCAAACCAGCTCCACTCGCTTGAGCCTTCCTCGATCATTCGTGGTAGCTCTTCACCACTCCGGTTAGGCGAGCTCCTTGCCTTCACAATCGATCGGGCCTTCTCAGAAGCTTTTTTGAGAAGATCACCGATGTCACACACCTCCAAGCCGTCTAGGAGGCGGCAACCTCCAAGAGTAATAAACTTGATGTTTGCTTGAGGCTCTAGAGTGCTCTCAAATGGCTCAAATGATGCAATGCACTCAAATTTCTCTCCTAACCTCAAAAATCAAGAATTTAATGCACTTTAGAGTGGAGAGTTTTGCTTGGGCATAGAATGTGGTCAATTGAGTCACCAACAAATTTAAATGCAGGTGGGAGAGAAGTATATAACCTCTCCCAACCCAAACTAGCCTTTATAGTAAATATTTCAAAAAATTCAGGCTCAATCGGCACTACCGCCCTCTAAGGGCCGATAGTGCCGACTTTGGCTCCAACGGCTAATCCAGTGCATTTAATGCACTGGGGTGTAGCCATTATATTACTTTCCCTGAGACCGGTACTACCGCTAGAAAAAGCCAGTAGTGCCGCAATTTGAGTTAGGGAAAAAATCGGCTTCTCTGTCAAAAACCTACCGACGTTTAAGAGGCATTACTGCCGCTCAATCCAGCAATACCACACCAAGGCACCGGTCGTGCCGATCTCTGGATGTAGCGAAAAAACTCGCCTTCTGTTAAAAATCTACCATGGTTATATGGGTGGTACTGTCACCAAAACCGGCAGTATCGCACTAATGTTCTGGTAGTGCTGCTTTAAATGAGAAGACATGATTTCAAGCGAAGTTTCTTAATGCATAAGGAACTATCAGAATTTTTGAGCCATTTGGATGCACTTCTTAAAATTCAAGCTACTAATCAAGTCCCTCTTGATAGTATGACGACTAATCCTAGCAACCTAATCTTTCTCCAACACCGAGATCGAAAAAATGCTATAAAATAAAACCTTAATCTTTATACCTTGTCTTGATCTTGTCTAAATATAGCTGCATTGTTCACTTTTATATATTCCATGATGGGGACATGTCACCTTTTACATTCTCAAAATAAATGTTAGTCCACGAAGCTTGATTGTCATTGATTACCAAAACTACATAAATTTTGGGGCCAATATGCTTCAGTCGCAATTAGAAGTATTTTGCTGATCAACGTTCGGGAGATAATCACGAGGCTGTGTTATTTCTTTAACACAATTGTTCGGAAGGTCATCGATCCCGAAGGACTAGATGCTCTGCGGGCAGAGGTAATGATGACTCTATGTAATCTTGCGATGTATTTCTCTCCGTCATTTTTCTATATCATGGTCCATCTTATTGTTCACCTTGTGAGAGAGATAAAGATGTGCGGGCCCGTGTTCCTAAGTAGCATGTACCCGTTCGAGAGATACATGGGAATTCTCAAGTTCTACGTACGGAATCGATCTCGGCTGGAGGGTAGCATTGTTGAAGGTTATGCAATCGAAGAGGTCGTAGAGTTGTGCGTCGATTACATGGATCAGGTCGAACCGATTGGTGTGCCTCGATCTCGCCATAAAGGTTGGCTCCAGGGTATTGGGGCCATCGAAAGGAAAGCAATCATGTTGTAGGAGCAAGGATAACCGACTAGAAGGGGTGAATAGGATATTTTTAAAATTCTTTGGCTCTAATTGCAATAGATGATCAAGTAATACTAAAATTGAGAATTTTACCAATTAAAGCCTAAATTGTCTAGATTTTGCTAAGTGCGCCAACAAGTTAGGTCTAAGCAAATTATACAATCCTAGGTAGATGATCAAACACTAAGTACACTAGGAATGTAAATTTGGACAATTGAACACAAGATAGCAAACCACAAGAGATGAACACAATGATTTTTTTCCATGGTCTCGGAGACTTGTCGGTGCCCTCTAATCCACGTTGAGGAAGCTTGAACGAATCAAGCTACCTCCTTGTGCAAATGAGCCTCCCTTGATCTCTAGTGGTAGCTCTTCCCCACTCCGGGAAGGTGAGCTCCAACCTTCACAACCTTCATAACCCATGATTTTTTTCAGGAATTAGGTGCCAATATTTTTTCAAAAATATCGGCACTACCGCCCATGTAGGGCAGATAGTGCCGGCCTCAGGCTCAATGGTCGCTTGTAGCATCTAATGCTGAGAGGAACTAGTCGTTTCTACAGTAACCCAATACGACCTCCAATCTAGGACCGGTAGTGCCGGCCATAAGCACCAAGAAATGTACATTTCCACCCTTTTATGGAAAAAGACTACTGTTTATTTGGGTACGTACTATCGCACCTACGGCAGTACCGCTCCCAGATAGGCGGTAGTGCCTGCCGTGCAAAACACCAAAAAAAGCAGTGTTCTAGAAAAGATCTACTGACCACTAGGGTCGGTACTGCCGCACCTGCGACAGTACCGCCCAAAGTGGGTCGGTAGTGCTAGCTGGGCACACCCCAAAAAAGAGACAAACTAGAAAATAGCTACCAGCCTCTGGGACTGGTACTATCGCACCTGTAGTAATACCGCTCTCACAAGGTCGGTAGTGCCAGTCTGGGGACAGACCAAAAAATATCCCTCTCTGTTAAATAACTACCGGCCTCTTGAGCTGGTACAACGCCCTTGCGGCAGTACCGCTCCTAGAAGATCGGTAGTGCGGATAATGCAAATTTTCAGAGGACTTCAAAGGATTTTTCTGAGAAATGCACATGACTAAAGTATGAGCATTCTGAGAAATGCACATGACTAAAGTATAAGCTGAATTTGAGCCATGGACACTTGATTATCTTCAAGTCAATAACCAAAGGTCCCTCTTAATAGTACAACACCTACACTAGCAATCCGATCTTTTCTCCAACCACCTAGATAGGCAAAAGGCTAGAAAATGGTCATTACGACTTATACCTTGGTGATAGCTTGATGTTCCAATTTCCTTATAGCTCAACGATTTCATCTCTTCATAAAACCAACCTATTTTTCATAACCTCAAGAAAAAATTGTTAGTCCTTAGAAAAAAATTTCATAACATATTTTTCATACACAGTTTTGGGCGCGCGGGTCCAAGATCGAGGCAAACAGCGGCGGGACCTACTTCTGGATTGCCTCGTGGTTCTCCCTCGTTCGTTGCGCAATCTTGCCCGTATACCCAGTGGAGACGAGTCTGTGCGGGTGGGTGTTTTTTGACTGGACGGTCTTGCGCGCTGCACTTTGACGCATGAACCCTTTCGTCGTCTTCATCTCAACAAATCGTTCCCACACGTCTTCAGTGATGAACCTGTACTTCTGGAACGGAGTCATTTCCTTATTCACGTAATTAGTGACGAGGACGCTCTTGAAGTTCTTCTACGCCTTTCCCGCCACAAGCAACGCATACCGTCGCAGTGCGTGCATGGAGACTTGTGGGAGCTCGAACAACGTGAAAATTTCTGTCACCAGGCTGTCGCACTCCTCTTCTATGATAGATACGTGATGGGAACCCTTTCACGCCCAACGATCCCGCACAATATCCAGAATGCTCCCACGGCCTTAGGAGGTGCGGTAGGGGCCCTATCCTGCGGATCGACCGCCGTGATGGTATATTAGCTCTGGGGCCTTTTACTAAACCCTCTTGTACCGCACCTCTGTTTTCCTATGTTGGGCGCCTCATCAAATCCATTCAGCGACGAAGAATAAGGGGACACCATCTTTTAATGAAGTAGGTCGTCTTAGATCTTGAAAGATCAGGCAAGTTGGTAAATCAACAATTCATAGAGGGTAATAGAAGAGGAAAGAAAGTAAATTTACGCGTTGTTTAGTACAGTTGTAATTGTATGATGCAAGGTTAAGACAAGGTAAGTTAAGAGTTGTTTTGTATATACAAGGTTAAGAGAAGGTAACTTAAGAGAAGCAAAGAATATAATACAAATCCCAAATTAATGTATAATTGATTGGTAGTGCTCTCAGGCACTTGGTGTAGGAATGCTAGAGACTAGCTCTTACCTCATCTACACCTGGATCAAGTTTATCTCATTTGAACTAAACAATTAACTATGTAAAGAAGGCCTTGAACCCTTACCTTCCTAATCATGCAGTTTAAGGTATTCTTTAATCAATTTCACTGTTCTTATGATCAGAATTCAAAATAATACCAGTTCGGATATTAGGTTATTTAATCAACCGAAGCAACAGAGCAGTGCATAGGCAAATAAAGTAACACAGACAGTAATCAAAAGAGGATAACTGCAGGTAAAGAATAATGAACAAGCTTTACAATAGTGAAATGAATTAAATAATTTCTAGCATGCAAATCTATTGGTTCAAGGCCCAGTACACAACCTTAATTGTCCAATTCATCATTTGACCCAATTTGCATCATCTAGCAATAAAAGGCAACAAAGCAGTATATAGAAAAATCAGAAGAAAATAGAGTGATCAGCCAGCATACATGAGGAGAGAAACAAAAGGAGCATGATTTACAATAACCTCAAATTCACTGCAACAACAGAATAGATAAAGATCAATGAAAACAAGACATGCATTCTGAATTACTTGTTTGCATGAGAAAACTAAGCATAACCTCACACTTGCTAGAGAAGACTTGAATATGGTTTAAGCAATTTGAACAAAAAACCACTAGTAGCATTGGTACTGGCTACAACAGGTAGCAAAGCAGTATACAGGTCATAAAGAATACAGTTTTGTTTAAGCATCATCAAGCATACAATTTTGTTTATTATTCTACAAAGAAACCGCACTAGACAAAATTGGCTCATGAAATATTTTACATGGACAAAGCAGTATAAAGAAGCAAAGCAATAAAAAGCAGCAAAGCATCATATAGCTTCTAAGGGACTCAGGTAAGCACTCCATATAACATGCATTCGATTCACCATAATTAATTTGCAAACAAGATGCATTTCTATTCGGCCATTTCAAAACCTAACAGAAAAGGAATCTAGAATTTCATCCTCATTCCAGGTAAGAAATAGTCGTTGATACATGAACAATCTGACAGTTAACAACTGACAAGCAACAATACACACAGAAACAATCGTTACTAATGTTTACTCATATGTCAACTTACCAATGCAAGAAGTAGGATGTGTGCAAGTACATACACATGCACTTGAAGAAAATGAAACTGACAGGGTAATTCCTATTGAACCACTAGATTATTATCACAAGCATGCAGACATGCTTGACTCATCCAAAAAAGACCAGTAATACAAAATATTATTGATACATACTGAGCAGAGCTCACCAAAATTATCATAATCAAAAGGAGGTAAGGGAGAACTCATATGACTACAAGCATATCATATTCTCATGTGCATATTAACAACCTCCTCTCTCTTTTGAACATCAGTATTCTCATGTGCGTATCAAAGATGTGTTAGGTAATAACACAAAACATTATTGTAACAAACTAGTTTTGCAATTCTGTAAGTGTATACTATACTTTGAATTGGTCTCCCCATAAATTAATTAAGTTGACATTGTTAAACAGAACCAACTTGACTTGTGTTAATTTCACAAGTTGCTACATGCATATGAAATTGACAGCAAGAGATGCTATTTTGTGAATAGGAAGAGAGTGCACACATGCATTTATAACAAATCAATCAGATCAAATCATCAGTCCAAATATTAGGATGCTATGCCCTATTGGAACAAAATCATAAAAGCAAGAATAACATAACTGCATACTTACAGGAAAGGAGGCATATTAGTTGGCACAAAAATTTAGAAAATATGCTGAACCTATGACCATAACAAGCAAATCACACTAAGAACCACTACTATGTTCGCATGAGGGGAAACTAAATCCCAAAAAAATCTACCCTAACTAAACACACGAAACTAATCTTTTCGGCTCAAAAACCATGCTTTAACTCAATATTTACAGCAAGTCAGAAATAGCAACTAGGGTGTGTGATACAAGCAGGCAGCATTATTGCCAGCGATCCTGAGATTAGTAGGAAATGCAATGAGTTAGAGATGCTAAGTTGCAGTGAGCGTACCCGGTGTAGATGGGGCCACCGATGCCGACGATGAAGGCGCGGTCGGCGGGGAGGCGCGGACCAGCGTGGAGGGAGGCCCGGGGAGGACGCCGCGCCGAGGGGAGGAGTCGATGAGGGCGGCAAAGGACAACGGCGTCGCAAGAGGAGGGCGAGGGTGAAGGACCGATATGACGATCAGAGGAGGGGTGAATGATCCCAAATAAAAAAAATCCTCTCAAAATGATCCAAACAAGCCCTCACACGAAACAATCAAAAGGAGCAAATGAGATGGAGGGTTTTTCCCTGCATGGCCGGTGCTACCACAGGGGGTCCGGTAGCACCAGAAGCCGGCAGCACCACAGGGGGTCGGTAGCACCACTCGTCAAAAATCAGCAAAGAACTCAGCACGAACTCAAAAGCAAAAATGATGCAACTTTTGATCGGCTGGTCCAAAACTCATGAAACTTGTTGTGCACCTTCGTATGGAGGTCAAGAACCTATTCCAACATTCAATCCAAGAGATTGACATTAAAGTTTTGATCTTTTTTGAATCGAAAGAAGAATGCACCAAGTGAGAGCAAAAACTCCAAAAATTGATCTTGGACTTACTCGTGAGGTTTTGATGATCAAGATGACTTTAGATAGCCTCCCATACGTCAAAGCAAGAAAGAGTACAAGTCAAGAACACCAAAAACCCAATCTTCCAAGAATGATCCTCTAAAGAGCAAAAGATCGGATTTTTGCAAGGAAGAACACAAGATTTGCCTACATGATTGGGATATGGTCTGAAGAAGACTCATCCATCAATCATACATTCTCGGCACAAAATCCACAAGCATTTGGAAGGAGGGGAGACAAATCCAAACGTGCGGAAATTAAATTGCAAGAAAGTAAATTGCGGAATTTAAAGACTGAATTTAAAGCATAATGTAAATGCTTAAAATAAATTCAGACTTGACGAAATTAAGCTTTTATTTCTAGAAGGGAGCTTTACAAAGCCACACAACAAAGTGGGAAAAGCTCAAAGGAGAACACAAACCTCTAAAACCCTCAAAGAGGGAAGAGCTACCCCTACCCCTCTATTTATACTAGTCTTGAGCCATCCTCCACCCTTAGATGAGTTCCTTCAACCCTAAGGATCATCTCAAGGGCTAGGATTGACTCACTCAAACAATCATACATGAGCTAACCCGAAACCCAACAACTATACCGGGTTTTTGCATGTATTTCAAAGTATACTAACTAGACCCGCTACTCTATTACCTAGACTGTGATCCAACGGCCCTCCTTGATCCGAGTAGCTCCAAGTTAGCATCTCATCTATTCCTTTCTTCTAGGTTTGCACCGACTCCGTCTTTGATCATCTTCGGCGATCCTCGATCGTCTAGATCTCCGACGCACCTTGCCTAGTCCCGACCGTCTTTCGCCTCACCATGACCTAGCACTGTCGTCCTACGACCATCAAAGACAAGAAATACCCATCACATAGCAATGTCCAAAAATATATGCAATTATATTTCCAAAATCATAAATTTTGATTCATTCTCGCTCATAAGGATCGGAGCTACCGCCCCTAGGCCGGTAGCACCACCCTACAAAAAATTCCCAAAAACAATGCCCTTTGGAAAAAACACACTAGCCTGAGGCCGGTGCTACCGCCCCGTGGCCAGTAGCACCGCCATTTCTGGGCATTTTTTCCAAATGCTTCAACTTAGAATTAGTCTTCAAATCCAACTCAAACCAAAGCACCACATGCTTAAATAATGTCAATAACTCATCATAATCACGGGTAGACCTCCACATGTTCTTTCAAAGGGTGTCGGAAGAGGTTGCCGGCTCTAACCCTAGGGCAAGGACGGCGCAATAGGATGGCGTGGGCGCCGGGAGCTCTAACCCTAGGGCGAGGGTGGCGAAAGATTATATATTTGGATTTTCTCAGACGGTTGGAAGAGTGAGCCATCTGTGTTGTTCATCTATCTCAGACGGTTTTACATTAGAACCGTCTGCGATAAATTCATATCACAGACGGTTCTAATCTGAGATAGAATTTTTTTAAAAAAAATATTTTCAGATTACACACTGACTTAACAAATAAACATTTTTGGTAAAACATACATATACCGTTTGTGATGAGTCTACTGCCCTTTTTTTAAGCCTTTTTTGTATGTAGTTTTTTAAACCTGTTTTTTAAGCCTTTTTTAGTATTTTTTTAAACCTTTTTTTAAAGCCTTTTTTGTATGTAGTTTTTAAACCAGTTTTTTAAGCCTTTTTTAAGTAGTTTTTAAACCTTTTTTAAAGCCTTTTTTCTATGTAGTTTTTTAAACCTGTTTTTAAGCCTTTTTTTAAGTAGTTTTTTTAGTCTGTTTTTGTAAGTAGTTTTCTTTAAGCCTGTTTTTTTAACTAAGTAGTCTTCTTTAAGCCTGTTTTTTTAACTAAGTAGTTTTCTTTAAGCCTATTTTTTTTAACTAGTTTTTGTTAAGTAGTTTTTAAACCTGTTTTTTAAACTTGTTTTTTAAGTAGTTTTTTAAGTCTGTTTTTACGTAGTTTTTATACCCAAGTTATAGATACATCTCATTAATTATAATATAGGTACACTTGAAATAAACATGACGACCTCATGATAACTCCACTTGCTTATTCTTCTGTATAAAAATTAGCCCTTCATGATGATCGACATGAGTGTAGCTAGCTTATTCAGGTTGATCTTCCTGGATCGTGGCACTAGTACCGATAGGAGGCAACTCATCAAACTGTTTGTATTCATCCTCATCTACCACATTCTCAACTCCAACAATCCTCCTTTTTCTCTAAAGAACCACGTAGCGCTTCTTATTGGACAGGTCAGTTACATAGAAGATTTGAACAACTTAGTTAGAGAGTACAAATGGTATGTCTTGGTATCCGACACGTTCGAGGTCCACAGTAGTGATGTCGTACTTATCAACCTTCACGTGCTACAGGTGAACCCAACAGCACCAAATCAAGGGGATTTTGAATAGTATGTAGTCGAGCTCCCAAATTTCCTCAATGAACCCATAGTACGAGCTCCTCGTCGACCCAGCGGTATTCAGTGCATCTATCCAAACATCGCTATTCTGGTTTGTGCTCTTCATATCTTGATCTCTCGTGTAAAATGTGTACCCATTAAGTCATACCATTTCCATGTTATAACTGTAAATGCTGGCTCTTTTACCAACCATGTCAGCATATCACCTAACGAGCTTCGGGTGATGGGTTGTCGCTCCTTCAACCATCTGTTGAACCGAAGGTTATGCTTTTTGATGATCCAGGACTCCTGCCACGAAGGGTTCTCTTGCCGTAGCCAGTTCTTGTGCTCATCGATATACGGGACCACAACAGCTATGTGTTGCAAAACCGTGAAATGGGCTTTAGCACACGCACCTGGATCAGGCGTGACTGCTTTCCTTCCTATAGTCCCGATAACTTGGAGCCTCCCCTCATGGCGGGATCGAGACACACCTATCGGTTCGACTTGAGCCATGTAATCCATGCAAAATTCGATGATCTCCTTGGTTGCATAACCTTCGACAATGCTACCTTCCGGTCGTGATCGATTTCGTACGTAGGACTTGAGAATTCCCATGTACCTCTCAAACAGGTACATGCTACATCGGAATACGGGCACGCACATCTTTATCTCCCTCATAAGGTGAACAATGAGATGGACCATAATATTGAAAAACAACGGAGGGAAATACATCTCAAGATTACATAGAGTCATCACCACCTCGGCCTGTAGAGCATCTAGTCCTTCGAGATCAATGACCTTCTGAGCAATTGTATTAAAGAAATAACACAACTTGTGATTGTCTCCCGGACCTTGCTCAGTAAAATACTTCTAATTACGACAGGGAGCATCTGTGTCATAAGCACATGGCAATCATGAGACTTCATATCAGTTAAACTCAAATCTTGCATCGAAACAAGTCTCTTCATGTTAGAGGAGTTACCGGGCGAAACTTTCACTCCATGTAAGCACTAGCATAGTTTAGTTCTCTTAGCCTTGGACAAAGTGTAACAAGCAGGTTCGCAGTACGTTCAACCTTTATTGGTTTTTTCGGTGCTAACTCAGATTTGATGCCCATATCGACCAAGTCAAGTTATCATTGATATCATCCTTTGTTTTGCCCTTAATGTTCAATAACAGACCAATTAAGCTATCACAGATATTCTTCTCTACGTGCATGACGTCAATGCAGTGCCGAACTTCTAGATGCTCCCAATAAGGTAGGTCCCAAAATATTGATCTCTTCTTCCACATGCTCTTCTCACGGGTCCTCGATTTGCATCCCTTTTCAAGCGCAACATCCAAGTTCTTAACTATATCATAAATGTCTGTCCCGCTTAAAGGCTTTGAAGCTAAACTATCTTCGTTCGTTCCGTTGAATTGTTTATTTATCTTGTGGTACGGGTGATTCCTCCTAAGGAACCTACGGTGACACATGTACACAGTTTTGCACTAGTGATTCAGCCACACGCTCTCGGTATGACGTATGCAGTGAGTACAGGCTTTGGCTCACAGGCAGTGCAAAGTGAAGTACTCTTGTTTGTGAGCATCCCATACATGTACCCCAGAAGCCTACAGTGTGCTCAGATCTTCTACCAATGGTGCTAGGTACACATCAATATCGTTCCTAGGTTGCTTCGGGCCTTTGATAAGTATAGACAGTAACATATACTTCCGCATTGTAAGGACTCAAATCCACTTATTCGAACTCACTGTGTTTACCGCACTAGTCCCAGGATCAACGCTAGTGCACACAGCTTAACATTGGTACATATCACATCATACTCAAAGATAATAATAATAATACTCCATTTATTGATATAGCTAAGTGTATGATCTTATGACCAACTTACATTATTAAGCCACGCAGGGCAAGACTTGAAATATAAACTATTAAATAAGCAGCGGAAAGTAGAAGACGTAGATAGCTCATCAGTTCACCACAGGCAACTGACAAGACTCGGACCCTAACGACTCGTGTCCTCCTGGAACTCCTCCAAAAAAGGTGTAGACTCTTCAACTGTTGATTGTTGTTGTTGGCAAGGGTGAGTACTTAAAGCACTCAACAAGTTGTGCACAAAATGCAATTCTATGTAACTATATGCAAGGCTTATTTCAAAGGAAAAGGTTATTATGGCTATTTTGCAATAAACAGCATTTATGAACAAATATAATAAATAGATTGTAAAGACTGTAAAACAAATAACAGTAATAGATAGATTCAGCATTTACCAAGTAAACAAGTTTCCACTTCTAAGTCAAGTTCAACCTTCCATATGGCAATTCCGCCATCCCAACCAAGTTTTCCATTTAATTAAACTAACCATTAACTGTAATTCCCGAGCATTGCTCAATACCGCGAGCACGGCTATCCGAATAGATTTACACTCTGTAGAGGTTATGCACTTTACCCACACGATACAACCATACACCACAAAGGCGAGTGATTATAACAAAGCCTTTACAATGCACAACCTTAACCTGATACTACCCGCTAAGGTTTCAACACTGGTGGGTCTGAAAACCACAACCAAGGCCCCCCTCTTGCGCCTTGTGAATTACTCCATAACTCAAAAACTCACACTGCCAATGATAGTACCAAACTAAGACTTTGTAACTTAATCAGCTAGGTTGTCCCATACCAGACATGTGGTTGCATGATTAACTCAGGTCAAAGACTTGCAAGGTTAAGTCCTTAGGATGATCGAAGCAAGACTTCCACATACCCTCTGCCCATCGGGCCCACCTTGGCATACTCGTCCCTTGTCACTTGCCCCAATCTAAGTGATTACCACCCAGTTGATTACCAAGCACCACGTGCCATCAACAATTCAACATCCTTGCGTGACATCCCTCGCCACTACAACTCAATCTCATTGTGTGATCTCACATGACACACAAGTTCACATCATTGTTCTATATTCCATTAGTCAAGATTAATTATTGATGATTCATGTACATATGATGACGTGGCATGGCTAAGCATCTAATACGATCTAATATTCCCTGTTGATTTTAGTATTAACCAACTATAATGAACCAATCTAAGGTAACAATAGATCATGGCATACAATTGACAAGGTAGGGTATATAGATCAAATTAGTAGATTAACTAGATCCCAATTTAATTTGAAACAGTTATATACTTGAAAAACTATGCAATAGAGTAAAACAATATAGCAATTTTATAAACATGGGTTCAACATGATCAAAGCACAAATTTCCTTGGAATAGGTTCTGGTCTTGCTCTGGAACTTGATCTTGAGTTGACAGATCTTCCTCCGAAGCGTCGCACAATTCAACGTCTACGCGTACCGAAGGAGAAAAGCAAATAAATACCAAAATAGACAAAAAAATAAACTCCAAAAATCAAATAAAATTCACCATTAAATAGATATCAATTTTACAAATTTTAAGAAATTTTAATCACTCAAATCCGAGTTAAAATGCAAAAGTTATAGCCTTTCAAAGATTGAATTAATTATGAAAATACAGAAAATAGAAAATCCGATTTTTCCGAATTGTTTTTATACTGAAAAACCGCTTTTATGATGTCAGCGTGACCTCCTGATGATGTCAGCATCGTAGAATTTCCAATCAGATTATTTTCCAACAGAAAAACACAATTATAACGTCAGCGAGTCTTCGAACCAATCAGAGGCCGGCACGCGTCATGGTCTATAGACTCGGCTTACAACGCTGGCTGGTCCACCATGCACCTGGTGCACGGCGCTTCATCCCCCGTGCCCGACACGCGTCTACCCGTGATTGGTCAGCGGATCGGCAAGATCTGAGCCGAACTCGAGATCCGACGGTCACAAGCTACTCGAGCGGTTTACTGTTACCTTTACACGTGGCGCTACCAGGACCGAACGATGGAGATCCGATGGTAAGCAGAGCTCCAACTAGCGATAGTGGCACGGCGGCGACGTTATCACCGGTGACGAGAAGATGACACGCGACGCGGTGCTCCGGCGAGTTACTGGCGACAAGATGCTGCGGGTCCAGCGCGGTGCGGTCTGGCAAACTCAGTGATGACGCTGGTGGCGGCGGAGACTCAACGACGGTGACGAAATCGAACAAAAACCGTGACGGTAAGGACCACCAACTACGGTGTGGAATATAAGAACCCGGGTACCCTCATAACAGGCCCAAGAGGGAGGCCCAGAAGATACTCCCCGCGTCAGGCCCCGCTGCCGTGCGCAAGGGGACATATCCTAAAGGAAGTTGAACTTATATTTAGATATGATAGATACGGTTGTAATCCGAGTCGTTAATAGGGTAGATAAAGATGTAAACTCTATCCTGTAACCGACTAAAATCTTATAACCGATCGAAATCTCTTAACCGATCAGGACTCTGTAACCCGCCCTACCCCCGCTATATAAGGGAGAGGGCGGGCAACAACATAGGGATCCGATCATCCAAGCATAGAGCAATCAAGCCATAGAGCATAGCACACCTCATACCGCCCAGACCATATTGCGCTTTGAGCAATCTTATATCCAAGAGATCTGCATAATCCCAGTACACAAGATTAGGATATTATCTGCTTCGCGAGAGCCTAAACCTGTCTAAACCCCTTGTCTTGTGTGACCTTCGAGTTTGAGATCTAGCGCCTACCCCACAAATTTATTGCCGACTACAAAAGTCGACATACGGCGAGCTTTCCTGCGCTCACCACGATGACTTTTGCCAAATAGGTCTGATCAAAAGATGCGGCTGTTGACGGCGAGCCTCGGGCGACGCTTCACGGCTTTATAGGGACATAGGGAGGCGTGCTCAAGGTGGAGTTCTCGTGAACGCGGAGACGGCGCGGCGGTGGAGTCCAGATCGGACATGATGAAGACGACGCAAATCCAGCCCTCCACATGTCGCAACGGACGGACACAAAGCGATCAACGCAGAGGAATCCGGGGCGTACACGGAACGGACGACCAAGATGAGCTAGGGTTTCGGCACGATCTCAGCCATCCGATGGAGATCCAACGACCATCGGTCGAGTTTCTAGAACACGGGCCAAAAGGCCGCATAGTGAATGGGCCTGGCCCAACATTGTTCACCAGTTTTCCACGAATTTTCCTTTTAAAATAATTATAGAAAATCATTTGATTTGTTTTAGGCAATAAAAGTACTAGGAAAATCCCAGAAAAATCTAAAAAATACTTTGAGACACTTTGAACTCAAATAAAATATTTTGGCTAAACTTTATATTAACTTTGCATAATTATAATTAGTTTTCACAAAAAGACCAATATACTTAATTTAAAATTAATTCAAAAAATCCAAAAAAATCCAATAAATTCCAAAAAATCATAAAATGCATAAATAACAATAAAAAATAATATTATAAGCAATTTTTGAGATGTTACACGCTTAAGTATCATAGACAACATGTTCGCTAACAGACCTAACAGCACCGTGAAACTCTTGTCGGACCAACCATTGCTTGCTTTTAATTTTAGCAGTTCAAGCACGAATGACAACCTGGTGTATTTGGACTTGCAGCAGGGGAACATAGGTTTCTTCGAGTCGTCCATCAAGCCCTGGAATTTTACATACTCCCGCTCATCACGGTTCCCTTCTGCATCCCGCAGCATCTGATCCAGATTGTCATCGTGAAACCTATCCTTATCGAAAGCACAATCAATATCATTCGGAGTATCATTGACTTTGTCGACGATGTTATTACCACTTGCTTCCTGCATGATCTACTCTTCACCTTAACTGGTCCAACATGTATACCTTCTTTTGAAACCCCATAGAATCAAGTGTGCTTTGATCTGTGCTGAGTTTCGAAACATCCTTAGATTCTCACAGTCAATGCATGGACAAGGCATAAATTTCACCCCCTTGTTCAACATATCTTCTTCTACAGCTCTTCTAAAAGCGGAGACGCCATTAATGTACTCAGCGCTCGCACGGTTCTGAGCATACATCCAGCTTTGGTCCATCTATGCTACGTATATAACAATAGGTGTTAAATAATGAATTAAGTACACTAGGAGTGCACATGCACACATATGCTACATATAAGCTACATTTAAACTTGCCGATTAACTTATATAGCTCCTTACATCACAAAGAACAAATGGATATATATACATATGTAAGCTAAATTTAAACTTAGTATCTTCAATTCTCCCTTTACATAGCTAGCTACATCTTGAGTATAATGCAATTAGAACCAATTACTACTTTAGATCAAAAAGAACAAATGGATTTACACCAAGCTATATCAAAACCATCTTCAATTCCCTCTTTACCAAGCTAGATGTATATACCTTCAATATAATGCAATTACAACCAATTATTAGCCTAGATCACCTTCCTTTAATTAACTATCTATATATTGAGTATAATGCAATTAGAACCAATTAATACCTTACATCACAGAGAACAAATGGATCTACACCGATCTACATCTACAAACCATCTTCATTTCCCTCTTTACCAAGCTAGATCTTAAATATAATGCTAATTTGAACCAATTACTAACCTTAGATAACCTAGAACAGAAGGATCTACAATCACACCTCCAAATCAAGGGACTCTTTCCACCAGATCGCCTCTAAAACGTAGCCACCTCAAAAATAGCTCAGAAAACCCTAAAAATATAGAGGAGGTCGGGACTCTCTATACTTATTTCCTACAAATGGTCATCACAGACGGTTTTTTGCCAAAACCGTCTATGATGTGCCTGAGACTCATCACTGATGGTTTTTGAAGGATCGAAGTGACGATCAGAGAGGGGTGAATGATCACAATTAATTTTTCCCCCACTTAATGGATCCAATCAAAACCTCACTTGAAACACTCAAACGCAAAGGAGAAAAACAAAGAAAATATTGGTCTTAAACTTGCTCGTGGGGTTGTGATGATCAAGATGATCTTGGATATTCTCCCACTTGTCACAGCAAGCAAGAACACAAGAAACAAAAACCTCGAACACGATCTACAAAAAATTCTCAAAGATTAAGCAAAGAGATCGAGTTCTTGCAAGGGATTTCCTAGATGATGAGGATATGATCTAAAGAAGATTCATCCATCAATCATACATCCCCGGCACAAGAAGCATAGGCAAGTAGAAGGAGGGGAGGCAAATCCAACTTACGAGAATGTAAATTGCGGAATTTAAATGCTAAATTTAAAACATAATGTAAATGCTAAAATTAAATTCAGAAAAGTAGAAAGTAAAATTTTATTTCTTTGGAGAAAGGTTTACAAAGCCTCACAATAAGGTGGGCAAAGCTCAAATGAGCACACAATACCTTCAAGAGGGGAGAGCTACCCTTACCCCTCTATTTATACTACTCATGAGTTATCCTCCACCCTTAGATGAGTTCTACTTGGCTCTCAAGTAACCTCATCAAGGGTTGAGATTGAGTCATCCTCCACCCTTGGATGAGTTCTACTTGGCCCTCAAGAAACCTTATCAAAGGTTGAGATTCACTCAAGCTAACTTGACCACTACTATATCCTCTAAACCGCAATTCAACGGCTCTCCTTGATCCGAACAGGTTCAAGTTAGCATCTCAGCCGTTCACTTGTCTTCTAGGCTCGCAGCGACTCCGTCTCCGATCATCTTTCGACGATCCCCGACTGTCTAGACCTCTGGCACACCTCGCCTAGTCCTGGTCATCCTCCGCCTCACCATGACCTAACACTGTCGTCCTACAACTATCAAAAACAAGGAAACCCATTACATGGCAATGTCCTACAAAGATATACAATAATAATCCAAAATCACATTTTTAATATTCAATACGCGCATCATGTCGGCACTACCTCCTACACCAAGCCAGTAGTGCCGCCTGGCCAGCACTACCGCTCCCCAGAGCCAGTAGTGCTGCTTGGCACAACTCAGAGAAAACCCTCTCTCTAGAAAAAAAACTACCGCTCCCCTGAACCGGTAGTGCCGCTCAAGCCCAGATAGCACTCAAATTGCTTCAATTTGAAATCAAATCAACTCAAATCAGAGCAAACCTATCTCAAACATAGTCAATAACTCATCACAAATAAGGGTAAACCTCCACGTGGTCTTTCAGTTTTTCTAAAAAACCATTAGTGATGAGGTGTCTAATATTTAGGATGCTGAGTTTAACCAGTTTACTAACTAGTTCAAACAAATTTGAACTAAAATTCAAACTAGAGTTTTCCTTTTTTATGATAGTTTGGTTGTAGGTATGTGCTGATTTTATATATAAATTAGTCATGTGATCCAAACTTGTTCAAAATCTTTGAATTTGAGTTTTTTTGGAAGATATGCGTTTCATTTGAATTGTTATATACCCTAAAACTAAAATTTTTGAAATATACTCGAATATGACTTGAATTCGCACATTTGAAATCATGGTGCCCAGGAACCATGGTGCCCCCATTTCGGCTTTCTGTATGTATGTATGTATGTATGTATGTATGTATGTATGTATGTATGTATGTATGTATGTATGTATGTATGTATGTATGTATGTATGTATGTATGTATGTATGTATGTATGTATGTATAAAAGGAAGCCAATATGCGATTCTAATATTCCAAATTCTATATGGTTTAAATGCTCCGGTAGCTAGGATTCAAATTCTTCTCGCTAATTGCCGCATCATTATAATTAAGGAGAAAGAAAAGATCCCACTAGCGATCGAGGTACTGGACTTTTATGAGTTTCATGAGTCAGGTAGATGTATTTTCTTATCAATTTTTATCCGATAGACTGATTCTGCTAGAGAATATATGCAAATTAGCTAGTTAGTTACAAAGGAGTATGGCCATAACTCTGCATGATTGCCAGATGTAGACAAACAATAATCTCTCTCTCCCGTGTTGAAAGAGTGCAAAGTGTTTCCACTGAATCCTATTCTTTTGCATGAAGTGTTTATCTATTCATCTATGCTTTCTGGCTGCAAATCAGCATGTTAATCACAATGATAGAAAAATATATTAATAAACACTTTTGTTGACAGAAACATGTAGTCTACCTCATATCAAAACAGATGTAATTTTGGAGAACATGCTGTTCAATTTTTCTAGCACGCTGTTAACTACTCGCTCCAGTCACGGAATATTGTTTTTCGGTACAGTTTCGAAAGTATAACTTTAACCACTAATTTATATTATAATATATTTATGAAATCTAATAAAATTATAATATTATGATAGTACTTTTGAAGATAAATCTGCGTATACGATTTTTATATATCCAATCCAAATATTTAAAAAGATATCAATCATCAAAATTTAAAAAATTTGACTGCTCGTATCCAAATGGATATTTTTTTGTGACCAGAGGAAGGATGTACTGTTGTAAGTAAAACTATCTTGATTAGCCGTACGAAAATAACACTGTATGGTAGGTCCATCATGAAACTAATTTCATAATTCTATAATTTTGATAGCATCTTATCAATACGTTGCGATATATATATAGAAATTATTGGTCAAAGTTTATTGTATCTGGGAGACTATATGAATATCGAAAATGGCACATATTTATGAATGTAAGGATTAACAAATCACCCATGTATGACTGTATGAGCCTCTATGACACAACAAGCTTGTAGGTATGTTCTCTTGTGAAGTCTCATCACCCAAAAAAGAAGATTAACTCCGGTTGAAATGGACAGAATGGATTCGTTGCTTGACACATATAGAATCGGTCCAAAGTGGGGGGATTTACGGTCTGGTTCCGCTAATGATTTCTTCGGTCGAACTCGCTTTTCAGAAAGGTCGTAGGTTTTTGGTTATGTATGCATATACGTGTATATCTATCTTGCCTCATCAAAAGTAATAATCCACAACATAAGCAATCATGAATTCAAGACAATTCACGCAGGCTAGCTAGGATTAGTTAAGCAAAATCGTCGTGGCTTTCCCACTTGTACATCAGTACATGCTAAGGCGCCACATCACTAAGTTAGTTGCGTGCTTCCTGATACACCACAACATGTGCATTAGTGCCTACTAGTAAGTGCCCGTGCGTTGCAACGGAAACATATTTTTTTAACCAAACACATCGAGTTGGCTTACACCACGCCATCGACTCAGTCGAAGTATCCAGCTAAACTCTGCCTAACCCACATCATGTCTTCTCGTCTACACGCCTCCTCAGCTCCATCACCACGCGCTTGACCCACATCATGTCTTCTCCACTGTACTTGGTCTACACACCTCCTCGGCTCCATCACCACGCCCGACTATGCTCCACTGCCTATACCGCTATTCCTAACCGAAATCATAAAAACAAATACCATCAACATTCCAATAGTATCGCATCATAGAAATATTGTAATATTTTCCATTAGTGGTATCATATATGATGTTACGTTTAAATCTAAAATAAAAAATTTAGTGGATTGCAATAGAATAATTACACTGCACTATTCAACATACACTACTACAGAATTGTCCATCAGAATCGGTTCTTTTTTGCCATTACAGTCGGTTCAAGTGGCGTTACGAAGTCTTTAGATAGTGATGAGGTGGAGTTATCACAGTCGGTTTTGGCCCGATTGTGATAAAGCATCATTAGAATCGGTTCTTTCAACGAAGCGATTGTGATGACCCCTCATTAGAATCGGTTCTTCTATTGAACCGATTCTGATAACATGTCATCCGAATCGGTTCTTTCAAAGAAGCGACAGATGACCCTCATTAGAATCGGTTCTTGTGTGGAACCGATTACGATAACATGGTTATCGTAATCGGTTCCACACAAGAACCGATTCTAATGAGGGGTCATCACAATCGCTTCTTTGAAAGAACCGATTCTGATGATGGATCATCACAATCGCTTTCTTCGAAGAACCGATTGTAATGGTATGGTTATCACAATCGCTTGCGTCAAAGAACCGATTCTATCGATGTGGTCATCACAATCGCTGCTTAAAAGAACCGATTCGATAAGAGGTCATCGAAATCGAGTTCATCTTAAGAACCGATTCTAATGATTGTGTCATCACAATCGCTTTTTCCAAAAAACCGATTCGGATGAGACGTCATCAAAATCATATATACAAGAACCGATTCCAATTATGTGGTTATCAGAATCGGTTCCACATAAGAACCGATTCTGATGACCCTCATGGTGGTGTTGCAATTTTCCATATTACCCAAAATGGCAAATATTAACAATGGGCATATATCACATTCACAATACGTAACACAAAATGCACATATCACATTCACGTAACACGAACACTTAAATTACAATACATATAGCCCATTCGCTCACAACATACAAACACAAACATGCTTAATAATCGAGACACGTGCATATATATCACATTGACATATGCAATTAATATTGTTTCCATATGGACTAGTAGGACGCTTCAGGATCTCTAAACCTACCGTCCTCCGATATAACTTCCAACCAGTACCATTGGCATAAGTGGTCTCGTAAATTGTTGAGTGCTTTGCTGTCTAAGCTCTTCTGGGGGATATTGATCTTCTGTAAAACATAAATGAGTGCATGAATTTAAGTTTCAAAATTTGTAAGTGAAAGGCTAAGTATGCATGTACATATACCTTAGGAAAAAGGTGTGAGCCGCCAACCACAACCAACATGTGTTGCATGACATAGAAGCCGCACAGGTCATCGCTGCCCTGTTGATGACACTGTGAAGAGAGAAAAAGAAATTAACACACGAAAATTAGATGTCAGAAAAAATTAATCGTATATATGCTAGGCACTTGTACCGTGAATTTCTTATACTCCAGCGTCTTGCCCTTTTTCTTATCGTGTGACCCTCCTTCATCGACATAGTACGAGAAACCCCTACATATATTGGAGAGATGCCATTGAGTAAAAAAATATAGTTAAATTCGAAAGTGTTACGTTACGGTAATGTACTTATACGCAAAGGACACTTGATCGCGTAGGCCATCGGTCTCTTCTTGATTGAGTTAAAAATGTAGACTGTGTTTTCGCTCGGAACGAGGACGAGTAGAACCCAATGGTTGCTTATTAAATGGAATGTAGTGTAAGGAAATAAGTTCGCATACGGCTTAAGTGCGTACGAGTAATTGAAGGGTTTGTACTACTTACTCCTCGTGGTACGGTATTACAACGAAGTCCTTCGTCGACTCGGTATGCAATACCGGCTGACGTAGCCAGCAACAAACACCGGATGTAGCCTAGCCGTGGTCGCAGACACAAGCTCGGGTCGATTTAACCCAACTTGGTTTTGATTCGCCACGGCTCATTGTCTCATTGTCCTGCAACTCGTGTTGATATTAGAAAACATAATGCAAAATCCTATAAAAGTCATCAGCTCATGATGTATGGTGCGATACTCACAGCGTCCAGGATCGTAAAGTAGAAGTATCGACGGCCATTAATTGGTACACACGAAACAGATCCTCAAAACTGACGGGGAATATCCCATTCTCGTCACGGTGGAAATGTACCCTTTTATACATCACATTGAAGTCGACTCGACGCTCTTCCTCATTCACCTTATCCATGTACCATCCATGGAGCATGCGAGTCCACCTGCCTAGATCATTTAGTTCGTTGGATGCAATCAGGGGCTTTCCATGTACGTATGCCTTAAAGTCGTAAGGGATGTCTATGGCATGTGTTGACTTTCCTTTCTGGGCCGAAGGAGTCTTTGAGGTCAAGGTAGTTGGCTTTTCAGGTACCTCAAGGGGTGTTGTGGCCTTTATCAGCTTTGCCTTCTTGGCGGAAGGAGTCTCAGAGGCCTCTTGTGGTTCTATTGGTGTCGTGCTTGTCCTTTTACACGTGAGCTCTGCACTCCGTGTAGGACTCATCACGGTGGTGGGAACAGAAGCAGGAGCACGATTAAGCACAGGTACGGTAGGAACCTACAAAGCACGCGCATATTTAACTTATTGCAGTACTACTGGAATGGTAGAGAAGACGCTGGGGATTTTTACCTTGACTAGTACGACACCCGTCGTGGGCCACTTGATGAACAACATACGTGCTTGCCCGAGAGTGCTAATATCTTCGTTGGGGGGGAACTCGAGCACATGTGATAAGAAGTGTTCGTGGACGTAGTCCACCTAAATACGTACCAACGATAACCCCTACTCTCTAAATAGGTTTGGTCCTAATTCCATTCGAGGATATGTGGTTCGAGCAAGTTCCTAAGCCGTTGTACAACTCCAGAGAAAATTTTGGCAGCATCTCCCCGCTGTTCTCCAGGTACACGTCTCGACAACAGGTCAAGAGGGGTGTATACCCGGAGAACACCGTAGGGAGATGCTACCGAAATCTACTCTGCAGCTTGTACAACACTCGTGAACTTGCCCGAACCACATATCCTCGAATCTCTAAAATCGGGATAATTGAGATCGCTTGCTTATGAATGTGACGAAATGGCATATTCATAAACAAGCACTCTCGAATGGGAGACGAGGTTACGATTTTTAACTCTAACGTAGATCATATTATAGTAACATGTAGGTAAAAGTTAATTCTCAGAATTGTAGTAGATGACGAAAGCATTCATTATGAAATTTGAACTAAGAAATGTTTGCAAAAATAATCACAAGCAAGTAGATGTAAAGTGAACATGGTAATTTAAGCATTCTGGAACATATATCCATGTCTTACTTATCAAACATTTACTTGTTGGTTAATCAGCTTAACATTTTATTTTCTTGTTGTATGTCAACAGACTGCAACTACCAAAGTTCACCAAATGCATCAATTAGTAAATCATCCAAACGAAGGACTAGACAAATGACACATTGTGGCTGTGAACTAAATTTAACTCTCTTATGTGAAGGCTTACGAGGATGCCAACAATGAAATAACAATATTAATGAGAAGTGCAAGGAAGAGAGGACTCACATCGCAAAATAGCTTCCAGAAACTAAAGAAGGTAACCAACGAGAAAAATAGTTGCTAACTACTTGGTACTTAGTTCATACATGTTTATAGTTGCTAACTCACATACATGTTTATAGTTGCTAACCAACGAGAATCAGAATACCTGTTGAAGTTTGCCCAGTTACCCTGAGTAATGCTATATCTACCTAGCCTTAAGATTAACAAACTTTCAAAGAAATGTGAAAGCCACAGGTTGAGAACAACAGCACAACTCGCAGAAATTGTGCCATCCAATGTCGCGATGATTGTATTCACATACTAAATGTTGTGCAAGTTACTCCTTCCTTCTAACATTTGAAGGTGCCTTATTTTTTTGTAGCCTATGCTGATCAGCCTATCTATAATCATGGCAAACTAAAAGGCCTATTCAGAACTAATCTAGCAGTTTATCTAAAAACCATTTACCATTTGAAGAAAGAAAGAACATTGTATATATGCATGTAGGGCTGAGATGATACCTAACACATTGGCATGACTGATTGCAGGAAAGAAATGTAAGAGGAAAAGGAACCAAATTGGCATGAGGTTGACCATGTATGAGTATTATTGTAATAAATTGTTTCCATTCATGGGTCGTTGTTTCTCAAATTGATTCAACAGACATCGATGACTAGATTTTAAATGCACTCATAATGCACCAACATGGACCACATTTGATGTCCATACAAATGTCCATAAAAGGTTCACAGATATTCCAAAGAAGCTAGGAAGGCATTTGCATTTGCAGTTGCTATTACTTGGGCACAATCAACCAAAAGCGAATCATATGCAAGGCAATTCACTAATACTTCGCAAGCATACAGAGATAATAATTCACCCTGTTAATGGTGATTGGGCATTTGTGCATCCAAACATACAGAGATAATACTTCGCAATCAACAAGGCACCACAGAAAGTTCATCCTACTCACATCTCACTTCACAATCAGAAATTGCACGATAATTGCACTAATTTGGTTTAGATTTTTACCTCGAGGATGACGGCACACCAGGATGATGAGCTCACGGGGAGGAGGCCGCCGTGGGGGAGCAAGCAGGAGGAGGCCAGCGAGGGGGAGGAGGTTGCTTGGGGGCGGGGCGGCGGGTCGGCGGCGAGACGTCGGGTGGGTGGTGCTTGCGTCGGGCGTGGGCGCAAGCGTGGCGGCGGCGGAGACGGCCGGGTCAGCGAGGCGTTAAGCGGTCGGCGAGAGTCGGGCGAAGCGGCGGGAGTCGGGCCGAGGCGGCGGGCGTCGGCCGGGCAAGGGCGGCGGGCGGCGAGGCGTCGGGTGGGTCGGCGCCATAACGTCGGCGTGAAGCAGGCGTGCGTGGCGGCGACGGACCGGGAGGCAGGGCGTCGGCGGGTCGGCGAGGCGTCGGGCGAAGCGGCGAAGCGTCGGGCGAGGCGACGGGCGGCGGTGGGTCGGCATCGCGTCGGGCGTGGGGCAAGGCGTGGCGGCGGCGACGGGGCGCAGGTCGTGCATTGCTAGGGTTAAGACAGTGTATGTAGCGCCCAAATAGGCTATGCGATCATCAGTATCGGTTTATAAAGAAAACCGACACAACAGTCTATATTCATCCGTATCGGTTTATTTAATAAAACTGACACGGATAAGATTAGTCATCCGTATCGCTTTTAAATACAAAAACCGACATCGATAATGGATATATCCGTATCGCCAATAAAACCGACACTAATGTATCTCAATATATCTGTATCACTTTTTTAAAGAAAACCGACACTGGTGTCTATAATCATCAGTATCGGTTTTTTTAATAGAACCGACACGGATAAGCTCAATATCTGTATCGCTTTTTCAAATAAAACCGACACAGATGTGCATATTCATCCGTATCGCTTTTTTGAATAAAACCGACACTGATGTACCTCAATATGTATCTGTGTATCACTTTTTCAAAGAAAACCGACACTGATGTGCATAGTCATCTGTATCGCTTTTTTGAATAAAACCTGTTTCCTTTCCAGACAAACCATGAAGTCTAAATTTTCAGAATTAGATCAAAGAGTGAAAAACTTTTGCAAATATCGTTGGAATTATTTATTATTTTCCAGATATATACTTTGAGATACTACAAATCTTTTCAAAAAAGAATTTTTGCAAAAGAGAGTTAGCATTGGAAAAAGATGCCAAAATTCACTTTCTAGGCATGAATTTTCCTTAGTTGAAAAGTCAAAACTTTTTCAGATGAAGTCCAAGTTTTTTAAAAATTTCGAAAAATGATTTCATATAGTTTAGCCTCATTTCTGTGTCTCAGAATTATATAGATTGTACATCGCATCGAGACTACACTATATGTAATTGCTGGACAATAGCTCCATATATGGTCCAGTACACTTTCCTTATTGTGGCATTGCTTACTAATAATAAACTTTATCACCTATCTGCAAGTTCTGAATTTTCATCATTTCATCAGAGAGAGAGAAAAATGCCATAACTTTTTGTACATTGTTCAAATTATTAGGAATTTTGCGAAATTTGTGCGTAAAGCGTAGAAAAGTCAAAACTTTTTCAAATTACTCCTAATTTCACGATAATTTCCATAAATGATGATTCGACTATTTGCAAGCAATTCACCATGGATTTTTACTTTGAGCATTGTAAACTATTTCACATACATAATACAACAATGTGATTAACAACAAACATTATAATAGTCCATTTATTTACAATCGCCCTTCATGATGATCTACTCGCATGTAATTGGCTCCATGTGTGTCGTCATCCCCACTAAGACAGCCCCATCGCAAATGAAGGTATCTCATCGAATTGGTTATACTCTTCTTCGTCTACAACATCTTCAACTCCTACGATCCGTCTCTTGCCATGAAGAACGATGTGCAACCTCGGATTGGCCGGATCACGCACGTAGAAGACTTGAGTTGTTTGCTTCGCAAGGACGAATGGGTCATCTTTGTAGGCGAGTCTGCTGAGATCCGCAATAGTAAAGCCTCTCTTGTCGACCTTCACTCCATGTGGAAGTCCTACCCACTTATATCGAACAATGGAACTTGGTATATTCCGTGTCGAGCTCCCAAATTTCTTCGATCAACCCATAGTAGGAGTTCATTGTGGTTGGAGAGACTCTTTTCGAGTGATGATAATCAGAGAAAGCATTTATGCACACACCACTGTTTTGGACAGTACTCTTGGAATCTTGACTCTCAGTGTAAAAGGTGTAACCATTAATATCGTATCCCTGCCATGTCTGTACATTAAATCTTGGTCCGTCAGCCAACCATTTTACGTTCTCACTAAAGGAGACCTCCGCTTTTTCTTTGAACCATGTGAGGAATCGATCGTTGTGTTCTTGTGCGATGGAGAGGTCATCCATTTGTGGATTCTCTTCCCGTAATATCAACTTATGCTGCTCGATGTATGGACGAACCTGCGCTGTTCTGCAAGACTGTCAAATGCGCTTTGCAATACATATCAAACCTCGGACTCATTAGTTTGGACCCAATGGTTCCTTTACCGGCAAATCCCCTCGTGATTTAGATACAGAACACCGATTGCTTGTCTTTTACCTAGGTAGTCCACACAGAACTCAATAACCTCTTCAGTCCCATAACCTTCAACAATACTACCCTCAGGCTTCGACCGATTCCTCACGTAGGACTTTAATATACCCATGTACCTCTCGAACGGATACATGTAACGTAGGAAAGCGGGCCCACATATCTTAATCTCTCTGACAAGGTGAACAACAAGGTGGACCATTACGTCGAAGAACGACGGTGGGAAATGCATCTCAAGCTGACACAGAGTCTGCACCACCTCACTCTGTAGGTTGTCTAGCATATCGGGGTCAATAACTTTGCAGGAGATCGCATTGAAGAAAAAACACAACTTTGTGATTGCCAACCTGACATCCTCTGGCAGAATATTTCGGATTGCAACTGGGAGCATTTGGGTCATCAATACATGACATCGTGGGACTTCATGCCCAACAACTTCAAATCATCCATGGACACAAGCTTCTTAATGTTTGCGGAGTAGCGGATGGAACTTTAATACCTTGGAGACTTTTGCGAGATCTTCTTTCTCCTTCTTGGATAGGGTGTAGCATGCGTGGGATGTACGGACCTTTTCCATCCTCCTCTATCACTTTGCAAGCCTTGGCCCGATTCCCATGTAGGCCATGTCATGACGAGCATTCACACCATCCTTGGTCTTCCTGTATGTTCATAGGATACCAACCAAATTATCGCAGACATTCTTTTCAACATGCATGACATCAATACAATGTCGGACATCTAACTCCTTCGATGACGGTAAGTCCCAAAATATTGACCTCTTCTTCCAAATTGTCCTTGGGCGAACAGATTCTGCTCTTTCCGTCTCGAACATCGATATCCTCTACACGTGAATATACTTGCCTTCCACTCATGGGTCGCGGTGTCGAGCGGACTTCCCTCTTCCCATCAAATTTGTCATCCATCTTACGGTATCGATGACTTGAGGTAGAAACCTACGGTGACCCATATACACAGTTTTTCGGAATTTGGCGCCATAGACTCTCGATCTCCTCTTCACAAATAGGACACGCTTTGGCTCCTTTAAATCAGAATCCGCCAAATTACCAAGAGCCGGAAATCATTTATGGTGCAAAATACCATAGCCCGTAGGGTGAAATGCTCTCTTTTGTACGCATCCCACACCACGACACCCTCATTCCACAATTTTACCAAGTCCTCGATCAGTGGTGCAAGGTACACATCAATATTATTTCCCGGCTGTTTGGGTCCCGAGATTAGTAATGATATCATGATATACTTCCGCTTCATACACAACCAAGGAGGGCGGTTATAGATACACAACAGAACTGGCCAGGTGCTGTGACGACTACTCATGTTACCAAATGGATTCATTCCGTCGGTACTCAACCCAAATCTTATGTTCCTCATTTCGGCACCAAACTCCTCATGTTTCCAATCGATGTTTCTCCATTGAGCCGAATCGTGAGGTGTCTCAGATTGCCATCTTCCTTTCGAGTTTCATAATGCCAACGCAACAATTTTGCCTCTCTGGGATTTGCAAACAACCGCTCCAGACGGGGAATGATGGGCAAGTACCATAAAACCTTGGCCGGTGCACCTTTAGTGACCTCTTCACCGTCGTTGCCCCGACTCTTACGCTTCTCCTTTTGTTTGTACCGGGGCACACCGCAAACTGGGCACACGTGCAGCTCCTAATGTGCGTTACGGTACAAGATGCAATCATTCGGACATGCATGTATCCTTTCTATTTCCATTCCCATGGGACATAGTAGCTTCTTTGCTTCATAAATGCTTGTTGGCAACTGGTTTCCCTCCGGAAGCAAATCCGATAGAAGAACTAGAAGTGCATTGAAACTTGTATCTGTCCAACGGTGTTTTGACTTCAGTTCGAACAATGCAAGGACCGAACCCAACTT
This sequence comes from Otatea glauca, assembly GCA_036346275.1. NCBI lineage: Eukaryota > Viridiplantae > Streptophyta > Magnoliopsida > Poales > Poaceae > Otatea > Otatea glauca. Next base: position 23,003,397 of record CM070714.1, on the reverse strand, counting down.
GGTGTATTCCGCTTTGCAACTTTGTGAGCAGCGGTTTGGCATCGCCTTCCATCAAGATTTTAAACTTTTCAAACTCTCTTTCCGTGTAATTACCCTCCACATCCCGCAACATTTGCTCCAAATTATCCTCCTCAAACATATCAAGTCGCAACTCGTCATCCGGTTCCACTTGTGTCTTCGTTGCATCTGGAAGGGTACTACCGCCTCCCGTGATGGATCCAACATGTGTAATTCCTCACGAAGCCACGTCGAATCAGTGGTCCTCAATTTGGTGAGTTGCTAAATCTCCTCAGATTGGTGCAATCAATGCAAGGACAATATATGAAGTTTAAACCCTCCTCACCATATCCTCTTACGCAATTTTTTGAACTCCTTAACACCCTATGAAATTCAAAGCACTCACACGGCTTTTCGATACATCCATTCCTCACGGTCCATCTGCAATTAAATTTCGCACAATAAATTAAGGAGAAACTAGGCGACAACTAGCTAGCTATTTTAAATATTGAGACATCATTTCAATTAATATTACCTTTGCAAAATAGAGGACAGGTTCCAAGATATATAAATGTACTCCGATCGATACCTAGCTTCTTCCCCGGTTTAGAGCTTCCAATTCCCTAGATAGGAGTCATAAATTTTAAAATCAACAATGATATCAAATAATCTAATTATATAGCTAGTGCAAGAGCTTGCAAATCTTTTACTACAACGAAACAAAACAAGGGTACCAACGATGACACCTAATCTCTAAATAGGTTAGGTCCTAATCCCATTCGAGGATATGTGGTTCGGGCAAGTTCTAAGCCGTTGTACAACTCCAAAGAAAATTTGGCAAGACATCTCCCCCTTTGTTCTCCATATACACGTCTCGACAACAGGTCAAGAGGGTGTGCATATGGAGAACACCGAGAGACGCTACCAAATCTACTCTGATTGTACAACGGCTCAGAACTGCCCGAACCATATCTTCGAACTGTCCAAAAACGTGGACAATTCGAGAATGCTATAAATATGCCATTTCATTCGGCATATTTGTAAATAAGCATCCTTGAGCGGGAGACGTGGGTTCATAACCTAAACTCTAACATTTATCACAAGATAGCAACAATAATTCCATATTTAGAGCACTATAATAATTAAATAGATGTGTGCTTATCAAATAAAGAGTGTGAAATCAAGGCACGTACACAATTCCAAAGGCAACCTAAACTTTATTCACGACATATCGAAATTACCTAGTGCAAAATTGAAGGGGTTTAAAGAATTGCCCACATGTTGAAGAAAACCGCAAATGAGGGCAAAAAGAGGGGAATCTCCTCAAGATAGGGTTTCAAATTTGCCCTCTTAATACTCACCCATGAGGACTTCAAATTTTCTCACCCAAGTATTGCTTTGAACCACACAATATGAGATGTTTTCCCGGGTGGCGGCGAGGAAATCTCCTCTGGAGCAACAACAGAGAAGAGTTCAGCTCGAGTGCTATATATGACCTAGCGAGGCACATCAGAATCGGTTCTTTTCAAAAAGCGATAGTGATGTGAACGCTCATCACTATCGGTTCTTTTTATAGAAGCGATAGTGATGAGCACGTGACATCGTAATCGGTTCTTTTAGAAGCGATAGTGATGTCTGCGATCATCACTATCGCTTCTATAAAAAGAACCGATAGTGATGATCACGTGCACATCACTATCGCTTCTTTTCTTAGAACCGATAGTGATGTGCGTAGTCATCACTATCGGTTCTTTTGATAGAAGTGATAGTGATGATCACGTGCACATCAGTATCACTTCTTTTCTTAGAACCGATAGTGATGTATATGCACATCACTATCGCTTTTATCAAAGGAACCGATAGTGATGTGGATGTGATCATCACTTCGTTTGTTGAAACCGATAGTGATGACCATTCACATCTCTATCGTTTTTTAGTTTAGAACCGATAGTGATATGCCCAATGTTACATCACAATCAGTTATAATCTTAGAACCGATAGTGATTATTACTAACACCTCTCCGAAGTTATTTATCACAATCGTTTTTTCGTAAAAACTTAAGAACCGATACGGATAAAGCGATAGTGATGTGCCATTCTGTAGTAGTGATAAGAATTGACCTTAGTGGTGGTACACTGTGAAGAGATCGGTAAGCACAAAATAGCATAAAGCCTACAACCCCTCCACATCCTATTCCTTCGCTATTTTATGATACCACTAATGAAAAAGATGCAAAGTAATAGTCTTGGATAAAGGAACAATAAGATGAATTGGAATGGGATAAGGTGGTTCCATGGTGACTTGATTTCATGATTCTTTTTTTTAGAAGATTGATTTTAAGATTAGGTTGGACGTTCATGGAAAATAGGAGGCGGTTCACCGCAAAGATAGGAATTGATCGAAGAAACCGGGGATCAATCAAGACCCCACCTGGCAACGTGGCATCTTCTCCGGCACCTTCGGAGGGCACGTCTCAAGCATCCACCACAGGACCACCTCCAACTTCTCCGTGCCCGCCCCTGCCATCGAGGAAGCAGAGGATGACGATGTTGACAACGAAGATGGAGGCGGTGATAGAGGACTTGCTACGGGTGTCGGGCTCTGATGCAGGCCGTTGTGTAGTTGTTCGTAGCCTTGGTTGGAGTCTCGATCGATTTTACTCATGGTGCGAGTATGTATTTTGACATAACGTTTTGGGTTTGTGGTTATAATTGTGCTATGGGTAGTGTTTAGGTTTCGATTTAGCTGCGTTATTATCTGCTTGGCGGATGTGCTTGTTGCTATTGTTTGCTTGTGGTATGTGTTTATTGAATTTAGGCAAAAAGTTGCAGTCTGCAACTCTAGATTTTAGGAGTCAGGATTCTAGATATTTTACACCAATTAATTCATACGTCCACAGAAAATACTAAATCTTAAAAAAGTTAATTTTATTGGACCAGACATACACCAATTAAATGGCATACTACGATCACTTATCTACTTTTGCAGCATTAAAAGAATAGGTATATTATAGAAATATCACAAAAATTACATATTTAATCTCCAAAATAGATTTATATTGTGGGACACTTTCTAAGAATGATGACTTATATTGCAGGACAAAGGGAGTAGTTTGAGGGTCAAATTTAAGATCTGTGTTTCTTTGTTCTAGTTTTTCACAAAATATTTTTACCAGGTTGTTAATGCTAGCGGCAACGAGAAAAATAAAGAGATCAATTATGGAATAAATTGTTATGTATTAAGGTCATTGTTCAACATTCAAGGTTGTATAAATGTAAGATCAAAATAGAGAAATAAGAGGTAGATCTATAACTTTCTTCTTTTTATTTATATTTTTGTGTGTGTATAATGGCCCTCAATGCATCCACTTATATATAGGAGAGAAGGGGACGTTTCTTGTATAAGAAAAAAAGTTAGATCCTAAAGTTATCTACTGGAACTCTGAGTCCTAATTAGGAACTTCATAAGAGTATGTTTAGAAAGGTGCCTAGATATATATGGAATAGAATATTCCACATACTCTCTCTTCACATTTTTCAAAACTGACACGTAAGCAGAAGCAAAAGTGCACCACTGAAATCCAAGGAGAAAGAAACAGGCAAATAACAACCCTAAAAATATGATATTCTAGCTAAACATCCCATCAAAAATCGTGTGACACCCTCCCATTATCTCCAATAAAAAATCATGGTGACACCCTCCTATTATCTAGTACTTTTGCCCCCTTTTCTTGCAAAAGGCAGTGCAAAGTAATGGAGGTACCGCCTCCTAAATGTTCTGCTATTATATACAAACCACATAGAAGGAATTATAAAAAAATATCAAATCAGGGGGGCTAAACATTGTACTGGAAGAAAGACCCTGAAAAATTATCCATAACAGTATATATAAATATATCAGATGGTGAAGATATAGATGCACGATGACACGCATTAGAATCATATGACGTTAGTTTGTAATCAGTCACTATCACCAGCTACAGTCCAAACAATGAAATTGAATGGCAACATTAGTAACCCAGTTACATTGTATCCCTCCGTTGATAAATATAAGGCATATTTTGACTTGGCATAAGGATTAAGGTTGTGGTGAAATTGAGAAAAATATGAGAGAAAATGACTTACATATCCCTCTTAATTGTCTTGGAAGATGAGAGATAATACTTTGTGTAGGTGGTAATGAATAAATGCATATGATTGAGAGAGAATAAATAAGGGTATATGTGGAAAGACTCATTAAACCTACATGCACGCCTTATATTTTTCAACAAGATCATTCAAATTATAGGCCTTATATTTATCAACGGGGAGAGTACTGAATAAAAACTTTTACCGTGCCATTGGTGGAAAAGCCCTTTGTCCACTTGATGAGTGTTCCCGATGATATTGATGTCCGGTTCTCTGTCTCCCCTCTGGATGGTGGAAATCGTCACCATTAGTATCCACAAATTTTGCTAGTGCAGCAACAATGAAATCAAATAGTTCCTATATGAATAATTCAAGATACATAAGGCAAATGGATGAAAATGTGAAACTCCAAGGAACAAGAAAATCGAACAGCAAGTACTCACCATGAAAGTCCCAACCATCAGATGTGGTGGGATGGAGACTTCTTCGTACGGTTGCTTGACAACACGTTTCTCCCTTCCTCCAAGTTGGACTCGCAGAACAAGGAAGTTGGTCCCTCCAAGGTCTAGTGCATAAAAGTAAAACAACCCATGTTCATCTCTGCAGAAGCAGAACCCATATGATTAAAGAATGAAGTGAAGCACGAGTCTTAGATCGTTTTATTGCAAACAGTCTATACAAACAGAGAAGTAGAAAAATAAAAAAAATAGTTGTAAGGTCATAACAAGCTTGAGATATGATAAGATTGGTCCAATTGCAGACCACGTGCAAAAATTCAACAACATAACCTCAACCAAAGCACTAAAGGCATCCAATACAGAGATCATGTAAAGCAGTCAACTTAGTTCACTAACACAGAAGAAACATATTTTTGCAGAGTCTTGTTGCAGTTGCACCAACTCATGGGCATGTTTAAAACTATTCTAGCCCAGTTTATCTTCATTGTTGACAGTCAACACCTCAAATTGGCCTAAATCGGACTGGTTGACATAGGTGAATGGCAGGACTCACTGCAAGTTGGCTGGCAAGAACTCACTAGATTTTGAAACCTTGAATAAGATTTACTGGAGATACCTATACACATAAGAACACACCGGATGTTGGCTTAACAAAAAGGTATGTGTTCTTAGAGAGCTTAGAGAGCATGCTCACGTGCATAGGATATAATGTTACTCTAATACTTTATCAATCCCTACTTAGTAACTTAGCCAAGTAGATAACAAAACTTTCACAAGCACCCCTGTATATTATTCAAATGAAATCCTGCATACACTGGATAACTCCCCAATCCACCTTTTCACTGATCATTTTAAGCATGTTCCCTTCAACTCATGGTGTGCAGTAGTTAGTATAATAAACACAGAACACTCCTTTCGAACCATCTAAGCAAATCATCTAGAAATTATGCATGCAGAACCAACCCTCAATCAACTTTATTTATGGTGGCAGTTAAGTGACTAACAGTTTGACTCACCCTAAAAGAAACATTTCCCCTATGGTGAAGTCATAAGTTAACCACAACCAAAATCAGACCATTTCAACAATGTACTAAAGGATCCAATGAACTATATCATGATCCGCAACAAGAAACGCCACCACAAAACCTAGTCAATTCAACAAACTAAGACAAATGCAGTGTCTCCAACTTTAGAAGGAATTGCGGTTACAGAATGCAAACCACGGCACAATCCCTAATCCCAATCCCCCAACAAGCTAGGAAACGTATTGGTGTTTCCTCCACAAGAGGGCCACGATACTAATAGTCAGATCAAGCACCCGAATCGGTGAGGCAACATGTTCGCACAGATCAAGAGAGGCAGATGAATTCGTGAGGCACGAACATGCGGGTGGTTCTTCCGCCACGCTTTGCACTCCTCGGCAAGGCGGCCGCGCGTGATTCCCCTTGACACGACGACTGCGGCGGCGGCTCTCCTCGCGACCTGCCTCTGTTCGCCTCCGGGCTTGGGGTTTGGAGATTGGACTTTAGGATTTCCTCCACCCAAATGAAAGGGAAGGAAAGGTAACAGAGATCAGATCAGGACGAAAGACTTTACCCGGTGGAGAGGTTGTTGACGTAGGTGATGAGCATCTTAAAGGTGGCGTGGATGCCCCCGCTCAGCCTGCGCTCCATCTGCTCCGTATCAGCGCCGTCGGTGTCGCCAACCTGTGCTCCACCTCCTCTATCACCGCTGCCACCCTGGATCTAGATAGGCCAGACCAAATCCGATTGGTGGAAAAGACGGCGATGGAAGGGCGATGTCGGATGCGCTTGGGTGGAGGAGGTAGGCCAGTGCGGTTGCACATGGGTGGAGGAGGGAGGCAGGTGCGAACGTCGGCTGCGCGTGGGTGAAGGAGGGAGGCCGGTGGTTGATGGAGGGGGAGGCGGATGCATGGCTCTGCGGTTGCGCGCGTGAGGTTGGCGGAAGAGGAAACGGATATGCGACTGCGCGTGGGTGAGGGGGAGGCCGACGGTGTTGCCGATTGGGCCCACGTGTCAGGGTGAAGGCGGAGAATGGACTTACCACCACCAACTCCTAATTAGAAGTAGTAGAGATACACATGCCTAATAACTAGATCACAATTGACCCGCGCGTTGTTGCAGGTGGAACAAATCGTCGAAACAGGCAGAGATTTTAACAGAGAAAGAAAAAAATTCGAGAACACCTAAAAAAAGAAACAAAATTGTCATAATTTATAAAAATCGAGAAAACTTGATCATGATCCGTTTTTTTACAGTAGATAAGGCATGCTCTCAAGACCGTTCTAACAAATTTCAAAGAATTTACAAATTTAGTAGCTCAATTAAATCAGCGAACTTGCTTTAAGCGCGGCAGTAGCACTGTCAGATTTTTTAAAAATTGCAAAAGTTTGATTACTATTTGAATTTTTTACGGTAGCGTAGGCATGCTCTCAGGACACTTCTCAAAAAATTTCAAGAATTTGAAAATTTAGTAGCTCAAATAAGTTAGCAAAGTTGCTTTAAATGTATTAGTAGCATCGCTAGAATTTCTAAAAATCACACAAGTTTGATAATGATCTGAATTTTTTATGGTAGGGTAGGCATGCTTTGAGGATCATTCTTAAATGTTTCAAAAATTTATAGCATGATTTAATAGCCCAACCAAATATGTGAAGTTTATCATCCTCTCTGTTGTTTCCACACAAAAAAAGAAACTACAGTGAAAAAGGGACGTGTGGCTGGACGCGCGCCGTACCTCCTAATAATATAGAGTTTTATATGATAATATGTTCATACCTTAAGAAGATCCTCATCCATCAACAGCTGGAAATCGAAGTTTTATAGTTACTCCATATGTCACTTGAAGCCGTAAAAAAAAATATATATATATATATATTCTTAGTCCCTCATCTCTCCAAATGATTTAATTTTCATCCTCATGTAAAACTAGATAAAACACATTCTCTAACTCTTAAAACGTCTAGAATCCATTCCTCCCACTACCAAAAGATGATTTTAACCAAGTTTGACCTGCGTAGTATAGTATGCCACGTATGATTCAAGCTAGATAAAATGAGGTGGAGACAGCATATCCAAAGTGCACAAAGTCTGCGCACAACTCACCACGTAGGTTGAACCCATGTGTCACTGAACTATTAAGTATTTTCAGTTTTTAATATAAAAATTAAGATGGCCCCATCTCGTTTTGAACGGCTAAGATCTAATCGGGCATACCACATGGATCAAACTTAGTCAAAACTGTCTTTTTCTAGTTAGATGGATGGATTTTAAACGATTTTAAAAGTTAGAGGACGTATTTTACCCGATTTTACAGATGAATGATGAAAATTAAATCACGCAAAAAGTTGAGAATCACGAATGAACTTTTTCAAATTAAAAAAATAGAGTTGCCTCTTTATGGTTAGCGGTGTAATACACGGACCTGGGTAATTAAATCTATCCCGATGTTATATATCATTTGGGTTTTTAAGAATTATAATAGGGTTCATGTCACTAAAGTCCCGTTTTTTATTTCTGCTCTAGATTATGTGAGAATCTAGAGTTGCTTTAGAAAAACGCTTGACTAGCAGGTTAGCTCTATGAACCATAAAGTTTAGGATTGAAGGCAAATAGATTTTACTATCCCTGATTGTAAAACTTCAATTGTACTTGTATATTACTCTTTTGTATTTGCACATAAGTTTATAGAGTTTTCTTAAAGACCATTCATACTCTCTCGAGCTGCAATTTTTTCCCAATATTGATGCCTAACAGTTTTGATTCTACTACAGACTTCGATAATCACCGTTGTAGCTCTATAAAAAATGGAAAATGAAGATAACGGACTGATGCTAAAGTAACAAACTATTTTATACTCATTCTGCAAAAGGTAAACCAGCAAAGCATAAGCATCTGAAGATCAAAAGGTACTTATTTAAAAAAAAAAAGAGAAACATCTGTAGCAAGCATCCAAATAGCTTTGTTACTTTATATACACCCGGATCAACAAGCAAAACGCACCAGCGAAATCCCGAGCACAAACGGGGAGAAATCTCATGCATCTTTACACTTAGTACACTGATATTGTAAGAAAGAAATTCATCTGGTTCTGCACTGGCAGAAACCATAAATCCGTTGGTAACCGCGCAAACGAGCAATCTGAGCCGTTGCAGCCAGGCCAGGCACTCCTCGGCAGATATTTTCAAGGCTGTGGTTCGTGCTGAGGTGTAGCAGATGAAAGCCACCTCCGTTGATGCTAAAGCAGCTGCCTCCTGGATATGCATTCATACAAACATCGAAAAAATCAGACAAGCATAGCGACAAGAATCAACTTGAAGATCTATTCAGCTAGAATGTAAGGACTGGTGTGGCACTACAAAGATAGTTTCATCCTACAGAGTACTGGCCTGAGCTCCAGATAAGATGCAATGACAACAGGAAAACTAAGTGCAGTAGTTTTTTTTTTGGGGGTCATATATCGGTTTTTTACAAATTGCAAGTCTTAAGATTCTAAAATCATGTTATTGAAAGTAAGTATTTTCTTCTAAAAGACTTTCCATTCCTTGACAACTTATGCATATGCGATCTTTGTTATATTATTAAATTATCGAAGGTTTAGAGGTCTTTTGACTTACATTGGGTTTCATTCCTAGTTTACCCCAACCTATTTAGGACAAAAGGCTTGGTTGTTATTGTTGCAGTATCTAGATATGCCAAAAGGAGAACTATACCATGAAGGATAAACAGTACACTATATAATGAGTTCTTATGTGATGTGATATATCGCTAACTGGTTAAGTTGTAGAACAAAGACAGGGTGATATAAGTATTGTAGTTATATTATCAATACAAATTACAACCGGTGGAGCATTGTTTTCCCTTTTCTTTAGAAAGTTAATCAAATCAGTGCTCCAACCAATAGTTACATATCGAGGAGAGTGCTGACACCCAATCCAAGGAACAAGAAGGCCAGATTACAAACAGTAATTATCAGACAACCACATATCACTGTAAATACCAGATAGACATACAAAGAGAATTTTTAAATAATATAATTTCAAAAATTATAGAATTAATATGCCACGAAAAAAATTACAGATCTACTCTACTGACGTCATTTGAAATGGTGACTGGCAACAGAGTGACGCTAAAAGTTGGCTGAGCACATGCTCGGCCAGAACGGTCGTGTTTTCTCACATCTACCAGCGAGAGAAAGAAAGGGAGATGGGGAGGAGAAGGAAAACAAGGGGGAAAGAGGAAGGGAGGAGGAGGAGGAGGAGGAAGGGGAGGAAGAAGGGGCAGGTATAATTTTTGTTTGTGTAAATTACATTTTGAAATATGAGTTAGCGACCAAATTAATTATATTTATAAGTAATTAGCTGTATAAAGTATCAATAGTTGCGTAATTATGTAGGTATTTTAAGATTGTAGTAATATTTGTAATGTGTAGGATGGATCGGATTAGGCATGAAAAATTGTGAAAAGTACGTGGGGTAGTATGTAGTTCAGAAATTAAATTTATGAATGTTTGCATTACGTTGTGCACATAATAATAATTATATGAAATGCTCGATAAGTATGGATACACTTTAAAATACACTATGAAAAAGGGGTTCCGCGTATGGGTGTACAAGGGGTGGAACTAGATTATTTACCAAGTGTGATGATAATACACTGTCCATTGCTTTGTCAGCCCGATTTGACAACACGCTACCCCCTTTCTCAAAGCTAAGTGACAACACACTATCCATTACTTTGTCAGCCCGATTTGACGACATGCTACCCCACTTTCTTAGAGGAAGTGATAACACACTGTCCATTGCTTTGTTAGCCTGATTTGTCAACACGCTGCCCCCCGCTTTCTCAGGCAAAATTGACAACAAACTAGCACCACCCGTACCACATTTCTTGGCCAAGCCTATTGACCTATATATAACCTATGTGCCTCAACCGAGCTTCTTGAAGCCATTACAATGGCGGATTGAGCAGGCACCTCCAGGGTACAAGGGGTAGAGGGGGCTATACTGGGTCTCGAGGCCACGGCCTCAACCTCCAGGCCATCCACACCCTCCTAATACGCCTCCAAGAAATACAGCAATTGCTACAGGTAGAGAGGAACAACAATGAACGCTGCACAGGCAAAACATAGAGCTCAACAAGCAGAATGACGACCTACGACGTCAAAGAATTAGGGAGAGGAACAACGAAGAGGTGGTCCACCTCTGTAGCAACTACCTCAACTATTGCTGCTGCAGGAATGCGAGCTACAGCTATGCTTGCCACTACCATGATGGCCAGCCATGTCCACTACGCCTAAACGACCAACACTCCATGTGGGTGTCGTACAGTTACACATTTGACCTCTAGCAACCTCCGTCCATAGCGCGGTATCCATATACCCCTGTTTCCAATTGCGACAGACCCTCAACTATCTTCCATATAGTTTATATTCGTTGTCCTTCTATGTGGTCATTTGTACCATAGAACTAGTAAGGTCAACATCATCACCGATCCAAACTGTATGCACCATGTACTCTCTGCTTTCACTATGAAATGTTATACCATCATTCATTATGTTCCTTTCAACATTAAATATCACATCACAGTATTATGCACACAACGAATTTCACTATATCTGACGACAAAACCGCTTGTGATATTCCCTAACTTCCCCTATGTTATTTTGGCGGAGTGCAGGACCAATAAAAATCCCGATGTGCATCTGCACAAACAAATCCCCTATCCTGTAAATATTTTCTTGCAAATTACAACATAAAAAAATTACCTCTTTATCGCCAATTCAAGGCTATCGCCAATGGAACAGGTCGCCGTTTGAAATGGTGATAGGCCTCTATCGCCGTTTGAAATGGCGACAAGCCTCTGTCGTTGTTTGAAATGGCGACTAGCAAAAAGTATGGTAGATCTGTAAAAATTTTCGTGGCATATTAATTCTGTAATTTTTAAAAATATATTGTTAAAAAATTCCATACAAAGATACCCTAATGACACAAGCTAATATTTTCTAATTACATATGTCACTAGTTAACTAAGGAAGAGATGAAGGGCACCAACGGAGGAATAGGGAGGGCAAGGGGATGGACAGCCAGCGAGCCAACCTTCATGGAAGGTCGGCGTCGGTGCTTGGGGAAAAGAACTCGATGGAGACGGCAGGATGGGAGGCGGCAAGGCAGTAGGCGACGGGGCTAGACTCGAGAAGTGGCCCGGATGGAGGTGTTAGGGATGGAGGCTGTTAGGGTTAGAGAGATGCAAAACGGGAGAGAAGATTTAACATGAAAAACCTCACAAGGGAGAGAGAAAAACTACATGAGACAAATCACTATTTTGCTCCTATTTATATGTACATGGGGTGACTTTATATAGCTAATTGAATAAGAGTTGTAGAAGATAAGGATTCTTATTTGAATATTGAGAAAACCTTATCTCTAACAAACTAATTAGATATTTGAGGAATCCCTATTTCTATTCTGCTTTTGCTTCTAGGTGGAGGGGTTTGAGGTGGCGGGAGTTTCGATGGCCCTTGCCCTATCACGATGGAAGGTGCCCATGCGAATAGGTACAGGCTACAGCCACGAATCAGGGTGGGGGGAGGGGCAAAGGGTAGACTCGGTGCCATCATATGTGATGTAAGTTAACGCATACATATATCCTTTATAATTTTTGGAATTTGACTGGACCGAACATATCAGCGGTGAAAACACAGTACATATGTACATATACACAATGTAAACGTATAATGTCCTCTCCTGATGGAAGCTTAACGAACTGGCTGGTAAGTCAAAAAGTCACGTCCTTTAGACTAAACAAAGGTCTAATTAATCAAACATCCGTACATATTAATTCTCGTGTAGATTGGCATATTTTCCTTAAAAAAGGATTAATTATGTATGACGACTTTGGCAGAAGCTTAGTTAATTTGCAGTATAGGTAGTTTTGATTTAACATTAGCGGGAGAATAGATAACGGAATAATTAGCAATCGGAAGTTCGATCACTGTTCATTTCTCGGATGTGTCGGTGCAATATTTTTTTTAACGTCTACAATATTTTTTGTCGCGCGGACATTTCTACTGTTTTCGAAGGAAAATATTGCACGCATAGAAAGAAAATGTTGCAGACGTGGGAAAAAATGTTGCAAACGTAAAAAAAAACAGACATCCTAACACAAGTCATTCTGAATAGATAATTGTTAATTTGCAATTGACAATCCAAATCTTTCTTGATAAAAAATGATGATAAACTTGCCGCCAATTTTTATCTAACTTTAGCAGGAGAATAGAGACAGATTTGAAGATCATTACGTGATCGACTTCTATAAACACGGCGGGTAATCGCAGCCGGCTATATATATGTATATATGTATATATATGTATATATATGTATATATGTATATATGTATATATGTATATATGTATATGTATATATATATATATTTGTTCACATGTTATTATTCTCTAATAACAAATATTGCAATACCAGCCGTCATGAACGACCGGGAAAAATAACTCGAAACCAACCAATCTGATTTTTTAATATACAAATTAAAAGATGTATGAAACTACAAGATAACGACACGCATACGATAAATTAATCAAGTAAACTTTTCCATTAGAAGAGACACAAGAAACGACACCAGCTAGCTTATTTGATTAGTCTTGGAGAAGGATTTAATCATCTACTTCCAATTAATTCATACGTACTTGGCATGGCTTTTAACACGTAGTACCTACCTGCATTACAAAAACATCCGCGACACCTACGCGTATGAAACCAATCGAATCAGAAGTCCAAACCAATTGCCTTTAATTTGCTACTCTCTTTTTGTTAGCATTTGGTCCAAATGGCGACTACGCGTTGTTGTGTGGAGCCAAAGCTATCAGAAAGTAGTAACCTAAAAAGGTAATTGGCATGTATGAGATGTTTGAGGAGACATTGATCATGGAAGTAGTTAAACATATATCTTTTGGACTTTTTTTTTAAGGAAAAAGAATGGGCTTCTTCTGTTGTTTGTTCGACAACGAAATGCCAAACTAAAGTGGTCACTTAGAGAGGCTACCCGAAGCTTCGCGTGTCCAGAATTTGTGGCGGATGCGTGTTAGAGGGCACAAAACTTTTCTCGACAGGTTTGAATCAGCAGAGAGTGGTGACCAGTGTTAACCACGTTTCGATAACTCGGATTTCGATAATCTAGCGGTATCAAAATTTACGAAAAATCGAACAGAATTTAATCAAAACCGAACGGTTTGAAAAGTCATACGAATTTGAAATCTAGTCAAACCGTCAAACGGATTTCGAACGAAATGGACGAAAACCACTCGAAAATGCTCAAATTTCGAGCGATTTTTGGCGAAAATCAACAACCGATGAAAAATGGAATAAAATTGAAAAAAAAAACAGAAAAATTACAAAAAAAATTGTAAAATTTGTAAAAAACCATTAAAGGCCAAAAAAAAAATAGGAAAACGTAAGAAATATATATAGAAAAAAGCTTGGAAAAACACAAAAAAAATCTGGCATGATCTTTTCTAAATATGAAAAAATTTCGACATGTCATTTGCTATATTTTAGACAATTGTAAGTTGTAAAATAGACATTTAGCAATAATATGTCAACAAATAATCTTTCATTTCAATACTACTCACATATCAATCTAACAAGTGCAAAAATAGGTATTCACATAATGGCATACCAATACCATTCACATACTAATACTATTCACATATCAACATCATTTACATTTCATTTGAAGTTGTGAAGTAGACATAGCTTCGTCATTCTTTCATTGTCACACATATGCCATGTTCGACCTACATGAACGGAATGTTAGTAAAAAATTGAGTTGCGATGAAATGAAACATACAAATGAAACAAAATTTTGTCATGGCCTTTGCTATATTTTAGACAATCTAAAGTTGTAAAGTAGGTATTTAACAATAATATGTCAACAAATAACCTTTCATTTCAATATCATTCACATATCAAGCAAAGTTACACTCCCAACCTTTTGAATTAAAGTAGTGCTACTTATGTCTTTTTTAAAAAAAAATTAATATATCTCTAAACCAACTGTTAAATCTAAGCAGGATCCAACAAGTCCACCGGATTAAGGGGTTGATGTATCTTAGTTTTTTTTCAAATAATATATCTCTAAGACAACTATCGAATATAAGCCTTTAAAATCAGAATCCACCAATCTAACCGTTAGATTTTTTTAGAATTTCCAGCATATTTTTTCCTAGCAGTTGTAAAGGCATGTCATCAACTTTTAATAATAATAATAATAGATTTTGCACTACTATTTTCAAGATTTTAACTGGTGAGCTACGTGTTGACTACACTAGCTAATTGTTCTCGCATTGCTACGAAGAAAACGTAAAGCTCGGCGGGTCATTCATTCATTCCATTAGGATCCAAACTGGTTGATAACCTCAGATGGAGTGGTGGTTTTGTTTTTTAGAGGAGTTTGATTCCTTTTTGGTTTTTGCTCCATGCCCGGCCACATGTAACTGCCGGTGGGCGCACGCACAGCCCACGGACCGGACACGCCCACTTTGTTCCCTCACACATATGTCCAGTCCGTGTCAGCCTCCCACCTCGATCGCTGCCCATATGCTACATATCATGGCCCAACTAAGTCCCCGGCATCCTCTCAAAACAAAAGGAAAAAAAATATAAGTGATGATTTGTCACGATATTTGGAACTCA
Organism: Otatea glauca; assembly: GCA_036346275.1. Lineage (NCBI taxonomy): Eukaryota > Viridiplantae > Streptophyta > Magnoliopsida > Poales > Poaceae > Otatea > Otatea glauca. Next base: position 22,988,091 of record CM070714.1, on the reverse strand, counting down.
GAGCCATATGTCTGTGAGATATGACGTGACAAATCATCAATTCCACCAACTTTGTATAACAAATAATCAAATCCTTCGTGATAGAAATCATATCCGGTCGTTGATCGTTGAAACAATCAGATCTAGCCGTTGATGTTGAAAATATCTGCAATACTCTACTATTAGAGCAAGTATAAATAAGAGACGAGCAGTGCTACAATGCTTTCCCTCTCAATACAGGTTGCATAAATCTTGAAGCAAGCAAAGGGTAAGTAATCGCCATCTACCATTCATTCATGCTTTAATATTTGTGCAGCTGTCAAAAGGAAAAGCATTGAAGCACCTCTCATAAGAGACCACATGTCAGTGGGACGGGATATGATAAATCATCAATTGTATATCAACTTTATAATAAATAATTAATTATACCTATAAAGAAACACCAGCTAATACGATTTATTGAATCGAAAAGCACAGAGGATATATTACACTTGAAAGAGCTCGCGTAGTAATACATGGAACGGCACGTGTACGCAGAAACGCCACATACGTTATATCATACGTACCGTACTGTCTCCAGTAACGTACTACTATGTATGTGCGGTTGCTGGCTAAGTAGGTAAGGAGTTCACGTGCCAGACTGCGAGCCCATTTTGGCCGCCATGCCATGCCATGCCAGGCGTTACTCGTATGGTCGAAATAGTAGCGGATTACACTCGTGGATTTGATCTGGATCGTGAGAATGGCACTGAGGCAAGGTACTGTGCATTCTCTGCCTTTACTCCTCAAAGGCAGGGGATATATGTTTCCATGGCGTTTATGATCGACAAATCATGCATGTGTACTCAAATAGAAAAAAATTCTATGGTATCACATGTTTTACAGTTTGTGTTTTATAGTTTCTCTAGTATCTCTTTTAAAATAAAAATATATGATACATGTTACCATAGAGTACATAGGGAGAAAGAGCCCTGAGCTGCGTGCCTTATGTGCGTGCCGTTACAGGGAACAGACAGAGCAGCGGTGAATCCATGACAAAAATAGGGATGGATTCAAACAATTAGATTAAATTGAGATAAACATGTTAAACAGTTTGTGTTGTATTATCATCGGTTTGAGTGTTACTACTAGTAGTTCATTTTTTGAGAAATACTTGTGCAACATTCACTTATCAAACTTTTGGAAATCTATAAACAAGTTAACATCAATCATTCAAACAAACCGGCTATTGTCTATTTCAACCGACATATTTACACTTGATAAAAATAATTATATATTAGAAAATGGGCTTATATTATCTATTTATTGTCATGATCAATCCACTCAACCGGTTAAGCACTCGTCAACTCACGCTACGCCACTTTCACAATCTGCTCGCCGTTGCCGCAGTGGGTTGTCCGTTGCCACACACTCACGTCTTCGTTAGCTTCCCGACATTCACTCGACATCCTCATTATACCCTCACAATCGCCGATTCCCGACGACGTGCATCAAGCACCCCCTACTCGGTGGGCTGCTATATCCTCACAAATGAGAGGTGTCGAGTTACCTCTCTCTCTATGATCTATGCGTTTATCGAGGGTTCAAATCCAATTTTACAAGAAGAAAGCGAAGTTACCAATTATAAAATTAAACGTTTAACAAGCACCGGTCCACAAAGTTACATGGTTTAAAAGTAGCTCATCATCTAATACATTCACCGCTGCTATACTAAAAAATAAACATCGCTGTTAGCTAAAGATGGTACATAAGATCTAACGACCTAGCCCACCTGTTGAATAAGCCAGAGAGGGTTGCCCAGGGCAGGAATGTGCCCCACGACAGACATGCACGCAAGAAGACGCGCGCCCGGCGGTGAGAGAGGCCGGTGCGGACGTCTGTCGTTGCCATGCCATGCAAGGCCTGCCACAGCCAGCCAGCCATAGCCATATCTCTGCAGTACCGAGCACGTGTGATGCGTGTCGTAGCAGCATCAGGTCTCGTCCAGCCGAGCTCTTCTTGATTTGAAGGAGCAGTGAATGGATCGAAGCAGCTGCTAGCCTGCTAGCTTGATCGACCGTGGACTCGTCGTGATCGTCAGGGAATGGGTGGCGGTGCGGGCCAAATTTGGACGACAGCTGATGCCTAGCGGCTAGCGAGATCGCGCTGTCGGCCGGTGAGTACTGAATCTGGTGATGGTTTGATGTGAAACGACGACGAGAACCAGCGGTTGGCCGGGCCCACGCGCGCGGCGGGATGGCCGCCGTGATCGATGTGGTGGCTCGATATGAACGTAGTCTACCTCGAGCGGTGATATAATTAATTATATATTTTATTATTTAAAGTAAATTATAGTAATATATAATATTTATTGTGTTCAAACGTAGAATTTTCGAAATAACCTTTTTACACGAAGTGAAAACGGTACACAACGAGTAGCCCGTGAAGGCACTACAGTATATATGCTCCGTTAATCAGCTTCGATCGGCGTGCGAACTTGCTTTCTCGATGTTGCCCCAATCCCCATTGTCGCTGGCCGGTTTCGACCATGTAGAGACGAAGACCACTCTTGTTTCTCCATCATCTGTACCGTTTACTTTAGATGGAAATGGATTGGAACCAAGCTTGCCACGCAAGCGTGGAGCGATATGAGCAAAGAGATGGCAAGCGTATCTGTGTGCACCAGTAGGATTTTAAATCCGGATATTGTTGTAGCATCTTCATGACCACTTTACAGTCGCGTTTACCAAAGTTTGCTTTTGCTTTACATTCATTCACGCGCGAACTTTTATTACTAGTATAGTGATCTGTTTTTCGATTTTTTTTTCAGCACGTAATATATAGTTTTTCTTTTTTGAACGTTTGTTTCCTTTTTCTTAATTCCAGTATATTTGTTTCCTTTTCCTTGAGATGATGCTGGAGGTGGGGGGAGATCTGTTGTGGGCCACAGGGATGAGTTAGACACATTAAACAATGGCCATCGGATGTGGATGAGTAAAGCTGAGGAAAGATCTGAGAGGTTAATTTTGATGGAGGCAAGTTTCTGGAGACGTTTCGCTGGGTGCATGAAGGTTAGGTCATCTCTAGTGAGGTGCATTATTTAAGGTGGACGTAGAAAAGAATGCTTAAGTGCATTATAAAGGGGTATAGATTCTAGATCCAACATCAATATCGAAGTCATAGTTCAAGATCGTACTTTTAAAAACTTTGAAAGGCCTTAACAATATTGGTTACAAATACATATGTAGTCGAAATACGATGTAGAATCAGAGCTGCAAAATTGCAAATAACGAGGCCAATATCAAGAGACTACATTACAAATCCAACTACATCATGAAAGAGTTTTTTTAAAAAGAACTACATCCTCATAGACAAATACGAATAATAGTGAATTATGCTCAAATGCTTGGGCCAATACATTATAACAAGCCCAATAGGGAGAGTGCATACATGATATATCCTCGTGCTGGGCTTTATGAAGATCATTAGCGATAGTGTAAAGCTGGGCCAACTACGAGTGGTACTACAGACAACTACCTCCGCATCTGCTTGGACAAACAAATGCTGCAAATTAGCAACTTTGTTGCTTACCTACACAGCTACACAACTATGTTCATCAAACTACATGAGTGTTTTCCTCTCAAATAACAGGCTACATATGTTGCCTTCGTGGTGCCTGCACCAAGTAAAGTTTCATGCCATCGCACCAAATAATGATATGGGAGCAAAGTGGAGCTCGGAAGTTGGTAGAAAATGTGAAGATAATACCGGCCATGGGCATATCCGAGAATAAAGCTAAATGTTGTCACTTGTCAGCCCAAACCTAAGTCTGAATTTTTAATGGACCTTGCCACGGACTAGCTCAGAGCACCAGACACGATAAACATGGCCTCTCTTTTCTCCTCCTATGATTTGCGATCACTACTGCGAAAGAATTTATATTAGACTATTCATCACTGACGGTTTTCAAAAATCATCTGTGTTAAAGTGTCATTACAGACGGTTTTTGCAAAAACAATCAGCGATAAGTCTCGGGCATACCGTCTGTGATGAGGGGAACATCACAGATGGTTTTAGCCAAAAACCGTATGTGATATTGCCCCCTCATCATAGACGGTTTTTGATTAAAACTGAAGACTTAGCTAAATTTAAGCTATCCCAAGTCATGGTAAAATTGGAGACTTAGTTAAATTTAAACTATCCCAAGTCATGGTAAAATTGGACTTGCATAGCCTAAGTTACGGTAAAATTGAAGACTTAGTTAAATTTGGGTTATCCCAAGTCATGGTTAAATTGAAGACTTAGCTAAATTTGGGCTATATCTCAAGTCATGGTAAAATTGGAGACTTAGCTAAATTTAGGCTATGCTAAGTTATGGTAAAATTGGACACTTAACTAAATTTAGGTATTCATTTCTATTCGAGTCTGCTTCTCACATATATTGAAGCATGTTGATTAAAATCCTTTATTGTATTATGTTCATTACATCTTAATATAATGTTTTCATTATATTATACAACTTTAGAAGTATTTTGAATAATAAGTCATATTGTTCTATATTTGTATGTAATCTTTTTGTTCCAGAGAGTATGTCATCTAGTGTGATAAGAGTATATAATAGACGGTTTTAGGCTAGAACCGTCTGTGATGTTAATTTTTACTGACGGTTCAAAAATCATCTGTGATGATTTATTATCATCACTAACACTTCGATAAACCGTCTATGATGTAGTTTATAAATCGTCTGTTACGTGCGGTTGTCAAATAGTAAGTAAAGAGTCCACGCTCCCGTCCATTGTCGCAATATACAAGTCTCACATAAAAACCTTTCGTGTTATTGATATCACGGTGTTGGTGGTACTTTATGCTCTTTTGCCACAAAAAGTAGCATCAAAACACGGTCGTGCGCGTGCATCACAAGCGGAAGAACACGGAACATTAGACATGGTAGTGATAATTAAATTACCAGAAACAGAAGAAATAACGATATATTCGACCTGTGTCCATTGCTCGAGCGATTTCTTTTGAATAGTGTATCTAGGCATCACCTTTCTAATACAAGTTGTATAAATCTTAAAGCAAGCGAAGAGGCAAATAATCATTATCTATCCTTTATTTATACTTTAATATTTGTATATGTTGAGTTTGAGTGTAATACGAATTCTTTTTATACTCCATCTCAAATCTACTCCTACACAAAATCTGTTATGTATCACTATCAATATTCCCTGTAATCTATAGAAAGAGTAAGAGCTTCGTTGTATACATCTCCTCATATAGTAAAATCGTTTTCGTGCGTCTGTAGTTTTCCTACAAAGATTTTTCACGTAAAATTCTTATCTCCCGTCTCTTTAATCTATACTTTTGCCGTGTGTTTTATAACAATTGATATCAAAACCCCGGATTTCAAATTCAAACCACTATCGTGAGAGGAGCAATCTCGACTCTGGAGGCGAGAGACACGACACAGCTTCAACGACAGCCATCGCATGGTTATGATGCATCACTAATATTCTCATAAAATTTTCAGAGATGATGATCAAGCTTCATGAATTTTTAAAACTTCGGACATTGCTACTGTCCTGTTAAAAGGCTTACCGGCAAGCTTGAACAAAATGAAAATAGTTCAAACCACGTTACAAAATTTTAAAAAATTTGTGAATGGTACTGATATAACATTAATATTTATATAAATTTTTAGATGATGATCATGCTTAAATAATTTTTAAAAATTCTGACAGTGCTACGTCTTGATAAAAGCCTGATGATCAATACATAGATTTGCTTTAGCAATCAAAAGGTTTAAAGTTTTTGAAAATTTTACAGAAGGGTGATAAGGGAATGATTAAGATCTCATAAAAAATTTGAATCATGACATACTCCAGTGAATTTATAAAATTCTTACAAGGCACGGTACCATTTATGTCTTTCTCTTTTTGAGTTTTGAAATATAATATAACAAATGAAGTTCAATGCTTACATAGATTTGATTGACCAAACAAAAAAAGTTGAATTTTTTTTTAAATTTTATAGACTGGTGCTGAGGAACTTCTTAATCTCTCATAAAACTTTTAGATTATGATCACACTCGAGAAAATTTATAAAAGCCTGGCAAGTTTACTGTCCCAATTATGTTCATTCAGTTTTTGATTTTTTTAAGATAACAAATGCAGTTCAATTATTTTGAAAATTTTTCTATATAATCCTACACTACTATAGATAGTACCATAAATTTTTCAGATCACTATCAATCTTGTAAAATTTTATAAAAATCTGACAGTTTTTCTGCCAAAATTTTAAAATATCTCAAAAATTCGGTTTTTCAACAAATTTTCATAGAAGATGAATTTCTTAAGGGTTATTGGACCAAATCCGGCCCTAAAAGTTTGAAAACCAGCCAAAAATCACGAAATTTTGCGGAGAAAAAAAAGAAATTTTGGGTTACTGTAGCAATTTGAAAAAAAATTAAACCCTTTTTATCCTGCCGGTAGTTTGGATTTCGTGGTGGTTCGAAATCTGAAATTTCGGTGAAAATTAACCGAATTTCGACGAGATTTGTGTCCTGCTTCAGCGTTCATGTTGCGCACGTAAATTTTATGCAGCCGCAAAGTTTTTCCATAGCTTTGTTCAATCAAGAAAGCGACGGCCGGCTGTGCAAACAAGTCAAAGCAGCAAGAGCAAAAAGGCGCTTTTCCCGAGAAGAAAAAGCGAAGCAGCAGCCAAGCTCCTGGCTGCCCAATTAAAGAAGTGGGATGGGTTTTTTTTAAACTGAAACCGAATTACCGAACAAAATTGAATTAACCGATTATTTCGTTTTTTATTTTCGATTTTCGGTTAGGTTTTTGTTTGGGTATAATTCGGTATTCGGTTCGGTTTTTCGTTTTCAAAAACCGAAATAACTGAATAGTCCATGTACAATATCACTTTTATAATGTTCTTTCTAAAGCCACTAAACAATTATTATGTTCTAACATATTTATGCATGCATTTGGTATATTCATATGTTCTATTATGCTTATACTGTAATGACTTATGAATATTGTGTGGGTTTATCTCTATTCTATATTGCGATATGAGAAGAACTAAATCTAATCTACCTAATGTTTATTCATATTTCGGTTAACCGAAAAACCGAAATAAAATATTTCGGTTAATTCAGTTCATTTTTCATTTTGGTCGAAAAATTCGGTATCCAGTTTCGAAAAACCGAATTATTTTAAAACTAAAAAAAAACGAACCGATTAGATCGAAAAAACCGAATGCCCACCCATATGCACATATGCAGGAGAGCGGCGAGAGCTGCATCACGTGAAGGAGCACTGTAGCGGCACTGGAGTTGGCAGCACAAGAAAGAGGAGGAAGAAAAAAAATAGAGTACTAAGTCGCATCAGTGAAAAAAAAGCTCAACTCGGCAATTTCAACTCGCTCAACTTTGTTCCATGACTTGATTTATATTGAGCGTCGACCCGCGCTCAATTCGACGACCCGCATAATTAGCTTAAGGTAACGACATTAACACCGCTATTACTCTTAGATAATTACATGAATATCAGCATATTAATTAATCAAAACATCGAGCGCACTCAACATTTTTATTAGTTAATACACCATGTTCAGAGTGTTGCAGCAGAACAATAATTAGAGACTGAAATAGAAACTCATTACAATCTATTGCCACGCAAGACTACAAGTCCAATATATTAATTATACATACAATCTAAGTACAACAAAAATATAATATAAAAGTACTAATTACTCTAAGGACTGACGAAGTCGATGTACGGTCTACCCAACCTTCTAGCCTGCATAGCCCATCTCCTCGTAGTTCTGATCTTGAGGGTGCCCTCACCCATACCTCGCAAGCGAGTCCATTGAGATCCATGTCCCAACAGACACTTGACCACCGGAGCCATTCTCTAAGCAAAGGGAGATTTAGCAAGAGTGAGTATAGAAGTACTCAGCAAATATTAATAGCAAATGCAATAGATGGATCCTCTCATATCCATCCAATGTTCATCTCCCCTCAAAATCCAACTTTTACGGAACTTAAGTTTTGGGTTTTCTTTAAGGGTTGTATATTTTAATTATAAAATTAGCTACTAGCACTCGTAGATAAGACAGACTTAGCTTTCGTAGCCTCAAATCCAGGAAATAGGTATGAATTCATGATTTGACCCTGCGTAGGTTTGTACCACTTTACCCATAGCGACCCCATCATGTAAGGCCCCAAAATGTTTATCACTAATCCAGTATTAGATCTCCAACCCTAGCATACCGACGAGCCATGGTGTCCTTCACCAACGTTTCCCCCACCCACTCGCAGCATGCCAATTGTACTCCTACCTGACATCGGAGATACTCCACCTCAGGCTTTAAATACAGCGCCTGAATCAACCACCATTGATTTTGAGTCCCTCACTGGGCCTTTCTGACTTTTTCTCAGCTTCACACTTCTTAATTATCTACTCTTACCCAATGTGGAGATCATAATACCTTCGTAGGATAACTTTTTCTGACCGATTTCACACACTATGGTTGGTATTGTAACTACGGCTCATTGTCCGAGTGTAGTTATTTAACCTTATATTATATCCTATATAGAGGACCCCACCGGCATGGAAATCCTCCTCATCAGCACCCTCTACCCACCATACATATCAATAATTTAAACATTACCCCAGTAGCAACTTTCCTTCTACATAACCACAACCAACCATTGCCGCAGCAGTCATCATCACAACCACCTTTCCAACAACATCCAATTTGAGGTTTTACACTAAAAGATATTTTCTCATGCATTGATGACATCATGTATAAATCTAAAACCTTTTGAAAACAAGTTCTCAAATATGATCAAGAGAAACATGCTTGATTATGGTATAAATATTCATTCTCACCCGAGGGCTGCTGTAGATCACCGGTTTGATTTATTCTTGAAATTACCAACGTGCCATATTTTAGGTGGCTAGTAGATTTTTGCATATTTTATGACATCCAACCCTTTCCTTAACTTCTTATTAAATTATTGCATATTTACAACGTATTTCAATTTTTGGTATTTTAAGGTGACATATTTTAGCTGGGTGTATTTTAGTCTGGAATGATTTGACTTATCAAATTTTAACTTGGTGCCCTTTTTAACTTGGTTATGTCTTGACCTAGATGGGGTTTTATTGTTTTACTCAGTATGATGATTGCTAACATCAATTACTCCTTAATTTCTTTATCTGATCGAATTCATTTCCCTTCCTACTTGATTTATCTTGCCTTCTTAAGTTTTAAGAATATTACAATTCAATTTACTGTTAATTCATTATGTGTTCCTCAGAGTCTGGCTTTTATCTAAATTAGGGTAGATTTTACGCGTTTACTTGGCTTAATTTATTTTGTCTCCATCATTATGATTTCGGTCACATGTTAATTTGATCCAACATGTTTTATGTCTATTTTCAATTGAAATGGGTTGTTAGAATTATTTACTTCTTTATTCCTTCATCTGTTTGCGTGCGTACACCAAATTATCATATTTAAACTTTTAACATCAATATTATGGTTATTATATGGATGTCTTGATTTACCTTAATGACGAGTACTCATACCATGGGTACCCCCAGCGGCCCGGAGTGACGAACGGGCTGCCCCAAGCTCGACTCTAGCCAAAGGCCCCCGCTGGGCCACAAAGGACACTCGTCCCCGACCAAACCAACCAGGGGGCCTCCGACCCCCACCACAGGTCGGACTCCCCACAAGCTCCGACCAAGGGCCAGTGCAAGGCCACCGCGGGCCGTTGGCTACCTGCCCCACGGACACGACAGCTCGGAAAGACCGCGCGAGGGCAAGTGGCTCCTTCCCAAGGTAGCGAGGACGTTGCCAAAGTCAAAACTCCAGTCTCATCATCCAGTCATGCGCAGTGTAAGGATGTGCTCCCTCCCGAGGCAGCACCGGAGCTAAGCATTGAGGCGTCAGCATCTGACGGACGTACAAGAGAATAGGTGCGCTATTTCCTGATGACACGGAAAACTGCGCCATTCGATGAGTCCATCGACCCGGCGTGGGGTAAGTGGACGCCGATCAAAATCGCCAAGACCAAGGACCAGGACTCCTAGCCTAGGACACCTCATCCTTTCTTCTCCCAACTCCCCGTGTAACCTGCCCCCTCCGCCTGTATAAAGGGAGGCAGGGTCCTCTGAGAGAAAGGGAGAGACCCCCTTTCTCGGTTCTTACGGGCAAGCTGTTCTTGCTCCCACGGGTTCAAATCCTTAGCTCTCGCTTGTAATACCGTGCAGTCATCTGCATCCGAAGCAATATAGCACCACCACCCGAACTGGAGTAGGGACATTCGGCCCGAACCAGTATAAATCTTGGGCTTCTTGAGTCTAACCATTCAAGGATAGGGAACGCGCGGCTTCACTCGCCGGTGCTCGAAACACCGACAGTTGGCACGCCAGGTAGGGGGCTTTTGCGCGTCCTCATCGTCATCTCCGGATTCCCATTTGCTTCCTTGATGGCTTCCTTCACCCACGACGGCGTGTCTACATCGAGGAGCTGGATCCGTTTTGGCTCCCTCGACTTCGTCGCCGCTTCAGCGGGAGAGCTCGTGCTCATCCCCGCCACCTCTCGAGACCAGGCATCCGCTAGGAGCTTGGACTCCATCTCCGGCGATCTTGGCAACCTCCAGCTCGAGGCCCCCGTGCGGACCCCGAGGCCGGAGCCCACCAAGCGCTGCATCGTCCCTGGCAGTGGCGCCCGTGTACTCGAGCGGGCGACGACGTCGCCCCCCGTAGGTTCATAGCCCATGGCAATGATCGGCTACGTGCCGACCTCCGTCCACGACTTACTGGAGGACTCCTCCAGCCACGACTCGGCTCAAACCGAGGCGCCGCTGCGAAGACGAGACCGCACTCCCGCGAATGCAACATGGCGGGCGTAGTCGACCCGGCCGCAACCGCCTCGATCACGGAACTCGTCCGGCGCCGACCGCGCGGAGCGGAATATCGGCCGAAGCGCTGAACGCACCTAAGCTCGCCGCCCCGAGCTCCAACGAAAGCGCGATGAGCTGGAGGCTCGAAGGGCCGAGCTTGACAAACTCCAGGCTGACCTGGATCAAAGTCAGCCCAGGCCCCCACTCGCACCTGGCGCCGCACGCGCACATCAGGTACACCACCAGCTGGTGGAGGAATCTGACGGCCTTCCATTCTACCCCCACGCGAGCCAGAACGTGGCCACAGCCACGATGCTGCTCCGTGGCATCCCCGAGCCAGACGACCCGGAGGCCAAGGCGATGTACCAGAACCTCTGGGGACTGGTGGAACGTGCTGCCGCGCAGCACATGCAGGGCTCCGTCTCCCACCACTCGGGCGCCTCCTCCAGCGCCCGAGCCGCGCCCGCTTCGGAACGGCGGGTCCGGCAAAACGGCGGCATGCGATCGGCGAGCCCTGGCCTCACGCACCCCGGTGCGCGAGCGCCTCAGCAACAACCACGACGTTCGCGCCACCCTCGAGGCGCGGAAAAAAAGCAATGAACGAAGCGGCCCGATCACAGGTCGTACACAGCGGTCGGCATAACGACCGTAGCCTAAGCCCCGATGGCCCAGGGCCACGGGCTTTTTGTCGGGGGGATCCGCTACGCGGACTTCCCTACCAGGTTTCGGGCGTCGGTCAACATAGCCAAGTACACAGAGGCGACAAACCCGGCGTCGGGCTAGAAGACTACTGGCTCGCATGCGGCGGGTGGAGCTACCGATGACCTCTTCATCATCCAAGACCTCCCATCTACCTTGCGGACTCAGCTCGAGCACGGCTCAGTATTTGCCGCGAAGATCATCCGAATCGGGCGACTTGAAGAACCTCTTCGTCGAAAACTTCGAGAACGCGTACAAGCGCCCGAAATTCACAGGACACAAGAACTGTAGCGGCGGCGGGGGAGACTCTCCGAGACTACATCCGGCGTTTCTCCCGACAATGCAATGAGCTCCCTGACATTTCTGACGCCGACGTTGTTGGGGCATTCATCTACGGTACCACCTGCAAAGCCTTGGTGCACAAGCTGGGCTGCGTCAAGCCCAGGACCGCCAAGGAGCTCCTGGACATCGCAACCAACCACGCCTCTGGCAAAGAGGCTGTGGGAGCCATCTTTGAGAAAGGAAAGGCCGAGCGAGAGCCCGACGCTCAAGCCGCTCCCCTCCGGCCGCTCAAACAAGCGAAAGTGGCAAGGAAACAAGGCGCGAAGGCCACTTGGTCGCGGCCGACCATCTCGCCAAGCGGCGAGAACACGACAGGCGCCCGACCACTTCGAGAAGCTGATGGAGAGCCCATGTACGAACCATGGGTATCCCGTCAAGCACAAATACCGGGACTGCGAAGTCTTGAAGCGCTTCCTCTCCGGCACCCCCACGTCGTCGCGGGGCAAGGGGAAGAAGCAGGACTTGGCACCACGTGCAGGAAAAGAGGGCGGACGTCGAGTTCCCAGAACCCGACAGCTGCCTAATGATCTTTGGCGGACTGGCGTGTTACGCCAACAAGCGGCAGCTCAAACTCGCTTTCCGCGAGGTCCACATAGCGACTCCCGCCATTCCCACGTACCTTCGGTGGTCGGAATCTCCGATCACCTTCGATCGAACCGACCACCCCAACTACATTTCGCAGCCAGGGAGATATCCGCTGGTTGTCGACCCCATCGTAGGAACAAAGCGCCTGACCAAGGCGCTCATGGACGGCGGTAGCGGTCTCAACATCCTGTATGTCGAGACGCTTGACGCCATGGGGGTCCCCCGCTCGAGTTCCGACCGAGCAAGGCGCCCTTCCACGGCGTCATCCCGGGCCAACAGGCTCACTCGCTTGGGCAGGTCGACCTGCCCATCACTTTCGGGGTCGAACAACTTCCGCACCGAAACCCTCACCTTCAAGGTTGTAGAATTTCCCGGTTTCTACCATGCCATCCTGGGGAGGCCGTGCTACGCCAAGTTCATAGCGGTCCCCAGCTACACCTACCTCAAGCTGAAAATGCCAGGGCCGCGGGGAGTAATCATCGTGGCCTCATCCTTTCAGCTTGCCTATAGTTGCGAGGGAAGCAGTTGCGAGCTGGCATCGGCGGTTATCACATCAGCCGAACTCATGAACCTCCGGAAGGAAACCTCCGAGTCCGCCCCTGACTCTGGCAAGTCAGGGCCAGGTTCCTTCAAGTCCACGAAGACACGAAGGAGGTCGCGGTCGATCCCGAGGATCTGGCCAAAACCGTGCGGGTTGGAGCCGCGCTCCCCGCCAAATAGGAAAGCGCGCTCGTCGACTTCCTCCGTGCCAACCGAGACATCTTCGCATGGAGGCCCTCTAACATGCCAAGAATCCCAAGGGAGGTCGTCGAGCACTCCTTGAACATCCGACCAGGCTCAGGGTCGATCGCCCAATGCCTGCGCCACTTCGACGAGGAGAAGCGTAGGATCATACAGGAGGAGATCACCAAACTTTTGGTCGTAGGGTTTGTGAAAGAAGTACGCCACCCCGAGTGGCTGGCCAACCCTGTCCTTGTAAAAAAGAAAACTGGGCAATGGAGAATGTGTGTTGACTACACGAGCCTGAACAAGGCATGTCCCAAGGGCCCGTTCCCTTTGCCCCGCATCGACCAAGTTGTCGACTCCACCGCAGGGTGCGAATCCCTGTCCTTTTTGAACGCCTACTCGGGCTATCACAAAATAGCGGTGAAGGAGTCTGACCAGCTCACGACTTCTTTCATCACTCCGTTCGGCTTGTTCTGTTACGTAACAATGCCATTTGGTCTAAAAAACGCGGGTGCTACATACCAACGATGTATGCAAACGTGCTTTAGTGACCAGATAGGCCGTAACATCGAAGCATACGTCGACGACATCGTCGTTAAGACTAAGAAGGCTGGTGACCTCGTCGCCGATCTGGAGGAAACCTTTGCGAACCTCCAACGGTTTCGTGTAAAGCTCAACCCCGAGAAATGTGTTTTCGGGGTCCCCAAGGGAAAGCTACTCGGTTTCATCGTCTCCGAGCGTGGCATCAAAGCCAATCGGGAGAAGATCTCGTCGATCATGAAGATGGGCCCAGTTGGCAACCTAAAAGGAGTCCAAAAGCTAACAGGATGCCTTGCGGCCCTAAACCGTTTTGTGTCTCGCCTCGGCGAGCGCGGGATGCCGCTCTACAAGCTGCTCAAGAAGTCTGATCAATTCAGCTGGACCCAGGAGGCTCAGGAAGCCCTCACCCGACTGAAAACATTCCTGACCTCACCCGGTCTTTGATCGCACCGGCACCAGAGAAGCTTCTTGCTCCTCTACATCGCCACTACAACCCGGGTCGTCAGTGCGGCACTTGTCGTGGAACGAGCGAAAGAAGGCCATGTGCTTAAGGTACAATAGCCAATCTACTTTATCAGTGAAGTACTCTCCGAGTCCATAGCTCGGTACCCGCAGGTGCAGAAACTGCTCTATGCGGTGCTCATCACGAAGAGGAAGTTGATCCATTACTTTGATCATCACCCTGTTTCCGTGGTGACCTCATCACCGCTCGGCGAAATTGTCCACAACTGCGACGCCTCAGGAAGAATAGCCAAGTGGGCACTCGAACTCAACGGGCACGACATATCATACGTTCCCCGAACGGCGATCACGTCGCGAGCCTTGGCGACCGTTGCCGAGTGGACGAAGCCAGCGCCACCGCGCCGAAGACCCAATCTTGGACAATATACTTCGATGGGTCCTATACCAAGAGCGGCGCGGGTGCAGGAGTCGTCATTGTTTCCCTGCTCGAGAACAAGCTTCAGTACACCATCCGACTGCTTTTCAATGCGACCAACAATGTCGCCGAGTATGAGGCCCTCATCAACGGTCTTCGGATTGCTGCCGACCTCGGCGCGCACCGACTCTATGTGCATGGGGACTCCAAGCTTGTCGTCGACCAAGTTATGAAGGCCGCGGAGCCCCGAGATGCCCGCATGGCCGCATACTGTCGAAAAGTGCGCAAGCTCGAAGAAAGATTCAAGGGTTTCGAGATTCACCATAGCTACAGACGCTACAACGATGAGGCCGATTACCTAGCCAATCTCGCCTCCAGCAGAGGACCGGTCCCGCCTGGGATCTTTATTTGTGATCTTCATAAACCTTCCATCCAACTGGACTCGGCAGCAGGCGGGCAACCGACACATTGGGGCGCGACCGCTCCGACCGCCGGCGATCGATGAAAAGCAGCGGTATGCTACGCTAGCACAAAAAAAACTACCGCGCAACGAAAGCTACTCGCAAGAAGGGATCATAGATAAGATTACCACTAGGCGCGATTCGCGAATCCTTCGCGTCGATGTAGTGGTTCGTCCTCGCCCGCGATCGTTGCGTCGATGTAGTGGATCGTCCTCGCCTCGCCGTGGATCGTCCTCCCGCGCCACGATCGCGGCGGCGTCACGCAGATAGTCCACGTCCGAGAGATGGAGCGCCGTGCGTCGTGTGCAAGCACCTAGTCGCTCGGCGAGGCGGCGAGAGAGGAGGCTAGGGTTTCAAGTGAATCAAACCTAAACCGTGGAAAGCACACCTGCGCCTCCCTCCTCCCCTCCTTATATAGCCACGAGATGAAACCTAAACGGGGCCCACCGGCATGCTAAGCCCACGAGGTTCATTAATTACGGATCCAATCCAAATTAATGCGTCCCCCATTAAGTGTGTGACCTGCGGGTTCACATACGTTTGGACATGGATTGAAAACTCCTTTTCAATCCAATAGTTGGTAGCGGCTTCTTGCAAAGTATGCCAACTCCCAAACATCTTGTGATCAAATCGAGCAGAACCTATCAAAAGAACTCATGTAATAATCCCTTTGCCAAGTATATGAAGATTGATCTCAAGGCGAGAAGCATGTCATCCTTTGATGATTCAATCCATCTCGTATCCGTGATATATTAATAAGTTGTGATTGAATCCTCAATCACGGCATGGCCATGCACTTTCTTAATCATATCACACGAGTGGCCTTGTCATATATCTCCGTTTCATTGGGTGGCAAATTCCATCTTATTGCTCACTTCCTCTGCACGTTTCATAGTAAACATGAAAGCTACCTTTATAACTATCCAGGTTAGGAAGTAGTGTTTGATAGCCCCAAGGAAAACTATTACACATGTAGGGAATATGACAATCTGTGGTCTAAGGATCATACATCTTCTAGGTATGAGATACAGCGATGACACATAAGAATGAAACATTCTCGCGGTGTCCCATAGCGGGTCTATCTAACCCATGTTCTTCAACATGGTCCACAATGTAGAGATGATATCTCCATATCCCATGATCTATGAAGCATGATCATCGATCACTACATGTCTTCGATCTATTCATCGTAGTCCTATCGATGATATCCGATCGAAGATATTTATCGAATTACATCATTAAGTAAAGAGCTTCATAATCAAGTCACATACTTGTTGATCAATACAATGATATACATTCATTGGACCAATAATCATATTATTATTCATAAACATAGTCATGTTACAATCATCTAAATGATTGCCTCAAGGGCATAACACTAACACGGTCGGACGTGGAATTGTCCGGGTCAGGCCGCGACGTGCTGATGACCGATTCCGACTGGAGGAAGCCCTTCATCGACCGGTTGATCGACGGATCGCTCCCCGCCGACTCAACCGAGGCTCGGCGCTTGGCTCGGCTGGCGAAATCTTTCGTACTGGTCGGATAAGACCTCTACAAGAGGAGTCCCTCTGGAGTCCTCCAGAAATGTGTTCTGGCCGACCAAGGAAGGCAGCTGCTGCTCGATATCCATGGTGGTGTCTGTGGTCACCACGCCGCACCACGATCCCTCATAGGAAAAGCCTTCCGAAAAGGCTTCTACTGGCCGACCGTCGTGGCCGACGTCGAGCGAATCGTTCGCACTTGCAAAGGATGCTAATTCTTTGCCCGGCAGACGCATCTTTCGACGCAAGCCTTACAGACGATCCCCATCACGTGGCCATTCGCGGTTTGGGGACTCGATCTGGTCGGGCCCTTCAAAAAGGCGCCCGGGGGCTTTACCCACCTCCTCGTTGCGGTGGACAAGTTCACCAAGTGGATAGAGGCCAGGCCAGTCGCCAGCATTACATGGGCGCAAGCGGCCAAATTCTTCCGCGACATCATTTTTCGGTTCGGAGTTCCGAACTCCAATATCGCCGATAACGGGACACAGTTCACGGGGAAGGAATTCCTCAAATTCTATGACGACTTCAACATCCGCGTCGATTGGGCAGCCGTGGCCCATCCGCGGACCAACGGCCAGGTCGAGCGGGCAAACGGCATGATCCTCCAAGGGCTCAAGCCACGAATCTTCAGTCGACTGAAGAAATTCGTGGGACGATAGGTGGCGAGTTACCCTCATCCTCTGGAGCTGCGGACCACACCGACCGGACGGCCGGGTTTCGCCATTCTTCATGGTGTTGGTCTGAATTGTCTTGCCAACCCGATCACGGATGCGGTGCCCCGAGACTACAAGCCTTTAACGAGGCACGGGGGCTCGACTCACAACAAGACGCCATCGACCAGGTCGACGAGGCGCGTGACGTGGCCATTCTGCGATCGGCCAAGTACCAGCAAACACTACGGCGCTACCACAGTCGTCAGATCCGTGGCCGGTCTTTCAACGTGGGCGACACAGTTACTGCGCGGATTCGATCCAACAAAGGCGACCGCAAGCTCTCCCCCTGATGGGAAGGCCCCTTCACCGTGGTGGAAGTCCTCCGACCTGGTACCTTTCGACTCAAGGATGCAGATGGCAACGTCGTCTCCAACACGTGGAACATAGAAAAGTTAAGGCGATTTTATCCCTAAAACTCTTTCTTATCCCTCGCACCTTTTTGCCCTTCCTCCGAGTCCACTCGGGGCTACCAGTTGTCACACTAGCACACTCACACGGGTCGGTGACCCAACCGGCCATTGGGTAACTCCTAAGCGGTAACCCTCTCAACCCAAGCGCTACGGCCTACGCCCCTGCGGCTACGGTTGCTAAGTAGCTCTTCGTGGAAGAAGGAAGTACCCACATGGAACGACCCGTGATCGGTCGAAAACACTCCTTTCCCACGTGAGTACGGGTGAACTTTTCCTAGATAAATTCCTGTTCACACACACGGGTCGGTGACCCGACCGGCCATTGGGTTCCCCCTAAACGGTAACCCTCTCGACCCAAACGCTACGGCCTACACCTCGGCGGCTACGGTTGCTAAGTAGCGCTTCGTGGAAGAAGGAAGTGCCCACACGGAGCAACCTGTGGTCGGTCGGAAACACACCTATCCCGCGTAAGTGCGGCTGGGCGTTTCGTAGCCAAGTTCTTGATCTCTTCGCGCTTCCCTCGCAAATGTTAACACACCGACCTACGCTTGAACAACCCCTGTGGTTTCTAAAGCTATGGTCGTCGAGTATTCATAACAGCAGGAAAGTGCAAAGGACAAGTCGAAACTTGCGAAACTTTAAATTCGTTGCACACTGAGGTTTTTACATTACAAAAGGCAAAACACCTAATTTTTTTCCTACTCACGGTGGAGGACGCTTTGCGGCGGTATACTATCGGCGATCACCCGGGCGTGTGGCTCGACTTGGATCTCGAACCCGTCGATCTCCTTATCGGTCCGGTTCCCGGCGATCCCACTGCTGACTAACGGTGGCAAGGTCGATACCGTCGTAGTGGGAAATGGAGCAGACAAGCGCCGAAGAGGCTCCGAGCGCGACGCCTTCGCTCACAGAGCTCACGACGTGCTCGAGCACGTGGGCTAGCTCGGTGGCAAGCGAACTTCCGGACCGGCGATTCGAACACTTTCGATCACGAACCTCCCGGCCGACCCTCGAAGGTCGCGCGGCGGCTCGGCGGCCAGCTCGGACCGATCCCCCTCTGCCAACTGCAGCGCCGCTAAGGTCACGTCCCGCGCCGTGGACGCCGCGCCGCGAGCCCACCGCCGATCTCCGCGCCTCGGCGGCCGGCGAAGTTCTTCTACGACTTTGCGATCGAAGCGGCATCAAGGCGCGCCCGCAAGCGCGACGCGAAATCGATTGAGGGTCGAGTCACTTACCGGCCGCGAGTTACGTCCGAGCGCGGGCTCCTCCTCGGCCACGGCACAGGCCGCTCTTGCGCCTCTTGGGCGCGCGTGACATCCCTCCGAAGATCTTCGACGAGGGCTGCCGATTCCTCGCTCAGTCTCCTCGCCAAGGCCAGCTCCCCCCGAACGGCGTCCCCCTGGGCCAGGTCACGCTCACCTTGGAGGCGGGTCGCCTCCGACCGCGCGGTCTCCTCCGTGACGACAACAGCGTCCTTGGCGCTATTGGCCCCCGCCCTAAAGGACTTATTTGTCCGACGCTCCACGAACAAGACCTGCGCGACCTGACCCAGCTCCAGGTGGGCCTTCTCCGTCTCTGCCTGCTCGCAAGCCAAGGCCCCCCGTGCAAGCCGCCCTCCGACCGTGCAAGTGCCGGAGGAGCTCGGACTTGTCCCTCGAACGGGCCCACAAGTGCTGCAAAACATAAACACCCTATTAGTCCACCACAAACTCATCGACAGCTGCAAGGGCAGGGTTTTGTTTAGCTTACCGCGCCGATCGGGCAGATTCCCCTAGTGATCGCATCCAACGCCTTGTTGGAAGGCCCGGAGGCGAGCAGACCCTTTCGGATCTGGTTCACCTCAGCCTTGGCGTGCCGAGCACCCTCCTGGAGGGCCTCCCACTCCCCGTGCTCCGCCGGGTCGTCCAACGCAAGGGGCAGCCTGCCGACGATCGCCTCGGCGCTGGGCCACTCCGTCGGCCGGCTCTGGGGCGGCGGCGGCAGATCCCAGGAACCGGATCGCAAGCCGGCGGCTTCCGGGCGAAGCGGTAAACTCCACCTCACCCTCCTCGGCCTCCGGGGGGGCCCCGACTCGCCAAGGGTCGTCGAACCTTCCTCGCGCTCCGGCTCGGCCACCAGCACTGCGACTGTTGTCGGACCCGCCGGCAGCTCCGACATCGCCCGCGGTGCCTCGGCCCCTATCGATTCTGCCGACAGCGTCGTCTCCGCCGGCAGCCCTGGCTCAACCCGCGGCTCCTCAGCCCCACCGCTCTGAGGGGATGGCCGGCCCCCTCGCGAGGCCTCCATCGGACGACCGCCGCTGCCACAACCACCCGTGTAAGCCACGCATCGGATCGATTAGAAACTACTTGAACTATTCTACTGCAATGCGACTCGGAGACGAGGAGGACACTCACAGCGCCGAGCGGGTGCGCGGCAACCACGCCTTCTTCGCCGGCCCCCCTCGCGGAGGGGAGCCGCCCCTCCGCTTCCCTGAGGACGCCTCCACCAGGGGCGCCTCCACCTGAGGCATGACGACGGCGGCGCTCGAGCGGGCACCCACGTCCGGGCCGCCACCAGTCGACGGCCCGAACTTGAGCCCGCGGTATGGGTCGTCACCGCCGCTGTCACTGCTATCACCGGAGGTCGACCCCAGACCGGCCGATTCAACGGCGGTCGTGTCGGAGACCTCCTCGCCGAGGGCGGCCTTCGTCGCGCGCTCTTCCTTCTTCTTTCTCCTCCTCTCCTCCTTCCGCCTCTTACGGGCGGATTCGCGTTGCGCGGATTCCGCGCGGACCACAACCCTCAACTCCTTCTCCCCCGGGAGACCATCCCAGCAAACCCCTGGAAAACGCAGAAACACTAATCAGACCAAGTACTAAGGGCTGAGGGGGAAGAGGAAAAAAGGAAGAGATCTACTCGGGTTACCAAGTCCGGGGGATTGCACGCTGAGAATGGCTCGGGGTGACCACCCGCCGCCTCGGTGGCACTCCCGCCCGTGACGGTGGACACTCGAGCTTCGACCTCCGACGCGGAGAGCTCCGACCTCGCCATCCTCATAGGATCGGATGCCCCCTCATACTGAAACATGGGGCGTGCCCTATCCATGAGGGGTTGGATGCGCATCTTCATAAACATGCGCACGACGACGTCACCGGTCAGTCCCCACTCCCTCTGGACTTTGATCCGGTCGATGATCATGGCCACTTTGTTCTTCTCCTTCCGGTCGGCGCCCCAAGTCCACTGGGCCCGACCTCGAGAAACCGGCGATGAAGGTCGGGCGCCTCCCGAGTTACGGGCGTAGAGCCACTCGGAGTGCCACCCTCGATTTGAGGACGACAGCTTCACGTTGATGTAATCCAATCCGCGGCCGCCGCGCAGCTGGAAGGCCACGCCGCCTATGGGCGCTGAGGTGTCCGTCGGTTTACCCTTCCTCGGTCGCGCGTGAAAGAAGTGCCTCCAGAGCACCCACTGGGGGTCGATCCCCAGGAACGCCTCACACAGCGTAATGAAGACCGCTATGTGAAGTACACCGTTGGGGTTGAGGTGGTGCACCTCTGCCTTGTAGTAATCTGACGGCCCGCGGACGACGGATGTAGCGGAGTCCAACCCACGCTTCGAAGAAGCGAAGCGAGCACGACGATTTCATCATCCCGGCGAAGGGCGGCGACCCTGTGGCACCCTCCGCCCGAGACATCTCGCGGAGTAGGAACCCTTCCTCTCAAACCAAGCGCCGCGGTGGGTTGAGCGAACACTCGGCCACGACATCACCGGAAAAAGAACAGCGAAGAGGTGAGAAAAGAGGAAGGTGATGAGCTCTCTTCTCCGGCTCCTTTGCTCTGTTTTTCTCTTGTCTCAGGCGAAGGCAGGAAGGCGGGGAAAAGCGAAGGCAAGCGCCTGCCCAGCGTCCCCGCTCCGAGTTTATAGGAGCCAAATAGAAGCTAGCCGAACCGGCACCAGCCGAACAGACACCTCCTCGGGTGAGGCGTTGTGCATCCCATCCCTTTGGCTACTGTGCCAACGGTAAGGCAATGATTTCCAAATTCCTCCTCTACGCATTTAAATTTGGCAGGACAGCAGGAGGCGAAAAGACACTGTATCGAGTAGCGCGCCCCACGACCTCTTGGGTTCCACCTTGGTAGGATCGGTTGCACTGCAATATGAAAGGCCACCAGGCATAGCGGCCAGTGGCAAAAAGAGCTCGATAGCTCGCGCCCGGGGCCCAGTCTAAGGCTGCGGGTTCCAAAGGCCTGATCCACCAAGTGGGTTCAGAGCCGCCCCAGCAGAAAATTGAGCAAGGGGCAAGGACAAGGCGAGCCCCTAGTGGGCCTCTAGTTGGGTCAGCTGACGACCCAATCGTCTTAACTCGTGTCCGAGACCATACTTCACGCTCTCCCGCTGAACCCATCGATGGGTAACAGCCAGCTGTGCTCTGGGTCGACGAACGGCCCGGAGTCCGATACGGGATCGAGTAAAGAAAGATTTCTCATGGGTCGCCCCCAGCGGGCCGGACACCCTCGCCGGGATGGTCCGCTTGGAAAGGTCCCCCTTGGGAGGGATCTCCAGGTCCCACTCGAATCACCCGTTATTAGCTCACACGAGCACGACGTTCAAACCAACACGAGTAAACGCGCGTCCGCTCACCCCCTCCAGGTCCCACACCTGCGAATGGGGCGTACACGTGGGACTGACAGCGGCCACTCCTCTCAAGGTACCCTCACTAGATGAGGACTTGGGATGGACGCCCTCCGTCCAGCTACGACGTAAAACTGGCACTGGAACACCAGAACCTCCCGAGAGGCATCTGGGCGTCCGCGCCGACCAAGGCCACGTCCAGCTACGACGTAAAACTGGCACTCGAACACCAGAACCTCCCCAGAGGCATCTGGGCGTCCGCGCCGACCAAAGTCACGTCCAGCTACGATGTAAAATTGGCACTCGAACACCCGAACCTCCCGAGAGGCATCTGGGCGTCCGCGTCGACCAAGGCCACGTCCAGCTATGATGTAAAACTGGCACTCGAACACCGGAACCTCCCGAGAGGCATCTGGACGTCTGCGCCGACCAAGGCCACGTCCAGTTACGACGTAAATTGGCACTCAGACACCAGAACCTCCCGAGAGACATCTGGGCATCCGTGCCGACCAAAGCAACGCGTAAGGCATCTGAGTGTTCGTGCTTGAGAGAAACAACCACTTACCGACTACCAACCCTCGGAGGCTGGTTTAGTTGGGAAAAGTGCCTAAACGAACTCATCACACAGACAGATGCCACTATCAAAAGGGAAAGAAATTTTATTATAAACCCTCTGGTTCGAACGTTACATAATACTTTGTAAGAACCTAACGTCTACGCCCGGCGCGCGCGCCCTACTGCTTCAACAAGGGTGCTCCTCGCCTCGAAAAGCTTCGGAACTACCTCGAGCAGCGCGTCGACAGCGGTGTTATCGCGGGCCACGGCTTCCTCTTCCACAAGTTCGGCCAGCGCATGGTCGTGCTCAGCCCAAAGCGCGGCTAGAGGGTCCTCCTCCTCCTCGGGCGCCAGTGGAGCATCAAATTCAAAGATCAGTGGCAAAGCCATCGAAGGTTGCGAGGAAAGGTTCTGGGCTTGGGATAATCGTTCAAGCAGGTGGTGATATCCTTATATACCCAGAAGAGGGGAAGCCAATTGGTCCCGAATAAACAGAGGCGGGAAGATGAAGCGGCCCTCACCAGATTTCGGAGCGGTCAAGAAGGCGTATGGTCAAGGGTTGTCAAACCACGCACGGCGCGTGCAACGAAGTAAAATACCTCCCCGACCGGCTCTCCGACCCGCCCGGGGGCTCCAGCTGCTAGATGCGCTCGAGCGCACCCGACCAAAACCGACCGACCGAGTCAGTTGAACCCGGTTGACTAGGTCAGTCGGATCGACCGACCAAGTCCGATCGCCGCACTCAGTCGGGTTTAACCGACCAAGCCAAACCCCCGACCGTATCTGACGAACTAGCTCGGGGGCTACTGACGAGTACTCATACCATGGGTACCCCGGCCGGGTGTGAGCAGGCTGCCCCAAGCCGGCTCTGCCAAAGGCCCCCTCTCAGGCCACGAGGACACTCGTCCCGACCAAACCAACGAGGCGTCAGACCCGCCACGGAGTCGGACTCCCACAAGATCCGACCAAGGGCGAGTGCCGAGCCGCCACGGGCCGTTGGCCACCACCCACGAACCACGGCGGCTCGGAAAAGACCGCACGAGGCGGTGGCTCCTTCCCAAGGTAGCGAGGAGGTTGCCAAAGTCAAAACTCGATCGATCATCTAGTCATGCGCGATGTAAGGATCGCTCCCTCCTAAGCGACAGGGCGGGCATTGAGGCGTCGACATCAGCGGACGTACAAGAGGGTAGGTGCGCCATTTCCCGATGACACGAAAAACTGCGCCACTCGATGAGTCCACCGACCCGGCGTGGGGTAAGTGGACACCGATCAAAATCGCCAAGACCAAGGACCAGGACTCCTAGCCTAGGACACCTCATCCTTTCTTCTCCTAAGTCCCCGTGTAACCTGCCCCCTCCACCTGTATAAAGGGAGGCAGGGTCCTCTGAGAGAAAGGGAGAGACCCCCTTTCTCGGTTCTTACGGGCAAGCTGTTCTTGCTCCCACGGGTTCGAATCCTTAGCTCTCGCTTGTAATACCATGCAGTCATCTGCATCCGAAGCAATATGGCACCACCACACGAACTGGAGTAGGGACATTCGGCCCGAACCAGTATACATCTTGGACTTCTTGAGTCTAACCATTCAAGGATAGGGAACGCGTGGCCCCTTGACTAAAAAATTCACTCGCCAGTGCTCGAAACACCGACACTTAATTTCTTATGTTATTAACCATATTACTATTATAATTATTATTACTATTCCTTTATTTATTTATTTATTAATTAATTATTATTATTATTGTTATCATCATCAACAACAACATTTTATTACCTTCTTTTCTTTCTTTCCCTCCTTTTCATCCTTAACTGGTTGATCATTATCCTTTCTCTGACTTAATTAAATTTGATACATGTAGGCTATTTATTTAAATTTGGTATACATTAAATTGCTGCATTTTGGATTGCTGCATTTTAATTCACTACATTTTTAACTTACAGTACATTAAATTGAGAAATTTTTAGTTTTCTAGCTCTCTTGAATCACGTTTTTACGGATTTAGGCACTGTGGCGAAAGAATTTCGTTTTTGGCTCTCTGACAACATCATCTTGCGGGCGGGGCGCTAGGCGCGACATCTGCGATGGTTGGGAGAGCTCTCAAGAGGCATCTGGCGCTGGGAGGCAGAGCGGCGGGGCGTTGGGCCGTGGCATCTGCGTCTGGGAGGTCTTTGGAAGGAGCATCGCGCAGCTCGGGCACTACATCTATGGGGCCCGGTCGAATTCGTCGATTCGCTCGTGGCTGCCGCTGATAAGGCCGGGGCACGTTGGCTTTTTCCTTGCGAAAGTGATGGACCCTGCGAACATCGGGTCATTTCCTGAGAATCTTGTGAAACTTTTTCTCACGAGACAGCACACGCGTTGTTCGTTGTGGATCGGCCCCGGCTCATACTAACATGTGTTGGCTCATAAAGCGGCCCGGGCTACTGCGCATATTTTTCTTTGCGTGACATTGATATGTCTCGTTCATGCGCCGAAAGCACCGGCAGAATTTTGGTTGTGCTGCGTAAGCTCATTCCCTTGCTATAAATGAAGACTCGCATCAGGCAGTGAGCAAGAGAGTTCGGGAGGTGTTGAGAGAGCTGAGAAAACCGAGAGAGCGAAGAGGAGAGACGAGAGAAAAACAGAGAGGCGAAAAAATTGTGGGAACATAAAATTTGAAATCGGAACTCGGAGGAATTTAGTCGTTGTTCATAGTTTGTTGAGTTTTTCACAAAGTTAAAATATTTTCAATTATTTAATTCGGGATTCGTATTTTGCAGGTATTTTTCAGGAAGGTTTTTTGGTACATTGCTCTAGCTTTAGTGATCTTCGGTACATCTTCGTGAAGGTTAGTTATGAATCTTCAGAAGTATTAGTATATTATTTTTGTGATATAAGTGTAATTAGTAGAATATTAGTACAAGGAGCATTACATAAAAGCACGGCATCAATACAACAAGCAGTACATGAATTATAGTAATTATTTAAATGAAATGATAGTAGTAATGTAATGAGTAGTACGTAGCATGAGGTATAATTGGTGTAATATTAATGCAAGTAGTAGTATGTGAAATGACCATGTTGATTTACTGAGTAGTTCCTAAAATGAGGATAGAATGCGTAAAAAATGGTGTGTATGTAACGTATACACACACTTGACCGGATATAAAAACAAAGAGGAGAATATATATATGAACATATAAATTACCAAGCCATAGCTCTAATAATAACAATAATATTATTATCAAAATAAAGTATAAATAATCCAGTAATCACTCTAATAATAATACTAAGAATAATAATAACAAATAGAACAAAAGCCATAATGCAAACACTAGGAAGGCGAAGGTGATTGGGTAAATAAAGAAAAGAATAAATATTGTTATCAGTGGACAAAATAGGAAGAATTAATCATTTAATTGATTAAGAAAAACTTGATCAAATTTAATATGCAATGCAGATATATATATATAGACACACACACACAATATACATTTAATAGAAATCAAAATAAATACTAATATAACCAGATGGTTAAATGGGAAATTAGATACTGCCATTAATCACCCTACTGATTAAAAATAGGAAAATAATACCTCTATCGGAAGAAATCCTCATCCAAAATTGTAATAATCAATGCTAACTAAAATGCATCAATTTAAGAAGTGTTTAGTTTTCTAGCTCTCTTGAATCACGTTTTTACGGATTTAGGCACTGTGGCGAAAGAATTTCGTTTTTGGCTCTATGACAACATCATTTTGCGGGCGGGAGGCGCTGGACGCGGCATGCAGTGGATGGAAGGCGCTCCAAGAGGCATGCAGCGCCTGGGAGGCACTGGAAGCGGCGGGAACGCTAGACGCCGAGGCATGCAGTGCCTGGGAGGCGCTGGAAGCAGCATGCAGCAGCTCCCAGGCGCTGCATGTGTGGGGCCCGGCCGAATTTCCTGTGTTTGAATTTTGTAATACCGTTAGTGTTTGAATTTTGTACTGTTTTAGCTCTGGTTGTTAATCTTTTTTCCAAAAGTAGCTGTTGTTGCGACGAAATTGCGGAATTTTTACTGATTTGGCTATCTTCGATAACTTATTTATGGGAATGGCTAGTGTTTCACCTTTTAATTATTTTCCCACCCGGCCAAAGGATTCCAGCCGTCTCCCACCACTAGATTCTAGCGCAATCCAACGGTTGCGGACACATTTGAACCGATGTTGTTTTCTCGCAAACATAAGCGACATTTTTTCTCACTTAAAAATTAAAGCACATCGATTGCGTTGGAAAGAAGTAAAAAAAATATTTTTTCGTGGATGCCATCAGTTGCAAATTTTTCACAGCGTGGCGAAGGGACAAGGTAAAAAAATATTTTAGCGCGAATTTTGTGGACTGCAGGATAAAAAATAATATTTCGCATGGCTGGAAAATACAAAATAAAATGTTGCAACGGACTGGATCCGATGGAGTCGATGGTTGTGGCGCAGGCTCAGGGGAAAAAGCGGCCATTTTCTGGGCGACAGCTGTTGTTTTTCGAAAAAAAATAACATGAGCAAATAAGAGTAGAAGTTTGACGTGATAATAGAATTTTTGGAAATAATATTTTATTTTGAGGAAATTAAATTTATGAAAAGCTATTTTGCACTAATTTTATCTGTAAATGCGTTGTGAAAAGTCAGTGTTATTTTGACAGTTGCTAGAATTTTATAGTTCAAACTAGAGTTAAGTAAATTCAGAAAAATTCATATTTGTCGGTGATAATCATAATTCATATAGTGTTTTACCAAATTAAACGCGAGGTAATTATTTTGATTAAAAAAATCAAATTTCTTTGTTCGTCATTCTCTTTCGGTGTGCGACAAATTTGACAACAAATCATAGTAAATTATTGAATAAAACCCGACATTGATATTACGAAGTGCAGGGATACAATATAGGTACGTACCTCATAAAACTAGGATATAACATAGGTATACATGCCTTAGAGAATTCATAAAACTGGGATACAACGTATTCCATAGGTATATACCTTTGGTGAAGGACTAAGTGAAAAATCCATTCATTTTATGGCCATGGTTGTCGGAATAGACGGTCAAAACAAGGATAATCGTATATTGGTGGTGGCCAATTTTCGTATGGATACGAGAGGTTTAATGTAATATCATCGTCAGGATTTGGAGGACTCCGAGGACGTAAGGTTCGTGGGCTAGTTGGCATGAAATCGTCATCATCATCGTCATTTGAATGATTATGAACTAGCCCTCTTGCAGTCCTAGTCGAACGTCCTCTTGCATTGTTTCTTGAACGGCCTGTTGTAGTAGTGCTTGAACGGCCTGTTGTGGTAGTGCTTGAACGTCGAGGTCTAGGTGATACGAAATCATCATCATCATCCTCATCATTTGCAAGGCCCCCTCCGATGGTGGTTGAATGTCCTCTTGAACTTGATGCTGCAACAGTACTGGGTCGACCTCTACACCTCAAGTTAGATCCTCTTCTACGTCTTTTGCATGAACCAGCCATCACACCCCCGCCGAAGAGCATAAACATCGCAAAGAATTCTGGGATATCTTTGTTCAGCAAATCTTTATCCTCCGGGAATGACTAACACACAAGACGAGCATACAAATTAGTAAACTTATGGATAATGGTAAAAAGTTCTGTAGGGTGAACAAATAGGAAACAACTAACCTTAATATGCTCTGCATACTGATCGGGCAGCATCATTACCCTGTAAAGTCTCGTAGAGAAACCAATAGCAGAAGGGTGGTCGGCTAGTTCGCACACCCTGAAATACCTTTGACGCCACCAATGCAAGTTGCCCTTGAGGTCATCGGAGATCACAAGGTTCAGGCTAGAGGTTGTCACGTTATGCCTCGATAATGTCGGACGCCACTCTTGCAATTTGGACACCACTATACTTAGGTTGTCCTCCTTGAATGGATCATCCTTCCCATTATGCGTAACCTTCAACGTGTAATGAAGGGCTACGCTGCTCATATCGTGTGTCCACGAGAATGCTCTGCTAGAGGATCCAGCCATTGTGAAGTCTGAGTGGGGGCTATGTATGTGTGTCTGCGGTTTGGCCTTTTATAGACTCGACAGGGTGGTGTGTGGACTAAGTGTTGGAAGGTAAGGTTCAAACGTGCAGATGGACAGCAAAACGCTGGAGTGTGTAGTCAAGTCTGGCTGAAAAGGCAGTCATGCATGCAAGGTGTCAGTACTGACAAATATGATGTGCATTAAGTGGTCACTTAAGAGTTAAAAGTAGGCAGTGAGTTTATTGGGCAGAGTGTTGCAACTTGTCACTACGAAAGGTGATTGATGCTTTCTTTTTTGACAACTCGGCCTGACAAAGCTGCTACCTATGACTTGTCTACTCGGTCTGACAAAGCATCACACCCGTGAGTTGTCTAATCGCCCTGAAAAAGCTGGAACACGGGAGTTGTCAATTCAGTGTAAGAAAGCAACAAGCATCATTCATACATGGGAGTAATTTCTACATGTTGGATCTGAAGTTTTAAGTTATTGGCTGCTACTACATGGTTATACGATGATTTTTTAATTACGGATACTTTAGTTAAAGATTTCCAAACTCGTTTTCATATAATACGGCCCCGGTAACATTATCATTTAGGGTGTTCATGCTAACATATTTTATACGATAAGCAAGTTTTAATTTGGATATTTTTCTATAATTTGGGTGTCCATATACTGAAGTATGTTTCTGGACCAATTCCCCCAAAATTTGTGTTTAGACGAGTTGTTTTACCCCCCGTCGAAAAGGATTAAGTGTTATCAAATCTGTGCACTTTGTGGTCATTTAGGGTATTTGTTGTGACAAAATTTATATGTAAAGCAGATTACAAATAAAATATTTTTCCATATCATAGTAATATAGATATCAGAGAATGTTTCTGAGCTATTCCCTCACTATTTTGCATTGAGACACGATATTTCACGGGCTGTCGAAAAGCCTTATATGACCATGATGTTTACTGTGGGACGTAATAACAGAATACATAAGTTAACAAAGAAAAGATCATATAATAAAAGCACATAAGTTAACAAATCGAAATACGATATTAAAATAGTACGTAAGGTACATCATTCTTACATCACTTCTGTAAAATCCCAAAATTTTCCTAAATATTACTTTATTGCTTAAATGTGCATTTATGATTTTCTCGAATTTATTTGGATTTTTCTAGATTTATTTGAATTAATGTTAAATTAAGAATATTAACCTTTTATTCAAATCTATTTTAAATCTGTGCAAAGTCAAAATAAAGTTTTACCAAAAATATTTTATTTGAGTCGAATATCTCAAAGTATTTTGAGATTTTTAAGGATTTTCTGATAATTTAATTGCCTAAAATAAATCAAAGTATTTTACGTAATTATTTTAATTCAAAAATCGTTAAAAAACCCACAATGAGCGATCTTGGGCTTGGCCCATGTATTGTCGTCGTGACCCAATTGGCGCGACCCGTTGGCCCAGACTCGAGAAAGTCGCGTCGGTAGTTGGATCGCGATCGTAGGGCTTCGTCGAACCCGCGTCGCCAAGTGCGTCTAAGCCGTGGGATCGGGATCGTGTGGTCGGCGTGGGTCGTGTCTCATCGTAACCCTAGCTAATCGTAGCCGTTGATCAATGGCGGCCGGATTAGATCTCGTCGGAAATCCGGTCGTCCGTTGCGCCACGTGGGCGATCGCCGTCGTCGTCTCCTAGCCGGACTATGGCGCCAAATCGTATCAGAAGGACTCATACCGCGTCGGTTAGGATCGAGCGCCGTCTGTGGCCGTCGAGGCTATTTAAGAAGTCCGCAGCCTTCGAGAATCCTCATCGTGCGCCCGCGCTTTTTGGTCGGAGAGGTTTCGCGAGAATCGTCGTAAGCGCCCACAGGAGCTCGTCGGAGTTGAAGTATTGCGATCCAGGTTTTGCTAAAGAACGTCGCGGTTTATCGGTTTCGATGTTTTGGGTCCCGATCCGAGCTCACCGAGGTGTTCGCGCTCGGCTACTCCTCTTCTTCGATGTCGAACCGCGGCGGGCAACGCCGTCGATCGGGTTTCTACCTCGTCTCGGTGGGTCTTCTGCCGCCGCCGCCATTAACCGGGTGAGTTCGTGGCCGTCGGATCTGAGTGGACGGAGGAGATTGAGCCGCGTCGTGTGCGTTTGGCGCCGTTCGATCAGATCAGGTCGTGGATGCGCGCGCGTGTTGCGCATCATCGGTGAGGCACTGCACGCAATCAATCGAGGAGGCGTGTCGGCTGCGTGTTGCGATCTTGTAGTGGACGCGTCTGCGGTGGACGAAGGAGGTCCGTGGACCGGGTCTATGCACCGAGGCGCGTGGCAATATCGATTGGTTGGTCGGGGATAGCGCCGACATGACATCACGCTTGCGCAATAAATCGATTTTCGGTTTAAAAATAATTACGGTAATTCGAATATCTATTTTACGTAATTTGATATTTATTCAAACTTCCAAAGGTTATAACTTTTGCATCTTAACTCGGTTTGAGTGATTCAAATTTCTAAAATTTTTAAAATTGAGATCTATTTAATGGTGAATTTTAATTGATTTTGGAGTTCATTTGCTCTCTGTTTTGGTATTTATTTGCTTTTCTCCTTGATGCAGCGTGAGGCGTTGAATTGTGCGGCGCTTGGAGGAAGATTCAACAACTCAAGAACAAGCTCCAGATCAAGATCAAGACCTATTCAAGGCAAGTTGTGCTTTGATCATGTTGAACCCATGTTTATAAAATTGCTATATTTGTTTTACCCTATTGCATATTATTTCAAGTATACAATTGTTTCAAATTAAATTGGGACTTAGCTAATATACAGATTGATTTATATCCTCTTGTGGAATATAAGAACCGGGTACCCTCATGACAAGCCCAAGAGGAGGCCGGAAGATACTCCGCGTCGGGCCCATTTGCGTCTTGCGAGGACATATCTTAAAGAAAGTTGAACTTATATTTAGATATGATAGATACGGTTGTAATCCAGTCGTTAATAGGGTAGATAAAGATGTAAACTCTATCCTATTAATGACTAGAATCTTGTAACCGATCGGAATCTCCAAACCCGTCGGGACTCATAAGCCGCCCCACCCCGCTATATAAGGGAGAGGCGGGCAACAACATAGGGATCAGACCAAGCCATAGAGCATAGAACACTTCATATTGCCCGAGCATCTGCGCTTTGAGCAACATCGATCCAAGAGATCCGCATAATCCCGGCCTGCAGGATTATGGTATTACCTCCATCGGCGAGGCACGAACCTATATAAACCCCTTGTCTTGTGTGACCATCGAGTTTGAGATCGGCGCCTACCCCATAAATTCATTCGCGACTACAAAAGTCGGCGGTTAGCGCGCCAAGTAGAAGCGCTATAATCTTTTCCCACGACTTCGATGGCGTGATCGGTGGATTAAATCGCCACCTTCGTCTCGGCCGAGCCTTAGCGAGCACGGACTTCGTCGCGAATCTTGCGGAGAGCTTATGCATGCGTCAAAACCGAGATCCGATCAGTAAAGATCGAGCCAACCCATCTCGGTATGTCACTTTGACTTGGCGGCAAACCCGATCGGCGTCGCGAGGAATGCTGCGATCTTCGTGGCATCTTAGCGATAGAAGCGAAGACCGATCTCCAACGCCAACAAGAAGAATAGAAGGCTGCGGGAAGATCGTCTTCGTAAGGATAAGGAGGTGCGGTGCGATCGCGATCTCGCGGCCGCAATGTCGCGAGGACCTCCCGCAATCGGGTTGGGAGATCAAGCCGTTTCCGCGCGCCGATGCGAGCGTCGTCGCCTCCAAGGCGCTTCTCGACAAAGCCGGACCCGATGATTGCATCGGATAGCCCGGCGGCCCCGATCGTGGCGAGATCAAGGCCATGGTGGCGGCGCAATTTAGCGAAATCGGAAAATCCGGTAGGTGAAGCGCGCGCGCTCCCACGGCTTCGGCGCGACCGCCAGAGCCGCGTCTGCGCCTGGCGCCACCGCCGGCGCGACCATGAGCCACGCCCTCGCCCGGCGCCACCTTGGCGCGACCACGAGCCGCGCTGCGCCCGGCGCCACCTTCGGCGCGGCCACGAGCCGCTGCGCCCGGCGCCACCTTCGACACGACCACGAGCCACGCGCACACCGGCGCCTCTTCGGCACGACCACGAGCCTCGCTGCGCCCGGCGCCACCTTGGCGCGACCACGAGCCACGCTGCGCCTGGCGCCTCTTTAAACGCGACCACAAGCCTACGCTGCGCCCGGCGCCACTTCGGCTGACCGCAGGCTACGCTGCGCCGGCGCCGCCTCTGACTCATCTACAAGCCTACGCTGCGCTCTGAGCAAAGATGGCATGATCGTCGACAACATATGGAGCATAAAGCGGCTAAGTCGCTTTTACTCAATTATGTCATTATAAATAAAATTGTTGACTTTCTCGACTTGCTACTTGGTTGACCCACAACTAAGCGATGAAGTCGGGGCTACTAATAAGCGTCATCGCACATCTTTTTTGAGTTGTATTTTTCTTCTTTTGCTTAACGATTGCGAGTGAATCCGAGTCGATAACTCCAAATTGTGAAGCTCGACCCCATGAGCGGCGAACTTTAGTCACCCAAAACACGTGCACAGGAAAAAGAGACATGGTGACTCCCAGCGCTCGGGGCTAGACTAGTCGGGCGAGTGCTTAAACAAAAGAGTCAAACCACTCGGATGAATTCAAAATCAATAAGGAAAAAGAGTAAAAACTCTAAAATTATATATACACCGATCGGACATCACATCAGAGTGAATTGTTTTACATTCCTAAGTTCTACATATACATGATTTCAAGGCTACTAAATTTGGATCACGATGTGTGTGAGCCAGCGCTTCAACGACGACATCGACAACCGGCATTTAATGAATTTAAAGGAGTGGCGCTGAATTTTGCCTCGGCGGGAAAAGCGTTTTGACTTACGCATATCGTTTGGGATACAGTATGTCCAAAGATGAGCCGACTGCCAGAATTCCAATAATGGGAGGAACCACTCGGAAAGTTCAACGTGTGGAGCAATATTAAGTCCTTCACGATCTCTTTGCCTACAACAGGGCACTCATTGTATAAGGAAAACTAGTCGGAAGTCGCATCAAGCTGAAAGCACTCGGCGTGAAGCATGACTCGGTTGAGGTGCAACCGGAAGGAGGCAACTCGATCGCAAAGGACTCGGGGGCTCTTGTGGAATATAAGAACCCGGGTACCCTCATGACAAGCCCAAGAGGAAGGCCGAGAAGATACTCCCCACGTTAGGCCCATTGCCGTCTGAGAGGACATATCCTAAAGAAAGTTGAACTTATATTTAGATATGATAGATGCGGTTTATAATCCGAGTCGTTAATAGGGTAGATAAAGATGTAAACTCTATCCTATTAGCGGCTAGAATCTTGTAACCGATCGGAATCTCCAAACCGATCGAGGACTCTGTAAGCGCCCCATCCCGCTATATAAGGGAGAGGCGGGCAACAACATAGGGATCGATCAAGCCATAGAGCATAGAACACTTCATATTGCCCAGAGCATACTGCGCTTTGAGCAACATCTGATCCAAGAGATCCGCATAATCCCAGCACACAGGATTAGGGTATTACCTCCATCGCTGAGGGCCTGAACCTATATAAACCCCTTGTCTTGTGTGACCTTCGAGTTTGAGATCCAGCGCCTACCCCATAAATTTATTGCCGACTACAAAAGTCGACACCTACCTTGTCATTTGTATGCCATGATCTATTGTCACCTAGATTGGTTCATTATAGTTGGTTAGTAATGATAATCAACATGGGATGGTTAGTCCGTATTAGTTGCTTAGCCATGCTACGTCATCACATGTGTTGGAATCATTGATAATTAATCTTGATTAATGGAATATGGAACAATGTTATGAACTTGTGTGTCATGTGGGATCACGATGAGATTGAGTTGTTGTGGCGAGTCATGTCACATAGCGATGTTGAATTGTTGATGGCACGTGGTGCTTAGTAATCAACTTGGGTGATAATCACTTAGATTGGGGCAAGTGACAAGGGGCGAGTATGCCAAGGTGGGCCTGACGGCGGAGGGTATGTGGAAGTCTTGCCTTGATCACTCTAAGGACTTAACCTTGCAAGCCTTTGACTGAGTCAATCATGCAACCACATGTGCGGTATGGGCCACCCTAGTGAGTAATTTGCAATGTCTAACTTTGGTACTATCGTGGTCGGTGTGAGTTCAGAGTTATGGTGTAATTCACATGGCGCAAGAGGGGCCACGGATGTAGTAACCAGTCCCACTAATGTTGAAACCTTAGCGGGTAGTACAAGGTTAAGCCGATTGCATTGTAAAGGCTTTGTTATGATCACTCTCCTTGGTGGTGTTTGGTTGTATCACGTGGGTAAAGTGCATAACCTCTGCGAGTGTGAAACTATTCGGATAGCCGTGCTTTCGGTATTGAGCAATGCTCGGGAATTCTGAGATAAGGGTTAAGCTTAATTAAATGGACAACTTGGTTGGGATGGCGGAATGCCATGTGGAAGATGGAATTTGACTTAGAATTGGAAACTTGGTTTACTTGAAATCTTTGAATCTATCATTATTGTTATTTGTTTCTGATCTTTATAATCTATTATTGTATTTGTTCATAAATCTCGCTTATTGCAAAATAGCCATAATAGCCTATTCGTTGGAATAAGCCTTACATATAGTTACATAGAATTGCATTACATGCACAACTTGTTGAGTGCTTTAAGTACTCACCCTTGCCAACAACAATAATCAACGATCGAAGAATCTACACATGTTGGAGGAGGAGTTCGGGAGGGCCTTGAGTCATTAGGGTCGAGCCTTGTCGGTTACTGTGGTGAACTAATGAGCTATCTACGTTTTCTACTTTCCGTTGCTTAATTCTTAGCTTATATTTCCAATCTTGCCCTGCGTGGCTTAATAATGTAAGTCGGTCATAAGATCATACCCTTAGCTATATCAATAAATGAACTACTATTTCTATTATCGTTGAGTATGATATGATATGTACCGATGTTGAGCTGTGTGCACTAGCGTTGATCCTGGGACTAGTGAGGTAAACACAGTGGGTTCGAATCGGTGGATTCGGGTCCTTACAGAGGTGGTATCGAGCATCTTGTTGTAGGTCTTGGCCTAGATAGCATGGAGGTGTCACAGGTGTGTCCAAAACTATTTTCTAAAGAAAAATTTAAAGTTGACTAATAAAACACTCTCAACTCATCTCATTCGCTACTTCTACCTTTGCTGAATTTACTGTTCTACTTACCGTTTGGTGGAGAACTTATTCAAAGTTCTTGTGGAGCGGATGCCGATCGTTCCAACCTTTGAGGAGTCGGTGGCGGCTCGCCATGGAGCTGTGGAGAGTTCTTGAACACTTGGAGGCTTCTATCGTGCGCTTTACGAGGAGGCAGTGGTCGATTAATGGTGTACACCGAGGATTTATTGCAAGGCGATTATCTACGCTCGGGAAAATGAGGAAGCTAGCAGGCCAATCAATATCTCCGCCGAAGGTTCTCGTGCGAGGTTGCAATTCGAGAGGTTGCCCGACTTCGCTCTTGCGCGTGTCTATCGCGACTACGCCGATGAGCTTCATGACTCAAGATTCGACTTCACCACGATGTGCAAGCATGCCGATGCCGACGGATCGTGGAGGGCGAGTGTGCTCTGCAACCCACCTTGCGAGTTCGCCCTTGCCGGGAGGAGCATATGAGAGAGACTACTCAAGAGCTGGAGGCGGTGTGCGAGGCACTCAGTGGCGAGCGGAGCTTGAGGTGACCGTGCTTGACCATCGAGATGATCATTGGTGGGAGAGGCCCTAGAGGCGGTCGAGGGCGAGTTGGGCGTGTAACCCGAGGAGCTCGGGAGCGGCCGAGGAGGAGTCGGAGAAGGATCCCGAGGAGGCGAGTGGGAGCAGGAAGATCGATCGTGAGTTGTGTGGAGACTCGAGTGTTGAGTCGCGTCTTTAAGTTAGTCTTTACCTCTTTAGTTGGCGTTAAGGTTTCGTGTTTAGTTTGCTTCTTTGTAATCTTTGAGTGTGCGGTATGTGTTGCAAAGCTTGTAGGCTTAAATAAGCGACCATACCAGAATAAATAAAGCATTATTTCAATTTGGGTATAACCTATCTCCCCGCTTTAGAAATTCTTGCTTCTAATCTATTCTACATCTACCTTTCCTAGCCCAAGAGGCAATCATCAGATGGTGAATACTCGAGGGAACAACGGTGCTTCACGAAGTGGACTGCGCCAGAATGACAACCCCAATGACGGAGGCAGCCCTCAACCACCGCCAGTTGACATGCAAAATGGGGGCGTTTCTTGCCGCAGACTCAAGCGATCACGGACTATGATCACGGCGGATCAGACAAATGACCAACGCAGCGACAACCAACAACAACCTGCGGCTCGAACAACAATGGTGGACCTCGACTTACTCAAGCCGCCGATTTCATGAGGACTCGGCCACCAACTTTTTCAGGAAATGTGAACCCTTTGGAAGCCGATGACTGGCTTAGGACTATTGAAAAGAAGCTGCACATCACGCAATGTGAAGGAAATGAGAAGGTGCTCTACGCCCCTCATCAACTGGAAGGAACCGCCGCAGAATGGTGGGAAAATTTTTGTGCCGCACATGGAGCCCCGCAGAGATTACAGGATGAGTTTACTACGCTTTCGCCAATACCATGTTCGAGAAGGAATGATGGATCTCAAGAACGAAGAATTCAGGGCTCTAAAACAAGGAGGCCACCCGGTGGCGAGTATGCGAATAAGTTTACCCGTTAGCTCGCTATGCCCACAAGGCGTAGCGCAGATAAAGCTAAGCGATCTCGTTTCATGAAGGGGTGAATTCAGAGGCTGCAGTAGGGTGATCACCCACAATTTTCAGTTTTGAGAGCTAGTTAATAAGGCTTTGATTCTAGAGGATAAGCGCAAGGAGTTGGGTGAAAACCGTAAGCGCTTGATGACTAATCGGGGTGGGCGTCCAAACCACCTCGCTGAGAATGTCACCACAACAATTTGCTAGATTCCAACCACGGTAGTGAATAAGGCATCAACCCTGCACCTCCAATCGTCGAACTTTCGACACGGCACAAGGTAGTAATGCACCAGGAGGGAGTCAGCAGTCTGCAGTGAAAAGATGCTATACATGCAATGAGCCAGGGCACTTCTCTAATAGGTGTCCACAGAAGGGAGGCATCACGCCGGTTCGTTTCAACTTGGGAACAACACCTGCCAAGGCACCAGCCTCAGGAGGAAATCGTGCGCCAGGTCAAGCTGGAGCAACCCCGCAATCAACAGTGCGTGGGAGGATCAACCACATCACCGCGGATGGAGCTCAAGAGGCTATTGACGTCGTACTGGGTAAGTTTCTGGTTAACTCAGTACCTGCTACAATTTTGTTTGATTCTGGAGCTTCGCATTCGTTTGTTTCTCAAAGTTTTGCAACCAAGAATGGATTTAAAGTGGTGAATCTTAAGTGTGTGCTCTTAGTCCAAGCCCCAGGATCGGAGCTTAGATCTAGCCTTGGGTGTTTGGGAGCTAAGTTGCTTATGGACGGGATAGAATTTCTAGCGAATCTTATCTTAATAGATGCGCAATCCCTAGACGTTATCCTTGGAATGGATTGACTGTCTAGGCATAAGGCCGTTTTGGATTGTGGCCGAAGGATGGTAACATTGGAAGGCCCTAATGGCAAGAAGGTAGAATTTCAAGCGACCGCAGTTCGTGATGGGCAGTTAGTGGTCAACAGCATGCAAGCCATCAGCATGGAAGATGTGCGATGAGTCGAGAATACCGGATGTGTTTAGGAAGATTTACGGGGCGCCACGGCATCGCGATATTGAGTTTGTTATCGAGTTGGCACCAGGGACTGCACTGATATCAAAGAGACCTTATCGGATGCCTACAGATGAGTTAGTGGAAATGAAAAAGCAGATTGAGGAGCTGCAAGAGAAAGGTTTCATTAGACCTAGTTCATCGCCATGGGGAGCACCAGTTTTGTTTGTCCGTAAGAAGGATGGAAGCCTTAGAATGTGCATCGATTATCGTGCACTTAATGAAGTAACGATCAAAAATAAGTATCCGTTGCCCAGGATCGATGATTTATTTGATTAGTTAAGAGGAGCTGGAGTTTTCTCCAAGATAGATCTTCGTTCAGGATACCATCAGTTGAAGATCCGAGCGGAGGATGTGCCTAAGACTGCGTTTTCTACGCGATATGGACATTATGAGTTCACTGTCATGTCATTTGGATTGACAAATGCCCCTGCATATTTCATGAACATGATGAATAAAGTATTCATGGAATATTTGGATAAGTTTGTTGTGGTCTTTATAGACGATATCTTGGTTTACTCAAAGGCGGAGGAAGAGCATGCGAGAACATCGAGGATGGTTTTAGAGAGGTCTGCGAGCATCACCGACGCTAAGTTCAGCAAGTGTGAATTTTGGAAGGAGAAAGTTGAATTTCTTGGTCATGTAATGACTACTAAAGGAGTTGCGATTGATCGGCAAAGTGGGCCGCAGTGTTGCATTGGGAGCAACCAAGTCATTACTCGATCCGTAGTTTTACGGGAATGGCGGGATACTACCGTCGGTTCATAGAAGTATTCTCGACGATTGCTAAACCCCGACGCAGCTTGTCGAAGAAAGAAAGAAATTTGCATGGGCGCCAGAGTGCGAAAAAGTTTTATGGAATTGAAGAAGCGTTTGACGACGACCCTGTATTAGTGTTGCTAGATGTGCGTAATGGATTTGATATTTATTGTGATGCTTCAAAGCAAGGTTTGGGAGTGCGTGTTAATGCGAGAATGGTAAAGTGGTGGCCTATCGTCAAAGCGATTGAGACCGCATGAAGTGAATTACCCAACGCATGATTTGGAGTTAGTTGCAGTAGTGCATGCTTTGAAGATATGGCGTCATTATCTCATAGGAAATAGATGTGAGATATATACGGACCATAAGAGCACAAAATACATATTCACTCAAGCGGATCTTAATATGAGACAGCGAAGATGGTGGAGCTAATTAAGGATTACAATGTGGAATTCATTATCACCGGAAAAGCTAATGTAGTAGCGGATGCTCTGAGTCGAAAGAGCCATAGCGCCAATCGTTGTCAATGGAGGATCAACCAGAGCTATGTAAGGAATTTCAGAGATTAAAATTAGAAGTCATCCCACAAGGAATTGTAGCTGCACTAGAAGTAAAGCCAACACTGGAGGATCATATTAGGGAAGGCCAGAAAGATGATAAAATTTCTAAGATCAAGGCTGAAAAGGAGGAAGGCCTAGCAGTGGATTTCACTCTAGGCAACAAGGAACCATGTTCTTCAAAGGCGAATTGTGTACTGGATAAAAAGGAGTGAAGCAACTGATTCTAGAGGAAGCTCATGATTCTAAGTACTCAATTCATCCGGGGAGTGCTAAAATGTATCAAGATTTGAAAGAGAGATTTTGGTGGCCTAATATGAGCGTGAAGTAGTGAGCATGTTGCTTTATGTGGCGTATGTCGAGAGTAAAAGCCATGCATCGAGAGACCCATTGGTTTATTGCGATCGTTGAAAATTCGGAATGGAAGTGGGAGAAATCGAATGGACTTTATCACCGGTTTACCCAAAACTCAGAGAGGTTACGATTCCATTTGGGTTATTGTGGATCGTTTTATCAAGGTCGCTCATTTTATCCCGGTAAAGACCACTTACTCGGGAGATCATTTAGCAGAGCTGTATATGTCAAGGATTGTATGTTTGCATGGAGTGCCCAAGAAGATTGTGTCGGACAGAGGAACCCAATTCACCTCAAGATTTTGGAACAAGTTGCATGAAGCAATGGGAACTCGTGCGAATTTGATCTGACAGATCACTGCAGCATGATGGTCGGGTGAGAGGGTAAATCAGATTTTAGAGGATATGTTGAGAGCTTGTGCTTTAGCTTATGCTACATCTTGGGATAAGTGTTTGCCATATCACGAATCTGATTACAATAATAGTTACCAAGCTAGCTGCGATGTCACCGCTTTTGGCGTTGTATGGGCGTGCTTGTCGTACTCGTTAAATTGGAATGAAACAGAGAGCGTTTGGTGCTTGGGCCAGATATCCTCGAAGAGGCAGAAGGTCAAGTTGCAATGATCAGAGAAAGGTTGAAGATAGCACAGTCAAGACAGAAAAGCTACGCAGATAACCGTCGTCGAGATTTGAGTTTTGAGCCAGAAGATTTTGTGTATCTCAGGGTTACCCCTCTTATGGGTGTTAAAAGGTTTCACGTTAAAGGGAAGCTTGCACCAAGATATGTTGGTCCGTTTAAAATTTTAAGCCGTCAAGGAGAGGTGGCTTATCAGTTGGAATTGCCTCAGTCTTTGGCAGGAGTGCATGACGTGTTTCATGTGTCACAGCTTAAGAAGTGTCTCAGAGTGCCAGCAGAACAAACCCCGTTGGGCGCAATAGAAGCGCAAGAAGATTTGACTTACAAGGAGCGGCCAGGTTAAATTTTGGATGTTATGGAGCATAAGACCGAAGCGAGTCTACTCGCTTTGCAGAGTCGATGGAGCAATCATGCTAAAAGTGAAGCAACCTGGGAGCGTGAAGAAGATTTGAAGACAGAGTTTCCAAACCTATTCTCTAGTTAGCCCCGAATCTCTGGTCGAGATTACATTAAGAGGAAGGTTTGTAACATCCCAAAATTTTCTTAAATATTATTTTATTGCTTAAATGTGCATTTATAATTTTCTGGAATTTATTTGGATTTTTCTGGATTTATTTGAATTAATGTTAAATTAAGAATATTAACCTTTTATTCAAATCTATTTTAAATCTGTGCAAAGTCAAAATAAAGTTTTACCAAAAATATTTTATTTGAGTCCAGAATGTCTCAAAGTATTTTTGAGATTTTTTTGGGATTTTTCCTGATAATTTAATTGCCTAAAATAAATCAAAGTATTTTCTGTAATTATTTTAATTCAAAAAACGTTAAAAACCCTCGTGAACAGATCTTGGCTTGGCCCATGTATCTTGTCGTGCGACCAGGTGGCGCGGCCTGTTGGCCCAGGACTCCAGAAAGTCGCGTCGGCCGTTGGATCGCGATCGTAGGGCTTACGTCGGGCCACGTCACCAAGTGCGTCTAAGCCGTAGGATCGGGATCGTGTGGTCAGCGTGGGTCGTGTCTCATCGTAACCCTAGCTAATCGTAGCCGTTGATCCAATAACGGCCCGGATTAGATCTCGTCGGGGTGAAATCCGGTGCGTCCGTTGCG
The DNA here is from genome assembly GCA_036346275.1 of Otatea glauca. Lineage (NCBI taxonomy): Eukaryota > Viridiplantae > Streptophyta > Magnoliopsida > Poales > Poaceae > Otatea > Otatea glauca. The sequence continues at coordinate 22,945,907 of CM070714.1, read as the reverse complement.
CCACGTGGACGGCCGCCGTGCGTCGTCTCCGAGCGGGACTCTGCGCCGCCGCCGTATCCGAGAAGGACTCCGCCGCCGCGTCGGTTAGGATCCCAGGCACCGTACACGGCCGTTGAGGCTATTTAAGGGGGTCCGCAGCCTTCCCGAGAATCCTCATCGTGCGCCGCAGCTTTTGGTCGGAGAGGTTTCGCGAGAATCGTCGTAGAGCGCCCCCGGGAGCACGTCGGAGTTGAAGTATTGCAATCGCCAAGGTTTTTGCTAAAGAACGTCGCCGGTTTGTCGGTTTTCGACGTTTTGGGTCCCAGATCCGAGCTCGCCGAGGTGTTCCGCATCGGCTACTCCTCTTCTTCGCGTCGGAACCGCGCCGGAACGCCGTCGACCGGGTTTCTACCTCGTCTCCGGTGGGTCTTCTCGCCGCCGCTTCGCCATTAGCTTCGGGTGAGTTCGTGGCCATCGGATCTGAGTGGACGGAGGAGATTGAGCCGCGTCGCGTGCGTTTGGCGCCGTTCGATAAGATCGGAGCGTGGATGCGGCGCGCGTGTTGCGCGCGTCGGTGAGCGACGCTCGCGACCAATCAGATCGAGACGCGTGGCAACATCTGATTGGTTCAGGTCAGGGATGACGCCAGCATGACGTCACGCTTGGGCAATAAATCTATTTTTCAGTTTAAAAATAATTCTGTTAATTCCGAATATCTATTTTTCTGTAATTTCGGTATTTATTCAAACTTCCAAAGGTTATAACTTTTGCATCTTAACTCGGATTTGAGTGATTCAAATTTCTAAAAATTTGTAAAATTGAGATCTATTTAATGGTGAATTTTAATTGATTTTTGGAGTTCATTTGCTCTCTGTTTTGGTATTTATTTGCTTTTCTCCTTGATGCAGCGTGAGCGTTGAATTGTGCGACGCTTCGGAGGAAGATTCAACAACTCAAGAATAAGCTCTAGATCAAGATCAAGACCTATTCCAAGGCAAGTTGTGCTTTGATCATGTTGAACCCATGTTTATAAAATTGCTATATTTGTTTTACCCTATTGCATATTATTTCAAGTATACAATTGTTTCAAATTAAATTGGGACTTAGCTAATATACCAGATTGATTTATATCCTACCTTGTCATTTGTATGCCATGATCTATTGTCACCTAGATTGGTTCATTATAGTTGGTTAGTAATGATAATCAACATGGGATGGTTAGTCCGTATTAGTTGCTTAGCCATGCTACGTCATCACATGTGTTGGAATCATTGATAATTAATCTTTATTAATGGAATATGGAACAATGTTATGAACTTGTGTGTCATGTGGGATCACACGATGAGATTGAGTTGTTGTGGCAAGTCATGTCATAGCGATGTTGAATTGTTGATGGCACGTGGTGCTTGGTAATCAACTTGGGTGATAATCACTTAGATTGGGGCAAGTGATAAGGGCGAGTATGCCAAGGTGGGCCTGACGGGCAGAGGGTATGTGGAAGTCTTGCCTTGATCACTCTAAGGACTTAACCTTGCAAGCCTTTGACCTGAGTCAATCATGCAACCACATGTCTGGTATGGGCCAGCCTAGCTGAGTAATTTGCAATGTCCTAACTTTGGTACTATCGTGGTCGGTGTGAGTTCCCGAGTTATGGTGTAATTCACATGGCGCAAGAGGGGGGCCCTGGATGTGGTAACCAGTCCCACCAGTGTTGAAACCTTAGCGGGTAGTACCGGGTTAAGCCAGCGCATTGTAAAGGCTTTGTTATGATCACTCGCCTTGGTGGTGTTTGGTTGTATCACGTGGGTAAAGTGCATAACCTCTGCAGAGTGTGAAACTATTCGGATAGCCATGCTCGCGGTATTGAGCAATGCTCGGGAATTACAGATATGGGTTAGCTTGATTAAATGGACAACTTGGTTGGGATGGCGGAATGCCATGTGGAAGATGGAATTTGACTTAGAATTGGAAACTTGGTTTACTTCAGAAATGCTGAATCTATCTGTTATTGTTATTTGTTTCTGATCTTTATAATCTATTATTGTATTTGTTCATAAATCTCGCTTATTGCAAAATAGCCATAATAGCCTATTCGTTGGAATAAGCCTTACATATAGTTACATAGAATTGCATTCTGTGCACAACTTGTTGAGTGCTTTAAGTACTCACCCTTGCCAACAACAATAATCAACAGTCAAAGAATCTACACCTGTGTTGGAGGAGGAGTTCCAGGAGGACGCGAGTCATTAGGGTCCGAGCCTTGTCGGTTGCCTGTGGTGAACTGATGAGCTATCTACGTTTTCTACTTTCCGCTGCTTAATTCTTAGCTTATATTTCCAGTCTTGCCCTGCGTGGCTTAATAATGTAAGTCGGTTATAGGATCATACCCTTAGCTATGTCAATAAATGAACTACTATTTCTATTATCGTTGAGTATGATATGATATGTACCGATGTTGAGCTGTGTGCACTAGCGTTGATCCTGGGACTAGTGCGGTAAATACAGTGGGTTCGAATAAGTGGATTCGGATCCTTACAACATCGAACGGTATCCATGACCAAGTTTGTGTCCACTACAGGAAACAAACTACTTCGCAAGTGTTGCGTACAGTACAACAAGGATAGCTACACACACAATCTTCTCTAACCACTTGACATGATCTAAAATACGCTCCATCTTGAACACCAGCACGTTCAACCTCTGCTCGAGCATAGGGTCGAGCCTCTGCTCCATAGCAGCTTGCAGTCTCTTTGGTCCTGTGCTTGCAGGATGCTCCATCGAGGTGTCTATGGTGTCCGCCCATTGAAAATATTGGCATCCTCCAGACTATGTGACGAGGTGAACATGTGTTGAGGCGGTGAAAAGAAATAAGATCACTCGGAACAAGTAGACAACTCTAACATTAAAGAAATCATCAGTACAAGAAGAAATCAAACTAACTGGTCACTTACTGAGAAAAAAGGGCATTTGTAGAACACCCGACCGTTATTTCCCTCCGTGTTGGCGTAGAACACGTTAGCTTGCACATGGCAGTTAGGACAATCGAGCTGCCTTGCAGTGGCAAGAGCACGAGCCATTCGATTTCCTGAGCTCGCCGTTTGAGACATGGCCTTTGTAAAGAAGGAATGGGATGAGGATGAGGATATGAGGAAGCGGAGCTGGCATGGAGGCCTATTTATGGAGGGGAGGTAGTGCGTTGATTCGGCCAAAAGAATTGCGCCAACATTTCACCGGATAAGTCCAACCGGAGGGGCAAATAGATATTTTCATGCCTTAGTTAATGGGCACTACATGGGTGACTATTATTACTTGTCGTAGAACGGATAGAAATGCAGTAATTTTGACGTGAAGGCACAAATATGAATTTCGACATAATGTTCATGGAAAGTCACAGCAAAAGGTAATGGATGCTTTCTTTTTTGACAAAGCTACACATCCGCGAGTTGTCTAGTCGCCCTGAAAAGCTGGTGCACGGGAGTTGTCTCTTCAGTCTGACAAAGCAATAAACATCATGTTGTCGCATTTCTCTGAGTTGTCTAATCGACATAGCAATAAGGATTACCATTCGTAAACCACTATGAATGGACCGAAGGCATACATGTATTACACAGACGAACTTCATTACAGCAATAGAACCGATCACTTCCTCGATACCTCAACTCTGATCCAGTCGCCGCTTTCTCGTACGGCGAACTTGGTCTTCTGGGTAAGTGAATCGGTCAGGTGCGTGCATCGTGCTCCGCAAGTGGTACTGTGTGTCCTGTGTTGCGTCGTCAAGGTGGCTGGGTCCTAGGTGTTGGGCGCCGAACATGTCTACCACCCACCCAGGAGGCTGCATTGGTACGTACTATTATTGCTGTGGCCAAAAGTGAGTGCAAGCAGTAACTTACAATACACTAAACACTTACCAATGCCAGCCATGGTGTCGTGGAGTCTTGTGCCCACTTGGAGAACTCGTCCCTAGAAACCTGCGTCCACGTAGTGTTAGCACGGCTCCACGTTGGTAATCACTTCAACTGGACAAACATACCTGCCATGGCGCACCCACAGATGATGACCCTACACCATAATCATGCTGGAGTACGGGGTGTAGGTCTGGCCGAACAATGTCTGCTGAGGTGGTGCTGCGGTAAGCATGGGGGCGCGAACGAACCCTGCCGAACTTCTTTGGTGGCAAATGCGATCTTGGGGTGTCCACGTCGGTGTGTGTTTCGACCTCATCAGTTGTACTTCTTGGAGGTGGAAGGAGAGTTCGATCCCAACGTGCGTCCTGTAGAAGAACATTATTCGAACGATAATGTTAGGCACATCAGATGAATGTATGTTGCGTATCACGTAAAAACTTCAACAAAAGAGCATGTACTTGACGTGGCGCCTGCGTAGATGATGTGTCTGCACCAAAACCGTGCATGCCGTGGGGGTGTACGTCTGCCCGAAGCCGACATCCTGAGGTAAACATACTGGAACGGACGTACCCCGCCCAGAACTTGTAGTCTGCACGTGTCAATCAGGCGAGTCTGGGTCCGAGTCCGTGTTCACCTCGGCAGCTGTACATATGGTGGCGGAACGGGCGATTCATCGTGGCGCCTAGATGACGATGGTAGGAGAGAGCAATCCCCGTGTGCACGCTGCAAAAGAACATGGCATGGCCAACAAAATTACATTGCGTAAGTCCTACGAAGTATTCAAATCAAATATATGTGGCATACCTGCGTATCCTGATGGCCAGGCTGAGCTGAAGACGAGTGAGTGAAGCTCGATCGTCTACCGGTCGCACTCAGTCATGATGACCTAGCAGAGAGGGGTAGTGCGCCTCGGCGAGCACTCGGTATGACAACGTCGCTATGACGGCCGCATGTAACAGTCTTGACGATGCCCTTCGCATCATCCAAGATGGAACGTAGTACCCCAAGCAGGCCAGTAACAGTGTTGCACTTCCCTTGTCGTAGAGCACCAGAAGCTTGGTCAACGATATGGTTCGCACGGTCGAACTGCACGGACAACACGCGAAGTTGATTATACGAATGAAATGTACGTTGTGCTTGTACCGTGTCGTCTTGCTGTGATGCGTGGTGCAGAGGGTGGCCAAGGCCCAACCGGTCAGCGTGTGTGACCTCCTCGAGCCTCGTAGGAGCAGGTCCTGTAAGCCTAGCATGCGTACGTGGCACGTACCACTTGAAGTACGCGATGTACGATTCCAAGTCGTATGGTTGATCCTCCGCCACTACCTGCTCTATGGCGGACTGCTCCCATGCAGTGGTCCACGGTAACTGTGTCTGGCGCTAGTCTTTGCTATGTTGGCCTTGTCAAGATTGCCTGCAATGAAAGAAATTCGCAGGTTACGAATTCAAATTATATCCAGAGGTCTAGTAGAATAGCATACAATTGAATAATACGAATTGCACTTACCTATGCACTTTTTGTGGCAGTGGTGGGCCAACTAGAGGGGGGATTTGCTGATGAAGTCCGAACTAGCGCATCACTCGACCTAGCAATGCGGCTCAACCATGTGATAGAACACCAGGTGGCATGTTGTCAGCCAGTAGTACATATCCTGGCGGCACTGCTCTGACAATCCATGCGGCGCCGTAGTAAGAAAGAAATGCGCTGTCCATGGTTGCCATATGATATCATCCTCGTGTAGGGTCTCGAAGTAGTTATGAAACTCTGCGTAGACTCGACAAGGCCTCTCCCTAGCCCATCCGAAACGGCTGGCCGTCCACCGCGTACCCATGGTAGGCCTGTCGACCAGGTCCCCACCATCACCGTACAAAGGAGCCTCCAAGGAATAAGGGTGAACGAGCTCCTTAAAGTACGGCTGCCCGACAGGAAAGTGCTCCCAGGACCATATCTGAAGGAGCGTGTAGCACACCACAAGCACGGGCTCATCTCCTGATGTCTTCAGGCATGCTATGCACAATCCCTTGTATGTCGCACAGAGCACTGCCGATCCAAAATTAAACTATGGCACATCATCCAACTGTGCGTCAGCCAATGCCTCAGCGATGTGAATAAAGCTCGGGTACACACAGTCTCCTTGTTCAGAAGGGAACAATACCCAGCCAAACAAAAATAGCATGTACGCCACAAGGTGACTCCTCACTACATACACTGGCGCATTAGGAGGACATACCACGTAGCGACGAAGCCAGGATTGTGGAACACCTCGACTATTCTTCGGAACCGGATGACCGAACCTGTGATGCAACATGACTCTCCAATCAGGCCACTTCGGTGGTGGAACTATCGGCCTACCCCTGATAGGCAAACCGGTAATGAGGGTAACGTCCTGCAAGGTGATAGTCATCTCCCCCCAGCGGAGGTGGAACGTGTGGGTCTCCGGCCTCCAACAATCGACGAGCGTGGACAGTAGAGCCCCGTCCAAAGAGAAGCAACGCCCGATGTCCATCATCCGTGCGAACGGTAATAGACCTACTTGCCGTAGAATAGGGACGTACCTCGCGTCCAAGGACCAGGGGTCCTTCGGACCCCTGAGAACGAACGGTCGTGGACCCTCCCCTGTGAACCAGGCCCTGCTACGATGCTTGCCATCATAGGATGGGTCAAGCAGAGTCTGAGCGTGTCCGGCCATGTCCTCAAGAAGACAAAAAAAACAAGATGGAACGAAGAGTTAGATTAGCAAATAACACCGAACCACATAATAGGACAGTACATAACATGAAGGTACATGACAATACATAATATGATCTTACATAACGTGACATTACATGCTCCTACTGCAATCACAAGTCAAAATACATCGTCCTAGGTTACTATGGGCAATTAGATGAGCCGACCCTATTCGGGCAGTTCTTCACTGTATGGCCCACTCCCCTGCACAACCGGCACCTCTGTGGAGCTGGTGCATCTCCACGCTGACTTGTGTCCATGTCATTACGGATTAAATGCAATCGCCACCGCCCACGCCCGATCCTCTTGATTCACATTACAAACCAAGTCACTTGGTCCGGCCACAACTCCCTGTAATGCATGTCCAGGCCATAGGAGTTGAACTCCGAACTCCATGTCCCGAACAGATGCTCAGCGCTGAAGTACTCAAAGATGTAGGGTGCAGATGACTGACAGAGAACCGCTCACGCCGCATATACATGGGAGCACGGTTTGTGCACCAGTTTTGGCTTGTTGCATGTGCATATCGCTACATCGTGTATTGTACACACTTGTTTACGGTAGCCCCTGCAATAGCCATCGACGAACTTCTCCCATAGAAGTACTTCGAACTTTCGCCTAACTCCATCTATGGTGTGCACAACGTGCGACCGAGCCTTCTCTATTTTCCTCTCTATATATGCATGCATACGTTCGGAGAACTGCTTCCCCTCATCCAGGTGCCTCCTAGCATTCATTCCTCTGTTCACGAAATATCCAACGGTTCTGCTCCAAGTCTCCCCCACGATGGCACTAATTGGGAGGGATAGAACCCCCTTTAGAACACCATTGTAAACCTCTGATATGTTGGTCGTTATTATGCCGTACCTTGCGCCGTCCGTGTCGTAGAGCAGGGATCACTTCTCCAACTCTGGAACATGAAATTGCACCCACTGTGAGAAGTTGTTGATCTGGCCCTTTGATGGCTCCGCCATGTGCCTGGATGTCTCCTCGTCCAGCACTCTAGTGCCTCAAACTTCCGCCTCTGGTTCTGCAAGCAGAGCCTCTTGAATGTCTTCATGATTTTCTTGCTGCGGAACCTTCTATGCAAGTTTGCGGCAAGATTCCTCATGCACCATCGATTGACAACGTCATTTCACTGGTACGGTGGTTGTGTACCTCCTTGCATGGTGCTGATGGCAGACATTAACCCAGCATGTCTGTCTGTGATGAGGCACACGTTCGGGCGGTCCTGAACAACTGCCTACTTGACATTTGCTAGAAACCACAACCAGCTCTCTGTGTTCTCGCTTTCGACGATCGCATAGGCCATCGGGAGTAGCTGGTCATTGGCGTCTGCGGTGACCGCCATCAATATGGTGCCCTTATACTTGCCAGAAAGGAACGTGCCATCCATGGTCAGCACTAGACGACAGTACTTGAAGCCGTTAATGGCAGGTCTGAATGCCCATAACACACGGTCCAGGACAAAATAGTTTGGACCCTTCGTTGGGTGGGGTCTGTCCATCTTGTTGATGTAGGTCCCCTGATTTGCTTCATCAATTTGGTGAAGCATCCTATCCTCATTTTAGGAACTACTCACAAATCAACATGGTCATTTCACATACTACTACTTGCATTAATATTACACCAATTATATCTCATGCTACGTACTACTCATTACATTACTACTATCATTTCATTTAAATAATTACTATAATTCATGTACTGCTCGTTGTATTGATGCTGTGCTTTTATGTAATGCTCCTTGTACTAATATTCTACTAATTACACTTATATCACAAAAATAATATACTAATACTTCTGAAGATTCATAACTAACCTTCACGAAGATGTACCGAATATCACTAAAGCTCGAGCAATGTACCAAAAAACCTTCCTGAAAAATACCTGCAAAATAAGAATCCCGAATTAAATAATTGAAAATATTTTAACTTTGTGAAAAATTCAACAAACTATGAACAACAACTAAATTCCTCCGGAGTTCCGATTTCAAATTTTATGTTCCCACAAATTTTTCACCTCTCAGTTTTTCTCTCGTCTCTCCTCTTCGCTCTCTCGGTTTTCTCAGCTCTCTCAACGCCTCCCAAACTCTCTTGCTCACTGCCTGATGCGAGTCTTCATTTATAGCAAGGGAATGAGCATACGTAGCACAACCAAAATTATGTCGGTGCTTTCGGCGCATGAACGAGACATATCAATGTCACGCAAAGAAAAAATATGCAGTGGCAGCCCGGGGCTTGTTTTGCGGAGCCAACACATGTTAGTATGAGCCGGGGCCGATCCACAACAAACAATGCGTGTGCTGTCTCGTGAGAAAAAGTTTCACAAGATTCTCAGGAAATGACCCAACGTTCGTAGGGTCCATCACTTTCGCAAGGAAAAAGCCAACGCGCCCCGGCCTTTTCGGTAGCGACCACGCGAATCGACGACCGATCGGGCCCCACATGTAGCGCTGGAGCTGCTGCATGCTTTGCTCCAGCGCCTCCCGATCTCGCATGCCTCGGCGTCCCAGCGCTCTCCTTGCCTTCGGTGCCTCCCAGGCGCTACATGCCACTTGGAGCGCCTCCCAACCGCTGCATGCCGCGTCCAGCGCCTCCCGCCCACAAGATGATGTTGTCAGAGAGCCAAAAACAAAATTCTTTCGCCACAGTGCCTAAATCCGTAAAAACGTGATTCAAGAGAGCTAGAAAACTAAACATTTCTTAAATTGATGCATTTTAGTCAGCATGTATTATTACAATTTTGGATCAGGATTTCTTCCGATAGAGGTATTATTTTCCTATTTTTAATCATTAGGGTGATTAATGGCAGTATCTAATTTCCCATTTAACCATCTGGTTATATTAGTATTTATTTTGATTTCTATTAAATGTATATATATATATGCATTGCATATTAAATTTGATCAAATTTTCTTAATCAATTAAATGATTAATTCTTCCTATTTTGCTGACTGATAACAATATTTATTCTTTTCTTTATTTACCCAATCACCTTCGCCTTCCTAGTGTTTGCATTATGGCTTTTCTTCTATTTGTTATTATTATTCTTAGTACTATTATTAGAGTGATTACTGAATTATTTATACTTTATTTTGATAATAGTATTATTATTATTAGAGCTATGGCTTGGTAATTTATATGTTCATATATATATTCTCCTCTTTGTTTTTATATCCGGTCAAGTGTGTGTATAAGGATTATTTTTATAAAAGAATACCATTAATCATTGATTTACGCCTAGGCGAGATTTTATTCAGAGAGAAATCTTTTAAGTCTTCGAATAGAAGATTTTAAATATTGATTTGACCATCTGGGTGAAATAACATGTAGTTTTAGATTTAGGGGTTAGATTTATTTGGAAGTCAATACTCCGATAATTTATGTCCGGAAATTTTTTGAGAAAGTTCATGGCAACCGATTTAATCGAGTTCTCGATAAAACTTAATTGATGAGTTTAGTCGGTTTACTTAAGAATCATACATTGTAAATTTAAAATTTGATTAAGATATATCTTTTGCTTTTCTTTTCTCTTCACCTTTTTCGTTTTCTTTTCTTATCTTTCTCTATTTCTTTTCATCACACATCGGCATCCTTATCCATTGGTTAGGCTCCCTCCTCCTTCCTATCTCTCTCTCAGGTTCTCCCCATTCGCCTCCCCTTCTCCTCCCGATTTGGTCTGGCCGACTGGCCGCCAGCAGCCACCACTGCCTTCCTGCCCCGCTGCCAACTCGCTAGCGCCTCCCTTGGCCACTCAAACCTCTGGCCTCCTGGTGCCACCTCGACCCCATGGGCCGCCTCTCCTCCTGGCGCCACCTGCGCCCGGCCTCGTCTCGGCACGGTGCCAGCCTAGGCTCGATCCCTTGCCACCAAGCTCTAGCTCCGGTTGCCCTTGGCCCAAGTGTGCTATCTGGGCTCCTACCCGGCTGTCTTCCTACTCGGCTCTATCGAGCCTTGTTTAATTTCTACCTCCCCTTCTTTCTTAATCTACTAGCTATTGATTCATTGTTTTTAGTGTCTTGTGCTTGTAAGTATGCCTACACGAGGTTTGCTATTCGGTCGATGATGATTCACAAACTAGTTGGATGGTAATTAGCGGTATCGTAGTGATACATGCTGTTTTTGTCACACGCTGGGGAGTGTGATAACACTGCGGGCACGTACAATGCCGCCTTTGCAACCACTAAACTGAGACCACTACTTATCTACTGTCTTTAGTCTCTAATTGATTCTTGTGACTACCATTCCTCTGCTACTATTGGTCAAGCATGGGGTTTACCTGGGATTGAGATGAATGAATGAAATGCTAGGGTGATGGAGTGATGGTGCTGTGACGGTGATGGTGAGGTGGTCGTCCCCTTGTTCTTGATCTCCTGGCTCCCTTGCTTGTGGTGCTTCCTCCTCTGCTCTTGAGCTTGTGGTGCCTTGGTGCTTGTCTTGCCTTGGAGGCTTGGTTGGAAACTTGTACTCGTGTGGTTGTGCTCTTGGAATGGCTTGCTATGGCTTCCTAGATGAGGCTTGTCCTAATGTATTTGTACTCAAGGCTTGCATTGGGGTTTTGCCTTATATGCTTGGCCAAGTTGCCTTATGGCCTAAGGGTCTGAACTAGGAGGGAGGCTTCGGTTGGAAGCTTTGCTCTCTGGTGTTCTTGAGCTCTCTTATGTTTCTTGTTTGGTGTTGACTACGGGAGTGGTGTGTGTGAGGCTTGTGCTAGAGGCTTGCCTGATTGTCTTGTGCCTTATATGCCTGGGGCATGATTGCCTTAAGGGCTAAGGATATGGACTAGGAGGGAGCTTTATTTGTGAGTTGTCCTAATGCACAATGCTTATGCTTATCCTTTTCTACTGTGGGGTTCTACCCTTTTACGGCGTGGAATTACTTTTCTACCGCATTATTTTTACTAATCGTGTGGCTACGAAATAAATTTCAGGTTTGTTTTATTGCCAAATGATGAAACCCTAATTCATGAGAGGTGCTGATTTGGCATCGGACAAATCTGGTATCTCATTGAGTGATACCATCTCATATGCGAATGAAGACAACTCTTCTTTTTACTTTTCTTGACATGTAATTCATTGTGTCATGATTCTATATGCATGAATGATTAACCTATTTTAGGGATTGAAGCCGAGAATCAAATAAAGCTTAGTTCTTAGGAAGTTCAATCATTCTTGTAATTTTTATTTTTGATGTAATTAAATAATCATGTACACTGTAATTCATATGATTGTTATAGGTCACTTATAAAAATTTAAATACTTCCTTTTTGTTGTAATAGCTATTTGTGTAAATTGTGATGTATGAATATACCTGTTGTGTTGTAATTCAACTTTGAGTAATTAATGCATTTGATCCAGCAAAGAGATTGGTTTGTTTTATTTGTGAATTACCATTTGTTTATTATTATCAAAATTTTAATTATCCGATTACTAGGTTGGTTTTCGAACGTGGAAAGATTCAATGTATGCACGTATGTTCGTTTCAATTTGTTTGATAAATTGATGAGCTTGTTTTTGGATAACTTCAATCAGTGATTTTTCTTTTGCAACCTAGATTATCTTAACCTAATCCCTTCTTTGCAAGGTGTAGATAAGCGGGTACTTTCACATCGCCCGCGCTATCCGATACCATGTCCAAGCGTCGTTCTACATCATCTACGTCGACAATCTTCTGCTACTGTTAATCATCTTATTGCTCCTGTTTGAGGTGGGTTTCATTGCAATTTAGGCCGTCGTGCTTATCATTGGTGGCATCAATTCGGGATTAATCATTGGCGATTTCTTCGACGATCCGTCGTAGACTATGGGTTACTATGGCAAGATCTGTACATATAGAGTCTAAAATGGAGTTCACGCATTTCAACACGATGAGCTAATTTGAGCTACACTTGACAAGAGACTTTCAAAAAAAGTCAATATCAGTTGAGGAGACAACTGAATTTCGTGTTCAGTCATCGCTCGGATATGTTGCTATTTTGGATTGATTGCGCGACCATTATGGAGGCTTTATAATTCTTAGGAATTTGATGACACTTGATTGTAACTAGCATTATACTCTCCATAGTTTTACTGTTTAAAAGTGAAGGTTTTACTCTAATATCAGTTTAAGACAAAGGATTAAAGTACAAGTAATTTGCTTCTGCGTGGATACTACAATGTTGTTCAGTTTTTATTGCTCGATATGAGGGATCTACTGTAATTTATACTCCATTGACAGTACGGGAGTTCCTTTCATCTTGACAGTTTTGCAAGAGCATTTTCAACAATGTCATAGAAGCTTCGAAGTCAACAATTTGACTTACGTGATGACTACATGTAAAAGTTGCTCTTTCAATAAGTATTATTTGTCGAATTTTGTGTTTCAGATAGAGCACATGAAATATGCATGATATGAGTTCTTCGCTATCTATTAAACACAACAGGTGATGTTTTGGCTTGTAAGAAGTACTTTGGATAAGACTGTTTCAATCTTTCTTACTCCGAGTAGTCCTTTGGACTTTCGGCACATAAGGTGTCCATGATGATTTGTTTTAAAGAGATTTGCGTTATATTTTTGCTACAAGAGAAATTCGTCTCAAAGTGGAGATTGTTGAGTTTGAGTGTGATACGAATTTGTTTCCTACTCCATCTCAAATCTACTCATACACGGAGTCTATTAGGTACCACTAAAAATATTTTCATTAGTCTATAGGAATAGCAAGAGTTTCGTTGTAAATATATTCTCGTAGTGAAATCGGCTTCGTGCGTCTATAGTTTTTTCCTAAGATTTTTTCACGTAAAATCGCTGTGTACCGTTTCTTTGATCATTTATTTTTACCACGCGTTTTGTAACAATGTAACTTCCAAATATCGGTACATAGGAACAGCTCCTTAGCAACCCAATAAAGCAGCTACGTACATACATACTCAGTATGCGACCGTGCCATGCAACAGCAGCAATAAAATCTCTTCTATCTTGTGCGCACGAACGGCACGCAACAAACTCTAGCCGCGCTTCGGCGGGCCGAACGGCCCCGCTCGCGCGCTGACGACGGCGACGTCGTCGAGCACCGGCCCGCAGAGCGAGCTGAGGTCGTCGCTCCTGGTGGTGTAGAACGAGCTGAAGAACACGATGCGCGTGCGCGCCGACGCGGCGCGGAACGGGAGCACGGCGCGCTTGACGCCGCCCTGACCGACCGACTCGTACGCCACCTTGGTGGACTCCCGGTCGGCGTAGGCCTCCACCATGAGCGTGCCCCGGCAGGCGTTGCTGGCGTCGCCGACGGTGAAGGACAGCGCGTACTGCCTCCCCGGCACCGTGCGGATGACCTGCGCGATCGCGCTCTCTCTCCCCGCCAGCAGCTCCACGGCGCGCCGGCCCGTCGGCACCGCGAAGTGGTCGTTGTCGATGTACTTGACGGCCTTGAGCGACTCCACCATCCACCCCGGCAGCGGCGAGTGGTCGTCCACCACCATCGACGGGATCAGCACCCCCCACTTGGTCCCCGGGAAGATGTACGGCCCCTCCTCGAAATCACCGTTCTTCACCAGGTTCTCTACAAAACATTAATCAAAGAAAATTATCGATTAAAGATTCGTCATGCTAACTGTTGGTTACATATTAGAACATGAAAAACATGCATGACTACAACACCTGACACGACACGGTACAGAAAACCGTAAGCAGAGAGTGAGAAACACCACTACTTACTGTTGGTGCGGCGAGGAGGGTTGAGGGTCTTGATGGCGACGGAGTCGATGAGGGGGCCGCATGCGGGGTCCTCGGTGACGCCGGGGTTGTGGATGACGACCTCGACCTCGTTGGCGTCGGCGACCCAGGCCCAGGCGTACGAGTCCCAGCCGTTGCTGCTGTACATGGTCTGCACGGAGAGCACGGCGGACTGGCCGGACGCGGACACGTTGAGCCGCTCAGCCTGCGCGCACGTCCGCGCCGCGCTGAACGTGAGCGAGTAGCGCGCGCCGCGGGACGCGCCGCCGAGGCGCTGCCGGATGGAGGCCTCGTTGCCGAGCCGCACGGCATAGGCACCCTCCGGCACCACCAGCACCATGTCCCCCTGCTTCCTCCCCGACGGGATGTACTCCACGAACCCCGACGTCTGCCACGACGGGATTGACGACGCGCCCACAACCTGCGTCCCCCGCAGCTGCGACGGCAGCGGCCCGCGCTCGAAGTTACCGTTCGGCAGCAACCCTGAAACGCATGATCGACAAGAGCAAAGATCACATCAAGAAACATCACCCAGCTGCAATTGTACAGAACAGCGGTAAACAGTATATCAGCACATTACCATCGGTAATTCCGAGCGCCATTCTGCAGATTGTACAGAGCAGCAGCAGCACTGGCCCAGCCATGCGGTTTCCCATCTTGCTCCGATCGGCAAGAAACAAAGAGCAGAGAGAAACCTCGATCTGAAGATGAAGAAGAGCTTTGAACTCTGAATGAATTGTGTAGTTCTGATCAATGTGACCTGTGTGTGAAGTGCAGATGGAAGAGGCATGGGGCAGCGCTTAAATGGATTTCACCTTCCCAGACTGCCCCTCGATTTGTCCGCAGTTAACCGTATCGCCACCGAGGCGTTTCCTTAGCCAGGTTCAGTTATGTCAGATCCTGCAACGTGCGGTCTTCATTATGCATGGTCAAGAACATGAGTCCGTGTTCTTCCACTAGTGGTATTTTTTTTTTAACCATATGCGATCAATTTTCATCACCATTTACAGGATTATAGTATGAGCAAGAACAGTTTCTTTAGATCAGTTAAGATTATTTATAGCGTTTTAACACTGAAGTTCTGACAGCCACGAATGGTCTGAAAAGTGGACATGTCGGTATGCTTTTCTTGTGCTTAGTTTTGTGTTATATCACAAATGTTAATGCAAGTAGTAGTATAGTAGTATGTTCAGCCGTGGCCCATGGCAATGACTATCAGGTTTTAGGTGGATCTGAGGTGAAATCGGTTCACAGTTTGAGTAGCTAACCATGACTCGTCTGATCTAACAGGATGACCTGTAAAAAAAAAATCAACAGGATGCATATATTTGTTGCTGAAATCCGGGAACTGACTGAAAAGTTGGCTTATATGCATGCCCTTTTGGCTTGTTTTTGGACAGCTCCAAATTTATGTTAAGGCCTACCTTGTGTGCACGCAGGTACTATCGGTTATTTTGAGCTTATACTAATCAATGTAAAGATTTGTTAAAATTTGTATTACAGTAAAGAGGTTAAACTAATTAATTCGCCTATATTTCTGCATTAGCATAATACTATGACTAGATCATGTTCTGGACACCAATTCTGTCATCTGGCGTGTTTCATATTCTGATTTGGATAGAAAGCTGAGTGAATTTTACTTTTCGGACTGTGTACTCTTTCCATGCTATAGTTCGCACTTCAGAGTTGATTGTGTTAAGCACATTTTTTTCTCTCATCAACGTGCAGGGCCTGCAGACCATAAACATGGCAGATTTGCTCTGTGATATATATATTTGGGTGTTTGGTCTCTACCTGGGGAAATGGCGGTTTTAATCTCGTTGCATAACCTTTAATGTTCTGTCATGGGACCAATCTTATGGCAGGAACATATATAGCATCAGGGAACACTTGCATGCCAGTTATGAGTGCTCCATGTGATGATGCAAGACCTTTGTTCCATCCAAGGGGATCTTTGGCCATTTCCTCTCTAGCTCCGAATTCAATCCACCGACTGTTTGATTCGATCAAAATTTACCCTTCAGTAATCAGATATTACTCATGCAATGTTCTGCAACATATCAGTAATCCGCCTTGATCTACACCATCCGAACCTGATTAAACACTTGATATTTGAGTTCTCAATTAATTATCGTATTTTGTTGAGAGCGGTTCGTACTAAGATAAGTTCGCCTCAGCCTTTCCTTTTTGCTTAAATCTACCTCATTTATCTTTTAACATCAGCAAACTTTTCACTAATGACTCACACGTGGTTTGGATTAATCTAATGACTTCTTCGAGTATTATTCGTTTGACATCTGTAAATACTAGGCATCTAACACGATAAAAGACTGCATGATGCAATTATTCAGAGAATTGTCTTGTGATCAGGAGGACACTGTTCCTCATGAGTCATGAGTGACTCATCTTGTTCCCCTAATGTGATTGTATATCAAGAATTATTAGTACTTACTGTCTAATAGGCCTAAAAAAATTATTATTCTCTAATCTTTCTCACAGGTCTGCATGCAGAGGCCCTGGGTTTTTTGCAGGTCCATGTGAGCACCTATGGGGTTGTCATGTGGCCGGAGTTAATCAAAAGGGGCCGGGCAGATGCTGCACCTTTGCATGTGCACTTGCATATGGATTCTTGTTAAACTTGTTTGCATGTGTTGTCGTGTACATGTGTCTGTTCTACTATCAGTGCAGTTTAGATAGCACAAAATTTTGCACTGATTGCATGTGTCTTTACTCTTTTAACGTTTGATATTTTCCCCCTTTTTTGACTTCGATTTGTTTTTGTGCGGGCATGTTCAAGGATTCAACGAGGCACAGGAGTAAAGGAAGTTTGAAGATGGTAGGAGATGCAATATCTGCCATCTGGGCGTGTATCTACAGTGAATGCATGATAGGTAGCCCGGTAACTGAGAGCAATGCAAGTTGGATCTTGGACACGATGGATGAGATGAGACCAAACCGTATCCGATTCCTCGAGGGTTGGACAGGTATGGAGCAACTCATGGATGGGGGGTCCATGTAGAATCTGAAATTCTGAAGTGATTCATTTCACTCCTTTATCTGAGTTAAGTGTTTGCTTGGTTTTTGTTAGAATTTAGGAATAATTGTGTTCATGTTTGTCCCGTAGAATCTCACGCCCTTTATTTATAGCAGAAATCATAACTGAATTACATCTAAACTCTATCTTCAATTTTTCTCTAATTTGAATCCTATTCACAACACACTCCGAGTCGGTTCATCACTACAGCTGACGGCTCACTGTTAAATTTTGGGATGCAAATTAGTAAGATGTTCTTTATCTGCTGTTCTCAATACTGTGAATTGGATCATTGTTTACAATTATGCCCTAGTTATTCGAACTTTTTTTTAAAATAATATTATTTTATTCAAATTGCAAAATATACCACGATCTCAAAAAATTGCAAAAATATACCTCTGTCGCCCTTTGAACGGGCGACAGGGGCAACTGAGGCCTCTGTCGCCCTCTGATTAGGCGATTTTGACACTTGTCGCTCTTTGAATGGACGATATGTCCCCTTTCCTGTAGCCAGTTTCTGAAGAAAATCATAACTTTTTCATATGACCTCGGATAGAGATGAACTTTATATGAAAATTGTAGCTCTCGACGAGATCTACAACTTTGGTATATAATTTTTTCATTTGAATCCATTTGGACTACAAAAACGAGATAGAAGTTTCAGATCTAGTGTAGATCTGATTTTTAGATCTGAAATTTCCATCCCATTTTTGGCCATCTAAGTGGGTTCAAATGAAAAAAATTTGTATATGAAAGTTGTAGATCTCGTCGAGAGCTACAATTTTCATATAAAGTTCATCTCCATCCGAGATCATATGAAAAAGTTATGATTTTCTTTAGAAACTGGCTACAGGAGAGGGGACATATCGCCCATTCAGAGAGCAACAAGTGCCAAAATCGCCCGTTCAGGAGGCGACAGAGGCCTCTGTTGCCCCTGTCGCCCGTTCAAAGGGCGACAGAGGTATATTTTTTTTGAGATCGTGGTATATTTTTGCAATTTAAATGAAAAAATGTATTATTTTAAAAAATCCTGGTTATTCTGCAGTTTTGGAGTTT
This sequence comes from Otatea glauca, assembly GCA_036346275.1. Classification (NCBI taxonomy): domain Eukaryota; kingdom Viridiplantae; phylum Streptophyta; class Magnoliopsida; order Poales; family Poaceae; genus Otatea; species Otatea glauca. Next base: position 22,927,499 of record CM070714.1, on the reverse strand, counting down.
GGACATGTCAAGAGCTATAATATGCCGTGCAATGTGGAGTTAGCATATCTTGAACCAATGTGTGGGAACAAATTCATCATTGGTGAAGACATGCGGGTTCATGTCTTTGATTTCTTCACTGGTGAAGAAATAAGTATGTTTATTTCTTTCAAACTTTTAATCAAAATGATTAAATTGGTAATTGTTTCTTGTGATACCTGCGAAACACATGATTTGGTTATCTAATGATGCCAATTGCCACCTGCAACTTATTTGGAGCTTGACTTGTCCTAAATAGAAATATTACCTTATAGGTGTTTGATTCAGCCGTTTACCATTTTTAGAAGCATTACCCTGCCACTGTGCCACCTACAATGAACTTCACCAGTAAACCTGGCCCTGAATTTTAGTCTGAATGCTAAATGTTTCTAATTATGCAAGAACCTTTAGCTTTTTTTGGGATCACTGTTCTCTTTGTTTATTAAGATTGTGTAGATGAAATCATGTGCCAGATCTCGAGACCTTTTGTGTTCTTTGTTTTGGTTTTCTCTGTTCAATGACCACGGGTTGCACGTACCACAAGAGTTTGTAGATCTTCAGGAATGCTTTTGGTACTACCTCCATTTCACAATATAAGGCTCTGCTTGACCCTACCCAGCATGGTCACCAAGATTAAACTTTGACCATTAATTTATTGTACTATACATTACTACACTCTCCATTCATGAATACATGTCATTTTAGTTTTCAAATTTTATTCCTAAATATATGTCATTCTACAACTTTGAAACAACTTTTAACTGTTTTTTCCTTTGCATACTCCTACCATTATTACTGTTGAATAGGGTAAGTAACAAGTGAGCTAATGAAGGACGATTTAGTCATTTTTACATGTGCCTTTGTTGAAGTGCGAAATTCTAAAAAGTCATATATTCATGAACGGAGGGAATAGTACGTAGTAACTAAAATAACAACAATGTAAAACTTCCAAATTGAAATATGAATCTAGTGGTGCTATTTTCATGTTACCAAACCTATATTGTTATTCCAATATAGGTAAAAGCTTACAAAGTTTGACTCTCGAAATGTGTGAGGACCTTAAATTGTGAGACAGGAGGAAGAAGCATCTTCTGAAATTATTTTTGATGATACAAAAATTGGCTTCAGGATTGAAAGACCATGTGAAGGTTTATCCTTGTTGGTGATAAGTTATTGACTGTATTCGAGCTTTTGGTGCTTTAGGTTGAGTTTGATTTGAGTCTGTCCTGGTTGAAGACCAGTGGTCGGACCTCAAGCGGTCTGGACTTTGGCTGGTCGAAGACCAGTGGTTGGACCTCGAGCGGTCTGAACTTTGGCTGGTCGAAGACCAGTAGTCGAGTGACTCGAGTAGAGTGAGAATCGATAAGTATCGAGTAGGGATGATGCCAGGTCGAGCGGTGGGTTTGTTTAAACGCTTGGTCGATCACTACCAAGTCTGGTTTGGTCGTGTAATGCCCCGTCGGCTTGCGGTCGAATGACTCGAGAAGAGTGAGAATCGATAAGTATCAAGTAGGGTTACTCGATACTCGATATCGACTCATCTACTAGATTTTGAGTAAAGTGGGCAATGCTATGTGATGTGTTTCCTTGTTTTTGATGGTTGCAAGACGACGGTGCTCGATCATGGTAAGGCGGAGGATGACCGGGACTAGGTGAGGAGCGTCGGAGGTCCAGACGGTTGAGGATCTCCGGAAGATGATCGGAGACGAAGTCGGTGCAAACCAAGAAGACAAGGAACAGATGAGGAGCTTGCTAGAAGCTACTTGGATCGATGAGGGCCGTCGGATCGCGGTCTAGTTGATAGAATAGCGGGTCTAGTTAGTGTGATGTGTGGGGGGGTCAATCCTAGCCCTTCATGGTGTGCCTTAGGGTTTAGGACTCATCCAAGGGTGGCGAATGACCCAAGAGTAGTATAAATAGAGGGGTAGGGGTGCCTTCCCCTGTTTGAAGGTTTTTGAGGTTTTGTGCTCCTTTGAGCTTTGCCCACTTGAATGTGAGGCTTTGTAAACCTCTCCTTCCAGAAATAAAAATATTTCCACAAATGATCTCTTTCATTTATGCTCTTACATTACGCATTTAAATTACGCAATTTAAATTCCATATTTATTTCCTTGCAATTTACATTTACGCAATTTGGATTTACCTCCTCTCCTCCTACATGCTTATGAATCTTTTGCCGATGTTGATGTTTGACGAATGATTCTTCTCTTGAATTTATGTTTTCCAATCATCTAAGCAATATGTGCGTTCTTCTTGCAAGAAGTTGATCTTTGCGTTCTTGAATGTGTGATTTTATAGCTCGCATTTCCTTGTGTTTTGACTTGATCTTTTGCTTGTTGTGACATGTGGGAGTCTATCCAAGATCTTCTCGATCATCAACACCCCACGAGAAAGTCTTGAATCAAGTTTGTTTGATTTGCTCAAAAATTGGTGTGTTCTTCCTTCCTGGGGAAAATGGTCGAACTTTGACGTCAATCCTTGTGATTGAAGGTTGAAATAAGTTCCTGACATCCCAAGGATCTTATCTACCAAGTTTCATGAGTTTTTGTCCAACCGATCAAAAGATTCCTTGAAATTTGCTTTGAGATCGTGCTGATTTTTCAGACTGTTCTTAAGCTGCTCTTGAGCCCGGTGCTACCGGCCAAACAGAGCAAGTGCTTGTTTTGATCAACTCTTTTTGCATGTTTTCCTCGCAGGCTTGTTTGGATTATTTTTAGGGGTAAGTTTTGAAGTTGCGACCATTCACCCCTCCTCTGATCGCCATCTCGATCCTTCAAGGAGACACCTGGCTCACAGCTATAGGCAAGCAACCATCTCTATTTCACATGTAGGGCAATATTTTTGTTCTGTTTCTGAGAGACCATGTGGTTGTGTATCTATATTTGTGATGAGTAATTGATTGTGTTTAAACCTGTGGTGCTCAGGTTTGAGTTTGATTTTAGCTTGCTTTGACTTTGAACAATTTGGTTTGAGTGGTCATGGCCTTACCTTGAGTAATCTTGGCCTTCCCTAGAGTGATCGTGACCTTTGTGGCCACTAGGGTGGTCGTTCCATAGAGTAGTCGTAACCTTTGTGACCTCTAGGGTGGTCGTTTCCTAGTGTGGTCGTGCTCTTAAAGTGATCGTGACCACTCGGGTGGTTGTTCCTAGAGTGGTTATGACCTCTAAGAACCTCTAAGGAAGTGGTCATGACTTCCTGTGAAGTGGTCTTGATCTCTGAGTGGTCACAGCCAAGAGTGGTTATAGACTAAGTGGTCATAATCTAAGTGATCCAAAGGGGTTCTTTTGATGTTTGACTAGTTATTGATAGTTGTGAGATTATTGTGCATGTTATCTTGGACATTGCTATGTGATACTTTTCTTGTCTGTGCTAGTTGCAGGACTTCAGAACTAGGTCATAGTGAGGCGATGAAGACTGGGACTAGGCTAGAAGAACTGAGGTCCAGACGGTCAAGGTGACACCAAAGATGACTAAGGCCAGGGAGTTGCTGCAAGCTAGGAAGACAAGGAACTAAAGTGATGGACATGGCAGGCAATGGCATGGACTGTGACTAGGCTCGGGGAGGAGTCGAGGTCCAGAACGGGCAAGGAAGCCGAAGCCGTCATGGTGAAGCGGATGAATGAAATGCTTACTTAAGCCCTACTCAAGTGGGAGGAGGATCGTTGTATCAAGGGTTCACTGGTGGAGTACAGGCTAAGTTAGTGCTAAAAGTATGGTCAAAACTCGTGATGTTGTTGGGTTTCGGGTTAGCCCATGTATGAGAAAGAGAGTGAATCTTAACCCTTGATGAGGTTTCTTGATGGCTAAGAAGGTCATCTAATGGTGGGGATTGCTCCCAGTGTACTATAAATAGAGAGGTGGAGGGATGCCTCCCCTACCAACGCTGTCTGAACCAAATCTGAGAGGAGTATTAGAGAAGGGTTCTTTGGTTTCTTTATGCTCTGTTGAGCTTTGCCCATCTAGAAGTGTGACTTTGTAACCATCCCTTTCTAACCAATACAAGATTTAAGTTCATTTATATTCTGAAATCTATTTAAGTTCTTGCATTTTTGTTGGTTCTTTCTTGTAACTTGAGCTTTACTTCACCTCCTTCTACTTATTGTGTTTCTACTGGATCTAGGACGCATAAGAGGTTGAGAAATTCATCTAGAATATGTTCCAACCCAACAAAATCCACTAGAACTTACTCTTGCTCAAGTGTTGGTCTCCTTCCTTTTTAAGTCTTTGATCCCTCTATGGTTTGTTTCTTTCTTGATCTTGTGATGTCAAGGATGAATGATTGATGGATGAACCTTCTGAAGATCATATCCCAATCATCTAGGCAAGCTTTAACAAGATCTCCAAGAAACCAGATCTTGGCTTGAAAAGGAAGGATTTGTGCAGATCTCATCTTGCACGTTTGAGGGGTGTTTCTTTGGTATTCTTGCTTGCTGTGACTTGTAGGAGATCATCTTGATCATCAAATCCCTACGAGCAAACTCAGAGTGAAGTTTGTGAGTTTTCCTTGTCTTAGGTGCAACCTTCCTTCAAATTGGAAAAGTTCAGAACTTGACATCAATCCTTATTATTGAAGGTTGGAATAGGTTTCTGACATCCATAGGAAGGTGCACACAAAGTTTCACGGAATTTGAATCAGCCAATCAAAAGTTATCTCGTTTCTTGTTTTTGAAATCGTGGTGATTTTACTATTCACTCGAGAGCACGAAAATTTTTCCGGTGTTGGTCTAGCTAAGTCTTTCTGCTGGCTCTTTTAGTGGCTTGAATTTTTGAGGTAAAATTTTGTTTTGCTCTTATTCAACCCCTTTAGTCGCTTTCTCGATCATTCAGTTTCTCTTGGGATCATGTTCAGCAAATATGATTAATGTTGTGGAGTTACGAGTTTTGACCCATGGAATCATGGACATTCATGTCAAGAAAAGTATGGGAACATGATGGAAGAACATACTACTTAAAAGAAAGCATGCACTACTCATTATGTGATGATATTGATATTCATTTAGTGACCATGTTATGTCATTTTCTTATTTGACTGGCTATGCACGTAGCTCTCCCGTTGTAACTGACGACTGTATTTTGTTGATAACAGCTTGTAACAAAGGGCACGACGGTCCTATCCATTGTGTGCAGTTTGCACCTGTTGTTGAGTCCTATGCATCGGGATCAGAAGATGGGACCATTTGGATCTGATAGCTGGGCCCAACTAACTGTTGGATTAAATGCGGCATTAGCAAAATTATCATGATGTTAATTCCAAACATATTATAAAACCATGGATCAACATTGTCGTAAAAGCATATGCAAAAATACTGAACCATGATATTTAAGAATATCAAAGCATATATACTCATAATAAAATATTTAAGCATATACATGACAATGAACAGTAATAGAGGCAAACAACTAGCAATAATTGCTCAAGTTGATATATATATATATATATTAAAATGCCTCCTCGCCACTAGAGACAAAATCATAGACTAATTTATGACAACCTTACCACAGATTTGTAATTGATAATTTTCAATACTTAATCGTTAATAGAAACCTAATCAGTTGAGAATCTTAGAGCAATACTCCCTCCGTCGAAGAATATAAGGCATATTTTGACTTTGCACAAGGATTAAGGATGCGTTGAAATTGAGAAAGGTATGAGAGAAAATTACTTAGATGCCCCCACTTAATTATCTTGGAAGATGAGAGATAATACTTTGTATAGGTGGTAATGAATAAATGCATATGGTTGAGAGATAATAAATAGGGGTATAGAAGGAAAGACATCATTAAATCTACATGAAAGCTTTATATTTATAGACAAAATCATTCAAAAAATAAGCCTTATAAACTTGGACGGAAGGAGTATATATGTATATGAGAATCAATACACAAGAATGCTTACTGAAACTACAACAGAACAGCTGGCAAGAGCTAGATAACAGGGACTGCCGACAACACAAAGAAGTTATGACAGCCGACTAAGCAATGATGCAATGACAGCAATCAATCACAAAAGAAAGCAACCAAGACCATTGAAATAACAGTAAGAAATTATGATCCAGCATATAAACATATATAAGCACTAAACAAATGATGACAATTGATCTAATCAAGTATTAATCAATACTGAAAATTGAAGTGTTGTCACAAATTATCTCTCTATAGCCCAATCTTCATTCAACCATAGCCTTCCCACATGCAGGGTCCCCAAGACTATAATATCTAGCCCATTTGCACAATATAGAATGTGAAGTCAAGAAGATGATAATACTCACAAAGCACCGATAGAATGTTAGTGCAGCAGGCTAGGCTCGTCGATGACGATGTCCTAGAAAACAACATCAATGTTGTACTACCATAGACTCACCGGCAAATGCTTCGGAGATACAAAGCCAACAATCACCAAGTGATTTAGAAATGCAACTGATACTGCACAGAGCCACAAAATCAACTTCTCGGCCAAGAAGATGACTTCGTCAAGCAACAATAGCGGTCTCAAAGAACCTACTCCACAAGGCACCATAGAACCGAGCACCAATCCACCACAAGTACCCGAGCCAACCAACCAACCAAGCAAGGTCAGTCCAAAGACTCGGCCAAAGAGCACCAAGTGCACCTCCCTGTTCAGATATCCCCTCAACCTCAAGTGCTCGACCAACACACAATCCCTTTCTTCAATCAATTCGGGTTACTCACAAAAGTGGCATCCATGATTTGATTGAGATTGGATCGGGGTCGGAGAACACAAGATGGCTACGGATGGACAAAGATCTTGCAAAAGAACACAACATTGCAAGTGGATTAGGGATCGATTCAAAGGGGAAACTCACAGCGTTCTTCTATGTTTTGGGAAGAACACGGACCACGGGATATAAAGGAGCTCGTGAAGAAGAGGAAGAGGAGCAACTTTCGTCGGGGGCAGTGCCACTTCCAAGCCACACGCGGGAGGCCGCACTGTGAGATGCGGTCACCGCCGCCATCTCCTCCTCTCTGACCTGCTCTCCCCTTGTGCTCGGTCCTAGGGCTAGGGCATCGAAAACCATTGCCTTATCCTCAGCTGACGGGTCAACTAGGATGGACCAGCCCAGATGGCCTTTTCCCTTTTTTATTTTCTCAAATTTGGGGAAAATCAAATTCATACAACACTACAATGATGAGCAAGTGGCGTAGAATGCAAATGGGAAACTGAAGGTCAAGGTAAATGATGTTGTGCGCAAGATCGAAGGCTTCCAAGTTCCACATCCCCAAGGATGGGCAGGGATGCATCATTTTTGTGTCAGGTGGTGCTTGCAGGGAGATTGTTCTTATTAAAGCAGTTGTTTTCTTTCTGCTTCTACCAATGTCTGTTGTAACTTGTAAGTACTTGTTTTTTTCTCGGAACGATTTCGCGTAACAGCACACCAGGGAAAAATGGCTTGTGCTTCATGATCAAATGGTGGAATTTTGCAATGGGGGCTTCCTAACTGCAATAGACACCGTCAACATAGAGTTTTTAATGCCAAAAATTAGTGTTGAGAAGAGTGTTTGAATCAAGTGCCATCTACATTGTCATCGTCGAAGTCTTGTGTGTGTGTGTGTGTTTTTATAAGAACAACACGATGGCAGGAGCGCGTCAACCTGGCTGGTAGAATTTTGCATTACAGATCTAGTAGTTGTGGCCAAACGGACACCCCAGCCCAACACGGCATGGCCCGTTTATGCCTGGCTATTAAACGGGTTGTGCTGTGCCGGCCCACGGGCTGAGGTCATAGACCAAGCATGGCCCAAGTGGCTACCAGGTCGGGCCATGCTGACATAGGTACAATGAGCCGACGGGCCGTGTCGGGCTGCGGTCGGCCCATTTGGCCCGCAAAATAAAAAAATCAAACATTTTAAAAAATATGTAGAAAAATTGGAAAATCGTAAAATTTAAAAAAATGCAGAAAAAATTTGGAAAAAACTAGAATAATTAGAAAAACTGAAAGGAATGTAAGAAAACTTTTAAAAATCTATGTAAATTAGAAAAAACAAAAAATATGAAATAAAATTCTAAAATGAGATAAATAATTGGAATTAAATAATGAGCTTTATTAATGTTTGGCTGCCTGATTAAAAACTTTGCCAAGTAAAAACTCAACATGAGAAAACCTTGGCAAAGAAAAAAGAGTTTAGCCTATAGCTTAGTAATATAGGAAAAAGTGAAGATTACAATTATTCTTCCCGACTATCTAGATAAAGATTTTCAAACGTCGTCGCCAGCTCAATATTTTTTGTAGTGTGTTGAGCTCGTTGACTAGCTTATTCCCAATCTTTCACAGTGAGAAGTATTTCCACCATCTTACTTGTTAGATTTGTTCTTCTCTCCTTGATTATTCTTCCGGATAGACTGAAAGTAGACTTCGAAGAAACCGTATAGACAGGAACTGTTAACACATCCCGTGCTAATATGGAAAGCACCGGATATGTTATCTTGTGCCACCACTGCAAAATACTGAAGTCCTCCTTTGATGCTCTTGGTAGTTGACAGTGTCACTGTTGAGAAAGGCAGCTAGCTCCCCACCACTTGTTGTGTTCGCAGTTGACGTTGTTGTAGTTGAACTCCTTGAAGTAGAGCCACCTGGACCCCATATCTTTCTCCACGCAGTTTTCTTCTTACCTGTTGTAGGTACTGGTGGAGGTCGCTATATGCGAACTCCAGCAAACTTCTGATTGTACTTAGCATAAACTTGAGATAATTTAGCACGAATATTTGAAAAATAACTAAAATAATTAGTATCCATCGCATCACTTAGAAGTGAAAGAACATTAGCAAATCCTCGAACTTTAGCTATAGGATCTAAAATAAAGGAAAATGCATATAACATAGGAATTTCTTTCCAATATTTCAAAACTTTAGTTTTCATAGCATAAACAAATTCACGTAAAATATTATCATTTTCGTGGTTCCTTAAGTGGGTAGCAATTTCTAGAATATGATGTACAATTAAAGGAGAGGTTGAGTAATAAACTCCACATAAAGCAACAGTGAAATCATAAAAAAGTTCCAAAAATAACAACAAGTATTCAGCAACATACCAATGTTGCTCTGTGAGTAGCAGTTGGCCATCCTGGCTACGATAGTGCGTGTTAGTAAAAACAGAAAATATGCTCTTATAGGGTATGAGTGACTTAAGCATCAAGTAAGTAGAGTTCCATCTAACAGGCATATCCAAACCAAACTTACATGGACGTACCTCCATTGCAATACAATAAGTCTTATATGTTGCTACTTGTTGATTAGAATTATTTAAGAAAGATATTGCTGTGCAAAAAGGTTTAAGGTACTGCTCTAACCTCTTCAAACCAGATTAAACTATAAGATTAATAATATGGCAAGCACAACACTGATGTAATAAGAAAGATTTGGCGTATGAATTAAAAAGCCGAGTAAGAATGGTCATTGTAGAAGTGTTTGTTGCAGCATTATCTAATGTTATTGAAAAAGTTTTATCTATGAGGCCAAAATCATCCACAACTTTTACAATACAATCAGCTCTATTCTAACTAGTGTGTGCTACATAAATTAATTTGAATCTTATAATTCCCTTCTCTAGCTGTCGATCATTGTTTATATAATTAGCAACTACACTAAGGTAATCCTCTTTAGCCCTACCACTCCATTGTCTGATGTCAAAGACATAGAAAAAATACATGTATTAAAGAGCTCTGTTAGCTTACTACGATAATTATTATAGTATTTAATTAGATCTCTAGTTGTTGTCTGTCTAGAAACTGCAGAAAACCTAGGATTATGAGTGTTCCTAATATAGTTTTCAAATACTGGTGACTCACCAAAATTTAAAGGTAGATCTTGAGAAGCAATTAAATGACAAAGAGACTCATGAGTTACCTCAGGATTGTAGTCCTAGTGACATACCGTACCGTGGGGTTGTACTGCAGCTGCGTCTGTCTCAAAGCCACCCTGCTTTTCTCCTACAACTCTCAGCATGTCTCTTCAAGTACCCCGTTCTACTTGAAGATTTCACAGTTAATTTGTGCTTACAATATTTACAAATAGCATACCAGCTTTGAACGTCGTTTGATGTCTTGAAAATCTGCACGAAATCTTCCTCGACTCCCGATATACTTTGTCTTGATCTTTTTGTCCCGGTGCTTGCCGACACGTAGCACTTGTATAGCCTAAGCATGGTACAGGTACTGCAGCTTCTTTTAACTTGATAGAATGCAAGAAGCTCCTCGGGTGAAATCTCAAAATCAAAAGCTGATAAGGACGCAAAATCCTGGTGCTCCACAAAGAAAACTACAAGAAATAATTACGCTATTAGTACTTTAATCTCATTTGAAATAATAAGAACAATGAAAAATTAAATCACTATTCTTACCTTGATTTCTTGACAGAAGCCACAAGCAAGATTTTAGATTTTTGGAAAAATTATTTTGAATTTTGCCAAATTATCACCAAGAGTAAGAGAATTTTCACAAGAGAATGTACAGAAGTGATTGCAATTTTGCTAGTGGGGAAATGAGGGGGTGCTACTAGGAAAAAAAGGGATTTTTAGGAATTTTTTTGGATTTTTTTGAATTTTTTAAAGCCTCCAACAACTAAAAAATCTATAAACAACTATTTTTCGAATAAACGGCCCATGCCGGGTCGGGTCATGCTGGCTCGACCATAAACGGACTGTGTCGTGCCAGCCCACCGGGTCAAGGTGCTGGCCCAAGCACGGCACAGGCTACCGGGCCGTGCCTGCATGGCCTGTTTACTATCGGACCGTGCCTACAATGTCGGGCCTCGGCCCGGCCCGTTTGGCATAGCCCATTTGTCCATCACTAGGATCTAGGATGCCAGGATACGTAAATATCAATATGGATACATGATACGCTAATACCGTGATACGTCATTTCCCCAAAAATACAAAAACGGTAATACGTGTGTATATATAATAAAAATAAAGTAATAGAGAAACATACACGAGATATGGTATATCATACATAAAATAGACAATAACAAAGAAAATAAGGAAGTAAATAGACTAGATCATCTCAAAGGCCCATCAGCCTATAGCAAGCACGTTTAGGGCATCTAGTCTACTACTGCACCAAACGTCTCCACAATTATGCGCTTTTATTCCTACCAGTCGCAGCCATATGTCTTGCCTCCTAATTGCTGCTATCCTCACCAGCTTCTGGCTGTCACTCGCTACCTGGGAGTATACCACACTATCACAATCAAGAGGGAAGAAGAGTACTAGTGGGAGGACTCACCATGCATGAGGACCAGTAGTGTTGTCGCACCGACAAGGAGAGAGGTGCCGCGTGCCACAATTTACAGAGGAGAGGAATGTTGATGTAAGAGCCCGGGGGAAGAGAAGTAGGGGCAGTGGTGTAGAGAGTAAGAAGGGACTATGGGATGGGAATAAACAATTCCAACGTCTCCTTCTGAGTTGGTAAAAGCATTATGGTTGAGAGGCATTGGGGAAGTATCAGGCAAGTATCAGGAATTATTTTATTTTAAAAAATATATAAAATTCATCGATATGAGTATGATACGTATCTGACCGTATCCGATATCGATAAGCCAGTTTTCTAAGTATCCAAGTAACATAGGCCGTGTTTGGGGGCTTTAAGCCAGCTTCATCTTCTAAAAAGCCAGTAAACCCCTCAAACAACCCAGCTTTTAAGTGGCTTTGGACATAAGCTGGAAGCCATATATAACTAGCAAAAGCCAAAAGCTAAAAGCCAATGTTCAAAAAAGCACTAGGCGATAGACGGGCGGAGGCCCACTGCCTAGCACTTAGCCTGCCTAGGCGACGCCTAGATGAGCCTATGCGAAAATCGCAAAATAGCAGGCTGCAGCGAAACTAAAGAGTGAAAGACACACATGAAAGATAGAATATAGTTACAAAACATAGTCCCACACGTAATATAGTCACAAAACTAAGTCTCACGCATAACATAGTCGCAAAACTAAGTTCCACATATAATATAGTCACAAAACATAGTCCTACACAACTAAGTTCCACAAAAGAGTGAAAGACACACATGAAAGATGGAATATGATAAATGATAAGATGTGATAGCATTAAATGCAATGAGCCAATGATTATGAAATGATCAATCCTCTAAAGAATAGAGCTTTCGTGGCAACACTTCGTCTTTGTCATCCTCGAACTCAACAGCCACCTCTTCCTCCTCATTGCCCTCCTCTTCTTCGGATTGGAAATCATCATCATAAAGCTCTCTCACTCTTGCACTCCTACGAAGTTCAAGTTGTTCACTAGTACCCATAGCTTCATCAAGTACTCCCCATGGTATACCGGGCACTAACTCTTCCTCATCCTCCTCGTCCCTAAAAACAACCAATGCATGATTATCCCCTCCCTCATATAGAAATCCTTGAGCTTCGGAAGCATCACAACATAGGAGGACATTAGTGTTCTTCTTTGCCATGATCCTTTCTTTCTTGGCCAACATTCTAGCATCGAATTGTATGTAGACTAGACTGTTGAGGCGGGCAGTGGTTAGCCTATTTCTTCTTTTGGTATGTATCTATGAATTGCAAAGTAGATTGAGATATTACATGAGTTTGGGAATTGAAACATTACATGAGATTGGGAATTGAGACTTGAGTATTGAATAGTGGGACTCAAGAGTAGAGACTAACCGATTCAAAAGTGCTCCAATTTTTTCACAACCGGAAGAGCTTGAGGTCAATGAGAGGAGTCTTAAGACCATCTTTTGTAAATCTGGTGTTTGGCCTCCATAGAGCCTCCACCAAGATGCTATCAATAAGAAAAGCAAGAACAATTTAGTATATGTATATCTATATGAGTTGATTAACAAGTTACCATGCATTGCAAAGTAAAAGGCATGAATTAAGCACTAGTTTACCCGGATTATAGTTGAAGTTTTGACAACTCCTTACAATCTTCTTTCCAAAGGGACCTTCTCTATTTTGAAATTTGATCAACTCCTGATTTACAACCCGATCTTGCTTGCCATCATCACCACGATAAAAAGTCTCAACACAAGACATAAGATTGCAATCAATATAACTATAGTATGGATTCAACATGTATGCACTCAAGTGCAATGGAGAATCAAATATACATTTCATCTTCTTCTCAACAATGGCTATAACATCTTTGTAGTTCTTCTCCACATTTCCAAAGGCATCCTTGAGCTCCTTCTTTGCCCTAATTAGTTCTCCATATAGAAAAGCCATAGATGGCTTGACATCCCCATTAATCAAACGAAGAACTTGCACCAAAAGCTCAAAAACCCTCAACCATAGAGCCACACCATTCCAAAAGGCCCTATTTATAGTTGTCGCCGTTGCATTATTGCCCTTTTTGGTTTTCATATGACTCAAGCTTTCTCACTCTCTATCAACCACCATCTTCTTTAGTTCTTCCTTCTTCTCCATCAAGCTTTGCAAAGTAAGAAAAGCGGAAGCAAATCTAGTCACCTTCGGCCTTATGATATCTCTCTTCTTTGTGAATTGCCTCATCAATTCCAAGGTCTTGTGGTGCGAATAGATGAAGATAGTTAATGCCTTTGCTTGGTCAAGTGTCTTCTTGAACTTTGGCAAGTTGCCAATTCCTTAGAACATCAAGTTGATAGTATGAGTTGCACAAGAGCTCCAAAAGATATTTGGCCTCTTGGCATGCAACAATGCCTTTGCTCCCATATTGTTAGAAACATTGTCCGTCACTACTTGCACCACATGTTCTAGACCTACTTCCTCAATTCTTTCATCCACTATATTGAATATGGCTTCACTTGTGTGACACATCCGACATCTCCTTTGATTTTCAAAAAAATATTCCCATGCTACAATGTGTGCGCAAATGCATTATGCTCCTCCTCTTCATGTCCGTCCAAGCATCGATCATAATAGAGCAACCATTTCTCAAGAATTCCTCACTCAACAAATTCTCCCGAAGGTCATATTGGGTAGGAGGTTGAAAACCAGGGCCAAATTGACCAATGGCTTCGCACATTTGCTTGAACTCATCGTTGTCAAGAGCGTTGAATGATACACCTATCAAAATAATACAAACAAGATGTTAGTGGGGTATCAATCAATGAAAGGTAGAAGATAGAAAGATTTACCATGTGTATACACCCATCTAGCAACATATTGTCGCACTTGATGTGTTCTCTCTTTTCAAAGCGCCTCGGTAATATTTTGTTGCCGCTTGGCTTCAGCCGAGCTTGCTTTAGGATCAATAGGATGTGCAAACTTGTCCATAGGGCCTAATTTGTTAGGTCCCCAGATAGCTGCTGCATATTCTCGAACTTGGAGAGGATATGTTCAGAATATTCTAGGATATGCCTTATCAATGTATTATTGTATTGTGTTTATAAGATGTTCAAGGTACTACTATAAGTCTCCAACATGCATTCTGTTGTTTTGGTTGACACATCACACTGTGGCTCCAAAATGTTGAAGACATCATCCATCGAGATTGAAGCAAAGAAGATGGAGATACAAGCTGAAGGCCTGAAGCTACTGTCACCTTGGAGGAAGAGCAAAAAACTGAGGCGTTGGCGGCGCGGAGGCTCAGGTGCTGGCGGCGCGGAGGCGGGGACGATGAGATCTGGGCGCTGGCGGCAGGCGCGGGCGGCGGGGAGGATCTTCTGCGCGGGAAGCGGGGAGGAGCTCGGGCGCCAGCGGCGGGGAAGACGACGAGATCTGGAGATGATCCGGCGGCGGGAAGACGACAAGATTCGACGAGGATCCGGCGGAGGGAGGATCGACGCTCGCAGTCGTAGCTCGGTAATCTAGCCTCCCCCCACCCTGTTTTCCCCTCTTATCCCACCCGGCACCACCTAGCTTCCGCTTTTTAGTCGCCGAGCTCCACCTACTCCCGCCTGCGCCTCCGCCTAGCGCCGCCGACCTTCGCCTAGGCGGTGCCTAGGCCTAGGACACGATTCGTGCCAAGGCGAGGCGGAGGCCAGCCGCTTTTTGCGCTTTTTAAACACGACTGAAAGCTAAGCTAGATCTTATTTTGCAGTTTATTACTAAGAGAAATTAGCTATTTGTAAAACGATCTCTTACAAAAAAAAAAACTACAGTCACTTTTTAGCTCAAAAGCAAAAAGCAGTTTTTTTAGAAAGTACAGCTCCCCAACAGGCTGCAAAGCTAGGGCCGCCTCTTCACCTCAATCTTATATGCAGCTGTACGACACTGTTTAATTGGTCGTCTTTCATTTAAGACGTGGCACACATAGTACGAACGAAATAAATCCAGAGATTGTCAACCTGATGGATGATCGATGGACAGCGGCATAAACGCAAACTGGACGAAAATGGTGGGGCGTCATGCCCACTGAACACCATGACCGATCAGCATCAGGGAGGACGAAGATGAGATCTCCAAGCACAGGTCCTTCGTTCTATATGCCACGCATCACTTGTTCCTGTTTCGCATTCAATAACCGGTTTTACGGACGCGAGGGTCGCTTATTATCTCCAGTGCAATCAGATGGAAATGCATGCTGGTTTTGTTAAGATGGCTCGTGCAATCATTTTTCAGCAGCAAACGCGTGCAAAGGCTTCAGATATTGGATCTGTTCCTCCGATCGCATCTCGTCGCCTGGTCTCGTCTCGTGTCCAGTTGAGGTATAGTATCAGATTTTAGAAAGGTATGGTTTGTTTGGTCGAGTTACAAGTCACAGCTTCATGGATTAATCACGGTGGGTGAAGACTGAAGAATACTCAACTGCATCGGCAATTCACAGCAAAGATAGCACTCAACAAAGACAACAAAAAGGTCAGAACTCAGGAAAACCAAATACGGCAGCGTACAAGAAAAAACAAATTGCAACGTCCTCTTTTGGAACCAAGATTCTTGCGCCATATGGAACAGCAGATGTTACATCTAATCAGAATTTGTAAGACTCATCAAAACCTTAAAGAACCACCTAATTGAATCATCTGAAATTAATCCCTCATCAGATCATCCAAACAAGTAAATTGCGAACACTCAGTCCGAAGGTAACCTCCATGCAATGCCAGGCGACAATGCCAACCAGAGGGGGGTTTTTCAGACGCTTCAAACATTGGGAACTTCCACCGGGAACCTGTCGATCTCATCCATCCATGGGTTCTTCTCCCTCGCCGGGTTCACCGACCGCAGCGCCTTCCAGACGGCGCTGTTGCACTTGAACCCTGACCCGAAGGCAATCTGCCAGATCCTGTCGCGCCTCCTGATCCTCCCCTTGGCCTCGCTGTAGGCCAGCTCGTACCAGAGCGAGCTGCTCGACGTGTTCCCGAACCGGTACAGCGTCATCCGCGATGGCTCCATGTGCCAGTCGGTGAGGTCCAGGTTCTTCTCCAGCTCGTCCAGCACGGCCCGGCCGCCGGCGTGGATGCAGAAGTGCTCGAACGCGAGCTTGAAGTCGGGGATGTACGGCTTGATCTTCATCTTGAGCAGCTTCTTGCCGACCAGCGTGGCCATGAACAGCAGCTGCTCCGACAGCGGCAGCACGAGCGGGCCGAGCGTCGTGATGTTCGTCTTGAGCGCGTCCCCGGCCACCGCCATGAGGTCCTTGGAGAGCGCCACGCCGATCTTGCCGTCCTTGTCCTCCTCCTGCGTAACGCAGCTGAAGCACTTGTCGTCTGCGCCCTTGTGAGTCCTCACGGTGTGCATCAGCTCGTACTTGGACCTCCTCCTGTCCGACCGCCTGTTCGACAGCAGGATCGCCGCGCCGCCCATCCGGAACAGGCAGTTCGACACGAGCATCGACCGGTTGTTCCCGAAGTACCAATTCAGAGTGATGTTCTCCAAGCTGATCACCAGCGCGTACGAGTTGGGATGCACCTGCAGCAAGTCCTTGGCCATATCAATGGACAGGAGCCCGGCGCTGCACCCCATTCCTCCCAGATTGTAGCTGACGATGTTCCCCCTCAGCTTGTAATGGTTCACCACCATGGCGGACAGCGATGGTGTCGGGTTGAACAGGCTGCAATTCACGACGAGGACACCAATGTCTTTGGGCTTCACCCCGGTCTTGGCGAGAAGCTCGTCGACGGCGCCGAACATGACGGCCTGCGCCTCCTTGCGTGCCTCGTCCATGCAGGGGTTGGGCGGCACGCGGAGCAAGGCAGGGGGCAGGTAGGTGTCCTCGCCGATCCCCGACCGCTCGAGGATCTTGCGCTGGAACTCAAGGTTGGCGTCGGTGAAGGAGCCGATGAGCTTGGAGCAGCGCATGAAGTTGTCGCGTGTGCACCGGCGCTCCGGCTCCGGCTTGTAGCAGGCGAAGTCGACGAGGTAGACGAGGCGGGGGCGGGTGAGGAAGTAGACGGTGGAGAGGAAGACGAGCAGGGTGGAGCAGGCGAGCACGGAGAGGAGGTTGAAGCGGAGGTGCGACCAGAGGTCGGCGACGTCGCGCGGGGAGAGCGTGGAGAGGTGGACAGCGACGAGCACGATCAGCGGGGTGAGCAGGAGGTACATGCCGTGGGAGATGAGGTAGTGGTACCCCAGCTTCACGTACTTGAGCCGCACCGACTGCTGGAAGTCCGGCAGCTGCCGCGACGGCGACTTCGAGGTGGCGCCTTTGCCGGCAGCGGCACCGGACGGCGGCGCCGTGTTGTCCATGGTCGTTCCCTATGGATCGGGGAAATGCAGTTTTGGGGTCAGAAAAACGCGGAAAATTTCAAAATGCGAGATCTGGGTGCCCAAATTTTCAATCTTCCGCCTTGTGAGGTGGGCAAATCTAGTAGATGGTAAAAAAATAAAGATTTGATTGTTCTGACCCACAGTTTGCAGTGTGTTTTTGAGTTCTTGGTTGTCTTCCTGTCACCTAAGACCAATGATTCAGAACAGAAAGGAAACAAACGAATAGACAAAGAAAGGACCAAGAAACGGCTACACAGGAAAGTTTTGTTTCTCTTCGGAATAAATGCCAAGACATTATTACTCCAAACAAGATGGAAGAATCAAGAAACTAAAATCCTCTATTTCAAATCAAGAACATGGCCACGAACAGCACAGGGAGACCAAATAACATTGAACCAGAGTAAAAAAGAAAGAAGTACTGTTATCCTTCTGTAAACCACGGTAAATCAAGAAACTAAATAGACGGATGACCCAAGGAGAGACTCAGAAGAGATCCTGAAGCATACCGATCAGATAGCAGGAGCGACGGCCTCAACCACCAAATCCTCGGATCAAATCAGAGCCCCTGAGGAGAAGGGAGAAGAGGAGAGAGACACCGCCTGCCGTCGCAAGCAACACGGGAGAAAGAGCCGAGCCGGCCTTTAATAGGGAGGAGAGAGGGGGCGGAGCGGTGGGATGGCCCGCCTGTCAGCGACGGTTCAAAACGACGAGCAGCAGCCGTCCGTTGGTGCTGGGAAGATCAACGGGCGGGTGGAGGAGGCGGCGCTCGGACGGACGGCTGGATGAGGGATCGACGACTTGCTCCCACGTCGACTGGAGGAGGTCAGAAATCGTTCGTTACGTTTATGGGTACCCATAAGTGCATTTTTTTCTCACTGATATGTGGGCCCGAACTTGTCTGGGCGATGGCTGGGTGTGAGAGGCCAGTGATAGCTGCGTGTGTTCGAGTTGGGAGCGGAGATAACGTGGTGGGAGTGATAGGATTTTCTGCGGAACGGCAGGCCGGCGTTTGAACGCGATGTCACCTCTCAGTTCAGAAAGCTGTCTTCTTTCTTTCTTCACAGCTCTTTAAGAGCATCTCCAAGAGAACTTTCTAAATCTCACTCTCTAAAAGTCATATTTAGAGAACTTTCAAAAAAATACCTCTCTATATCTCCTCTCTCTCCAACAGCACTCTCCATATCACACTCTCTATCTTCTCTCTTCTATATTCTAATCATATTCCATATAACTGTCATAACAGCAACCGTTTTTTTACCTGTAAATTCAAATGGCTATATTTCAATACAAGAATTTAAAATTTAAAATTTATTGTGACGACCACGTTGTAACGGGTAAATTCGAACGGCTATATTTGAATACGAGAAATTAAAATCCGAAATAATGCATACATATATTGTAGCATATCATGGTTTAGTAGCACAAAAGTTTCCAACAAATTAGTTCATACATCATAAGTTGTGCTCAACCGGATCTATTACATCTTCGAGCGATGATATCATTCTGCAAGAACAAGTAGTATTGTTGTTGTGGCCCACTCAAGCGACTAGTGTCGACGCTCATAATTCTTTCTTCTTTCATCATTCTCTTCAATTCAAACTCATTTTTTCTTATCTCAATCTTTTCTTTCTCTTGAGCAATCCTCTCGTGTTCTTGCGCAAATGCTTGTTCGTACCGCTCTTCCTTCTTCTACTCTTTCATAATCTCTATTTCTTTCGTTTCTTTCCTAAAGTTTTTCAGTGCTTCCATGTAGAGTGAACTTGTTGCATCACTTAGCTTTACCGCGGCGTAACCGCTCTTTCTTGGCCTTCCTACCAGCTAGCCTTCTGAGCACATCAGCTTCTGCAGTAGGAGCATCTTCATAAAAATGACTTGCATTAGAACTAACAGGACTGGAACTACCCAGAGAAGCATTAGATGATGTCTTCTGCTTTTTCTGAGATAAATGACCAGTCCACTTTGGATGGTGTTGTAATACGTTCCAGCAATGCAAGTATATAAATAATCGCCCTTCTTCTTCTTGGTACAAAGCTTTAGCATGGATAATCTACATAAGCACAGGTACCTTATTAACATGGACACACATTGTCGGCGTTTTCGGGAGCGCCGGCAAGTAAAATTTGTAAGTCTAGGGGGTCGCGCGTTCCACTCCCTGAATGGTTAGACTCGTGAGTCCAAGGTGTATACTGGTTCGGGCTGAAGGTCCCTACTCCAGTTTGTGTGTGGTGGTGTTGTATTACTCTTGAGTATGTATGATCGCACAAAGTTTTACAAGCGAGAATGCCAATGGCTTAGCGAGAGGAGTTTGATAGCGCTCTCTCCTTTCTTGTTCTTGCTCGTTGCCCTCTCGAATCGTTCACCGCCCCTCCTTTTATCTGTAGGAAGGCGGGTTACATCGAGAGTTAGGAGGAAGCGAGGCGACCTACGCTAGAGCTCCGGTCCTTCGTCCCGTGGACCGGTCGCCATCCGCCTTGCCCATCTTTGGGTTGGTAGCCTTGGTGGTCGGGGAGGTTAGGTATTTCCGGGAAGTAGCGTACTTGCCCTCTGTGGTCCTTGCGACGCCGACGCCGAGATGCGTGACGTTGGTGCCGCCTCGGGAGGAGCGTGCGCTCGTCGTTACGTGGTATCGTTGATGGGCCGAAGCTTTGTCTTCTACATCACCGATCTTCTTGGGAAGGAGCTACCGCCTTTGTATAGTCGCTCTGATTGACCTTATTCGAGGGCGTGGCGGTAGGCGGTGAGGACGACACGCGGCACTCGGCGCTTGTCACCTTGGTTGGGTTGAGTCGGAGATCCCGCCCGCCAAGATGGGGCCTGAGCGCTGTCAGTCGGATTCGCTTCCCTGGCCGGTCGGGGCGGATGCCTTGCGCGGTCTCGCAGCGATTCGGTCGGGCGCTGGAGTGGCGCTACTGTTAATGAGATATGCTTGAGGTCACGGCTCGCCGCCGGGCCGTTGGGGTATCCTTTTTATTAGTATTCGTCAAGAGCCCCGAACTCCCAAGCGATTTGCAGATTCGTTGGGGTTGAACTTGACGAAGTGGTGGCGGGCTCGTAGGTCGGTCCACCGATCCGGTTAGCGATTCCGACGGCTGTGCTGATCCGATCGGCGTCCCGAGTTTGGCCGGGCATTTGAACCGCCGGGGCTTTACTTGCCTCGTTGCGCATGCCGAGCATAGTTTACGCCTACCGCTCGTCTTCTTGATCGCCTCGGGTTTCGGTGAAGGATGCTTCGTTTTCGGCCCGCATTTACTCTGAGACGCTTAGCCTCCCTTCGTCCGGATATATATATCCGCGGCGTAGCTTGCTTGAAGGGGCGAGCTTTTCTTTTGTTCTTTCAAATGGCTTCAGACATCCTCTAGTCTTTAGCTTCGCGATGGCGTCACGGTGGAAGAAGAAGATCCTCCGCCGAGCTTTGGTGAGTTCGACCAGCGATGGACGAGCTCGGGGAGGAGAAGTCTGCAGCCCGCGACGCTTTCGCTGACGCCACGCCGAGGTCGCCCGAGGCTCGAGGTGGTAAGGGGGCCCTTCGAGGCGATGGCGCAAGGGCGCCGACCGTGAAGCGGTGCGGCGCGTCGATGTCGCTGAACGGCGCAGAGGCATCGGCGTGTTGCCAGCGGCCGTGGCGGTATCCGTCGACACGCAAGGGCCTACCAAAGATGCCGCTTGTGCCATCGATGCCGCACGGATGTTTGATAGGTTCTAGGCGTGGGTAGAGTCCCCGCTGCAATGGCGTGGCCACTCTTATATCCGCTCGCATCGTGTGTAAAGTTGTGTAAAGTTTGAGCTCATGGCCTATAATGAAATTTTCTTTTTCTTTATGAAAATGTCTCTGCGATGAGTTTGCTTTAATTTTAATCGTTGTGGATGGTGCCTCGGTCGATGTGGCGACGGATGCCTCTGTGAGGTTCGGTGTCCGAGTGCCTTGGTCGGCGGGACGACCGGATGCCTCTGTGAGGTTCTAGTGTCCGATCGCCTTGGTCGGCAGGACGACCGGATGCCTTTGTGAGGTTCGGTGTCCGAGTGCTCGTTTAACGTCGTAGCTAGACCTTGGTGCCTTGGTTCGGCAGGGACGCGGGGACCGGATGCCTCTGTGAGGTTCTAGTGTCCGATCGCCTTGGTCGGCAGGACGGCCGGATGCCTCGTGAGGTTACGTGTCCGAGTGCCTTGGTCGGCAGGGACGACCGGATGCCTCTGTGAGGTTCTGGTGTCCGAGTGCCTTGGTCGGCAGGACGACCGGATGCCTCTGTGAGGTTCGGGTGTCCGAGTGCTCGTTTAACGTCGTAGCTAGACAGTGCCTTGGTCGGCAGGGACGACCGGATGCCTCTGTGAGGTTCTAGTGTCCGACTGCCTTGGTCGGCAGGACGACCGGATGCCTCTGTGAGGTTACGTGTCCGAGTGCCTTGGTCGGCAGGACGACCGGATGCCTCTGTGAGGTTCTGGTGTCCGAGTGCCTTGGTCGGCAGGACGACCGGATGCCTCTGTGAGGTTCGGGTGTCCGAGTGCTCGTTTAACGTCGTAGCTAGACAGTGCCTTGGTGGCGAGGACGACCGGATGCCTCTGTGAGGTTCTAGTGTCCGAGTGCCTTGGTGGCGGACGGCCGGATGCCTCTGTGAGGTTCGGTGTCCGAGTGCCTTGGTGGCGGGGCGGCCGGATGCCTCTGTGAGGTTCGGTGTCCGAGTGCTCGCTTAACGTCGTAGCTAGACGAGGCCTTGGTCGGCAGGACGGCCGGATGCCTCGTGAGGTTCTAGTGTCCGATCGCCTTGGTGGCGGGGCGGCCGGATGCCTCGTGAGGTTACGGTGTCCGAGTGCCTTGGTCGGCGGGACGGCCGGATGCCTCTGTGAGGTTCGGTGTCCGAGTGCCTTGGTGGCGGGACGACCGGATGCCTCTGTGAGGTTCGGGTGTCCGAGTGCTCGTTTAACGTCGTAGCTAGACGGTGCCTTGGTCGGCGAGGACGACCGGATGCCTCTGTGAGGTTCTAGTGTCCGATCGCCTTGGTGGCGGGGCGGCCGGATGCCTCGTGAGGTTACGTGTCCGAGTGCTCGTTTAACGTCGTAGCTAGAGCGGTGCCTTGGTGGCGAGACGGCCGGATGCCTCTGTGAGGTTCTAGTGTCCGATCGCCTTGGTCGGCGGGGCGACCGGATGCCTCTGTGAGGTTACGGTGTCCGAGTGCTCGTTAACGTCGTAGCTAGACGTGAGTGCTCGTTCTGCGTCGTAGCCGGACGTGAGTGCTCGTTTACCATCGTGGCCGGGCGTGAGTGCTCGTTCTACCGTCGTAGCCGGACGTGAGTGCTCGTTACCGTCGTGGCTGGACGTGAGTGCTCGTTACCGTCGTAGCCGGACGTGAGTGCTCGTTCTCGTCGTGGCCGGGCGTGAGTGCTCGCTTCGTCGTGGCTGGGCGTGAGTGCTCGTTCGTCGTGAGTGCTCGGACGTGAGTGCTCGCCTCGTCCGTCGAGCCGGGCGTGAGTGCTCGTTTACGTCGTGGCTGGGCGTGAGTGCTCGTTACCGTCGTAGCCGGGCGTGGGGCATCCTTCTCGAGTCCTCGTCGGGCGAGGGTAGCTGCGGAGAGGAATGGCCGCCGTCTATCCCACATGTATACCCCATCCGCAGTGTGGGACCCGAGGGGATGGCGGCGCGTTTACTGCGTTGGTTTGAACGCCGTGCTCGTGGAGCTAATAGCGGGTAGTCCGAGTGGGTCTGGGAGGTCCCGCCAAGGGGACCCTTCCGAGCGGACGGTCCCGAGTAGGGTGTCCTGCCCCTGCTGTGGGCGACCCATAAAAACCTTTCTTTACTCAATCCGTATGGACTCTGGGTCGTCCACCGACCCGAGAGCACACCGGTGTCGCTCATTGATGAGCTCCCGGAGAGTGTGAAGTATGGTCTCGGACGCGAGTAGAGGTGATTAGGCCGTCAGCCGACCTAACCGAGGGCCCACCGTGGGGCTCACCTCATACCTGCCCCTTGCTCAAGTTTTGCTGGGGCGGCTTTATACCCATCTGGTGGGGTAGGCCTTTTTGAACCCACAGCTCCTCGCTGGGCCCCTGGCGCAAGCCACAAAGCTTTTGCCGTCTTGGGGCCGCAGCGGCCCAGTGGGCTTCTCGCGCCCCGAGCAACTGCTCCGCCTAAAGCGAGACCGAGAGGTTACGGACACCACGTTGTTGGGCGGGCGTCTTTATGGCCCTTGACGCTGACAAGACGAGGATTAAAAAGCGAGTGGTATTGGAAACTGGGAGTTACCAGGCTGGCGCGACAGACGAGGGTGGTCGCGACGCTTCGCTTGACGGGGCGCCTGCTTGGCCGGCGTTCGTTCGTCCTCTATAAATACGCCCGTTGGGTGCTTTCGAGTGGTCACGTTTTCTTGCCCTTTCTGTCTCTGCCTCTGAAACAAGAAGAGCACCAGAGAGCTAAGGAAAGAAAACCCCAGCCTTTCTTTCTCACCTTCCAGTCGTCTCCCCTGTGAAGATGTCGTGGCCGGAGTGCTCCGCGCAAGACAGCCGTGCGCTCGGCTTGGTGAAGAAGGGCTTCCTCATGCCGCAGGACCTTCCTGGAGGGTGCCGACCGGGGCTATCACCCCCGCGCCGCGGGGCGACGAGATCGTGGTGCCCGCCTCGTTCTTCGAGCGCGGCTTTGGCCTGCCGCTGCACCCGTTCGTCCGGGGGCTGTTGTTTCATTACAAGGTGGAGGTGCACCATCTCAACCCTAATGGGGTCCTCCACATCGCCATCTTCATCACGCCGCGCGGCCTTCTTGGGGATCGAGCCGCGACTGGGCGTTGTGGAGGCACTTCTTCGAGCAAGGCTCGGAAGACAGGCCGTCGGAGGGCCGCGGCGCCTCGGGTGGCTGGCCCTCGGCCGCCCCGGCCGAGCACGGAGTACACGAGGTAAAGCGCCCTCGTCTAACAAGGGTGGCGTTCAATGGCTCTACGTTGAAACGTCGGCGACAGCGCCTCGTTTCACCGGAGAGCTTCCCGTGGCGGAGGCGGTGGAACTGGGCGCCAAAAGAGGGAGAAGAACAAGCGGCCCCGATCGTGGAGCGGTCGGGGCTCAAAGGAGGCGGGCTCACCGGGGCGTGGTTGTGCGCGCCTTCATGGGGATCGCGTGCAACCACTTGTGCACAGCCGCACCGTTCCGGTATGCGGGCCGTCCGACCGGGCGAGGATGGCGAACCCGAGTGGCCGCGTCTGAGGTGGAGGCTCGGGTGGCGGCCGTTACGGGCGGCTGCGCCACTGTGGCCGCGGATGGCCACCCGGAGCCATTCTCGGCGGCTTTTTCGCCGAATCTGGTAAGCCGGTGAAATTCTTTCGCTTCTCTTTTCTCGCCCTTCGCGACTTGACCGACATTCCCGCATCCTCTCGAGGCTCATGGGGATGTCTTCCCAGTGCCCGCTCCGGGGATAAGGAAGCGCGAGCGGCCGCTCGGCGAGGGCTAGAGTCGACTCCTCCGCAAGAAGCGGAAGGAGGAAAGGAGGAGGAAGAAAAGTAAAGGCAGCGCGGCAGGCTGCGCGAGATGTGTCGTCGAGACCACCGCCGTGGGGACGACTTCCAGCGACAACGGGGAGTGCCTCGGCCACCCCTATGGTGGGTTTTCACGACTGATCGGCGGCGGCGGCGGCGTGGACTCGGCCGAGGGCGGCATCACGGGCCCGTGGCCACGGATCCTCGGTGGGGTGATCTTGCGCTTGCGGTCGTCGCGGCGTCTCGGTGGAGGTGGCTTGAGGAAGCGACCGGCCGACTTACTTATGGCGGGACCGGCAAGAGAGCGCGCGCGTGCCACCCCGCTTCGCCTTGTAAGTGTATTATTATTTTATTTTTGGAGCATTTTCTTTTTGGCAAAGCCGCCGGCGACTCTTGAATCTTTGCAACGTCGGCGCCTATCTATACGGGTGATCGTGGGGCGTGCCACATCGGCCCGCAAATAATCGGCGCGGTGATTTCGGTGACCCGGTTGGGTCGGCGAAGGTCGCGGCGTCGGCGTCCGAGGGGCGGTCGCCTCCGGGGACAGAGCCCACCCGAGGTCGTGCGAAGAAGAACTTCCGCCGCCTCCGGCGGGACCCTCGGACGACGTGATCGTCGTTTGAGGATGAGACAATGGCGTTGCGGTGATCGCGCCCGATCGTGGCGGGCCGGCGACGGAGGTGCCCACCCCTCGTCCCGTGGGAGGTGCCGACCGATGCCCCTCAGCGCAGTCGCCGAGGATTCGAAGGTTGACCTCGTCACCCTTGCCCATGGTGCTTTGGCGGGTGGCGTCCGCCGAGCGAAGCGGCGGAGAGGTGCGCCACGGGTGTAATTCGGCCGGGCATCATGGGTGAGGCGGAGGAGAGCGAGTGGGCCACCCTTCGGCAAAGGCGCTGGCGCCGAAGCGAGATAGGCGGCGATCCGTGAAGGTCTAGCCCTTGCTCTGAAGTCTTCCACGGTATACCGGATATGATGGTCGGGAGTCCACCATCGCCTGGTAGGTCACCAAAAAGTTCTGATTCGTTGCACATTTTTGATAGTTCTTCCGTGCGACTAACGGAGTGTCCACATTTTGCAAAGACTTGCGGATCGCCGTGCGTCGGTCGAGCTCTCGCAGCTCAACGATCGTGGCGGTGCGGCGGAGGAGTGCGATCAGTGCGCTTGAGCTGCGCCTAGCCCAGAGGCCTGCGCATTAGGCGGTCGGAGGCGGTGGTGATCCGCCAAGGATTTGAAGAGGCCACAAGGCCCTTCATGATGAGCGCCTAGGAGCCAAGGCTTTGAGGGCGAAGTGGCGAATCGAGTCCTCCCGATGGAGGTCATCGAGGCCAAGGATGCCGCCGTTGCCGCGAGAGGATCGCAGACGCAGTAACACGCCTGCGACCGAGCGGAACAAGGCTCGGGGGCCGCTTGCCGAGTTCGCTCCGAAGCGCGATCGCCGTATGAGCCGCCGAGCCAAGACTTCATCTGAGGCGCCAAGTCGGAAGCCGCAATCGACCAACTCCGCGGCGGTAAGTGTCTCAATTCTTCAATTAAGTTTGGGGGTGCGACCCGCGGCGAACTTATCCAAAATCTCCGCAATCGCAGAGGCGCAGAAGAATCGAGCATCGCCGTGGAAGCGAGAACGGCCGGCCGCCCGTGACGTGGCGATCGTGGCGGGGCGAGGCCCGCGGCGTTGAAGGTTGCCGAGGCGGTCGGGCCGAGATGAGCGCCGAGTGGAGGCCTCCGCAAGGCGGTCGGGAGGTCTGCGATCGCATCCTTGGGCCGGGCAGCCCGAGTGCCCTTGCCCGCTACCGCCCGAGTGCGGACCGTAGAAGAGGCGGTGGTCACCGTGCTGCGGCTTGAGCTTCATCGGCGCCGGTCAACACCATCTCGCATTACGACGGCATCGACCTCGCGGTGGTGGGGCGGCGTGGCGGGAACCGGATCGACGAGAGATCGACGGTTCGAGCTCTTGGTTGAGCCGCACGCCCGGAGATCGCCACCGCATCCGCCGCAGCCGCCTTCGAGAAGCGAGGCGACCAACTCTCCGCCTCGCCACGGCCGCCTCGCCAAGAAGAGTAGAAAAGTTAGCTTTATCCTTCTTAGATTGTAAAGACCGTTATTTAAACAATCTTGAAATTATCAAGTCCCGAATCGCCCTCGCCCTTTTCAGTATTTAGGATGAGCGTTTGGCCGACCATAGCCCTAAGGACCGCGAGGGCCACTTGTGCGTGGGTCGGGTTGTTTTGGGAGGAGCGAGGTGGATTGGAGACTTGGCTATGCAATGTTAGGCGCACTTGTGAGGGATAGGAGTGTTCTAGACCGGCCAGGATCTTTCCACTCGGGCACTTCCTTCTTCCGCAGTGCTACTTAGCAACCGTAGCTTGGGGCGAGGGGTCGTAACACTTGGGTTGAGAGGGTTACCGCCGGGATGGACCTCATGACCACCGGGTCACGTGCCCTCATAAGCGCGTGGGATAGCCGAGTTCGTGCGGGGGAGGTGTTCCTGCCGACCCAAAGGTCACTCCACTCGGGTACTTCCTTCTTCCGAAGTGTTAGCAACCATAGCGGGGGCGAGGTCTGAGCACTTGGGTCAAAGGAGTTACCGCTTCGGGAAGGACCTTGTGGTCGGTTGGGTCATCAACCCGCGCAAGTGCCGACCGAGAGCAGCCTGAGCGGGGGCGCTGAAGGCAGCTCTTAGTCGTCACTGCAGCGACTGTGTGCTCGGAAGGAAGAAGGTAAAGAGCATGCTAGGAAGAGGAAAAGAGTTTAGGGATAGAATCGCCTTAACTTTTCAATGTTCCAGGCATTAGGGAGGATGCGACCATCGGCGTCCTTGAGTCGGAAGGTGCGGTGCCCGGAGAACTTCCACGACGGTGAAAGGACCTCCTGTGGGGTCGGCTTGTGCTTATCTTTGGTTATGCGACCCGACGCGAGAACCAAGTCGCCAAATACCAAGGATCGCCCTCGAACTTGGCGGCCGTGGTAGCGGCGCAGGCTTGTTGATATCCGCCGATCGCAGATCGGCCACGCGTCGCGCCTCGTCGGTGGTCGATGGCGTCTTGTTGCGGCGTGCCCCGAGCCTCATCGAAGGCTTGCAATCTCGGGAGCCGTATTCGGTCGATGGGCAAAACGGCTTGGCGCGAACACCATAAAGAAGGGTGTGAACCGGTCGCCGGCTTCGGCGTGGTCCGCACTCCAAAGCACGGAGGCGGCTCGGCTACCAGCGCCTGCGAAATGCTCGAGCCGATCAAGATCCGCGGCAGAGTCCTTGAAGGATCATGCCGTTAGTGCGCTCGACCTAGCCGTTAGTCCGCGGATGGGCTCTCACGCCCAATCGACACGGATGTTGAAGTCGTCCAGAACTCGAGAAATTCCTTCCCCGTGAACTGTGTTCGTTGTTTCGGTGATGATGGAGTTTGGGACTCCAAACCTAAAAGCGATGTCGCGGAAGAAGATGGCGCTTGTACCGACGTGGCGCCACGACCGCTTGGCCTCTATCCACTTGGTGAACTTGTCTACCGCGACGAGTAGGTGGGTGAAGCCCGGCGCTTTCTGAAGGCCGACCAAATCGAGTCCCAGACGGCAAAAGCCACGTGATGGGGATCGTCTCAGAAGCAGGGCCGGGCGATGCGTCTGAAGAGCAAAGAACTGCATCCTTCACAAAAGGTCACGATATGCTCGGCGTCGACACGGATTGGCGATGAAACCTTGTCGAAAGGCCTTTCCCACAAGAGATCGGGTCTTTGCGTGGTGACCGCAGACTCCATTGTGTATGTCGTCCAAAGAAATTTTCCTTGGTCGGTCAAGATACATTTTGGAGGACCGGAGGGACTCCTTTGTAGAGGTGCAGCCGATCGGACGAAGGATTTTGCCCACGGGCGAGGCGCGGGCCTCGGTCGGGTCGGGAAGTGACCCGTCCGTCAAGCGGTCGATGTAGGGCCTCCTCGGTCGGACTCAAGTGCTAGCACACCGCGGGCGAATCCGGCCAAGTCTTCGCCCGACCGCAGCGTCGGTCGGGCGACTGTCTTTGGATTGGTCGGTGGCCGCCCACCGCCGAGTCCACCGACAAGGATGGAGCAGGAGGTCGAGACGAAGATCCCGGCGGGGCGGGCTCTGCGGAGGCAAGATTGTCCAGTGATCGGCCTCGCCATTGTAGCGTCGGTAGCTATGGTGAAGCTCGAAACCCTTGAACGCTCCTCGGCCGGCGTACTTCTCGACGATGCTGCGGCCATGCGGGCGTCTCGGGCTCCGCAGCCTTCATGACTTGGTCGACGACAAGCTTGGAGTCCCGTGGACGAGCCGGCGAGCACCGAGGTCGGCAATGATCCGGAGACCGTTGAGAGCCTCGTGCTCGGCAATGTTGTTGGTCGCGTCGAAGAGCAACCTAATGGCGATTGAAGCTGTTCTGAGTGGGAGATGATGGCGACTCCGCGCGCCATTCTTGGTGTAAGACCCGTCAAGTACATTGTCGATGCTCGGGTCTTCGACGATGGTGGTGCACAGGCTTGGTCCACTCGGCGACGGTCGTCGGCCAGAGCTCGCGACTTGATCGCCGTCAGGGCGTACATTATGCCATGGCCGCTAAGCTCGGCGCCCATTTGGCTATCCTTCACGAGGCATCGCGATTGTGGATGATCTCGCCTAGTGGGGACGTGGTCACCACAGTGATGGCGTGTTGATCGAAGTAGTGAACGAGTTTCCTCTTTGCGATGAGCACCGCGTAGAGTAACTTCTGCACCTGTGGGTACCGAGTCTTGGACTCGGAAAGTACCTCACTGATGAAGTAGACCGCCGTTGTACCTTGAGCTCACGGCCTTCTTACGCTCGCTCCACCACGAGGGCCGCGCTGACGACTTGGGTAGTGGCGGCGATGTAGAGCGGCGGTTCACCCGGTGCCGGGCGACGGGATCGAGGCGAGGACAGAAGGCCTTCAAGCGGGTGAGGGCCTCCACGAGCCTCGGTGTCAAGCGAAGCGGTCGGTTCTTGAGCGGCTGTAGAGCGGCATTCGCGTTCGCCGGCGAGACACGAACGGCTCAAAGCCGCCATCGGTCGACCTCTGGACCCTTTGAGGTTGGTTGACCGGGCCCATCCTCGCGATCGCCGAGATCTTCTCTGATTGGCCTCGATGCCTCGCTCAGAGACGATGAAGCCTAAGAGCTTTCCTTTGGGGACCCCAAGACGCACTTCTGCAGGTTGAGCTTTATGCGCGAAACCGCCGAAGGTTCGCGAAAGTCTCTTCTAGGTCGGCGATAAGGTCGTCGACCTTTACGGTCTTTACGACAATATCGTCGACATATGCCTCAACGTTGCGCCGATCCGGTCATTGAAGCACGTTTGCATACATCGCCGGTATGTAGCGCCCGCGTTCTTGGTAGAAGGGCATTGTGACATAGCGTAACGAGCGAACGGAGTGATGAAGGAAGTCGCGGTGGTCGGACTCCTTTAGCGCAATCTGGTGGTAGCCCGTAGGCATCCGAGAAAGGAAAGAGACTCGCACTCAAATGTGGAGTCGATGACTTGGTCGATGCGAGGTAAGGAATGGGTCCTTGGGGCATGCTTTGTTGAGACTCGTATAGTCAACACATTCTCCATTGCCCGTTCTTCTTTTTACAAGTACGAGGTTGGCTAGCCACTCGGGTGGCGCACCTCTTTCTGAACCCCGCCGCCAAGAGTTTGGCGATCTCCTCCTATAACCTGCGCCTTTCCTCGTCGGCGGCGCGGCGTTGGGCGGCCGACTTTGAGCCCGGTCGGACGCTCAAGGAGTGCTCGGCGACCTCCTTTGGAATGCCGGCATGTCGGAGGACCTCCATGCGAAGACATCTTTGTTAGTGCGGAGGAAGTCGACGAGCGCTTTCCTATTTGGCGGGAGCGTGGCTCCGACCAAGACGGTCTTGGTCGGATCACGTGGATCGACCGTGACCTCCTTCGTGTCCTCGGCGATTTGAAGGATCCCGCCACGATTTGTTGGATTCGAGGGCGGACTCGGCGGCTTCCTTCCCGAGCTTGTTGAGTTCCGCAGAGGCAACGACCGCCGAGGCGAGCTCGCGGTGCCGCCTCGCGATTGAAGGCAAGTGGAAGGACGATGCCGCGTGATGACTCCATGCGGTCCGCATCTTCACTGAGGTAGGCGTGGCGGGGATCGCCATGAACTTGGCGAGCATGGCCTCCCGAGATGGCGTGGTAGGCGCCGGAAATCCACGACCTCGAAGGTGAGGGTCTCGGTGCGGAAGTTTCCGGCTCTCGAAGGTGACGCGCGGTCGACCGCCGGCGGATGGGCTTCTTGGCCCGGATGACGCCATGGAAAGGTGCCTTGCTTGGCCGGAGGCTTGAGCGCGGACCCCATAGCGTCGAGCGTCTCAACGTAGAGGATGTTAAGGCGTTGCCCCGCCCATCGAAGACTTCGTGAGGCGCCGTTCGACGACGGGTCGACCACCACGGTACCTCCCGGTGTGGGGACGCGATCGGGTGATCGGTCCGATCAAAGGTGATCGGGAACTCCGACCACCGAAGATATTGGGGGCGCCCGCCCGACGGTGTGGACCTCGCGATAGCGAGCTTGAGTCGACGCTTGTCGGCGTAGCAAAGTGTCGTCCTCCGAAGATCATGAGGCGGCCGTCGGGCTCGGGAACTCGTCGTCGCCTTCTTCTCCGCTGTTCGCGGGGCGCGGCGAGCTTCTTTCCTTTGCTCCGCGGCGTGGTGGGGACGCTAGAGAGATAGCGCCTCGGGACTTGCATCCGGTACTTGTGCTTGACGGAGAACCCATGGTTCGGGCGCGGCCGTCCATCAATTTCTCGAAGTGGTCGGGCGGCGGTCGGCGCGCTGCCGCTTGGCGAGGCGGTCGGCCGTCGCGACCACTGGGTCTCACGGATCCGCTTCCGCGCGCTTATTGTCGGCGGTCGGGAGGAGACCCGTTTGGGCGCCGGGCTCTGTTGGGCCTTTCCTCCTTCGAAAATAGCCCTACGGCCTCCTCGCCGAGGCGTGGTTGAGTGGCGATGTCGAGGAGTTCCTTGGTAGTCCCGGGCTTGGCGGCCCGACTTGTGCACCAAGGCCTTGCGAGAGGTGTAGATGAAGGCTCCCACGACATCGGCGTCGGAGATGTCGGGAGCTCGTTACCGCGGAAAACCGCGGATGTAGTCGGAGGGTTTCCACAGGCTTTGTTTGCAGCCCTTCAGTCTCAGGAGTTTCGAGGCGCTTGTAAGTGCCACGGAAGTTACCGACGAATTCTTCAAGTCACCCAGATTCGACGCTTTTGGCGGCGAGTACTCGAGCGAGCTCGGCCGGTCCGCGAGTAGATGGGAAGTCTTGGATGATGAAGAGATCATCTGTCGCTCCCCGGCCCGCATGCGGCCGGTAATCTTGAGCGGACACAGGTTGGTGGCCCCGGTGTACTTGGCAATGTTGGTAGGCGCCGGAATCGGGCGGGAAATCCGCTGGCGGATCCTTTGCAAAAAGCCCGTGGTCGGGACCATCGGGCTCGGGCGCGATAGTGGCGCTCACCATCCGCAACACGTGAGTGGCGGCGTCCTCCGCCATCTTTCTTCGGCGCCTCGGGTGGCGCGGATGTCGAAACATTACCGTGGCGGCGCGCACCGTGCACGTGAGGCACGGGGTGGTGCGGTCTTGGCGCGCACCGGCCGGCTCCATGGGCAGACGTCTGGGCCGGTGGCGGAAGTAGCGCCGGTGTGGTAGGAGCCGGAGGCTGCATGTCTTTGCCGCGGCCACGCTCCACCACCCGAAGGTTACGGTAGGTAGCTCGGCCTCGGGTTTGCGGGCTCGGAAGGCCTCGGAGCAAGACGTGCGGCGCGACCACGTTTTGGCTCGCGTGAGGAAAAAGCGGGGCGCGGATTACGCCCCACCTTGTGGTGCTTTTGGCGCGCGCGCTGCGTCTGCGCTCAAAGACTTGCGGGCTCGGGCTCGTCTGCTCGGTCGGCTGGGCGGCCGAGCTTCGACCCTCGCTCCTCGGCTCTCCGCGTTGCTTGGAGCTCGGCCGCGCGAGCTGGCGGCGTTCAGGCCTTCGCTGTGGTATTCCCCCTCCGTGCCTCGGTCGCCGGACGGGGACCGCCGTGCCGCGGTGGCTACGACCGTCGGTATGCCGCCACGTTGCACTCGCGAGTCGCTGCTGGCGGGATACTCAGCGTCGGGCCGGGCCGTTCGAGTCTTCTCTCGTGGGCGGAGGTTGGCATGTAGCCGACCATCGCCACGATCCGCGAGCCTACGGGTGACATGGTCACCGCCGGCCTCTGGAGTTTCGCCGACCGCGCGAGCACTCCTCGGGTTCGGCCGGGAGCTGGGGCGCCCAAGCCGAGCTTAGCGAATCGCCGGAGGGGCGCCCAAGCTCTCGGCGGCGCTGTCTTCCGAGACGGCGGGACGAGCGTGAGCCCTCCGTCGGTGACGCGCGGTCGAGGGAGCCGGCGGATCCGGTTCCCAGCGATCATCTTGTCGCGCATGGTGGATGCCATCGGGAGATAAACGAATCGGAGATGGTGATGAAGGCGAAGGCCCCTACAGCGCGCCAACCGCCGGCGTTTTGGAGCGCCTGCAAGTAAAATTTGTAAGTCTAGGGGTCGCGCGTTCCACTCCTGAATGGTTAGACTCGTGAGTCCAAGGTGTATCTTGGTTGGTGAAGGTCCCTACTCGATTCGTGTGTGGTGGTGTTGTATTACTCTTGTACAGATAGTGCACAAAGTTTTACAAGCGAGAATGCCAATGGCTTAGCGAGAGGAGTTTGATAGCGCTCTCTCCTTTCTTGTTCTTGCTCGTTGCCCCTCGAATCGTTCAAATTTCCTCCTTTTATACTGAAGGAAGGCGGGTTACATCGAGAGTTAGGAGGAAGCGAGGCGACCTCGCTAGGAGCTCCGGTCCTTAAATCCGTGGGTGGTCGCCATCCGTCTTGCCCATCTTTGGGTTGGTAGCCTTGGTGGTCGGGAGGTTAGGTATTTCGGGAAGTAGCGTGCTTGCCCTCTGTGGTCCTTGCGAATCGCCGACGCCGATGCGTGGCGTTGGTGCTTTGCCTCGGGAGGAGCGTGCGCTCGTCTTGACGTGGTCGGTTGATGGGCCGGAAGCTTTGTCTTCTGATCACGGATCTTCTTGGGAAGGAGCTACCGCCTTGTATAGTCGCTCGATTGACCTTATTCGAGTGCGTGGCGGTAGGCGGTGAGGACGACACGCGGCACTCGGCGTTTGTCACCTTGGTTGGGTTGGAGTCGGAGATCCCGCCCGCCAAGATAAGTCGAGGCGCTGTCTGCAGTGGTTCGCTTCCCTGGCGGTCGGGAGCGGATGCCTTGGCGCGATCTCGCAGCGATTCGGTCGTGTGGGCCGTGGCGCTGACTGTTAATGGAGATATGCTTGAGGTCACTGGCTCGTCGCTTGGTGTTGGGGTATCCTTTTTATTAGTATTCGTCACACATATGAAGCTATAATAAAAAGGATATGGACCAACTTATCATGCTCTGTTATCCCTTTGTCTTCTACGCTCAATGCGGTCATGGCATCCACAAAAATTATTGACATGTTCTTGAATAGATGACCATCGGTGCATAAGTGAATTCGACTACGCTCAGAAAGAAATTTTTATTCTCATGGAAGTAATCATATATTCTACTCCAATATGTGGCACGAGTTTGTTGGGTCTCTTGCTGGATCCAAACTAACATTCACCATGCCGACAACAACATGTTGTCTTCATTCTCAATTTTTTGGACCTTTTATTTTGAGCTCTCATTGAGGGTGGAGTGGTCAATCGGAGAAAGTTGCTCCCCAATTGGGCTTTCATCCCAAGGTATTTCACTTTCCCCTCACTCAGCAGACGAGCATAGAAGTCATCCATATTGCACAAGTGTAGACATCAATACTTCATTAAGAAAATATGCGTAGCAACACATGTAATAAGCAAAACACATGTCATGAAATGAACTTATAGGTCTTAAAAGTACAACACGTCTTAATATCGTAATACAAGAACACAAATAACTCTAGTAACTAGACTCGATACTTTCATCCTCTCTAAATTGATGGTCATCACGTTTACCCGAATCATTGTCTCGTAGTCGTATGGGCACAACTGCTCGTCTATGCTAGACAAAGTGTCTTCTTCTTCAGGTGAATCGACACTGTCTGTTCGCACCAAGTCTTCCGATTGTATGGCAAGTTTATCAAGGCGGCGGTGTGTTCGATCTCAAGTAAGAGTCGGTTGAGTTCATTCGCGCTTTCGCTTGAGCAAGGAGAAAAATTATCGTACACTATGTTCTTAATATCATTTGTGGTTTCCTCTATGCGATTAATTGTCCAAGCATACACTTCACTGACTTTCTTTGAATCTTTATCCATCTATATGTAAGTAAATAGTACACTAAGACACAACATAATAGTATAATGTAGGCAGAAATATCTTTGAAGTCAAAAATGAACCATAGTAACTAACTGTGTGCTTGGTATAACAGTTTTGGAGGTTACAACTTGCAGGATAACATTACATCGAATCCTAGCATTACCTGACCTTGTAGAAATAACTAGATAAAGCACGAGGGAACTTATGATACTATAACCACCTTGGCATAGCATTTCATGATATTTCGCTACTAACAGCATACTTATACAAAGATGAGAAAAAACAGAGAAAAAAGTCCCAGATGCTAATGGTAGTCACCAACTTACAATCAAATTGGCAAAATTCTATGCTCAGCATACTCCTCACTCAACATACTTCGCAATAGCAGACAAACAGACATAATTTTATGCTCAGCATACTCCTCAAAAAATGCATAATTTAACCTAAATTTTAAAACACAGAAAGCACAAGTCTATAACAGCATACCTTTGCTACCTAGGAAAACTTTCCTTTGGATGCGGATAGGTAGATGCGGATAGCTGCCCTCCTCATTTGTCTGCGGGTTTCACTTCACCAAATAGCAAGAAAAGTGTATTACTGATCACGAAATAGATTTGGTACTAAAGCTTATATTCTATAGCAATCAAATTCCATACATTTAAATTTCGATCAATCAGCCCGAATTGATGAAATGAGACATCACTGTACTTCCCTACCATCGCTTTACCTCATTAATCAAACCTAACAGGCTAAATCATTTTTTGGGATATTGAAACTTTCTAGAAACAGACATCGATTCCAAAATGAATGAAGATAGCTAGTAACGATTGACATATTCGCTCTAGGGCCAATTCTTGACTAATTGATTTGAAGAAATGAGTGCACTTGCTCGGTTAAAAATGCATGCAAAAGAATGTACACGATGGATAATCTCATGAGTGAGATTGAAAGCAACCTTGTTTGTCCGTGAAATGTGCAAAAGTTCATCACCGTCGCCATGTGAGGGAGAGAAGTATCACATGGTTTTACCTTTCTTGTTGCCCAAAATCTAGATTCTTGCAAAGTGAAGGTGGAAGTGGAGTGCGTGCGAGAAATGGAAGTCTAGAAGCTCTTGCGGGGCAAAGGAGAATAAAACAACCACATAAGTGCAAGCCCAAATTGAGCTAGTTCACAATATCACCATTCACAACCACAATATCACCGATGCGAGAACTTAACATTTGTGTTAGTTACGAATCGAGATTTGTTTGTAACAACCTACAAGGGAATTAAATGTAAACCAAATAAAACAATTGTCGCTTTCTTAAGCATTAAGGAGAAATCATTGTTCTATCAGCTCTATTGAATGTTTCAATTTCCAAGCTTAAGCAAATGTGCTGCATACCTACTCCATTGAAAAGATTTGGCATCACTACTCAACTATCAAAGATTAAGTGATTACTACCTTGGAACAGAAATCTGGGGCCTCAAGAACACCCCGGAACTAGCACCTCAAGCTACGTGAACTGTTGTCGAGCGAAAGCCTCTAGCTATCAAGGCGGGGAAAATACAATGAGTTGCATGTAAGTTGCATAAGAAAATACAGATGCATTCCAAAGATGATTTTTGCAAGAGAAGATAGGACTTAAGAAAATACAAAGTCTTGACTCACAAAAAGAGAAGATAGGACTTAAGAGATCTATCATTGCTATAACAATTCTAGGTATGAACATTCCAATCGATTTTTGTAAGAAGGGAATTCTCCTATTGCACGTGGATTTAGATTTAGAATGCAGAGGATCAAGATGTAATATGCATGGTTTGCTTCTACTCAATATGTAACTTGGACAAAGAGGACATCAGTTGTCCAGTTTGGCGTGAGAATCAAGCGTAATCCAATCAAAAGCAAAAGAGAATCAAGTCGTCTATGGGATGGAGCAAGCGACTCAACATTCGCCCCAAAACAAGCCAAAACCGCTCGACGCAACATCAAATCAAGCATCCATCTAGGCGCGGCAGCAGACAAAGCTCCCAACTTGGCACCAAATTTTCACTAAAATGAAGAACCGAATCGACATGAGGCAAGGGCGCAATGTTACCGATCTCCTTGGGGGTGGAGAAGTTAACGCGGCCGGTGGGCTTGCCTTTGAACTTGCGCAGATCTGGGATGCCATACACAGCCATGAACATACGAAACAAAATCAAGACAGCAAAATCCAACGGGATCTGAGTAGCATACACAGCCAGATCGAATCAAACTGAACTGGGCTTCGAGATCGATGGGATGGAGCTGGTTTTACCGAGCAAGGAAGTGGCGGGGGCGACGACTTGGGGATCTCCACTCTGCTTGCTGCCGAACACGAGAGCAACTCCAGCCAGTGTCCCTGCGGTCGCTCGAAGGAACGAACCGTTGCGCCTCGCCGGGATAGCGAGCAGAGAGAGACTCGCCAAATATAGCGATTCTCTCTCCGCTCGCGAGATTTGGAGAGGAAGATGGCAACTCTTTTGGAGTTCGTTACTGGCTGCGAATCGATAAAAGATGGAGACAGGGATTTGGATAGAGATGCTTTTGGAGTTGCTCTAATTAGTCATCAGGGGACATATTTGTAGGTTATTAACAGTCGAAAATCCTGACGTTGGAAATTTACTGTCTCTCTCGAGCCTCACCCTCAAAATTTATGATAAAAAAAATACTCCATGCGTCTAAGTTTATATATGACGTATTTTTTTAATGATTTTATCTATAAATATAGATCGTATTTTATGTCCTAATGTAAATTAGTGTGATGTTTCCTTTATACCCTAATAAATATCCATATTTACTTGATATTCTCTACATGTATGCATTGAATATAGTGCTTAGATATAATAATTATAGATAATCTAGTTATTTTTAATATCTTCTTAGTCTTTGTGTCAAAAGAAAATACACGTAGAATTGTGGATAAATTGAACAGAACTGAACATATCCGCTTGGAAAGCAACAAGGAAGAAGATCCTTCCTGGTCCAAGGTCTCCCAAAGTGGCGGTCTACTGAAAATCGAGATAGCTACTCCTCACTAAGATGCTCTCGGTTTTTTCTAAATGACTAGTTTAATATATGTACGTTGCTATTGATAAAAATAATATTACTTAGCAGATTAAGTTATTATTATTGGGTTTAGCTTGCGCTACGTTCTCGGGTTCGTGGTCAAGCTCCATCCTGACCCAGACCATACCTATAAAATAACTTAAATGCATGAAACAAATGAAAAGTAGTAAAGATTAGTTTAATCTATTGAGTATATAATTTTATTAATTTTCCTAATAATTAAACCTACGCTTGGTACCACATGTCCAAAACACTCGGAAGCTTGTGCACGAGAACATCCAGAACCATACATCCGTAACCAGAAAATGAATTACCCCAAACAAACATTTGCCAGGAAAGAAATCATAAAAATATGATGCTTCCAAAGTAGGTACTAAGGTTTCATAAATTTATGAAAACAGGCATACCTAAAAATTCAATTTCTATGATTATTAATGGTTATAAAAATTAAATAAAGGTTAAAGTAATTAACCTAAACAGGGATAGATCACCACCTACTCGGTAATTTTATTAGGAAGCATTTTGGAGAGGAAAACTCTGACTTTGTTGAATTGGCTATGAGATTTTTGGTGCGAGGAAAAAAAATACAGAAAATTCTAGGCTATAAAATTCCTTAGAATTGTAGTGGTGCGAAATCCCGAAACCCAAAAAGTTTTTCTGCAAAATTACCGTGAACCCGAAAGTGAGCCCCTCGCTTTGGCAAAACTGGGGTGAGCAGATGTTGGGGGCGACCACATCGAGTAGGGCGGGCAACCGACTTAAGGACCACTCGTCAGCGTCGATTTTTCCTGTGCGAAAGAGGATGCAAATAACGTACTATATTATTCACCACCGCTAAGTTTGTTAAAGCAGGGATAAAGACTGATCATGGCTCGTCATGATTCTCTCTCCGCCCGGACGTGTAAATTTCGTCAGCGTTTAGCGACCGGACCACCCGCGTGGAGCCGCATCGCCGTCGTTCTAGAAGCCGGTCGCATCCAGATAAGTAAGTAGTAGTACACTAGTACTCACTAGAACCGTTGACCTGTCAGCGTCTGCATGCGTGCCAGCCTGCCAGAAACGTCCTTCGCCGTGCAGGAGTTGACGGTTTCCACTTACCAATCGTCACGTGCACTGGATATGTTTGACCATCAGGAGGAAGATCATGTTCGAGTTGCACGAGAAATTTCCAGGGTTTGACTGGAAACTACCCTGGACTAAAAACTCACGATAGCATAAACAACTCCAAGAGAAGGCTTTTTAGCTAATGTAGTTCACAGCTCTTGTTATTGATCCCGTCCCGTCTCAGAAGACGATTTTAGCACCCTTCTCGCTTGCATTGCCATTGCTGCCACCTTAAAAAATTAGGGACGGTTTTGAAAACCGTGTCCACGTCAAAAGACGGTCCATAGACACAGACAAAACCGTCGTTATATTTGTTAAGGAACCTCGTTATCGAATAGTCTGGAATTTACGAACAGATCTGAAGTGGAGAACAGAGAGAGACACGGGTTCTAGGAGGAACAACGACAGGATTCTTTATTGCTTTTGTAATTCCTTGTACATTGTGGGACCCCCTCCTCCTTATATAGTAGTCGCCTAAGGTTTCAACTAAGTGACCATCGTGAGTCTTTATGGGCCATGTGGTTTCCCAACAATATCCCTTGGGCCCTTTGCCGCGAGATGCATATGCCTCATTAAAACTCCAGAAAAACCCAGTGAAAAAAATACTTGGAGAAAGAGTACATAGCATACGCTTACTATGTTGCATGAATTGCCTCATTAAAACCTTATGCAAGAAAACTTCATGAAAACTTGCTAAGGAAAAAGTGTACAATTCACCCAAACTACAATTGCTAATCTTCGAGATTCATGTTGGGTACTCAAACCTCATGTTCAAGATTTATGTGGGAGTATGTGAAATATCTCCCCCTGAAATCTGCACTTCTTTAAATCTCATCATCCTAATCTCTTTTCGCACCTTTCAAAGGTAGATCTTTGGGAGTGATTTAGTGAACAAATCTGCAAGATTTTCACATGACTTAATATGCAATATCTTGATCTCGTTCGGTTCATCTTATGCAATTCGTGAGCATAGAAGAACTTGGGGTTGATATGCTTCATAAGATTGCTCTTCACATAACCCATATGTGCTTGAGCAACACAAGTCGCATTATCTTCATAGATGATCGTGGGAGTTTGCTCAATGTTCAAGCCACATGACTTACGGATGCGGTGAACCATTCTTGAGCCATGCACATTCACGAGAGGCTTCATACAAAGCAATGATTTCGAGTGGTTTGTCGGCGTCGAGACAAGAGTGCGCTTAGACGACTTCGAGAAACTGTTGTTCCTCCACATAGAAAAACAAACTCGGTTTGGGACTTGCGATATCTGGTCCGATAAGTACCCGACATCGGCGTAGCCAACAAATTGATTCATTGTTTCTTCTAAAGAACAAGCCGAGATCTTTGCTTCCTTGGAGGTAACGGAAGATATCCTTGATCCCTTTCAATGCCTTTTGGTGGGTTCTCATTGTCTGGGACTAGCAAATTCACAACGAATGCAATGTCGACTGGTGCTATTTGCAAGGTACATGGCGCTCAACTGCACTCGGATATGGGAATTCGCTCTTAGGACTTCCTCCCTCTTCTCTAGGTGCATATGAGTCTAGATGCGCTTAGAGTGACCTTGAGCCATTGGAGTCTTTACAGGATATGCCTTTTCAAAGCCAAATCTTTCCAACACTTTCTGCATGTAGGATGATTGGTGTACCAAGATTTCTCGTTGGACATGCTTAAGCTGCAAGCCTAAACAAAACTTGGTTTTACCTAAATCCTTCATTTCAAACTCAGACTTCAAGTATAAGCATGCTTCTTCAATCTCTTCATCCGTCCCAATGATGTTCAAGTCATCTACATAGACGAAGATTATACAGAATCCATTCGGGGATCGCTGTATAAATACGCATGGACAATCTTGCTTGTTCGTGTAGCCTTTCTTGCAGAGAAAGTCGTCCAGCGATTGTACCACATTCTTCCTTACTGTTTTAGCCCCATACGGTGATTTCTCCAATTTCACCTTTATCATGAGTTTCTATTTGCTATGTCTTGGTTGAATAGGAATACCTTCGGTACTTTCATGTATATCTCGAATCAAGTTCCCATACAAATATGCTATCACAACATCCATTAGCTTCATTTTCAACTTCAAGTTGACTGCCATTGAGATCAAATATCTAAAGGTAATTCCTCCCATGACCGGAGAATAGATTTCTTCATAATCAACCCGGGACGTTGGGTGAAACCTTGAGCTACAAGCCTTGCCTTGTACCTTACAACCGTTGTTTTCATTCCTCTTAGAACAAAGAC
The DNA here is from genome assembly GCA_036346275.1 of Otatea glauca. Classification (NCBI taxonomy): domain Eukaryota; kingdom Viridiplantae; phylum Streptophyta; class Magnoliopsida; order Poales; family Poaceae; genus Otatea; species Otatea glauca. Next base: position 22,885,702 of record CM070714.1, on the reverse strand, counting down.
CCATTTGTGACCTCACAGGGGTTTATATGGGAGGTGTGCGGCATCTGAGCAAACACCTCTCTCTTGTTCAGATAGACTAACTCTGCAGTGATTGCCTTCTTCCATTCTTTCCAATCTAGACTTTTCTTGCACTCTGCGAGAGATGTAAGCTCGGAATCATGATCAATGATCGAGGCAATCTTCTTTGCAAAGTATGAATCGACATTGGTTGTTGCTCTATTCGAGATTCTCTGTTATTACAAAGTTTATGGCCATTTCATCATGGGGTGCTTCATTCACTTCTACTTGCTCTTCGCTGCTATTTATCGCAGGAGCAAGTTCCTTTAGCTTTTCATCGCCTATGTGTGCGCACACATTATTTTCGGCAGCTTCCTGCAGTGGAAGATTCAAGTATGGAATTGCCTTTTCCGTTGACTTCTTTCGGTGCAGTCTCAACCGCTCCCCTTCTTTCCTTGGGGTATTTTCGTGATTGGTTGTGGTAAGTCCTCTCGCCTAGTTTTCTCCAGACGTCTCCGGGTACTTTGGGTTTGAGGAGCCAGATTTCCTGTTCTTTTTCTTTGAGGCTTCGAGCAGGATGAGGATACCCTTTCTTTGGTATTTTCACCCTCTCGGTGCATTTCTTGCGGGTACATGCGACTTAACCACGCCCTTGAGATCACAAAATGATCAGCGATTCATTTGCTAAATTCTGCAAATCAATTATCTTCTGGACTTCTTGATTTGCTTCATTAGTGCGGAGGTCATGCGCGGGGATCCCAGTGGAATGCCATATGATTTCTCGGCATTTTTCATTCAAAGGTTGATTTCCTCCCCCAAATAACGGGAAACGATCCTCGTTAAAAATGCAATCAGCGAATCGGGCTGTATGCAAGTCTCCAGTCATGGGTTCCAAATACCTGATTATGGATGCACTCTCATAACCAACGTATATCCCAAACTTGCGGAGAGGACCCATTGCAGTCCGCTGAGGGGGTAGTATAGGAACATATACCATACAACCAAAGCACCAGTTGCATAGGGGAATGGATGTTGTAGGCCGAAGGTTTGAAATTGATGAGAGCTGCTGCGTGCAGGACTGCGTGTCCCTAACAAGTGTTGGGCAAGTTACAACTCTGCAAAAGCGGTCTGGCAATGAATTTAATCCTCTTTATTAGTGCTTTAGCTAGTCTATTCTGCGTATAGACATGTGGTACAGAGTGCTCAACTGCTATCCCTGTTGCAGTGCAATAATCATCAAATACCTTTGAAGTAAATACTCTGGCATTGTCCATTCTGATGGACTTCACGCGATGATCAGGGAAAGCATTCTTAATTCTTATGATCTGTGAGATCAGCTTTGCAAAAGCATGGTTTCTTGTTGACAATAAGCATACATGCGATCATTTCGAGGAAGCATCGATGAGCACCATAAAGTACCGAAATGGCCCTGACAAGGGCTGAATCGGGCCACAAATATCCCCCTGGATGCATTCCAGGAATGCAGGGATTTCACTTTGCACTTTCATGACAGAGGGTCTAGTTATTAATTTTTCGGTGGCACATGCAGGGCACACGAAATCTTCATGATTCGGGAAATTTTTAACATTAATGCCATGACCTTGTGAGTTGTTCACTATATTCCTCATCATTCTAAGACCAGGATGACATAATCTACAATGCCATAAAGAAAATAACCCGAGCTTCTAAAGGCGGTCTTCAAGGAAGTATACACTTGGTGCATGAATATTCGTGTAGTACAACCCAGATTTATATGAGGATATTTTTCTAATACCATTTTCCACATCTGCGTGCTTCACAATGCACAAGTATTCTTTGCCATTTTCTTCATTGGTTTCTCGTGAAAACCATTGGCGTGGATGTCTTTGAAACTTAAGAAAGTGCGCGTTGATTTAGGGTACAAAAGAGCTTCTTCAATTACCAAAGTTGTACCCATAGGCAATATTATAGTGGCTCTTCACGAGCCTATTACATATGAATCGCTTCTGCGATCGTAGTAATCTTTCAGCGTTCTTCGTGATCGATTGGAAGTATTTGGACTCTCTTAAGATGGTATTTGTTGTGTCACTATCAACAATGCATATCTCTTCCATTTAGGCGCTACAAGATTTCTAAAAGGAAAATAATTCCAATCAAGCGGTGGCAAAATAATTCAAACATTGCTTGTAAATTAAAGAATCTGGAATAAATAATAAATTGCATATTTATTTATGAGAGAAGTATGCTCTTCTAGAGCTTACAATTCATTATTCAAAAGAAATTGCTAACAACCATAATCTAAAAAAAGAAAAATGTGATTCATGCATTAAACGGAATCTGTAAAATATGCATTAATTTCTGCTTCTATGTCATCGACAGAAGTTTTCTCTTCATTTGCCATAAGATTGGCTGCAGCATCGATGTCCAGACTATTCTGTGAGGATGAGACAAGTGGGGTATCTTCATCCATGGCATCATTATCACTAACCTTGGCGAAGTGAGCCTCTGCTGAGGCGTTTTCTTTTGTCTTCTTCTTAGCACGATATCGTTGCTCACTTCCTTGGATTCTATCACGACGGTTCATAAACCGTCCGTGGTGTTCCATAACATCATCGACACATGGTTCTGAGCGGTTGGAAAACCATCTCGTGATGACGATTCGAACCGTCTGTGATGACCTTTTCATTGTAATGTCAAGAAGTTTAACAGCAAGTTCAGGTTAACTCATCTCCATATGCACTCCTTCTAGTTAACTGGGAATCCAAAATACATACTAGTGTGAAGGAAATACGAGGAATTAAAATGTAAGAGCAGTTAGAAGGTAAAAGTCCAGACTAACTATTATTCTACAGCGAGACCAGCTTTGGAAAGTAAAAGAAACAAAACAAGAAAAACATTTATTCCATGCTTCACAGATGTGAATCTGATTTAGTTGTGGTCGGGAAAGATGAGCATAGTCCACTACTCCACTTATAGACTGGGATAGCACATTTGAATGGATTGATATATGTGGTTGTGGTAGCTAAATTAGTATGGTGTTGTGATTTACAGATAAGTGCACACATTTGAAAGTTTTCTGTCATGAGCCTACTGTTTTAGTGCTAAAATGCAGTACATTAGTGGTTAGTACTGGTACTGAAGTACTCATCTTATACTAGACTATTCCTTAAATTAAACACAGACACTGCTGATCAGTTCAGATCGCAACCATAGCACTAGAAGAAACCAGAAATTCAGAACTGAATTTGTTCTGTTCTGTTCTGAGCTATTCCTTATGACATTAAAGAAGATGTGAAAGCATGCAGTAAATTGACAGATCATCAGTCACAGATATGGCCATCCAAATATTGTTCTCTGTGATCCAACCCCTCAATTTTCAAGAAACCAAGAGCACAAGATGCTTGATTCCGGTAAGAATTGCACCCTAGATCTACTGACTCAAACAGGAGCTTGGTTTTTGTTATAATAGGACTTTTGGATGCATCTGGGTGATAAGTGGGTGTTGGTTTCATTTGATTTAGGTGCTTTTAGTATCCTATTGCCTATTGGAATTGTGAACGCATTGATTTGACCCAAAACTGAAGTGAAAGGTTGCATCCTTGTGTTTGATATTTCTGTTCTTTGGGGGTTAAGCTAGAATATAGATTCCTGACTGTGATTATTGGTTAGGATAATTATCTGCACATTTGGATTGCTAGAAATTTCATTGAGGCATATGGATAGGGCTGAAAAGTTAGTCTGCCAGTTTTACCCATGGGTATCCATCGGGTTCGGGTACCCTTCGGATTCGGGCGTGAGCACAGATCTGTGCACGAGAAGCCTAATGGGTTCGAGTGGATGGCATGGGTTCAGATTCGGGTGGTGGGTTTGAGGCAGTCGTACTCGGAGGTACCTACCCGATTGCCATCCCTAGCCCCATTTGAAAGTCCTAATCGAACGAGTTTAGGGATGGTTTATATTTTCGTAGACACGGTTACACCCGTTTCTACTCAAAGAGATCAAGTTAACAGTTTTGCTTTTAGAGATGGTTTATATTTGTTTAGACACGGTTACACTCGTCTCTACTAGATGATGTCCTATTTAGACACATTATATAGAAACCGTCTCTAGTGCTTTTTATATTTAGATTACATGCAATCTTATTCATACAAAAATTGATCTCACACCCATCGAATGAATATATAAATACTAAAATGAATTTCCATCTCACAAAATGAACATGACTTATAGAACTATGAAGATTGAAGCAAATAAACAATATGCTGACATTGTTCTCAATGAGAATATCAAAATAAATTTTCTAGCAACAACCAAACAGTAAGTTCAATAGTTCAATAAAGATACTAACTCCAAAAATATAAAATGTCTAATGCAATATCTAGCTAACAAGATGCAACATCAAGCATATAATTTGTCTATTCTTCACTTAAAGGTCGAGGTGACTCTCTAGCAGTCGAGGTTGAATTGCTATGTGGTGACTGACTTGTCTGGTTTTCTCCAACCTAGAATGCAAGATAAAATATGTTAGTGTACAACCATATTGTTAGATATGTATAAGTAACTCCACATTTACATGTTATACACTGTTAGAAAAGTGCATCATTGTGTTCATACCTCTTGTCTTTTAAGAAATGGTGGTAGCCAAGTCATCAAATCAACCTCTGGATATTTCTCAGCTAGAAATGACACTACAAAGTTCATGAAACCATTTATGTTATTGGAGCTAGTTCATGATTCATTACTTATTGACAAATTCAAAATCTTCCACCATAGTAATTTGGACTCATTCCCCTAACTCTGCCACTATGATCCTTTCTGAATATAGCTATCATAGTTTGTTCATAATCATGTCAGCAAGCTCCTGACCATCCAACCTATTCTCAGTTAGTTTCATATATACCTTATTCTTGGCATAATTGAAAAAAAAATCTTAATTAGAAAACATTCAACGTACAAGCACTTGAGATATTAGAAAAGATCCGATACCATTTTTTCTTCGGTTGATGCATTGACATACGCGCCCTCCTTAGTTTTAGGGGCAATTCCTTATATAGCACTGAAAGTTTACCTCATCCCTTATATATCACTCATTATCTCACTGATATATAGGCCATGACATCACATGTCAGCGACACATTTAGGGATTTTTTTTCAAATTCCAATGGCATATAATGAATTAATCCTTAGTTTTATGGCATTCATCAAAGAAAGAAGCTCAATCTACCTCCCCTCCACGAGCACCTTCCTGCAATTATATATTTCAAATGTAAGAGAAAATATAAGCAGGAAGAAAAAAAACAAGTAATACTTGATGATTACCAATTCTTTCATCTTTCTAGGGTAACTTTTTCTCCGTAATGTGTGTGGATGCTTAATATTCTTTGCATTCTCTTGCTTCCTGCTGTGATTTCCTAATCATATATATGACATATTATCAATACGTGCTGAGATCAATGACAAATCTATTTGGTCTGTTATCTAAAAGTCCAAGAAAATATTACCTTAGCCTTATCTGAGTACCAACAAGAAACTAGTGCAGCCCATTGAGATTCGTCAACAGTTTGAGGAGTTGTTTGTAATACTCACTCCACAGGAAAGTTAGGCTTATAAAATTTCTTCTTCAAATTCCCCTTTTACTACCTCCATTTTTTATTTAACTGATTTAGAAGCCAACCCTTTGCTCTTCAATCAATTTCAAATTTTCTCTAGTGCATAGAAAAACAAAGTTAGAAGAGTTATAACGATATAAACATCACAAATATAATTAGTAACAACATGTTTATTGAATTTGACAACAATAACTCTACTTCCTTAATCATTTTGGGATGATATATTTTCTGATAGACACCATCATTCCATTTAAGAATGTTCAAGGGAGATAGATGTGGCTTCTTTACAATTGTTGATGAGTAGGTTGCAAGAACACTGGCGGATTTTGAGATAGTCACATTAAAACTGTCTAATTTGACGACAATCTTAACACCTTTTGGAAGATTTTAATCATTTGCCAATTTTGTTGGTTCTCGGCGTCTCCTCTTGCGCTATCGTAATCTATAAAGAAGTTTAGAAAAAAATTAATTTATAAGCATAAATGTTTAGAAGAATAAATGATATATCTTGTAATTACAATACTCATAGACATGATTGAGTCAATCCTCCTCTGTTATGTTCTGTTCTTGAATATTGTTTGATGAATGAACATTTCTTGGCATATTTACGTCTTCGTTCTGAAAGCCGTTTCCACAAATTCCATATCCTGCAGTTATGTTCATGTTAAAGTTATAAGTAACAAGTTAGCCATCATATATAAATGAAAAATGATAAAATGAAAATTGATAAATCCTCATATCTCCAGTACATGACAATATGAAAAAAAATACATGTCAAGCAGATTTAGAAAGAAATACATGAATATATGCCTTAAATAAAAATAAATAACATTACTATATTCTTGTAAATAAAATTGCTGTGAACGGGTGCATGCAAGGTGATTCTACAAATCACGTTCGATCATCTGTATCTTCTGCACTTCACATGTCAAACAAATTTCTTGGTCTGACCCTGATAGGAATACACCAATCACATTGTTTTGCATCGTGCGTATAGAATACTTGCTCAGCTTGGAACGAGAAAACAAATGGATAATGAACTTATCACCGGTTTTTATAAGCTGAATGAAATTCAATAGAGTAAAACCAAAATCATCTTGCTTCATGCCCACACGATGATGGACATCATACCAAAATCACACTTAAATAAGATGACTTTAAATGCTCCATTATAGTTCAGCTCTATAATATCTGTTATTAGGTCATAACAGTTGATGTTGTCATCTACTAACATTGACAACACCGATATTTTGTGTTTGAAGATCGCTCTCACGTGAAGTAGTACAGAACTTAAACCATTTAATAGAGAATCCACTGAATCGTCTTCCAAAATTACTTGGTATCTCAGCTATTTTTATGATATTATCTATGTTGTGTGGATCACTATCATTTAGCATAACCTAAAATAACATCAGGTGTTCAATTAAAATATGGCAATTATGACTTTTTAGACCAATGAAGTTGCAGTCTTTCATGTGAACATACCTTGAGATATTTGATGCATAGCAGTAAGGCATCTCGATGGCTTTGAATAATTGAAGAGAGAGAGAGAGGCTCCTTACTCTCTGTATACATTGTGAAACAAGCGGTGGCATTACATAAAAAATCATCGTTTATCTAGATCTATATACCTCTTTTTTTTGTAAATCCAGTCTCTCCGTGTATGCATTTGCGATTTAGTTTCTTCTCCCACCGTGGAAGGCGTGGCGGCGACACGTGTCTTCTGCCGTGCTCAAGGAGTGTGAAAGCTGGTGGAGACTGTGGAAGAGTGTGACCTACCTAACAGTCTTCATGCATAGCTGTAATTCATCACAGTACTTAGAATAATAAGTACTCCTACCAGCAAATGAGTGTCATTACATATAGGAGTAAAGATTGTTTGTGCTTTCGGCTTCCTGCCCGTGGGCTTGTAGCCTTGCAAGGTTACAAAAACGCGCGAATTAGCGAATCTCTTCCGAAATCTCGGTTTGGACCCAATGAGTTTGCATAGACGGCGGATGTAAAAATCCGAAAAAATTTGAAGTTCCTCTGATATATTTGAATTTTATTTTTTCAGTGAATTTAACAAAAACCGCCGAGATTTGAATTTTAAGCAGAATTTGAATTTTTGGCGGATCGACTGAATTATATCAATAAGTTCTCAGTGATCTTCAATGATAATGTTTGAAAAGTTTATTTTTAGACTTTTTGGCATTTAGTGAAACACTCTCTGAATTTTAAAAATTGAGAATGCATTTTCATGCTATGAAAAATTTATGGGAGTATCATAAGATATGTAGGATAATACATAAAATTTATGAAAATATTTTAACATCATTTGTTATGTTTTAAAAATAAAAATCGAAATAGGATAAAAGTCAGTTCACGCGGACCACTTGGAAGTAGTCCGCGTGAGCATTGCCTCTATGGCCGGACTACTTCCAAGTGGTCGGCGTGAGCAGGTTTTTGCGGATGGAAAAATCCGGAAAAATTGAAATTGCTAAAACTTAGGTAAAAACTTAGGTAAAAAGCAACATTTAAAACTTTGTTCTAAATGCAACTTAGGTAAAACTTAGGTAAAAATCTTAGGTAAAAAGCAGAACATTTAAAACTTTGTTCCAAATGCAACTAGCATGATTTCAAGGTATGATTTTGAGTCATTTCCACACTTAGGATTAAATCAAGATCTTAGACACTATTCCTCTTAAAATAACTCAACACTCTGTTAAACCTCTGAGAGGTCTTTTAACCTTGATTAAAAATCTTCAAGACTCTTTCTCCTTTTCCTTTCCTTTCAAGTCATGTCTGCATGTCGGAGGCTTTAATACATCGTCAATCATTGAAGTTCCTTCACAACTCATTCCATGAGAGGCTCTACGCCATTTCACTTTCCTCACTGCAGACTCACTTCTCCACCTCCTCCTCTCTGCAGTCGGCCAAGCTCGGCCAAATCCGGCCAGATCTAAGGCTCAGAGGCAAATCTCGGCCTCGAGTGAGATTTGATTCTTGAAAGCGATATTCGGTTCTTGAAGGCGAAATTTGGGCTTCCAAAATTAGTATGAACAAATTGATTTGTTGGATTTTAAGTGTAGCTGTAATTTTCTTGCTTATTTAGACATGTATTCATGTGGGATATAGTCTAGTAAGAACTAACAATGCATGTACTCATTTGGGAATTGGGATTCATATGTCAGTATGTATTCAAAACTCAAAATTCCATGTCACTTACTCACTTGGTCACTCAAAATTCCATGTCACAGACTCTCTGGCGATGGCGGACTGGAAGGCGGCCACTACTCCTCGTACATCCACAATCACAATCACCTGCAGGAGGATTGCATCGTAGAGAATCTTGCCCGAGGTGACTCCCAGCGGACCAGCGATGGCGGGAAGGGCACATCGCGTGGTGGGGTGGGCGCCAGACGGCACAACCACAGATGGTGCTCAATCATGGTGTAGCAATGAGTCCTCCGACCATTTGGGCATTCGATTGAGCATACGGGTATAGTCAAATGCCGTATGGATGGGATCGAGGTGGAGTACGGATGGGATCGGGGTGGAGTGCATTCTGACGAGTTATGATGGATCGAGCATCTCTTTGCCATTTGACTACAATGATCCATATGTCGATCCATACGCGACGGCACTCATCGCCAATGTCATGTACCTTCACGGTCAGAAACGATACACAGGAGTCTCATTACGGCATTGGAAGTCTGCTGGCTACCACGAGACATGACACAGGAGGAATACAAGCAACAACACGAGAGAGGTACCACGAGATCATTGTCGACAACACGGAGTGGAGTTTGCACGAGCGCTTTACTACTCGTAGGTATGTGATGCAAACATACATTCATTTAATTGTCATATGCAAATATGTGAAGACTTGTTGTGTGTATCAATTTTATTACATTCTTAATAATTTTCATGTCAATATACACTAATTGTTTGAATTATGACTCCCAATCTTGAATTTTAGTCAAAATCTTTGCAAAATTTCTTACTTCACATACCCGAATTCCACAATTTTTAAAAATTCCTCGAGCTTCAGTAACAACTCAAAATTTTATGGAAATATTATTCACATGTCGAATCATGCTATTAAAATTTCAAATATTTATAACATGCTTTGTCTCATTTTTCATTGATTCTAAATTGCGGTGGCGTTTCATTACGACAGTACCAATGTTTCAATTTTAAAAAATTTACATGATTCAAAAAATCTGAAATTTTATGACAACATTAATAATACGTCGAGAACTCTCCACAAAAATTTGAAATTTTTCTCCATCTTTGGACCAATTTTGAGCTTGTCCATCTGTAGAAATTTCGCCATTTCTCGGCGAGATCTCGCCAATTCGCGAAATTCGAATTTCGGTAGAAAAAAACCGGATTCAAATTTTGAATTTGAATTTCGGACGAATTTCTCGAAATTACGAATTTCGCGAAATTTCGTTTTCCGGGCATGAACGGTATTTGATCCGAAACCGAAATCCGAAACCCTGCTTGCACTCCGATTTCAGTCTCGCTGTGTTATGGACTACAACAGAGTTACGAGCTCTCGTGTAGAGAAATTTTACGGTGTATTATATTGATATTATATGGCGTATAGTGGAAATCAAATTTAGTATTGATTCATTGATGGTATTTATACTACTCTACTATCGGAGGAAATATAAATAAATACTAGCCGGTCCGATTCATTAAATCGAAAAGAATGAATAATTTATATTAAATTTAGTGTATCGTAAAAGAGCTCTTAGCTTAACCTAGAGAAGGGTTAGCTTAACCTAGAGAAGGGCTCGGTTTTGAAAGGCCGTCCGAGATGCAGCTGAAGTCTTGGTGGGTGACTGAAACGGCGAAAAAATGGTTCAGCTGTGGCCCTTGGTGCCATTCTTGGCCCAAATGGTCTTCACGCCGGGCGTCAGTTCCTATTCTACATCCAGTTAAGATCACCAAGAACGACACAAGAAAGGGATAATCAAGTGCCTGCCGGCAATCTTGGACTCGAGTTCCAACAATCTTATCATCGTCTCAAAAGAACAAAAAAATCTTATCATCACCGAGAACGAGTGAACGACACAACAGCATCAGCAAGATGACTGGCAACAAGTAGCCAATCGTACGTACGCATAGTCGCTTACAAGTCGCCCTCGCATTCCGAGCAAGAGGCGTGCTCAAGTTAGCCACTCGTCTGATCCGGCATGTCGTCAGACGGTGGCACGGCCGTCGCCGCAGGCTCGCCGGCGCCGCACTTCGTGCTGGTGCCGATGATGGCGGCCGGCCACGCCACCCCCATGCTCCAGCTGGCCCGCATCTTGGCTGGCCGGGGCGCCCTCGTCACCTTCGTCACCACCCGCTCAACCTGCCCCGCCTCGGCAGCGCCCCAGGCGACGCCGCCCTCCCCATCCGCTTCCTCCCGCTCACCTTCCCCTGCGCCGAGGCCGGCCTGCCCGAGGGCTGCGAGAGCCTCGACGCACTCCCGGGCCTCGGCCACCTCAGGAACTTCAACGACGCGTGCGCCATGCTCCAGGCGCCGCTCGTCGCTCGCCTTAAGGAGGCCTCCCGCCGGCGAGCTGCTTCGTCTCCGACGCCGCCCACCCGTGGGCCGGCAGGGCGGCCCGCGAGCTCGGCGTGCCGCGGCTCGCGTTCGACGGCTTCTGCGCCTTCTCCTCCTTCTGCATGCACCTCATGAATCTCCACAGGATCTACGAGGGCATCGACGATGACAGGCGCCCCGTACGCGTCCCTTCCTTCCCCATCGACGTCGAGATATCGAGGGCGCGGTCGCCGGGCAACTTCACAGGCCCTGGCATGAAGGAGTTCTACGAGGAGATCATAGAGGAGAGCGCGAGAGCCGACGGCCTGGTGGTCAACAGCTTTGCCGAGCTCGAGCCCATGTTTCTTGAGGCCTACGAGAAGTCAATCGGCAAGAAGATATGGACCGTCGGGCCTCTGTTCCTGACCACCGCGCCATCGACGGCAACAAGCGAGGACGAGAACGCCGCCAGGTGCGCGAGCTGGCTCGAGTCAAGAAGCCCCGGTCGGTGGTGTTCCTGAGCTTCGGCAGCCTGGCGCGCTCATCGCCTCCTCAGCTCGTGGAGATCGGCCACGGCCTGAGGCGACCAACCAGCCGTTCATCTGGGTGGTCAAGTCCGACAAGCTCCCGAGTTCGAGAGGTGGCTGTCGGAGGACGGCTTCGAATCGCGCGTCGGGGAGAGGGCCTCGTGGTCAGGGTGGGCGCCGCAGAAGGCGATCCTGTCGCACCCGGCGACGGGAGGGTTCGTGACGCACTGCGGGTGGAACTCGGCGCTGGAGTGCGTCGCGGCGGGGCTGCCGATGGCGACGTGGCCGCACTTCGCAGAGCAGTTCGTGAACGAGAAGCTCGTGGTGGACGTGCTCCGGGTAGGGGTGTCAGTGGGCGTGGCGGACGCGACGCAGTGGGGCGTGGAGACGGAGGAGGTGGTGGCGACGAGGGGCGACGTCGAGAGGGCGGTGGCCGCAATGATGGACGGCGGGGAGGAGGGCAAGGCGCTGCGAGCTCGGGCCGCCGAGCTCGGGAGGGAGGCACGGGACGCCGTGGTGGACGGCGGCTCGTCGTACCGGAACGTGGCGCTTCTCATGCAGCACGTCGAGCAGAAATTCAGGGGATGAGAATATTCTCAGCGACTGTAGTCAGTCTGCTGAACGGTGCATGGATGCATCTATATTCTTCTCCAATTGGAAGGATGAATGTTCTTGTTTCAGAATTCAGATTGATGTCCTCCTGCTCTGAAGATGTGTGTGCCGCAACTCTGCTCTGATCTCTGAATATGTGTGCCTGCCTGCATTGCGCAACCCTGTGACTTCACGGGGGGAAAATGGCCGGTAGAAGAAATGCATGAAGTTAACGTTCATATATGCATGACGACATAGCAAAAATCGGATGAGCTTGGCTGCAATTCGGATCATCCTTCTCTACAAACGGGGAAAGTAGAGACGTGTTGCGTTCCGGACATTAATTCAGTAGCACTTTCAAGCCATTCCTTCTTTGAATGAGTTCTCTTTTTCGAAAGAAAAAACCATTATTTCAATATGATGCACACAACTAACTACAACTTGGTTATCTTGTCCGAGTCGAACTCTTCTTACTTCCCCTACATATTTACCCTGGTAGTCTCACAAATGTATATAATTTCTCCGCACATAGTGAATTATGTCTTCCTGTGTCCTTAATTTTTTTTGCAAAGATTTTCTACGTAAAAATGATGTTTCATATATCTAGATTCATATGTTTCGTAAAAATTATGTCTTTGTGCGCCTAAGGAAGCGCACTGGTTGAATAAACCAAGTGATGCTGTGGACAAAGCAATACATCTCTGATCAGAGTTAAATGTGATATCACTCTTAGCTTTCGGGTTTTGGAAGTGCGTCGTGTGGGTTTTCCTCTAATACAGAATGTAAGATCCCACGTTGTTCTGCCCTCAGTAGATTTAAAATTTAAAATTTGACCCTTTCTAACAAATGGGTAAAAGGGTAGATACTTTAGGTAAAGAACTACTTTGGAGTGACGGCTCGGTGGCCGAAAAAGTATATATTTATACTCATGCATAAACTTTCTGCGGCTTGCTGAGTATTGGAGTACTCAGCCTTGCTTTCTTTGTTGGTTTACAGATCCTGTTGAGTTCATAAACCCAGATGAGGTAGAAGGTGATTTTCACGATGATATGAATTATTACTGTGATACTGATGTTGCTGTGGAGGGCTATGAATATGAGAGAGCAGACGACTAAGACCTGGCAGAATAAACTATCATAAGGAGGGAGATATTTAAAATAATATTGTAATACTAGGCATGCGGTGTAGAAATCATCGTAGCCGGATCTAAGATAGTACTATAAGTACTTTAAGGATAAATCCTCGAGTACTAATCAGTAGAAGTTTCTATTCGTACATGTTTTTTTCCCTTAGCTGATCCTTGCGCACTCTGTTTTGTGATGTTTTCACTGATTCTGCTCTGGTTAGGTAAAATAGGGGGTCACAAAAAATTGGATGGGCTGGATGGTACTCGGATGCAAGGGTCATCTTTCAATATAAATGGTCGAGCTAGAGTCCTGTCTTGTCGATCCGGAGAGAAATCCAGTAATACTCCCAATCCATTCTTTCTTTCAACATGCTGGTTGCCATGCAGATGGAAACGAACACATCGCTGTGATGAGATGTTGAGTAAAACATATTTCGGCATTTGAGTCTATGATCATACTACCATTTGTACTTTCTAATATATCTAGTATATATTTTACGATTACAATGATCTTTGTTTTAGAAATTAAAATAACCATAAAAGCACGCATACTTATAACAGTAAGTAGCATCAAATTAACGGTAGAGCAAAAGCTATGCTACATCATATCGATGACAAAAAAATCCTGTCAACGAGGCTACAAGGACGTCTGTCTGAATTAGTTGGGGTTGGATCTTATCCCATGCTCGAATCAACATCGACGTATTTGGGTAAATCTATTGCAATATTGTTCTCAAGCAAATCGTGGATGTAGAGCGCTGCGTGGGTGTGGGTGTGGGTGTGGGTGTGGGTGTGTGGCTCATCATAGATGCACAAGCGCTAGAGGTGAGCGTCGTGTCGTGCCAGACCGGGCCGGTACGGGTGTATCATGCTTCATGTCTGAACCGTGCTGAACTGCGATGGCTTGTCGTGCTCGCCGTGTTGTACCGTGTCTGTCCGGCTCGCCTTCGGTGAACCCAGGCACGGCCCATTTGCGCTTTGTGCCTGTTTCATGCAGTGTCGGTCCAGATCCGGCCTATTTACACTATTACGACAAGAGGAAATGAGCTGGAGACACATGGAATTGAGGTAGTGGACACAAATATTATAGAAAAAAAACTAAAATTTATTTGTTTTTGAACAGTTACAGAGAGCGAGGGGGTGTGCTGAACACAGGTGAGATGAAGCAATGGGCGAGAAAGAGAGTAAGGGCAACAGGCGAGAAAGATTGAGGAGACGGGTGAGAGAGGGAGAGATTAAGAGAGACAGGTGAGAGAGAGAGCTGAGAGAGTTGCACCGCCTCTCTCATTCTCTCTAAGCTCTCTCTCCCCTCTTGCCTGTCTCTCTCAAGTTTCGACGGCGGGGGTGTCCATACTGCTGGGTGCGTCTATAGCGCTCATGCCCTGTAGGTCGGTGACATTTATGCTGGGCTTTTTCCTCAGGTCCTGAGTCATCGAGTCCGGTAAGACCCGTACAATAGTGTCGTGCTATGCCGTGCCGTCCATCGTGTTCGGTTCTCAAGCTCGATACGCCCTGTGCTACAGTGTCATACCGGGCCGAGCTTTGGACCGAGTCATATCTCGAACTGGCTAAAAAAAGCCCGACTCGAGTGCCCACCTTTGACAAGCGCACTCCCCGCCCATCGTACAATGGAGGAACTCTGAGTCCCTGACCTGTCTGATCGAGCAGAGAAATAGTCTGAATGTGTACTGTCACTTTTTTTCTAATGATGTATATGCTATAGTCTTTAAAGAACTGTACTAGATCTCTTTCGGTGAGTCGAGTTCCTCTCGAATGGAAAGGGAAAAAGGTAATGTAATCACGTCTGTTTTGATAGAACGATTCTGTGATTTTGTTGCGGTAGCTGGTGATTTAGCCAGGGCATCTAGCTAAACCAATCGATGCAGAAAGTTAGAAGGAGATCGGGTTCCGGTGCCTGTAACAGCTTTTTATAAGAATGATTACACCAACAGTTTTAAACTTTAAAACAATCTACGTCTTCATGACACCTACGACCTACAACACGTACATGGAATTGCTCATGTGCTAATCTTTCCCCCCTTTTTTTTTGAAACGAGGGGCACTGCCAATTCAGTTAGCAAAGCTCAAAGTTTGGTTACACAGTAAGTTTTGCAAACAATTGTAGCGGATCTCAGATAACTAACATGGGGACCTTAGTTGCTTATCAACGCTTTTTCGATCACCTATAGTTTGCACTGTCCGGTAGGAATCCTATATATGATGTATTTTTAGTCCATTGTACCTAGAGGTGGGTGTCGTGTCGGGTTAGATCGGCTCGGCATGGGCTCATCGTGCTTCATGCCTGAACTGTATCGGGTTGCGACGACCCATCGTGTCTACCATGCCGTGCCGGCCCGACCCGGTCCATTTGCACTATTCTGACGAGAGGAAGGGTGCATCAATCTATGGGGTCACCGGCGTTGGATTGAAAGGGTGCGGCATCTGTGGTGGTCAACGGGGTTGATGGGGAGGGAGGACGAGAGAATGGCGGAGGCGGGAAGCGTGGTGTCGGGGGAGGCGGAGGGCGGTGGTGTAGCGAGAAAGACAAAGGAGAGGCTACCATGACGTGGGTAATAGTGTGGCACAACTAGCAAGAAAGACAAAGGAGAGGCTACCACGACGTGGGTGATAGTGCGACATAACTAGCAAGAAAAACAAAGGAGAGGCTACCACGACGAGAGAGAGAAAGCGATGAGCAAGCGAGCAGCGATAGGAGTAGAGATAGCTAGATGCGATACCGACCAAGAGAGGGACTGAGAGAGTGACATAGAAAGTCGGAGGAGAGAGGGACGGAGAGAGTTAGAGTGAGTCGAGAGAGTGACACAGAGTCGGAGGAGAGAGTGACATATAAAGTCGGAGAGAGGAACGAGAGAGTGAGAGTGAGCCGAGAGAGTGACACGAGAGTCGAAGGAGCACTTTTTCGCTCACGGTCGTGTCTCACTACGAGGTAATGGCGTCTCTTTCACGCTTACCGTGGTGTACGGGCCAACAACCGATCAAGACAAGGCGTCCTTCTGGAAGAGCTCGCGTCGCTAGCACCTCTGTCTCGATGCCTTGGCTTGTTCTCGCGATTTCAACCTAATCTCACGGCGAGAGATAAAAACAACTCCAATCTAAATCTTCGACTTATGGCACAGTTCCGTTCAGTCATCAATCGGTGCGGCGCCGGGAAGTGCCGCTGCAGAACCGAAAGTACACATGGAGTAATGAGCGAAATGTCCCGACACTGGTCAGGTTGGACCGTGTCTTCTGTAATCATGAATGGGGCGCCCACTTCTCAAATTTCTGCTGCAGCCCTCTCTCTTCTATGTCCGATCATTGCCCGCTGCCGACACAGCGATAATGGACCCAAGAGGCCCTGTACCTTCAGATTTGAGAACTTCTGGACTCGCCTCCCGGGTTTCCAGCAGCTCATTCAATGCTCCTGGTCTGAGCCAACCGTGCTCACGGACCCCTTCAAATGTCTAGCGCACAGGCTTCGTGTGACTTCAAGGGTGTTGCGTGCCTGGAGCAGTTCACTCGTCAGCGATGCGTCCCAACATTTCCATCTGGCAAATGCCGTCATCCTTCGCCTAGATGTGGCTCAAGAGTCGAGAGATCTTTCCCCGGAAGAGCAGCATCTCTGCAAAGCGCTCAAACTCAAGGTCATTGGCCTGGCTGCGGTTGAAAGGGCACGAAAGAGACAGGCCTCACGAATCACCTGGCTTAAAGAGGGAGACGCAAACACTCGTTTTTTCCACCTTAGGGTTAACGGACGTCGCCGAAAGAACTATATCCAATCCCTGCAGACCGACCAGGGCATGGCCACGCTACATGGGGACAAGGAGCGCATTCTTTTCAAAGACTTCTCGTCCTTCTTTGGGCAAAAGAATATGCGCTCCCAGGACATCATTTGGCAACATCTTAGCCAAATCAGCCAGAATATGGCCAGCCTGGATACAGACTTCACAGAGGAGGAGGTATTGCACGCCATCCACTGCTTGCCGGATGACAAGGCACTGGGATCGGATGGGTTCACTCTTGCTTTTTATAAGCAATGCTGGGTAATAATCAAGGCTGACATCATGGCTGCTCTTCGCATGTTCCAATATTGCCCCAAGAGGACTTTCGCCCCTTTCAACAATGCTTACATTGCACTCGTACCCAAAAAAGAAGATTCGGGCACACCGGCGGATCCTCTCCAAAGTGCTAGCCTTGCGCCTGTCTGACCACATAGATTTGCTCATCTCCACCTCCCAAAGCGCTTTCATCAAAGGGCGAAGCATTCAAGAGAACTTCTTGGCTGTTCGCAATCGAGCAAGGCATTACCACAGAACGCGCACCCCAGCTCTAATGCTTAAGCTCGACATTGAGAAAGCCTTCGACTCTGTGTCTTGGGAGTACCTTCTAAGCTTACTACAGTCGCGCGGCTTCGGGCAACGATGGCATCGGTGGTTGTCTGCTTATTTTGCGACGTCTTCTTCATCAGTGCTGCTAAATGGGGTGCCGGGGCCCACAATCCTACATCACCGAGGACTTCGTCAAGGTGATCCCCTATCGTCGTTTCTCTTCATTCTGGCTATAGACCCGCTCCACTACATCCTCAAAAAGGCAACTAACGACGGGATCCTGTCACCCTTGAAAGGTCAGGCGGCGTCATTCCGGCTTTCCTATATGCGGATGATCTTGTCATTTTCCTCAACCTTGTCAGAGAGGAACTGCAGGTCGTCATCGACATCCTTCATCGCTTCGGGGAGGCCTTCAGCTTGCGAGTCAACATGCAAAAGAGCTCCATAGCTGCAATTCAATGCCGGGACCTAAACCTAGATAGCATCCTCCAGCCGTTCGCAGGCATCATCTCTCACTTCCCAACCAAATACCTAGGAATGCCTCTCACGCTAGGTCGTTTGCGGCTGGTCCACCTTTAGCACATCTAGGATAAAGTGGAGCGACGTCTGGCAGCATGGCAAACCAATCATCTCACGTTGGGCGGGCGCCTGACTTTGGTCAAATCAGTTCTCACCTCCATCCCAATCTACGTGTTGACAGCACTCAAGGTGCCCAAACAATTTATCACGAATATTGACAAGATAAGAAGGAGATTTTTATGGGCTGGCAATGCGGTCACTCATGGCGAAAACTGCAAAGTTCGGTGGACAACGGTTTGCCAACCTCTTAAACTAGGAGGTCTAGGAGTATTGGACCTCGACATATTTGCACGAGCTCTTAGACTTCGCTGGATGTGGCTCCGACACACGAACCCGGAGAGGCCATGGGTCGACTCGCACACTCCTTGCGACTGGGTTGACCAACAACTCTTCATGGCGGCCACCAAAATCACCATTGGTAATGGCCAACTCGCGGCTTTCTGGACCTCTAGATGGCTAAACGGTGTAGCGCTGTGCCAGCTCGCACCACACCTTTATAAACATTCCAGGAGAAAAGCAAGAACAGCTGCAAATGCTTTGCAAAATAATAATTGGATTCGAGATATCCGACACCATCTGACACCGCAGCTCCTAACAGAATACGTCAGTTTATGGTCCAACATACAGTCAGTGCCTCTCCAACTGCAAATGGAGGATGCTATCGTATGGACGCTGACCTCTGATGGCATCTGCTCAGCTAGCTCGGCGTACCTCTTTCACTTCAATGGAAGCACAACAAAACCTTTCCACTTCACAATTAGGTCGGCATGGGCGCCTCTTCGCTGTAAGACCTTCTTCTGGCTTGCACAGCAAAATCGACTGTGGACGGCACAGCGTTTGCAGCTCAAAGGTTGGCTCAACCAATATTTCTGCCACATGTGCTGTCGAAACCTAGAAACCGTTGACCATCTGTTCCTAGACTGCACTTAAGTCCGACGTATGTGGTCCTCCATTGCACAGTGGGTCTGTGTACCGGCCCTCCGGCCAGATCAATGGGACTCATCCACGCATCTTGATCAATGGAACCTTATGCGCATAGCCGGCAGCACCTCCTTCAAAAAAGGGGTTAAGACAGTCATTATCCTAACATGCTGGCAGTGATGGAAAGAGCGAAATAACAGAATTTTTCAGAGAAGCTGGGCAACCCACCAACAGATTCTTCAATCGATCAAGGATGAAGCTACCAACTGAATTTTAGCAGGAGCAACGCACCTTCGCAAACTCATGCAGGGGCAGCCTTAGAGGCCTCGATGTTTCTTTCCTTCCTGGTTGTTTCTTTCCTTCCTTAGAGGCCTCGATGTCTCTTTCCCCTCCCTTCCTTCAGGTGCAGTCTCTGCACCTTGTATCTGTACTTATTCTACCTCCTTAATCCAATCGCGGCTTCGCTGTTTCAAAAAAAAAAGAGTGAGCCAGAGAGAGTGACACAGAGTCGAAGGGAGATAGTGACATAAAGAGTCGGAGGGAGAGAGAGTGATATGGAGAGTGGTTGTCGAATTACTTGAATTTTACGATTTTTTTTCTCTTTTTTCCATTTTCTCCCTTTTTTCCATTTTCCCCCGTTTTTCCATTTCCCCGAGAAAGTGGTTGTCGAACCAGTTAAATAACAAATTGCAAAATTGGTACCTATATTTGTCAGTATAACAGATTTAATCCAATTCACGAAAAAACTCTATTAATGGGTTTAATTTGCCAAAAAAAAGAAAAATATTATTTACTCGAATTGAAATTTTTTAATCTTTCCTTTTTTCTTCTTTTCCTTTTCCCCCTTTTTTCTCTTTTTCTTTCTCCCCACCTTTCTTTTTCTTCCTGTCCTTTTCTTTTCTTCCTCCGCCATCCTTATTCGGTTATCACTCCTATCATTTTCCTCTCCTCAAGCCTCAAGGCTCTCTCCATTCCCTTCTCCCCCAGCTGCCCGCGAGGCAGTGCGAGCGCCGAGGCGGCGTGGGAGGCTAGGTTGTCTTGGCACGGCAGCGGAGGCACGATCGCGGGAGGCCGGGCCAGCGGTGCACCGAGGAGCGCTCGGGAGGCGGGGTCGTGGGGCGAGGCGGCGTGGGAGGGGACGAGGTGGCGGGTCGCGGGGCTAGGCAACGGAGCCGGGGCGGTGGTGCGAGGGTTGCGGCGCGGCTCGAGAGGTGGCTCGGGAGGCGGAGGTCGCAGGGGCCAGCGACGGAGGTGGGCGCCGCTGGGAGGCGGCAGGTCACGGGGGCCAGCGGCGGGCGCGGCTCGGAGGTGGCTCGAGGCGGCGGGTCGTGAGGGCTGTGCAGCATGCGCGCGGCGGCGCGAGGCGGTGGTGGCGCGGCGGCGAGGTGAACGGCGGGGCGAGGCGCGATCGGCGTGCCTGTCGCGAGCCAGCGACAGTGTGCTGTGCGCGGTGTCTTTGGCGTCGGGCCGCCATCGTGTCCGGTTTGTAGGCCCGGCACACCCGTGCTACAGTTCCACGCCGGGCCGTGCTTCGGGTTGGGCTGTTCCTCGGCCCAGCCCACAAAAGCCTGGCCCAAGTGCCCACCTCTAATTGTACCATGGACCAATGTTTAGACAAGCTTCAGCAGTTGCTTGATGGACATAGAGACAGAAGCTAAACTAACCTGGCATGGGCCAAACATCGTGAAGATGCACACATGTTCTGCTTCCGACCTGCAAAAGGTGGTTGGTACTTGGTACTTGGTAACAAAAAAGAAAAATTGATGAACTAGATGCAAAAGTACACTAATATATGCATGACTACATGGCAACAATTGGATGAGCTAGCTGGTATTCACACGCAAAAGCCAGCCATCTTTCAATATAAAATGGTGAAGGTTCTTGTACTGGAGATAATAAATCGAGTAAAGCCATTTCTCCTTTGTCATCGAGTTGGAAATTAATATTGATATGGCTGTTATGAGAAGTTGGAGTAAAACAAATTAGATTTACATTTCTTTAGGATTTTAGTGATGAGGGGGTGATGCTAGCACCGGAGTCCGCCGGCGTGACGTTCCGAGAATTATACGGCCTGGATGTCGAGGGGGCGACCGGCTCCATACTCTAACGACAGCAGCAGTAGATTTTAGATAACAGATTTTAGATAACACTGTGTCCGTCTCGTTTGGGCTACTCTCGAGCTAATTTCATTTGAAGGGATACAATACATGCGTACACATCACGTTCACGCAACACATATACATATACGTATATGTCTCCTACATATGTTAAGAAAGTAATTCTTGTTGAACGTGAACATATGTATATCTATTTTTAATTATTTAGATGAGAGGTATTAAGTTTGATCTCGAGCATCGACCTAGGCCAGATGGACGAGCACTCTGGCTCCCTCCCATTGAGCTATCGCTCAAACCTCACAAGCTAATTATGCTGGAGATTCTTGCTCTTTTAATAAAGCAGGAACAATTGGTCTTTGATCGAAAAAATATGCCGGAGATTTCCACGCTGAAGTTAATCACTTTCATGTTTGTTTTCGGGAGAATAATCACTCTGCCTCTGCTAAGGAAAGATATTGTTTCTAATTAGTGGAGAATTTTACATTACCTGAAAAGTGAAGACATATCTAATTTGAACATTAACCTGCACAACATTGAAGCAGAACAGCGGGGTTATGTGTAGTGGCGTCTGGCTTGGTGGAGCGATTTTGTCGCAACGATTGGATGAACCTACGACGTTCGACGACGTCTCCGTTGAGCAAACGAGTCCCGACCGACGAGCTCACGGCCGGCGCCTCACTCAGGCTCAGCTCGCGGCCCGTTCAATACTCGAAACTCGTGAAGCGGTGCACAAGTTATGCTTCCTTCCTGCGAAAAATTAGTTGATGAAACAAAAAAAAAGCATGAACAAGATCAAGGTTTTAAATAAACAATTTTGGTGGATCCATATCAAAGTCTCAAAAAAAAGCTAGAGTAGCTATCGCGAAAACTATCATTCGTCATATTTTCAGCATTAAAAAAATAAATATGTATATAATACAAACCACCTCCAAACAAATTATAAAACCATGGTACTTAGAAGGTATTAATATTTTTATAATAAGAATATGAGTTAAGTCCGAAATCAACAAACAAGCTAATACATATCAAAGACCATATTTGATAAATATATCATAATGTTCTTAACAATAGGTACTTAATCACTAAGAAGTATGAATACTGGTTTATTGAAAAAGGGCAAGATAATGTATTTTACTAGGTTTTTCTGTAGTTTAGACCTATAAAAGTGTATTTAGACCTTTCAATAACGTTAGATTTCAAAATGCAGACTTAACCTTTGTAGTTAATATAGTGAAACATTAGCCTGTAGTTTCTTTTAAAGCCTGAAAAACTATAGTACAACTATAGCTAACTATTTAGAACACTGGGTAAGACTAAAAGCACACTACCATACATATTCACGAGTCACGACTACAAGGCAAAAATCGATGAGCTAGCTGGTTCTCGAATCCAAGAGCCTATATAAATGGTGAAGCTAGAGACAAGCCTGTACCGGAGATAATTTAGTAATACTCTCAAGCCACTTCTGGCTGTCATATGGAGTTGGAAACTGATACGTGATTATTATGAGATGTCGGAGTAAAGCAAATAAACCTAGCAAGTATGAAGGTTTTAAATCGCGATTTTTCGTGGCTTCGTAGCAAAATCTCAAAAAAAGCTATAGCAGCTATCGTAGAAGCTATCATTCATCATATTTACTGTATTAAAGGATTTACAAAGATTAAATATGTATATAATATAAGTCACCTCCAAATAATCATTAAAACATGATACTTTAGAAGGTACTAATATTTTTATAGTAAGAATATGAGTCATGTTTGAAATCAACATACATACTAATATATGTCCAAAAGACTAAAAATGATAACTATATCATAATGTTCTTATTTCTTAACAATAAGTACTTAATCACTAAGAAATCTGAGGTTGGATTATTAAAAAGGACGAGATGATGTCTTTTATTAGGTTTTCCCATAGTTCAGCTTATAAAAGATGTATATGGATCTTTTAGTAACGTTGGTTTTAAAATAAATCTAATATTTTAACCCATAGGTACCTATATAGGATAAGCGGAGCGATCTTGGCAAGCATGCAAATACCTGGAAGAATATCGTCATCTGTTGTTAGTCAAGCGGCATGAGCATACCGTTGTGAAAATTCAAGCGTTCTTCCGCTTCTGAGGGTTGCGATCTTCCAGGCCTATATCAGCATCGACATACCTACGATTTTCCAAAACCTAAAGTCTCGTGGTGCACAAAGAACTTTGCCATCGACTTTTGTAACACCTTTGTGCCGAAACTCGGTGCTCTAAATCCTCATGATGCACAAATGCACAAACTTGCCCAAGTTCAGGATCACGGAGTCAGGCAAGTAAATTGCGTTCACCGTAGGCTATCCGGAGAAGATGCAGCTGACTTGCTGCGGTTCTGAAAGATTGGCCGAAGAAAGCGACGGCAATGCTCGAGCCACGAGGGAAAGCCTGACTTCACGGCGACACTCCAAAGCCATGGTTGCGACTAGAGATTGCTTGAGCCATAGTGGTGGTGCAACGCGACAGCAGTACAACTAGCGCTCAAGATGCGTCAGCCATGATGTAGATAGCAAGAAATCGGAGAATGGTTTGGTTTAATCGAAAACGCCCATCGGTGCTGACATGGGCCTGAAAGATCGTAACCCTCATAAACGGAGGAACGACTTGGATTTCACAACGGCACACACATGCCGTTTGACTAACAACAGCAGACGATATTCCTCCCGTATGAGGCCATGTCGGGGTAAGTCAAGTGGTGGACAAAATGACTTTTTTAAAAAAATTGCACATAACCCCCTAAAATCGATTGGAACTCCCCTACAAGTACCATTGTAGCACGTGTCCCCTTATAAGTTCATGGTTGTTTGATATTCTCCCTAGCGCCTTCTTTCCCGCTGACACAGCTATTTTTTTGTTGTTGTTGTTGATGGGGTTTAAGTTGTATAGCTCGGGATCTGGATATGTGGACAGACGAAGTGTTCATGTTCCTTTCTCTGGTTGAGATGAGTCGAATCAAGACATGAGAATGTGGTAGATGAGGGCTGAAGGCATATGTCACGGCTTCAATTAAGAGACATGTTGCACCTAATCCATAGCTGAGGTGGCAAGTTACGAGGTACACGTCAACTAAAAATAACAAGTCAACGAGAAAGATGGGAGCTGGGGCCTGAGGGCATGTCAAACACCCATACGCTTGTAGGGGATATATGCTACAAAAGTATTACAAGAGGATAAATCAAATTTAGACCGAAAGATTATTTGCAATTTCCCTTTTTTTTATGGTAGAGTTTGTACTATCATTGAGAGGTACTATCAAATTATTTTTAAACTCTTCTATCTCTTAGTATTTTTACCATTTAAACTTTTGTATCTCATGATATTAGCTGAACGTATATTTTTAGTACTTTTAACGATGGTAAAAAGTCCATTTTTTTAATGGAAAATGGCTATTATTAATTGTACTGCCAGATGAGATGCTCCCGCTACCCCTGAGGCTTAGGCCGTGCAATTCCGAGGGCCGAGGCTCGGGACAGGCCTAACTGCCCGTGGAGTAGGCTGGTTTCTAGCCCACGCAGTGATCGATGCAGAACCAGCCCATCCTACAATTGAGTCCCGTGAGCCCTTGCCATAATACCGTTGTAATGTATTCGTGTTGCTTTCTAAGAGCACTCCCTCCGTTAGGACGTACTATATAAGAACTATTTTAACTTTGAGTAAGAATTAAGATGGCGGTGAATCGAGAGATATAAGATAAAATAATTTAGATACCTCTCATAATTGGTTTGGAAAGATGAGATAGGATACTTCGTGTGGGTGCTAATAAATAAATGCGTATAGTTGAGAGAGAATAAATATGGATATAGTAGTAAACGTCTCATTAAATCTACATGTAAGCCTTATATTTCACACAAGCCTTATACCCCCCCCTCAATTTTCTCTCTAAAAAGTACTCCATCTGTTGAGAAATATAAGGTGTATTTTGACTTTGCATAAGGATTAAGATGGCGGTGAAATTGAGAGGGACATGAGAGAAAATGATTTAGATACTCCTCATGATTATTTTTGAAAACGTGAGATATAATACTTTATGTGGCTGGTAATGAATAAATGCATATGGTTAAGAAAGAATAAATGCATGTATGGTAGAAAACATCTCATTAAATCTACATTGAAGCCTTATATTTCACACAAGCCTTATACCCCTCAATTTCCTCTCTAAAAAGTACTCCCTCCGTTGACAAATATAAAATGAATTTTAACTTTGCCCAAAAATTAAGATTGTGGTGGAATTGAGAGAGAGGTACGAAAGAAAAATAAATTAGATATCCCTCACATTTATTTGGGGAATAAATAGAGGTATAGTATAAAATATTTTATTAAATCTACATAAAATTTTATGTTTCTCAGTAACATCATTTAAATTGTAGACCCTGTATTTCTGATCTGAGGAGTAAAAGAAGAAAGAAGCTAGAGGGTAATGAAATCACTACAATTTTATTTCGCGGCGACGGGGCCCGCTTAGATCAACCCACCACGTTCGACAACTCCGCTGTGCAAAAAATCGAGTCACGTCGCATTCAACAGGGGCACAGGGCAAAAACTCATGAAGCGGCAATCATCATCTTCTTCCTTCCTGGAAAAAAAAATTGTTGTTTCTAAAAAAACATGAACGGGATGCGGATGTACATTGATACATGCATGACTACAAGGCTAAAATTGGATGAGCTTTCCTCGCAAAAATAAAAAATAAAAATAAATAAAGGATGAGCTTGCCGATACTCAAACGCAAGTCTATATAAAAAGGTGAAGCTACTCAAGCTAGAGACAACTCCTGTTCTGAGATGTCTTTAGTAACACTCTCAACTCCCAAGCCATTTCTTCTTCGAATCCACTGGTTGTCATGGAGTTCAATACTAATATATAGTGGCGCGCCCATGAGGATACACCTGGTGTGCTGCTTCCATGAGATGTTGGAGTAAGACAAATAAGCCTGGTAGCTCAGTATGAGTAGGGAGAAGGGGATGACTGTGGCGACGGAGGCCGGAGGTGTGCCGTTTACGGTATCGAACGGCGTCCACGTCGAGCCGGTGACTGGCGGTGTACTCCACGGATAGCACCACCAGGTTTTACATGATCATTTACATCTGTAATTTGAAGTCAAGCTGAGGCCACGGTCCTGCCACACTCTCTTGTCGAAACTGATCGTGATGGCACGGAGCCACAAGGTTGAAGACCATACATCAAACATGAAACAGTAAGTACACAAGCGAATTGGAGAGAGCGAAACATTGATGATTGATGACAATCTTTTGGAAGCGCGGACGTCATCAAAACCACGTATGTATATGTGGGTAAATCTATTGCAATACTATGCTTGTGAATTGATATACAAGATGGTATTGCTGTATAGTAAGCGTGCACGTACGTGGCATTGCTCGTGCGCTAATCCTTCACCGATGCAATTCAGTTCTTTCCACCATTTCATGTGTGTTGTCTTTAGAGTCTATTGTACCATGGACATTGGATAAGCTTTAACAGTTGCACGATGGACAAAGAGACGAAGGTTGAACAAAAAAGCTGGAGCAGCATGAGCCGCCTGGCCCCGAACTCACCAAGAGCACGGAAGAGGCACGCATGTCCAGTTTCCTACCTGCAAAAAATGGGTGGTAACGAAAAGAAAAATTCCAGAACTAGATGTAAAAGTACATTAATACAGAGAATTCTTACCATACCTCAATGTAAATTTTGGTACATCTCAAACATGTAATAAAAAGTATCATTAATATATGCATGACTACATAGCAAAAAATTGGATGAGCTGGCTGGTATTCAAATGCAACAGCCACAAGCTTCTTGTTCTAGAGGTAATTAATCGAATAGTGCTCTCAAGCCATTTCTCATTTGTCATGGAGTTGGAAATTAATATAGATATTGCTGTTACGAGAAGTTGGCGTAAAACAAATTAGATTTATATTAATTGCAGGGTCTGGACGCCGAGGGGTCAGAGGCGGCACACTCCACCGACAGCAGCGATAGATGTCAGCTCAGCCTACATCCGTCTCGCTTGTGCTGCTGTCGTGGCGAAGCTGATCGCGACGAGGATCAGCAAGTTCATTTCAATCAGCAAGACGATAGGTAGCCAGCCCGAGAGAGAGAGAGAGAGAGATTATCAGAGATAGATTTTGTGTTGGACATTTCTAGTCGGGTATTGTTTGCCTATGTCGAGTACTCTACTTCTTAGTAATTTGTGAAACTCAGACAATTTTCAGTTGTTAGCGTGCGAGTGGCATGGCATCCTGTAGGCTGTGGTAGGTATCTGCGTGCGCGGTGGCCAGCTGCGGCCACCACCGTGACTCGTCTCAGAGTGCTCGCGTTATCTGGAGAACTACATTGTTCCACTACTACGAGCGATACATCATCGTTTCGGTTCTAAAACCCCATCACTGCCGGTCATTGGCGCGGCAGTGATTGGTCGGCGATGATACTCGAGGATTATCACTGCCGGCTCGGGAACGGCGGTGATAAGGATTATCACTGCGGTTCTACCTACAACCGGCGGTGATATTGAACTATCACTGCGGATCAAACCAAAATCCGGCGGTGATAAGACTATCACTGCGGATCAAACCAAAATCCGGCGTTGATAAGGATCTGCCGGTTATATCTACAACAAGCGAGGATATTGTACTAGCAGCATCGGGTTGTACCATAATCCGACGATGATATATACATATCACTTGCCGGTTTTCTCTAAGAACAATGATGACAATCTTGCATATTTTTAAATGCAATATATATATATATATATATATATTTATATAATTGTTCTGATGTCCATATGTTAGTATATAAAGCATCGTTCAAATCATAATTCAAATATATGCATGTATCGACAAAGCATCGTTAAAATCATAATTCAAATATATTAAATTACGCATCACATAATTTGCTTTTACAATGTAGCTCGACTACATGTCATCCCGTTGCTTTGATTTTACAATGAGTCGAAGTAGACATGTCACGCGTCTAGGCCGTAGGAATGAGGCGATGAGGCTACTCGTGGAACTCGCCGTTTGGATTGATGATCTCATCATGAATGAATCCGTGATCTGTTCTTGAATTGCTATAATTTACATCGACAATAACTTATTGGTTCTCGGTTTGGGTATTGTTTTTGAACAAAAAGGAAGTTACTTAATGATGATATTTGTTAAATAAAAAGGGCATCAAAGTGTAATTACATTACAATGGCCGTTATAGCCGACACTCTCCGTGACAATTGAATGCATATTTGTACATACATAGAATGCACATAAATTGTTTCCGGGTTCTGCTTCATGCATGGAAGTCATTTATTATTTCAAAAATTTTCCGGTATGGGCGATGCGAACACTTTTCTTGCGATGCGTCGAAAGCCACTGTGAATGATTTTGAGTAGTAATTAAACTTGAATGCAATAGAATGGAATTTTGCTAGAGTAATAGCATAACGATCGAGTTTACATTGACATGTCCCAAAGGTCTTGAGTACAGTTAGTTTGTTTTCTCACGAGTCCAAGACAAAAATCACGCTAGCATCTAAGCGGATGACGAGGAGGACCCGATGAAACACGCACATATATGTCAGCGTAGTTAATTACTCCCACATCGTCGTGTTACGCAAAAATAGTAAAGCGATATTAGAAGTCGGAGATACGTACTTGAAGTTATAGGGTAAAAGTCTGAGGTTTTGTATTGCGACTTCAAAAAGTATTAAATAAATAGTCTTCAACGAATCGTGGATTATCGTTCACAAGTTTCTCGTTGTGAGCCGGATCTAGGAATGTTAGATTGTCATTGTTATTTCTTCTACATGTCTCGTGCCTCCATTCTACATAAGAAAGAAGTTAGAGATGCAATTAAGCGATGCGAAATGCTCAACGATATCTTGACGGACTTACAAAGTCCATAGTCTAAGTATGTTCACGTCCGGGGCATCTTCTTTGGTACAACATATACTGACTCCGTGAAAAGAACCCGGCAGATGTTATCCCCATTGTGAAAATCTTGCTCCGTGTATCGGATCGGGAGCGTCTCCATACCATCGTTGGATCGCTTTGCATGTACCAGCGATGGGCGCGCCGCAGCTTGAGTTGTAAGGTTGTCGAAATGAGCCGTTCAACCAATGGTTTTTCCCATAACAAACTTCCACGAGACCTTGCGCGAGCATCTACTTGAACATCATCCGCTTGAGCATCCCGCTTTAGCGATGTCGGCACTAGCCGTCTGCAAGTCTTGCTTTACGGATATGCGCTCGTAGTCCGATATTTTGCAAGGTTCGAAGCTTTGCCCGTCTTTTGCACTTTTGCCATACTCAAGAAAAACTTTGCGCGTCGGCATCAACTTTAGTCTTCTTACTTGATGGCACCTTTTTAAAGTGAGATGCTCTGCGGCGCTTACATGATTTTTCCGCTCTTCCTCGGTCATGTCGGTGATAGTTTCTTTTGTGGTTGTCCTGGGTTCCACGGATGGTTGAGATTTTGACGAATACTAATAAAAGGATACCCCAACAGCCCGGCGGCAGGCGGCGACCTCAAGCATATCTCCATTAGCAGTGCGCGCGCCGCCGCCGACCGAATCGCTGCGAGACCGCGCAAGGCATCCGCTCCCGCCGGCGAGGAAGCGAATCCGACCAGAGACAGCGCTCCCGCCCCCTCTTGGCGGGCGGGATCTCCGACTCAACCAAACCAAGGTGACGGACGCCGAGTGCGCGTGTCGAGTCCTCATCGACCTCGCCACGTACCCTCGAATAAGGTCAATCGAGCGACTATACAAGGCGGTGGCTCCTTCCCAAGAAGATCGGTGGCTGTAGAAGACAAAGCTTCCACCTCATCAACCGATCACGTCTGACGCGGCGCCGCGCTCCTCGGCGGCACCAACGTCACGCACCTCGGCGTCGGCGTTCGCAAGGATCACAGAGGGCAAATCGCTACTTCCCGGAAATACCTAACCTCCACGACCACCAAGGCTACCAACCCGGCATGGGCAAGGCGGGTGGCGACCATCCACGGGGCGAAGGACCGGAGCTCTAGCGTGGGTCACCTCGCTTTCCTCCTAACTCTCGATGTAACCCGCCCCTTCCTTCAGTATAAAAGGAGGCGGGGCTAAGCGATCGAGGAGGCAGCGGGAAGAACGAGAAAGGAGAAGGCGCTATCAAACCCATCTCGCTAAGCCATTGGCATTCTCGCTTGTAAAACTTTGTGCGATCATACATACCAAGAGTAATACAACACCACCACACACGCTGGAGTAGGGACCTTGGCCGAACGAAGATACATCTTGGACTCACGAGTCTAACCATTCGAAGTGGAACGCGCGACCCCTAGACTTACAAATTTACTTGCCTGCGCTCCCGCAAGCAAGCATTTCTTCGAGGACGGTGCATTGCCGAGATGTTCCGTTGTTCGATTCTTCTGATTTTTGGCGGAGGAGTCGGGCTTTTTCGGTTGGTGTCGGCGGAGGAGTTGGACTTTTCTGGTTTGCGGCGAGAAGGCGGGAGGTCTCGTGTGGAGAGTGCGGTGATCATCATCGTCGTCGCCCTCATCGTCCGAGCCAAACTTAATCAAGCTCTTGCGCCCGCGAAAGCCATTCACGTTTCTCTAGCTTTTTGTTCCCATCCTCGCGAGATCTCTACCTCCATTTTTCGGTATTGACGGACGACACCGTCCACCCGACCTGGCGAATCCTGCGGTATCGAGCGGCGATGCAAAGTCCGTGACTCTGGCATGGCCAAGCCACGCCCTCGGCCACCTTTATGGTAATGCCATGTGCGGCCAAATGTAGCTTGCACGGTGTCGGTTCTTTGATGTCATCCACGAAAAACGCGATCCATGCTCTTGGGAATCCTGTGGGCGCGCGGTGCTCTTACGAGCACCGGGGTGATGAGCTCGGGGCTTTCACCGGTGGCGGTCGTGGTGAGAGCTTTACATGCGGCTTGCTCCACGGCCTTATCTAGTTCCGATCTTTGTTCCTCTAGCGCTCGTGGCGGCATCTTTTATCGGCGTTCAGTTGATCTTCTCTTAATCTCTTTGAGCGTTTGTACATCCATGCGTCTGCGGGAAGGCTTCTTTCCACGTGACCAAACCAACTCCTCCAGTGCGACTGGATGCTCCTTGTTACCAAGGGCTATGGTTAGCTCGTCATTCTCCCTTCATGGCGCGAAAGATCCTTGGGAAGGCTGCGGTGAGCATACGTGATTCTGCGCAACACTTCACCTCTCTATCGGTTACGAAGCTTAAGTGCCATCGCCGGAGATAGAAGCACCTCCCCCAAGCAACGGTGCTTCGATCTTTAAGCTTAAGGCGGCGTTGCGAGAATTATACCCTTGCGGGTCATTTCTTGTTCGGACCGATCCCATGCTTTGGTATTTTCTTCACGTACCCTCCTGCTCCTAGTCCGTGAGGTGAATATTCTTATCCGCGTTTGCTTTGTTCCTTTCACTTACTATGTGAGCTTCTTGAGACCTCTTATACGCCACAAATTCATCCCGAACTCCCTTAACTTTGGGTGCGTGTCAAAATTCGGCGTTTCATTCTTTTCACATAATTCTTGTTTAGCGCCGTCTTCCAATTCTTCCACGCGATTACACATGATCTGAGTGCTCGTTTCTTTGCGACCATTTCGGTCCCTTGGGGAACTGGAAAACTTGTTTCACTTGTCCCATAAAGAGTTCTTGACTCATTAGGTACCACCCATTAGTCACCTCATGGCCAATCCATGATCTATAGGTGATGGGCACATCATCCCCGATCACCGAGAGCTCCACTATGTTAAAAATTCCCTTAGACATCTTGTTGGGACCACGACTTGCGCTACGCCTTCGTTGATCGGACGCTTTGAGCCTACAAATTGATCTTCTAAATTATTAGTAAATGCAGGCCTACCATGTTTTGGGAACCACGGTGTACTAAAACTTTACCTCGCTTACGTGAGTATCGTCGAGTTGGTCCATGGTGGATCCTGCGAGTTGAGATAGGGCGTTGGGCTATTATTCGAACTACCCTTCCTCCTTCGTCCATATTTGAGGCCCAACTCCTCGGCACTTGTCCTTCGTCGGAGGCCATTCCTAGCAAGTTTGTTGAAAATTTCCAATTAACAAGGTCACTTTTGAAATACACATACAAGCGAGGATTGACATTAAAGTTAATCCGTGAAAGGATATTTACATATCCCGGATACATACACATATACATCTTTACATTAATATTGTAGAGAACTACTTGAAATTGAGAATGGTCGGTTGAAGTGTTGCTCTCTTTCATTTTCTTTATAATTACGTCATTCTGGACTCTTTATAATTGTCTTCTTGCCCCAAATTCCAAACTAAATCAAGCAATTCTACTAAATAGAAAGCTACATGGCATGTTTATTGAAAGGAGTACTCAATAATACACATCTTTAAAGAACATGTACACACATATATTTTTTATCTGTATACACAAACATCCTTGAAGGACACATACACATATCAAACATATAGCAATAAACATAAGTGCCCCACTAAATTTAGTATTTATTCACCATTTGAATACGTTGTAATTTTGGATTCCCTCGAAGAAGTTGCATAGTGCGAGGTGTCGCGGGAGATCTCGTCATACTCCATTGGCCTCTCTTAATCCTAGGGTGCTCCCGTGTGCATAGGGCATAAGGCTTAATAATTCGATCTGTGAGGGCACCCCCATAAGCATTTAGTGGGATAGAAGCGCACCCAACCTCGCTCAGTATGGACTAATGAGTGGGGTGGCCCCTTAGGGTACTTCACCTCCTACCCTGAGAAGGTCACATGGCGAAGTGCCCTAACCTACCAGGAGTTTGGTGAAGTGTCATTCCCTCTAGGGCTTTTCGTCTCATTTCCAAGGACAAACCGACAGGATTAAAATGTCTTCATTAATATCCGAACATATATAAATCATCATATCTTGAATACTCTCGCGAACGCCAACCCGTCGGACGACCAACGTCTGCCTCTCTTATGTCATGTTTTCTAACATATGACACTAGTATTACCAATTATCATACGCTACTATGAAGTTTAGATAAGAAAAACATTTGCTACTACTAGCACTTACGGCTAATTTTCTATAACAAAGTTTTGCAGTTATTAGAGGTTTTCTATCTATTTCTTGGCTCGTTGATCCGCCAAAAATTACATCAAATTCTTGTAGCCGCATGAGGAAGCTTGCAAATGATAGCGGATCCGCATTGCCTCTACCTTCACGAAGGACGGAGCATACATACGCGTCTGACCTAACATAGTCTGATAGTCTTGAGCACCACATCTTCCTTGGTCCCCAAAGGGTGAGCCACATCACACAATGTGAAAGTACAAAGTATTAACAAAAATTTTCTTTGCAAGACAGGGCAAAGATAAACAAGAAGCATCTCATTCATCCATAGTACTAGTAGTATTTGCATTGTCCATTATTACCCGAGAAATCACGAGAATTTGCACAAATGAAGGTCGGAAAAGGAGACATGAAAGCTTACTCAATTGTCTCTCGGCACAAATCAAACATATAGCAATAAACATATGCACGCGGGAGGCGGCGGCGGGTCATTACCAAGCAAAGAACGGCGGGCGACGGCCGAGGCGATCTTGATCGCGCGGCGGCGGTCGGTGAGGTTCGAGCGACGGCGGGCGGTGAGTCCGGCGGTGAGTCGGCGACGGCGGGAGATGCGAAGCGGCGGCGGGGCGTCTGAGGAGGCGAAGTGGCGGCGTCGGTTGAAGAAATGAGGGTTTGAGTGGTGCGGCGTTGAATTTATAGGGTTAGAGTATCGCTGCCGGGTCAACACAAAAACCGGCGATGATAAACTATCACTGCCGGATAATAAAGAGAACCGGCGGTGATAGTTGAATTATCACTTGTCGGTTCAAGCTCAACCGGCGGTGGAAGTATTTATCACTGCGGTTCAATCTCAACCGGCGGTGAAAAAACTTATCACTGCGGTTCAATATCAACCCGGCGGTGATAATACATTATCACTTGCCGTTGTTTCTACACCGGCGGTGAAAGTATTTATCACCGCTGTCGGTTCAAAACAAAACCGGCGATAATACTTGATTATCACCGTCGGGTTAATACTACAAACCGGCGGTGATAAAGCACTTCACCGCCGGCTTAATGATACAACCGCGGTGATAAGCTCCATCAATTATGTCAAAGTTTTCAAAGGATGATTGCTTTGGGAGTTTCTAAATCCTATCAATTTTATCCAAATTTTTGGAGGAATTCTTGAGATATGTAATATTTGATTTAAATATTTCCCTAAGTTTTGACAAAGTTGTAAAATTATAAAAATCCAGTGCTCACTGTTTTCATAGTTTTAATATTTCAAAATAAAAAATTCAAATTCTTTGTTTGTTTTGAAATCCTATCAATTTTTATCCAAATTTTAAAATTTTGGAAGAATACTTGAGGACATGTAATATTTGATTTAAATTCAAACAAATGCATTAGACCAACCATCGCTTCAAAAATTCACACAAATAAAAAAAACACACAGATGAAGTTGAATTCACACAAATTGATACATATGACAAAAGAATACATTAATTGTTATATATCGAGAAAATAAAATGTATTTAATTAGGACAACTAAGCTACGATTCGACCTTCGTCATGATCACGGCGTATGTATGTAACCGTCCTCACTCTCTTCCATGAGGCCAGAGGTCAACGTCCTCTCCGAAAGGAGGAAGCTCATCGAATTGGTTGTACTCTTCCTCGCCGACAACATTCTCAACCCGACAATCCTTCTTTTTCCTTGAATAACCACGTGGCGCTCCTTGTTAGTTGGATCGGATACAAAAAGATTTGTGTAACACAATTAGCAAGTCTGAATGGTTCTTCTCTCAGATCAGGCCAGTTTAGGTCCACGGTAGTGATACCGTACTTGTCGATGTTCATGCCCTTGGAAGTCTTACCCATTGGCACCGAAAGAGAGGGACCTTCAAAGGTCCGTAATCAAGCTCCCAAATCTCTTCTATGAATCAGTAGTAGGTTTTCCTATCTCCGTTCTTTGTCGTGAGGCATCTGTCACGGATACATTGTTTTGGTTGGTGCTCTTTTTATCTTGTGCTCTTGTTAAAAAGTAAAACCATTTATATCGTATCCTTGGAATGTCCGAATTGTAGTGGGCGGTCCTTGAGCCAACACTTTCAAGCGAAGCGCTCTGTCTCCGTATGCATCATGTGCCTCACGCAACCAATCGCCGAAGTTATGTCTATGCTCTCTCATGATCCAACCCTCGACTTCGTTGGGTTTGTTCTAGATAGCATGCTCTTGTGCATGTTGACATACGGGCCACCACAACCGATTGTCCCAGGCTGCGAAATGTGCTTGTGTGAATGAAGCTAGATTGTTTGTACGGAGTGATTTCTGCCATGTCCCTTTTCCTGTAGCCTACCCTCATGTCGTGATGTAGGCACACCAATCGGTTTGAGATCCATGTAATCAACGCAGAACTCAATGACCTCCTCGGTTCCCCAACCATCGCAATGCAACCTTCCGTAGATGTCGATTCACGAACATATTTCTTTATGACCCCATGAACCTCTCAAAGGATACATCGATGTAGAAACACGGGACCTAGAATCAGTATCTCTTTCACGATGTGAACAATGAGATGGACCATAATATCAAAAAGATGGAGGGAAACACATCTCGAGCTGCGAGAGTGTGGACCACGTCTTCTGTAGCTTATCTAGTTTCAATGGATCGATGGCCTTCGTGAAATCGCGTTGAAGAATGAACACAACTTCACAATTGGGTCTCGGACTTTCTCCGCGAGAACACCCTAAGCGCAATTGGAAGCATCTGCGTCATCATCACGTGGCAATCGTGAGACTTCGTACCAATTAATTTTAAGTCTTTCATTGAGACTAGTCTCTTTATGTTGGCGAGTATCCGGACGAACTTTCACTCTGTGCAAGCATTCGCACACAAGCTAATTTTTCTTTCTTGCTCAGAGTGTAGCGGTGCGGGAAGGTACTTTTTCCCTGTATCCATGTCTCGTGATGCGGCTCCTTCACGAGTTTCATATCTTCAAGGTCCATCCGGTGCTTGGAGAGTATCTTTTGTTTTGCGGTATATCGATAAGATACCAAGCAAGTCATCACACGTTCTTCTCTATGTGCATGGCGTCGATTGCGTGTCGCACTTCTAAGTCTTGCCCGATGGTAGGACCCAAAATACGATCTCTTTTTCCACAAAAGAGCCTTATCACGGAACTCGGGATAGATGTCTTTGCTGCTCCTTTCCGTGGATAATTTTAAGATCCCTTACAGTGCAAATATCTCTCTCGGTGTGATTCTTGAGCTAAGCGGTCTCCTTTGTCCCATCAAAAGCTTTCTTATTATTGCGGTATGGGTGATCCTTGCGGAGGAACCTACGATGCGCATGTAAGACATTTTTCGGCAGTTCTTGACCATCGACTAGTTGTACCATCTAAGCATTGGGCGCATCCATTGAAGCCTTTTGTCGTCATCCGACAGTTACCAAGAGCGGGGTAATCATTGATGGTTCTGAACAACAATGCGCGTAGGATAAAGTTCTCTCTTTTATATTCATCCCATACACATACTCCATCGTTCCACAAGATTAGAAGATCTTCAACCAATGGTTTGAGGTACACATCGATATCGTTGCCAGGTTGCCTGGGCCCTTGGATCAGTAGTGGCATCATAATGTACTTCCGCTTCATACAAAGCCAAGGAGGAAGGTTGTAGATACATAGAGTTACCGGCCAAGTGCTATGACGACTGGTCATGTTACCGAAAGGATTCATCCCATCCGTACTCAACCCGAACCTTATATTCCTTACATCATATGCAAAGTGCTTCTTATATTTTACGTCGATGCTCCTCCATTGCAGTCGTCGAGGTGTCTGAGCATTCCATCGTTCTTACGCTCTTGGCGTGCCATCGTAGCAATTGGGCATGCCTTTTGTTCGCAAACAATCGATTGAGACGGGAATTATAGGAAAATACCACACCACCTTACGGGAGATCTCATCTTCTTACGCTTCACCCGACATCTTCATTATTGTTGTCATCATTGTTGCCCTTATACGCTTTGCTTTGCAAGCAGCCACGACCATCAAGTCCGCAAACTCATTGCGATACAACATGCAATCGTTTGGACATGCGTGTATCCTTTGTACTTCCAATCCCAGCGGGCAAACAACTGCTTAGCCCGATGCGTACTTGTAGGCAACACGTTACCCTCTGAAGCAAATCCCCAAGAGACATAAGAGCTCGGTGAAGCTCTTATCGGACCAACCATTGCTTGCCTTCAAGCTGCGATGAGTGTAAGCACGATGCGCAATTTTTGTGCTCCTCCTTGCGACTGGGTACAATGGTGTCATGGAGTCTGTACCATATGTTGGAACTTTTGAAACTCTCTTTCACTCGTGAAGTCTCCCTCCCATCACGCAACATTTGATCCGGATCTTCGTCGTGGTCGCCGACAAGCGTATCTTCAATCGCCGTCATACCGTTGTCTCCGTCATCTTCAATAATGTGTTGCCCTTCATGTACAATCTCATCTTCGCCGTGCTTGGTCCAACAATTATAGCCGACCTTGAAACCTCTTGAAGCAAGTGTGCGCGTATCGACTCTATGGTAGAAAGCGACTTACGATTTTTGCGGTCAACGCATGGACAGCACATGTAGTCCGCGATTCTTCGACTTGTGCGCGCGCATACGTTTAGAAAATAACTCACACCATTAAAAACTACGCCCACAACGGTCAGTGTCATACATCCACCTTCGGTCCATCTACAATTAATTAAATCAAACATTACATACGCATATAATTGCAAATAACAAATAATTGTAAACAATTAGATTTAAAAACATATGTAGCAATTTTGACTATATTAAAATACATCAACCTTTTTCCGTTATGTAAATATCCATATAGCAATTTTTAGTATTGTAAAAATGAAAATAATTGTAAATAGTTAGGATATATTTAGACTATATCAAAATATATCAATCTTTTTTCATTGCGTCAATATCCATCTTGCAATTCCTTATTATTTACAAATTTGGAAAAATTGTAAGTACTTAAGATATACTTTCAAGATACATTAAAATATATCAACATTTTTTATTAGGTAAATATCCATCTAACAAGTTTTTATTATTTCAACATTTGAAAATACACCTTTTTCATTATGTAAAAATCCACGTGGCAATTTTTATTATTTACAAAAATAGAGATCAAATTACTAACCTCGAAAAGAAGCACAATACAAATTTTAACAAATTTTTGGCGTGCAGATCGTTGCAATCTACAAATCGAGCAAAGACAGGCGCCTCTCTGTCTTTGCTCGATCGTCGAGGCGAGGTCTCGATTATATAAAAGACTTATCACTGCGGTTCTGCGCGAACCGGCGATGATAAGCTCGAATCTTGCGAAAAACATATTGCGCGGGAAGATAATATCACTGCCGGTCCTCGCTTTAACCCGACAGTGAAAATGCAAGTATCCCTGCCGGTTTAAGAACGACCCAGCAGTGATATATCTCTGCCGGTTGTTGTCTCAAACCGGCAGTGATATCTTGCTTTTTACTGCCGGTTGGTTGCATGAACCGGCAGTGATAAGTTCTCCCCCCAACTTAACTTTCGAACCGGCGGAGATACGTTATCACTGCCGGCTCAATCCTAACCGGCAGTGATATGCCGGTAAGGATTGGCTGTTCTGTAGTAGTGTTACTACCATTGGCGCATTTCTCATTTCTACTTTCTTCCATATTCGATCTCCCTACCAAAACGTCAGCATCGCTAACGCCCGTCTAACATTGAACTCAGCATGATCGCAACATGTTGAAAATAATGCACAGAAGAATAAAAAACCGAAGACATGAATTTTAGGTGAAAAAATCTATTCGGAAAAGCCACGGACACGTAATGACTATATCTCTTGCTCATCTTATATAGACTAACGAGCCATATTTTCAGTGTTACGTAGCAAGACTATGTATAAGAATAGACTAGAAAGGATTGCGTGCTACGCTGCGTCGTGCGAAATTCAGTTGCGCGACGTTGTGACACACGAAATTTGGTTCGATGATTATTTTTTGGAAAAATGGGTATAAGGACATAAATGTATGAGCCGTCGGTGAATCCGCGTATTTTTGTGAAAAAAACGCAGAGGGATATAAACGTAATTTCATTTTACGGGTCAATCCAACTAAAAAAACATCTTTTAGGACCTAAACGTAATTTTATTTTTTCCATCATCGAATCCACGGACTGCTATGAGCCGTCGGCGAATCACGGGATTTGTTTAAAAAAACCGTGGAGGGATATAAACGTAATTTCGTTTTTTTAGTCAATCCAGAAAAAAAACTTTTTTCGGGATCTAAATGTAATTCATCTTTTCTCGGGACTATTTCGCTAAAAACCGGCGTGAGGACCCGAATGCAAAACGTAGAGGGATTTGAACGTATTTTTATTTTTTTTTCGGGTCTATCTTATTAAAAAAAACCGACGGAAGGATCCGAACGTAATTTTTAATTTTTCGAAGGAATTTTCCGCGAGGTCGGTGACGTGTCACGTCTCAGGAGGCGCCGATCCCACCCGCTTTAATATAGAGATGGTTTCAGATAAGAGAAGGAAAGGAATCCGTGTCTCACTCAAACTCAACGTGACGTTTTATCTCTTGAGACGCAAGAATTTTGGATGGAACAACCTAATACTTGTACTAGCGTATAGGCTGTCTAAGTCGTGCATTTATGCTTTGGATGTGGCCGTTGAGAGGTCACCACTCACCACCCTGAACCGAGTCAATAAGATCGTTGCTTCCACACAAAGGGATGGATGGCTCGTTTTCGTTTGTTTGTGTTTTACTGCCGAAATGCAACGTGCTCGTGATCTGGATCTCAAGGACTCGACATACCATTTTTTTGGGTACTTATCTGATCTGAAACTTCTTTGAGCATCTTAAAATTCTGTACTGTGATGTCTGAACATTTGTAAGTTTGGCACTCATTTTTGTCGGAGAAAAACACAGAATTCAACAGAAATGATGACATCCCCCAATTAATCGAATCATTTCAGTAATCAGAGATCATTTCTATGGAAGGAAATATACTATAGTCGTTATTATCAGTCTCGGATCCTTGCCGGCCAAATCGAACACGAATAACATCATCATCTCCGTAGAGCTATATTAAAGAGAGAAGCAAGAAAGGGAAGTAGGGAAAGAGAACAAGAACATTAGGCCGCCCCATCACGCCACCGCCACCTCCTTGGCGTCCCCGTTCGCGGCGGCGGCGCCTCCTCCATAGCGGCGGACGCGCTCGTCGATCCAGACGCGCATGTCGGCGAGCACGCGGTCGCGGTTCTCGTCGGACTCCCCCTGGATGAGCGAGTGGTACATCCCCTCGTAGATGATGAGCGACTTGTCCTCGCTGGGCGCGCGCTCGTACAGCATCTTGGACCCCTCCGGCGCGGTGACCCCGTCCTCGGTGCCGTGCACCGCCAGGAACGGTGCCGTCACCTCCCCGAAGCTCTCCCGCAGCAGCTCCGTGACGCGGGCCAGCTCCCGCATCGTGCCCACCCGCGGCGCGCCTCGGTACCGCCTGGGGTTGGACGCGATCACCTTGAGCTTCTCCGGGTCCCGGATCGACTTGCCCACCATCTTCTTGTCCGGGAGCACAGCCCAGGTGTCGGCGAGCCCGAAGAGGAGGCCGTACAGGAACAGCCGCACGCGGGACGGGTACATGTCGTTGGGGATGACGAAGAGTGGCGCCGAGAAGATGAGCCCCGTCCACCCCGCGTCCGGCGGGGAGCGGAGGAACATGAGCAGCGTGGCGGCGCCGCCCATGGACTCGCCGAAGAGGAAGGCCGGGAGGGCGGCGTAGGCATCGCTCTTGCGGACGGAGAGGAAGAAGGAGAGCGACGCCCTGGCGACGGACTCCATGTCGCCGAGGTATCCGTGGACGCCCTCGGAGCGGCCGTGGCCGAGGAGGTCGGCGCAGAAGACGGCGTACCCCCACTGCGCGTAGCTGATGGCGATGGCCTGGAAGAGCCAGGAGGAGTCGGAGCCGTAGCCGTGGGTCATGAAGACGACGCCCTTGACGTCGCCGTCGTGCGCGGCGGAGAGCGGGTGGAAGGAGTGGGTGAAGAGGCGGCCGCAGGGGGACTGGAAGTAGGATTCGGCGTGGCGGAGCCCCAGCGAGGCGTAGTACTCGTCGGGCTCCGGCGAGTCGCCCCAGAAGTACTTGGTCGCCGGCGGAGGGTCCCCGGGCTGCGCCATCGCCGGAGTCGGAGGCGGCAGCGTGTAATAAGGGCAAAAAATGTCTAAAACACGGCGGACATGGAGGGGCGACGAGCCTACTTGTACTAGCGGTGGAGGGCACGCTGGTAAGCGGAAATGCGGAATCCACCAAACGCGGCTGCCGGTATCCTGGGGGTAGTTGAGTCTGAGTATGACGAGTGGGGCTCGAGCCCACATGTCGGTGAGTGTAAGGGCGGCGACGTCTTTGTTTACTGGTACGTAGGCGGAATGAAGCTAGCTTCAAACAGGGTTGTGATGAGGGGTTGGTGGGGTGGGAGTGGCGGGGCCCACCTCCGCCATTGTTGGGACCTCACCTCACGTCACCTCCCTTCCGCCAATTCGCATGAGAGTAGAGGCCGTTCAGATCAGACATGGCTTCGGTGTTGGGACCATCAAATTACATCATCGAACGTAAATGGAATGCACAAGTATCAGATGGGGTCCTCGGATGGCTGACGCTCCGGCTCGTCGATCCCTCCGCCACCTGCGAATTTTTTACCCTTTTGGCCTCCTTCCGTTTGCTTTTTTCCAAACTAGTCTCATGCAACAGCAAATTTCAAAAATAGCCTAAAAACAGTACTTTCCAGCGATGGTGCAGCGCATAAATTTTTTTTTCTTTTTCCCCTCGTTTCCGGCGTTCATCGACCGCATGAAAAAAAAATTATTTTATTTCGCCGTTTCCAGCGGTCACCGAGCGCTTAATTTTTTTTAAACGGTTCTTTTTTTATTTTTTCGTGGGAGGAAAAATGAATTTTTTAATTATCTGCAGTCAGCGACGGAAATCGGCGGAATCCAGCGCTCGCCGACCGCTAGATTCCGCGACGTGGCGATGTGTCATACATACGAGACAATTTGCTCGGTGAAGCGCGTGGCGTGGCGAGGAGGAGGTAGGCAGCAATGACGCGGAGAAAAAGAGCGGCGGGTTTTATTTTCTTCTTTTTTCGGAGGATGCGGCTAATATTTTATTTGTATGTATTTATGATGAAAAAATTAGCTGGATAACGCTGATTTCACGCTCTCGCTGACTACAGATAATTAAAAAATTCATTTTTCCTCCCACGAAAAAAAAGAAGAAAAGTTTAAAAAAAATTAAGCGCTTGACCGACTGAAACAACGCGAAATAAAATAATTTTTTCATGCGGTCGATGAACACTGAAACGAGGAAAAAGGAAAAAATTCATGCGCTCCACTCTCACTGGAAAGTCTTCGCCTGTGCTATTTTGAAATTTGCTGTTGCATGAGGCTAGTTTGGAAAAAAGCAAACGGAAGGAGGCCAAAAGGGTAAAAATTTCGCCACCAGCCGTGACCAGCCCGGCGCTGCTCACTCTACCGACCGGCGCCTAGATGAGACCAAGGAAACAAAATTCGGCGAAATTTTTCCGAAATCTCAGATTTCGGAGGGCAACGAGTTTCAGCAGACAGGTCGGATAGAAATTTTGAAAATGTTACGGTGATTTCGTTTTTTTCGGCGAGATTTCGCCCAATACCGCCTGAGATTTCGCCATACAAAACCGGATTTTGCAATTTTTTTGCCTGGATTTGACCGGAATGACATCAATAA
Organism: Otatea glauca; assembly: GCA_036346275.1. Taxonomy (NCBI): domain Eukaryota; kingdom Viridiplantae; phylum Streptophyta; class Magnoliopsida; order Poales; family Poaceae; genus Otatea; species Otatea glauca. The sequence goes on along the minus strand of CM070714.1, from coordinate 22,842,549 downwards.
GCTATAAGCAAGTGATCTTCAAAGATAATTTGTCAAAAAAGTTAATTTTTGAGATTTTTTAGCAGTTCGGCAGAGACACTCTCCGAATTTTAGAAAATTTAGGAAACATTTTTATGGTATGAAAAATTTATGGACCGATCATGAGATATATAGGATAATACATAAAATTTATTAAAATATTTTAACGTCATTTGTTATGTTTTAAAAATAGAAAACAGAATTAGGATAAACGAGGCAGTGACAGTGTTAGAATTTTATAATTTTTTTCATGTTTGATCATCACCTGAAATTTTTATTAGAGATTAACAACTCTCTCATAAACCTTTTTTAAAAGTTTCAAAAAAATTTAACTAATTTTGACTATTTAATCAAAAATTGCATATAGTACAAGCACGTGCTGTACAGTTCGAGAACTGTGAAGTACTACATTAACATTGTTTGGGAATGTTTTATAATTGATCATGATCTCAAAATTTTGTTAGAATATAATTGATGCTTTCCAGCTATGCACAAATTTTTTTATAATTTTTACATGCTTGAAACTATGCCAAAAAAAAGCTACTATGAAGTAACACTTCCATAATTTTTGGGAATTTTTCATGATTTATCATCATCTCAAAATTTTGTGACAACATAATTGATGCTTTCCAACTGTGTAAAAAAAATTTATAATTTTTACATGCTCAAAACTATGCAAAACAAATTGCAAAAAAATGTCAGTATGGAGATTTGAACTCAAGACCTCTTGTTTGCTAGAGATGAGCTTCACCACTGAGCTATGGATGCTTATGTGTATTAGGGTTCACAAGTAACTTGTTTTATATGTTCAGAGTGCACTGGTTTTAATATCCTCAATCATTGATCTGGCTTCACAAGTTCACAGAGTTGCTTCCTCTGCGAACTTTCACTTCCCCTGCGACAAAACACATCTTCCCTCTGTGCTCCGACCAAATCCGGTCTCCGGCGAGCAAATCTCGGCCATGGAGGGCGAGATTTTGGGTCCCAGAACCGAGATTTCAGGGTGGGCACGCGAATTTTCGGTATGCACTAATAATTCGGTATGCATTTATTTTTTGGTTGGATTTTGGTTCGTATGCAAAAACATTGGTATGCAGTGAAGTATACAAGGTGTATATGGTTGTAGGCATTGTGAAAGGACAGGGGATGTCGTCTAGAGGGGGGTGAATAGGCGAATTAAAAACTTTGTAACTAAATGCAGCGGAATAAAAAATTTGCAGCTAAATAAAATCTCCAGGGTCTAAGTCCGGAGTGTCCGGATTTTTATCCGGATACTTGAAATGTCCGGACTGTCAGGGTTGAGAGTCGGATACTCGGTTTAAGACCTCGAAATGAGATTTTAAATCCCTGCAATTTTTCAACAATCTACTTGAATACAAAAGATCTAAATGCTATCAGGTACCTGGGGTTGATGTAGATCTAGAGCCAAACACAACAATAGAGTAGATCGGGCAATATCAAGATTCAAAATCAAATACTAAAACAAGAGTAAGAGGCAAACTTGGAGACGATAATTTTTCACCCGAAGTTCGGATCCTTGAGGGGATCCTACGTCTCCGTTGAGGCGGCTCGGTCACACTTGAGCCGGGGTCTCTTTCAACCCTCTTCCTCCCAGTGTTGCACAAATGCACTCGTCGGTCTTCACTCCTTTGATTCCTTCCCTTACGGAGGCGGAACCGACCTTCACAAACTTCCCGCGGCCAACCACACAAAGCTCCAGTGGCTCGTAGGCAACCTCCTAGCCGTCTAGGAGTCCTCAACCTCCAAGAGTAACAAATGCTCACGAAGAACAAGCTTGGAGATGAAATCAAGTGCTCAATCAACTCAAGTCTCACCCAACCTAGCACCTCACTCCTCAAACTCTTCCCAACCCTTCTCACCAAGGGGATCACTTAGATCTAAGGGTAAAGAGGTGTTTTGGGGGCTCAAGAACAAGGGTATAGCACCTCTAATCAGTGGGATCACCGCCCTTTGAAGTGGGGAAGAAGGGGGCTTTAAATAGAGGTCCAAAAAAAACTAGCCGTTGGAAACAGCTGTGCACAACCCGGAGACTCCGGAAAAAACCACAGATACTCCTGATTATCTGAGAACAGCCACCGAGGGTGTCAACCCGGAGTGTCCGGATTGAATATCCGGATACTCCGGATTGCACTGGGCAGCCCAACGAAAATGAGCATAACTTTTGACTCCGGACTCCGATTTCAGAGATCTTGGACTCTACCGAAAGCTAAGAACGAGGGCTACACAACCAACAAGGTCTCACTACCCAAAACTCAAAGGATAAACACAGATATCACAAAGAATCCAAGGGAGACCTACAACCCTCGCTTTTCGGCACCACCAACACCACTCTCTTTCTAAGATTCATAAGGATGGATCACTTGAGCACTTGACACATCTAAAAGTCATTCGACATCACATCCCTCTTAATAGTACGGCAATCCTTAGACTCAAATTAAATCAAAGATAATATAAGTCTAGAAATAGTCACTTGCCGTCTTCTTTCTTAATGTCGATGCATGAAGACTTTCACCATATAATTGATTACATCTTCACCTTGTCCAACTCGACTCGATTCATCTCATGAGACTCTCGTCCTATCAACCTTGACTTGATCATCCTCTCGGCGATCTCACGCCAAGTCGATCTTGACTTAGTCCTCAACTCTTGGTGACACCGCCGTCTTGTTGACCTCGGCTTAACGATCATCCTCCAAGATATCTTGGTCATCATATACATACGGGACCTAATTCTTTCCAAATTACTCATGAAAGACATTAGTCCCAAAAGCTCAATAGATATGAATAAATTGATATTTGTGAACAGTTGATTTCAACAAGTGTTTCATATAAAGAAGCACAACATAAATGGAAACACTTGACATAAGAAATATTCTCTACTAAGTACATCATGATGAATATGTAATTGATCTATATGCACTAGAGAGATATATAATTGCCAATATGATGAATCAATTAAATCATGGCAAGGATCACAGTCTTTATTTAAATGAAGCACATGATAGAATATACACGAATTGTACATGTGCAAATAATATTTGAAATAAGAGTAAATATGTGATCCAATACTAGATTAAACTTCACTAAGAGAATTGCATGAGAAGATATACAACTAAAACATGCATGCACCAAGTCAATCTATAGCAATATGAAGTTTAACTCTAGTTAATACATGCATACTAAAAACAAAGTACATAATGAACTCAAATGAATATATATGCACAAATAAATATGACATGAACCAATGTGCATATATATAATCAACATGCTACTTGGAGTTCACTATGCATTTGCACAAAAGAAATGCAATAACAAATATAGAAGAGATACCAAAATTGCATACCTTATCTTTGCTTAACCATCCCACTTGATTTTCCTCTAAAAGATGAGACTGATACTTAACTAGGCAATAACATTTTAGTCTCATAGCAATATAATCATATTAGAGGTTTGTCATTTGTTAAGCACTAAGTTAAGCATTTACTTAATTACATAGATTGTCATTATGTGCGTTTGTCATTAATCACCAAAATAACATAAGTGCCTAGATGCACTTTCACATTGTAATTAAGAGTTATCTTGAAGCTCATGCTCATATATGTTGTGTAGGAAAAAAATCATCAGTGAGTTATGCCAACATACTCATGCTCATATATCAGTGAAACATGCTTATGCTCATATATGTTTCACTCAAACATGCTCATGGTCATATGTCACTCAAACATCAGTGAGTTGAAAAAAATGTAACCCTACATACAAGCACATGCTCATATATCATGCGTAGAAGCAAACATCAGTGAGTTAAGAAATATGAATCCCTCCATACAAGGACATACCGTCTTAAACGGGGACGATTTGCCACCCAGCTTGCACAGACCAGCGCCGTCGATAAGCAAATGACGGCAGGTAAGTACATAAATTGAGGTTGGTTGGTATGTTGTTGTGTAGCACTCACTGACTTCTCTTTCTTCGTATTGTTCGCAGCTCAATGGTGGATGGCCTTCGGGAATGAGACACTATCGCTGCAAAAGTTCGCTTTGAGGTTGGTGTCCCAGTGCGCATCGTCGAGTGGGTGCGGACGCAATTGGAGTACATTTGCCTTGGTGCACACGCAACTACGAAATCGTTTAAGTTATATAAAGCTCCAACAGCTCGTGTTAGTGCACTACAACCTGCGACTTCGCCTGCGCGACTATGAATCTACTCGCGGACCAAGGCGAAGACCACAGAGATCGCCTGATCGAGGATGCGATGCATCCTGGCCATGACCCAATTGCAGACTGGTTTGACTCGTCCAGGTCTAGTGGGGAGCCTCTACTCGACGAGGACAGTGAGTACGACCCACCCCTCCCAGCGAGATTCGTGATTGACTCCATCCCAACGGAAAAGATGAATAAGGCAACAGGTAAATAATGTAATTGTTTTCCATTCCACTTTTCAACAATGTATGTCGAAACCTTACAACAGTGTTAACCTTACTTCTAATTGGCCACAGGTGGGAAGAGCCTCCCAGATTGGACCGAGTGGAACATCGGTGACACACACAGGGAAGAGAAAGTGTGCTACCGATGTCGACGATGATGACACCCTAGCAGGAGTTTTAGGCGGGTTGCAGAAGTTATCGGGCAGCCAGAGTGCAAAGGAAAAAGGAAAAGCCCGAAGTGATGATGAGCCTATTATCAGCAGTGACGACGACACGGCAACACCTTCTGATAATGTGCGATGCTTCGGCGGCAATGACAGACTCTCCGACGATGGCGGATTTAAGGTGGCCGGTACTCCTCCCGACCCGTCCACGATCACAATCACCGGCGGAGAGGATCGCATCGGTGGTATCGCCCGAGAGGTGACTCTCGGTGGCGGACCAGCGATGATGGGAAGAACACGTCGCGTGGTGGGGGTATGCGCCAGGCAGCACAACCACAGGATGGCTCACAATCATGGTGTAGCAGCGAGTCTTTCAGCCATTTGGGCCTTCCAATCGAGCATACCGGGTATGGTTCGATCTGCGTGAGATGGGATCGAGGTGGATGCGGTCCGCACGAGTTATGACGGATCGAGAATCTTTTGGTCGTTTGACTACAATGATCCATGCGTCGATCCGTACGCACGACACTCATCTGTCAGTGTCAGGTACCATTACCAGTCCATGAATTATAGCGCCTGGATGAGTCATTATGAACATTGGAAGTCTGTCTGTTTACCGCGGGATATGACTTGGAAAGAATACAAGCAACAACACGAGAGGAGGTATCACGAGGTTATTGTCGATAACGCGGAGGTGGAGTTTGCACCACAGGCGTTCTACTACTCATAGGTACGTGATGCAAATATACATTCATTTAATTGTCATATGCAAATATGTGAAGAATTGTTATATGTATCGATTTTATTTCATGCTTATTAATTGTCATGTCAATATACATTAATTGTTTCGAATCGTGACTCTTAATCTTCGAATTTCAGTCAAAATATTGCCGAAATTTCTAACTTCACGCATTGATAATCATCTAAATAAATTACGGCAAGGTTAATGATGCATCACGACCATCCAATAAATTTTTTGAAATTTTCTAACGTACTTTCAACCATTTTCCGTCCGAACATCACCGATACCCGAATTTTTAAAAATTCCTCCAGCTTCAGCAACAATTGAAAATTTAAGAAAATATTATTCACATGTCAGAATCATGTTAACAAAATTTCAAATTTTTCTAACATGCTTTGTACCATTTTTCATTCAGTTCAAAACTGTCTGTCAGCGTTTTATTAGGACAGTCCCAATGTTTGAATTTTTAAAAATTCCACAGGCTTTATAAAAATCTGAAATTTTTATGAAAACATTAACAATATGTCAGAACTCTCCACAAAAAAAATTGAAATTTTTTCGCTGTCGTTTCGACCACTTTCTGGCCTGTTCAAAATGGCCGAAATCTCGCCTTTTCCGGCCGAGATTTCGCCCATTTTCGCCGAATTTCGGTACTTCCCGGTATCAAACAAGTCGGATTCAAATTTTGAATTTGAAATTCCGGACGAGATTTCTCCGAAATTACCGAATTTCGCCAAAATCTCGGTATCCGGCCCACGGCGATATTTTATCCGAAAACGAAATTCGAAACCTTGGATGGGACACGCACTGCGGTGGCCGTGCACTCCTCGAGCCTCAGGCCGCTGGCCCGCTGCGCGCGCGTTCGCTACCCACGGCCGGGCCGCGTCTAGTCCTCCAGAAACACCAACCCAACACCAGCTCTAGCCTCTAGGTCCCACTGACTCTGTCTTCTTCTACCTTAGCCTGCTTAGTAGCAAGAATTGCTTGCTTAGCTTGACGAGAGGCAGGGGAGTTTCGCCTGCGGATCTCTCCCTCTCTCGTCTTCCCTGCCTTACCTCAACCCACCCCGCTTTCTCGCCGCGAATCGGCAGTGATCACTTTGAGCTTTCTTGGTCACCGGACAGAGTGAGAACTACTCGGCTTGCTTTCTTTCCCTGCCACACAATCCCGAGTCGCCTCTGTATATTAGTGCAGCCCGTCCGTGCTTAAATCCATCGTCGAAAGCCTTTCAGCCTTTGTCGGATGGACGTTTAATTTAACCAGAAGGTTTCCCGGCCCGGTTTTTAATTCAGATACATGAGGAGTATGAGGCCACCAGCAGCCCAGAAGAGCGAGGAATTAACAACAAGTTGTCATCTACGAAATGAAGAGCATCCGTCCCTGAAAAGAATCTATACCCCTTATAATATATCTAAACATTCTTTTCTATGTTCACCTTAAATAATGCACCCCACTAAAGATGGTCTAACCTTCATGCACCCAGCGAAACGTCCGCAGAAACTTGCCTCTATCAAAATTAACATCTCAGATCTTTCCTCAGCTTTACTCACCCACATCCGATGGTCATTGTTTAATGTGTCTAACTCATCCCTATGACCCACAACAGATCTACTCTCACCTCTAGCATCATCTCAAGGAAAAGGAAACAAATACCCTGGAATTAATGAAAAGGAAACAAACGTTCTAAAAAAGAAAAATATCATATATTACATGTTGGGAAAAAGAAACCGAAAGAACAGGGCACTATGCTAGTAGGACGAAGGAAAAAAAAAAAGGAAGGATCGAAAGGCACACCAGTGAGATATTTTGCAGCCAGGGCCAAGAAGAGCCCAAGACGCCCGTGGCGCTCACGCGCGTAAAGCAAAAGAGCTAACACTGAACCACACTACACTCCAAGTCTCCAACTACCGTGGATCTTCTTCTTTTTTTTAATACAAGTGAGACATACAAAACCTATGCAGGTGTTCTTTATGCACGCTAAAAAATTAATCAAACTCCACGATCTTCGGATCACGGAAACACGCTGTCCCGTTTAATATAAATACATATGTACTTGTTTTTATTTTTTGTGAATGCGCGCATCTACTGAGAGTCAAAGCTAACTGAGCAATGCTCAGTTCTCCTGTGAATCTTCTGTTATTCTTCTCAGTCGGAGACAAGAAATTGCGAGAAAGAACGTCCGATGGTTCTGCTTTAATTGAAATTATCAGTATAATAGAAATTAGTGACAAAGTTATGTCTTAAGGAATGTATAGAGATGTCCAAAACGTCACTCTTCTGTGACCGAACATAGTATGCGTACACCATGCAGTCTGAAGCGTTAAACTGGCAATAAAGACAGTGCCAAAATTGACTGAAATCCATATAACTCTAAGTTAAGTGTTACTATACGAGTATAATGTAACATGTCCACGTATTGAATGCACGGACTCTTCCATCAGGGCACATTACTTGGCACCAGAATCAGAACATTTTCGGACGTCCAGGTTGCACTCAGCATCAAGGTTTCAAATTTCGGTTTCGGAATAAATTTCGTCTCTGGCCAAATCGCGAAATTTCGGCAAAAATTTCGAAATTTCAGAAATATTTTGGACGAAATTTGAATTCGAAAATTCAAATCCGGTCCATTCCGGAAATAAAAAACCGAAATTCGGCGAAAAAACTCAAAATTTCGGGTTTTTTTTGCACTGGATGAAAAATGGTCTAAACGTTATCGAAAAATTTTGAATTTTTTTTGGATGTTCCTGACACATTTCTGATGTTCTCACAAATTTCAGCTGATTATCACATCTGAGTAATTTTTAAAAAATCGGAGAGTGGTACTGTCCTGATAAAACACTGACCGACATGTTTGATCCGAATGGAAAATGGTACAAATCAAGTTATAAACTGTTGAAATATTTTGTGCATGGTTATGATCCATAACTAATGTTCTCACAAAAATTTCAGCTGATTATCACATGTGAGGAATTTTTAAAAATTCGAAGAGTGGCACTGTCCTGATAGAACACTGACCGACAAGTTTGATCCGAATGGAAAATGGTACAAATGAAGTTAGAAACTGTTGAAATGTTTTGTGCATGGTTATGATGTATCTATAATGCTCTCATAAAATTTCAGATGATGATAAAACTATATGAATTTTTAAAAATTCGAACGGTACTATTGCCTTGTTAAAAGACTTACCGGCAAACTTGAACAAAATGAAAAATTATGTAAACCATAAATTTTTTTGAAAATTTTACAGAATGGTGATAAGGAAGTTATTAATATCCCATAAAAATTGTGATTCATGATCACACTCCAGTGAATTTATAAAATTCTTACAAGGCACAGTACCATTTATGTTCTTTTCTTTTTTATTTTTGAAATATAATATAACAAACGAAGTTCAATGCTTACGTAGATTTGATTGACCAAACAAATAAAGTTTAATTTTTTAAAAATTTATATAATGGTACTGAGTCAATTATTAATCTCTCACAAAAATTTTAGATCATAATCATACTCAAGAAAATTTATAAAATTCTGACAATATAACTGTCCCAATTATGTTCATTATGTTTTTGATTTTTTAAAGATAACAAATGAAGTTAAATTATTTTTAAATTTTTTATGTATGATCATAAAGTAGTAAGTATAGTACCATAAAATTTTCAGCTTATTATCAAGCTTGTAAAATTTTATAAAAATCTGACAGTTTTTCTGCCAAAAATTTAAAATGTTTAAAAAATTCGTTTTTTCAACAAATTTTCATAGAAGATGACTTTCCTAAGGGTTATTGGACCAAATCCGGCTCTAAAAGATTCAAAACGGCAAAAAAACATGAAATTTCGGGTAACTGTAGCAATTTTAATTTTTTTTTAATTTTTTTCGATCGGTACTTTAGATTTCGTGGTGGTCCGAAATCCAAAATTTCGCCGAAATTTGTATCCCGGCTAAGCATTTCAGCTCATTGTAACACTTGAGAACCGTGGAGCCCCGTTGTTAATTCACAGCCGTACAAGGGCACCGGCCGGGGCACCGTCACGTGAAAGGAGAAAGCGACGATCGAGCCGGAGCACTGCACCGGACAGTGAAATCGCACATTTCTGGCCGTCAATCCGAGGACGTCGTCTCGACGGTGCATGCGTCCATCCATCTAGGGCGCTACACCGCTACGGCACCAATAATTCGATCGAGGGCTCTCGTAGTATATGTTTGTTTTGTTGTAGCGTTGCATGTCATGTCCCGACACGGACGTTCGTCACCTGCGATTGGGCTGCGTCCCGTCTGATTCTTCTACACACGCACAGTCATGGTAGTGGGTTCACTTCAGCTAACTCAAAGATTTAATTTGTTACATGGCACGTACGCTCGAGCTAGAGAAATAATGTACGCATGAAAACCCCAAAATATCCATTTAACGTACACGGCGGCTTATATATCATAGGCAGCATAGGCTCGAAGGCGAGGCGGTGGGGTGGCGCCGCATCGGTAACGGCTGGGTGGCGTAGGTAGAAAACTGTAATTTAGATTAACAAGATTATTACCAAACATAAAATTTAAATTAAACTAATTTAGTTAGGTTAAAATTAGCTAATCCGGTTAGTTTAACCCAAAATGAAACGCAGCCTAACACTTCCCCTCACCAAAACTAGCGATGGTTAGCCAAGGTAAGCACTAAGCAGCCACTGCCCTCTTCTCTAATCTCTGTAGCGTGCGTGGTAGCAGACTAGCAGTGGAGTGGAGTGGTATAATAAGACAGAACCCTCCCGTCGCTAAACCTGATTGCCTATGTATGAGCGCCTGATCTTATCTCCTCCATCCCAAGATATTTCCCACCTCCGCCCCCATGGAGTCCGGCATCGTCGCAGGCCACCGCCTCCGCCTCCCATTCGCCGCCCATGCCCACCTCCTCCGCCACCGCCGCCTCGCCGACGCCCCTCTCCACCTCCCCCGCCACATCCCCACCACCCCCACCCCTCTCCGCCTCCCCACCGCGCTCCCGCTCCGCCCGTGCCTCCGGCCTCCCCGCGCCTCCGCCGCCGCTTCCTCGCCGGCGCCGCCCTCCGGAGACGCCGCGGCGGCGGCGTCCCCCAAGTTCCTGGGCGTGGATACGCGGACGCTAAAGAAGATCGTGCCCCTGGGGCTCATGTTCTTCTGCATCCTCTTCAACTACACCATCCTACGGGACACCAAGGACGTGCTCGTCGTCACCGCCAAGGGCAGCAGCGCCGAGATCATCCCCTTCCTCAAGACCTGGGTCAACCTCCCCATGGCCATCGGCTTCATGCTGCTCTACACCAAGCTCGCCGACGTGCTCTCCAAGGAGGCGCTCTTCTACACCGTCATCTTCCCCTTCATCGCCTTCTTCGGCGCCTTCGCGTACGTGCTCTACCCCATGCGCGACGCCATCCACCCCACCGCGCTCGCCGACCGCCTCCTTGCCGCGCTGGGCCCCAGCTTCCTGGGCCCCGTCGCCATCCTGCGCGTATGGAGCTTCTGCCTCTTCTACGTCATGGCGGAGCTCTGGGGCAGCGTCGTCATCTCCGTCCTCTTCTGGGGATTCGCTAATCAGGTACATTCGATTCTTCTATTATCTGCTCTCGGGTATAGCTAACGGTGCAAGTATTGCGATTTCAAATTTCTTGTTCTGAAATCTTGGTAATGTATAGCTGATGATGTATGTGTACAAAATTACAAATTGTTGGCCAAAATAATGGAAATAGTTAATTATGTATGCATAGGACTTTATACATTCTTGTTCCAAAATCAATGGCAGCAGATAATTGTTTTGTTATACAAATTCTCAGGTGACCTTAATGTTTGCAGATTACTACAGTTGAAGAGGCCAAAGAGTTCTACCCGCTTTTCGGGCTTGGGGCCAATGTGGCGCTCATCTTCTCTGGCCGCACGGTGAAATACTTCTCAAACATGAGGGAAAATTTGGGTCCAGGGGTGGATGGATGGGCGATTTCGTTGAAGGGCATGATGAGCATAGTGGTTTTGCTGGGGTTTGTCATCGCCGGTATCTATTGGGGAGTGAACAAGTTTGTTATTGATAAATCATCTGTGCCAAGAGTCGAGCGGAAGAAGAAGGTTTGATTTGTTATGGTTTTATGGTTTTGCTACTTGTGTTTATGGAGCTTTCCTTGATGGTGCTGTAAACATAACCTTACAGGAAAAGCCAAAGCTTGGTATGGGTGAGAGTTTGAAGGTGCTGTTGTCATCTCGGTATGTGAGGGATCTTGCCACACTGGTTGTTGCTTATGGTATAAGCATTAACCTTGTTGAGGTGACATGGAAATCAAAACTGAAGGCACAGGTAAGTTCATCCATAGATAATGGTTTATAGTTTGTTAGTAATATGTATGCAGCATAGTTAACTTTCTGTTGTTCTGTTTCAGTACCCAAGCCCGAATGAATATTCTTCGTTCATGGGCGATTTCTCAACTGCAACTGGCATAGCTACGTTTACAATGATGTTGTTAGGGAGAGTAATTCTTAGAAAATTCGGATGGGGAGTTGCAGCTACAATTACCCCTGCAGTGTTGCTTCTCACAGGAGTTGGATTCTTCTCACTGATTTTGTTTGGTGAGCCATTGACTCCTCTTCTAGCCAACTTTGGAATGACACCTTTGCTTGCTGCGGTCTACGTTGGGGCAATGCAGAACATTTTCAGTAAAAGTGCAAAGTACAGTTTGTTTGACCCTTGCAAAGAAATGGCCTACATTCCTTTGGACGAGGACATGAAGGTTAGTCTTGAAAGTTATTTGTTCCTAATGTATATAAACACTCAATGCATGCTCGGTACAGTTAATCATTACGGTTTTTCCACTGTAAGAAACCATATGTAGTGTTGATTGTTGAACACAACAGATAGCGATCCACGAATTCTGCTGGAACTCAGTAAAAGGTGCTAAGCGGTACTACACTTGATGTACATGCTATCATTACAAGATGAGCTACAATCAGCATAGGCCCTGGCTTTTGAAACTAAAAAAACATACACATGAAAATTCCTAATTCTACTATAGTCTGATTAATTATTTGATTTTAACTGGAATGCAGTTGCATTGATGTGATAGAACTATGTTAAAAGTTATTGTGCTTCTTTATTCTAAATTCTAATCGTAGTTGTCGTATATACTAAACCACTGTGCACTATTCCCGTATGCAGTCGCCTAGCTCGCCTAGGTGCTAGACTCCATCCTCCCGCCTAGCCCCCAGGGGCTATTTGGCGATTAGGTGCTAGGTGCCGATCCGACTAGCGCCTAGCGCCTTCGTGAACATTGCCACTGTGATATCATTTTAACCTTTCGCTTGTTGTCTCACCATTAAGAAGGCATAATCTTTACCTTACTACCAGAAGTTTTGAGGCAGATACAGGATTCGCAATATATGTTATGCACAGGCCTTGATGCTTTCACAAATCTTTGGTTTTGTTCGATTCAGGAAATCTTGATAATCATTCATCAATTTTGTTCTCACATGTGTTTTCTTTCCATGAGTATAGGTCAAAGGCAAGGCAGCAATTGATGTGGTCTGCAACCCGTTGGGGAAGTCTGGAGGTGCATTGATCCAGCAGTTCATGATCTTGTCGTTTGGATCTCTTGCGAATTCAACGCCCTACCTTGGAGGAATACTCCTGGTGATTGTTCTTGCGTGGTTGGGCGCTGTAAGGTCCCTCGACTCGCAGTTCTCTCCCTTGGCAAAGCAAGAGCTTGAGAGGGAAAAGATGCTGAAAGCAAAGGGGATCGAAACAACAGCTCAGGTTGTTGGGACAGCAAACGGTTCTCTACAAGAAACTCTAGCTAGTGAGAACTCTGCCAATGGTGCAGGCATCAAACAGTCTCAAGAACCCGAGAGTACTAGCCCAGAAATATCTGGCCAACAGTCTCAATAAGTTTTCCACCAAAAAATTTAGTTAGTATAAGTCTTTGGAGGAACCAAAAGCTGCTTGGTTAGGCCTGTCAAGGGGAGCTGCTGAGGAAGGCAGCAGAGTGATAAGAAAAATAAGTAGGCCTATTCTTCTGTTGTTGTAGCATATTTCCACTTCACCTTCGGAGTATCCGTAGTTGTTTGCTTGAGCATATTTGTAGCTGTTTGTTGTTTCATTCGATAGATATAAAACTGGCTTTCTTGGTTATTACAATTTTGTGGAAAATATGCTTCCATTAATCTCTTCATCAGCTAAGCTCTGCGTGCAAGTAATAATTTGGTCCAGATTTTGGTCTTTTAAATATATCATATTCGTTTCAAATATTGATTAACCATTTCAGTGATTTTTTGGTCAGGTGCAAAGGTAAAATCCCTTAAATCATACGACACTTTCCTGCAAAGGTCAGAAAAGAAGCAATGATTCAACGCCATATTTCTGCACATTTTCCAGACTAGGATGTCTAATCTACAAGCTATTTTACAGAGGCTTTTGAGTCCTCTACAAAGCGTCGTCCATGGTTCATCAGGACCAAATACCCAGGTCTTCTTCTCTTACACCCTAGATACCTAATCTAAACCTCTAAATTCCAGTATTAAGTACAAACATGTCAAGCACCAAGTTTGTTTCCCTCTCAAGTGTCAACAGTAGAACATTACCCTCTTCACCCTCTCCTTCAACGCCGGCAATTGCTTTACCATAGCTCCGTTTGTCCCTTTGTCGTTGGCGTTCTTCGACGACTGGCTCTCCGACATATTTGGATCCATATAGAAGCGTGCCCGGAATGCAGCCAGATGAGCATAGTAAGCTGGTGGGACTGTTCAAACAGCAAAGATGAAAGACCAAGGTTCGGATTTGTCACAAATACAACAAGTTGTTACGTTGGATATATTTTCAGAAGATGTGAGAAGGAAGAAATTACCAAGAGAAACTGAACGTGTGCAACGTGCATAACTGCATCAAATTCACACAAGAAGTAAGAATATTGTTCAAATATCCATTGTGGTCCTTAAGAGAAGCACGTATGTAACATAAGGTAACACCATACGTGTAACAAAGGTTGTTTGTCAACGTCTGCATTTCATCTGCCGTGAAATTGTTCTCATCCCAGAGGACATGATAGTGGGCTGGCCGACTAGTACCCTGGTGAAGTCACACATCAAATCATCAATGATCTCAGTACAAGAGAATCTCAGCTTTCAAATATAAGTATTATACACAAGAGTTTACTAACCCAAGTACAGTAGTTATTTTGTACATTCACATGTTTAATTGAAGTAAAACGTTTGTTTTAGAGCTCTTTTATGGTACATTAAATTCAATATCAACTGTTCATTCTTTTCAATCCAATGGATCAAATTATCCTCTAGTAGTAGAAGTAGAAATACTCGTAACAAATCAACGGTTGAATCTAATTTCTACTACCTATATATACTATCAGTATAATACACCGTAAAATTTCTCTTGTTTTATTATCTTAGAATGCGCCTCTTCTATTGGGTAAGAAGTATTTTTTTTTAAAAAAAACATCAGACAGTCCTTCCAAATTTTAATCTGGCACTTTCTTACTTGAATTCCAGCATGACTGCAGAGGTAGAAGTCAAACTCTGTGGGATGGCATATCTTTGAATCAACAACAGTGCCTATTTTTGTAGGAACCAGTGAGAAATTATGAAAAATTATTAGGGTAAAAAAACAAAAAATTGAAATGCAGGAGTTATCAATATCTTAAGATGGAAATGGCATGAATTATTACCAGGCAGAATATTTCCACTCTTGTCTACGCTACTTCTATCTTTATGGTTGTTTGCGAACAGTCTTGTATGGTGACGCTTTTGAACTACCACAAAGGTCACAGGAGGCTGGTAATTTTGTTCTAAGGATGCACAGGCCTGAAAAGATTGAAAGCGTTAATTAGGCCATTGTAAATTGTAAGCGAGTAAAAATAATGATTTAAGCATAACAGTCTGTGGATAACCTTACGGATAGCATCTAACTCGTAAAGTAATACTTGGTAGAACTGCCCTTCACTGACACCATCCCTGACAAAGAACAGAAATCATAATTATCATAACTTCTATGGTTCTGCACAAAAAAAAGGGTAGATCTGGCAAGCTTGTGAAGTCTGCATTAGATATCTAACATACACACTGTTGTACCTGTAGAAGATTATTCTCAATGGTTTCTGTCCTGTGGCCTTCCTGAAGGATATTAAAAGCTCCCTGCATTAAAATGCACAAAGAAAATGAGCTTCATTAAGCTCATTTTGTGCTTAGTGGCCCTGATGTATACTTGGGATGTGCTAGTTTAATTGTGCGAGATGACAGATCATAGATCACCAAATGCACAGCATTGCATTGGCTGGAGAAATGAATTTTGTTCTGTAAAATCATCAAAAAATGATTACTTATAAAGTCTAAGCATGACACGATTCATCCATTCATCAAATGTACATCATGCCTTACAAGAGAACTGCTCTTAGAGAAATACCTGATCATGCCTCCCGTCACAGTGCCTCTCTGAGGATCATGCCATGTTTTGTAGAGGTCTTGTATGAGTTCTTGCCTATGAGCTTGAGCACACACCAATCCAGCATACTTTGTAACTTCTGGCCAGTCTTGAGATGCAACAACCTGCAAGCAGAACATTAGAGAACTGATGCATGAAGTAACATAACCTTTGATGTAGAAGCAGCAGAATAATGCTAAATCTTACTGCAGCGATTGATGGACTGGAATCCTCTCCGGTTTCAGGATGTGTTACATCCGCACCAAATATTATTGTCGGTATGTCACTGACCAAAGGAATCCTCCGACCTACTGCATCCAAGAGCACAGTATTTCTTCCCCCCATCTGATTTTGCAGACATCATTAAGCATGAAATGGAGTGAGTTACTGGTAGCAGCAGTTGTTAACTTTCTGATCTGCACTAGGAATCTATGTGTAAACTTGAGGACATGACGGCAAATACCTTAACATTAATTTTAAGTGAGACATTTGCCAAGTACTGTTTGTTGATCTTGAAAACATGCTTCGTTAAGCAGCACTGTGATATTAATCCCAATTCGGTTTCACAAATGCGTTTTATGTCACCTGGAAATAAAAAATGTCTCTCATTATACATGTGAAAAAACAGAAAGGACATATTTACAAAGTAATTAGAACAAAGAAATAACAGTATATGTGACATAAGTGGCAGAAATACAAAGAGCGAAGCTGCAGCCTCACCATATAAGGGGCCATTGTTGTCAGGGAGGATGGCCAAAAGAAGCTCAAGCTCTTTGCTCATGAGTTTGTTTAGTGCAGAGTTATACACATGCTTAAGTGCTTTTACTACTTGATCTGGTCTAGCTGAATATATTGGTATAACGGATTCACTGTTGAACTCCTGCAAAACAGGGTGGGCATCAGTTAACATCTATCAAAATAAAAAGGTTGCCGTAAGGTTTGCACTTCACAATTTAAAAAGGAGTGTCCCTTCCATAAAATATTAGCACAAATGAGAGGTATACCATGCCTGAACTTTTACACATTTGGGCCAACTCCAGGCAAAATCCACGAGCAGTGCTTTCTTGAACACTTCTTGAGAAGTTAATGCAAGCCCAATGATTCACTGTGCACCCATTGATCACTTTCTGAAAAAAAGAAGAAGATTTTTTTCAGCGATTAATACGCTTTAACTCTACTACAAATGAGAACTAACAACTTCAGCACTCAGCAGACTGGATGCTCACCTTGTTCATCATGTTCCATTGACCAACATGTGGTAAGCACTCCTTTTGTTTTCCCGTATCATGATATTTTAGCTTCGAGTGAAAAATTATGGAAACAGAAGTTCAGAAATAAGCAGAGAGTAGCTGTTAATACTTAATATTGAAGCCTAATATACCAATGATCTTACCCAGGGTGCTGGCAGAACTCGTGCTTCAACAGAGGTGAGCTTGTCACTTATATTTATCCCAAATTCCTTTGCATAGGGATCTTGCAGATATTCATTTTGATGAAGTGTCTGAAAACAGTACTTTTAGTCTTGAGGTCATTTTGGCAAGGAGTATGGGGCCCAATACAATGTAATGAAAGAAAACTAAAAGCATACAGTACTGAGCAATGAGAATTGAGCTTGTTATTATCAACTGCATTGTCTGTCAGGACCACCGACAAAAAAGAAGTATTGAATAAAACAATGTAGAGGGACACATATCGCACTACTTATGGATTGTTCAACAAAAACATGTAGTTTTCTTACAAAGAATCTTAGCAAGTTAGCACATCTAGCCTTACATTTGGTCTGCAAGACTGCAACTATTGCTGAATATATTTATTTTTTAATATGTTGAGTAACACAGTCAGACCTGTAGAATATCCATCTCCTGCTCTCTAGGCCTTTGGCATGTAACTTTCAGTAATGACGTGATCTGCTTTCCATTCAACCTCTTAGTGTACCTCTGACCCTCAACAATCTTGCAGGCCTGTCAATAAGTATTTCATATCACTCAGGATTCAATTACAGTCCAAGTATTAATGTATTTTATTGGCTAACAGAAAGGTGTGACTTCATGAGATTAAGGACTTTAGCTACTGACCTCCATTGGTAGATAATTTGCCTTCTTTTGGTTTCCTACCTGAAGGCACGGAAGATGAGGATGTTGTATGGTAAACCCGTACATTTCCTCGAAGTACTGTACTACGGACTTCATATTCATTTCATCGTCAATTGGAAAGCTGTAAAAATGAGAAAACCGAAGTCCATACAAGTTAGCACAAGATCCACTAAGGTTTTCAAAATGTTTATGTACGGAAGGGATATCATATACTTTAATCACACTATACACCACCGGATAAGCTTATATTAGCACTTCGTCCTGTCAATCAAAATGTTGAAGTATATCATAAAAATTGCAAGTTTATTAATTAATTAATATTTTAAGTTCGACTGTTATGTTAGTATTATTAAGAGTATATCCGTCAGTATTGTATGCTTCCATTAACTTTCGGTGAATCGATATTTGTTGAAGATTTTTTTAATTATTACATAAACATTTCGATTAAACTACTGCGAACCATCTTAAAGTAAACTGAATGTAAGATCAAATAAAATTAGCATAACGTTTAGTGAAGTCTGGTCAAGTCAATCATCAATTAAATTTGACAACCGACAATTCTTGAGAAAAGCAAAATGAAAGGCAAAAAGGGAAACACAAGAAGAGCAACAAAAGAGATTCCAAAATATACATTAGTTCGTGAGTTGGTTGCGATGTCAAGCCAGAGACACGGTACTTCCGTCTTAAGTTTCCTCGGTGAGTGACTTCGACTTTCACACCTCGCAGTGATTTCTTGATCTGCTTGGCATCAGCACAATGACATAACACCAATCATTTCAATGGGCAGGGAATAATGCACCAAGTATTGACAAACCACTAGTCCACTACCAAACAACCAACAAATAGCAAATGTAATATGGCCTTGTGTATCACCAGTCTGCATAACACTACACAATTTACCTTGATTCGGTTCGCATCTGACAACGGCCTTGACATGACATCCTTCCCTAGGATCTGGGCCATGAACTCGATCACCGGCAGTGGCTCGATAAACGCTGTGGATGACATATCTGAAATCGACATCACAATGTAAGCACAGGACACACCAGAAACTAACCACTGACGAAACAGCTAATGTTTGGCCAACCGAAACACATCTCACCAATGCTCAGTGACAAGCCCATTTGCGTCGGCTGGATGCTCTGGTAGTACCCACACCACGACTGCAAGCCGTCCCCAAGCCTCTGTGGCCTCCTAATGTCGGGCGAATAGAACGATCGTCCTATGGAGACGTACCTAACCATTGGCCAAGAAGCCATTAGCTACCTCCGAGAACACGCAAGACTGGAACTGACAATGCATGGCACTGCAGCCACCGTTGCAGTTACCTCTGGCTGGCGACCTCCCGGAGCACGACGTCGAGGACCTGGAGGGTCTCCTGCGGCGCATCGGGCTGCCGCCCGGCGATGAACTGCCGGAGGCGGTGGAGGTCGGCGCGGGCGGCGAACTTGATGACCACCTTGTACTCCCTCTCCCTGCAAGTACTGGCAAACCAAATTGCAGTAGGCATCAAGAGAGAGACTGTGGAAAGGCGCAACCTAAGTGCGTAAGCACCGGGCGATTGTGTAGCCTGTAGGCCTGTTCTTACCGAGCGGTGGAGCCGGAGATACCGTCGTCATCGACGGCGAGGCGCACGACGAACTCTCGGGCGTCGAAGGGGAGGCAGCCGGCGGTGTAGAGGTTCTTGCGGCCGTCGTAGGCGGGAAGGCGCATGCTGAGGTCGGACACGCGGTAGAGGCGGACCAGCTCGGCCACGATGGCCCGGTTCATGCTGCGGGAGCTCACCTCCGGCGTGATCTTGACCTGAAAAGGCAGACACCATGCCATGGTGTCACTAGTACACCTGCACAACCACGGTACACGTGCGACTTCTTGGCGAGAGGCAAGGAGTGGCCACTTACGTCGTACTGTGTGAGGTCCATGTCGGGGAGCTCCGCGAGGAAGTGGTTGGCCTTCACCACGCAGCGCGCGCCCACCGTCCCGAATCCCGGTCGCCTGCAGAACGCCACCCCCTTGCTCGAGACCGGCGGCCCCACCACGGCAGGGGCAATACCGGCGCGCGCTGCCGGCTGCTCCCCCAGAGCCTTACCCCGCGCGCGCCGCCGACCGCCGGCTCCGGAACCGAACTTCTTGCCTCCTGACTCCGGCGGCGCCATATCAGCCGTCTCCACCTTTTGCTGCCCCACGCTGCTCTGCAGCGGCTTCTTCTGCGGCGCGCCCGGGCGCCCGTGGCCGCGCCCACCGCCGCCGGCCTTAGCGATCGCCTTCCCCGCCACGTCCAACACCTCGAGCATCACGGCGGGCGCGGCCACCGGGAGCGACACGACAATGCAACCGCTTAGCGATTAAGAAGCCAAGACCTTGACGGAATCAGCCGCTGCAATGCAAGAAGAAGAAGAAGAAAGCCAAAGCTCGATCAGCTAGCATCGATCAATGCGCAACGCAACACGACTTGATCATCGGGAGAGCAAGACATTCGAGCCCCACGCCATAAAAGTGGGTCGGCATTGACGTAGCAGCCGCAGCACGCACGCAACAGGTTTGACGACGACAACGACGACCACCCCACGAATCAAGAACGGGCGTCCATGCCCTGCGTTAAAAACCTTCCTTCCTCCATGCCTCAAAGCGTTAACTCCGGCAAAGCGTTTTTACCAAACGGGGGTACGGTACATAGGCGCCGTAGAACGTGGAGCAAGGGGGCGGTAAAACTGTAAAAGGTAAGAAAAAAAAGATTTTAGGAGCTAAGGCTAAACTAAGCTAGGCTAAGCTCACAGTGGCACAGTGGAAGGCTACGTAAAGATGGAATTTTTGAGGAAGCAAGCACTATTCTAGGTCCGACGTATTGGTCTAACACCGCTACGTAACGATTGTACGGTGGCTGCCACGGTTGTCCCCGCGCATAGCCACCGCACTCAATTCCCGTCAATGGCCGCACAAGCCCGCATGGCCCGACCGCGTCACGACGTAGCCTTTGCGGTGCGACGATCGCTACGAGTGCGCGTGTGTTGGACCGCCGCTGCTTCGATTTGGGTTTGGGAATGGGCGATTTTTGTTGGGATTAATCTTGGGCTAACCACCCAACTAACGAATTCCGTTTTTTAGGATCAGATCCCGTTTTTGCGTCCTGATCGGAGGCATCAAACAGTTTATTGGTTGAGGTCCCGAGTTATTAGCGCATATATAAAATGGGAGGTGCAGACGCCTAATGATTAACAAGTTTTGATCATTAGCAAAAGCCAGTCCCGAGATTTACCGATCCTAAGGTGTGCTAAGTGACCAAGATCTTCTACCTTCTCTGCGTTTTCATCGCGGTGGCTACGCCGGCGGCGGCTTCCTCCTTCTACGTTCTTGTCGGTGACCACTGCTTTTTCCTCTCCATCTCCACTGATCCACCTCTAATGGCTTCACCGAACGGTATCCTTTTTCTTCCGCATTTTGGTGTTCTTGTTTTGACTATCGGATTAATGTTGTTTAACGTCTTAAGAACCCTAAGTTTAATTCTAACATTTGGTATCAAAGCAACCGATAGCTTTTTCTTGAACCAATTAGTTTAAGTCTTATGCAACCTTGTTCGGTTAGGTGGTGATTAACCCCAGATTTTCATGTTTGTGGCTTCGGTTTAAGCATTAAGAAGGAGATGAGCAAATGATATCGGAAAATCTAAGAACTCTAAAGTTTTTTCCCCAATTAGAAACTCAGTTTTTTCCCCAAATCGGGATCATCTTGATGAACCCGAACCCTAATCCCCAAATCAAGCAAAACCTAATGTCTAAAAGAGGGGGTTTCGGGCTTACCTTACGACGCTCTCGCCGACGCCGCCGCGCTCGATCCGCGCCACCTCCGCGCGCCGTTGGCGCCATCACCGCGCGGGTTCTTTGTCGCCGACGTCTTGTGCGTCGCTGGGAGCCGTGCGCTTTAGCCCACCGGTCGCCTCGCCTCCGCTTGTCGGAGCCTCGCAAGGCCTCCGCTCCACAGCAGCGTCGCGCGCCGCCGCTTCCTCCGCTCTCCCGGGCTTGCGCGCGGCCGCCTCTCTCGCATAGCCCGTGCTTCGCGTCTTTTTCGGGGAGTTGGAGACGAATGCGTTAGGGTTTCCCTGCCGCTGCGCGTTTTCGTTGCGCCTCGATTCCATCCGAGCCGTCTGTTCACAAACAGATCAACGGCTGACGCTTCGCTTTGCGTGCGGTCGACGCCTTGTTTTCGACGCTGCGTCGCCTCGTTTTCCTCCCGGCCGACGTCATCATCACGCCGCAGACGTCGCCGCCGCATTTCGCTCGGTGGCGCGCTGGCGCTGATCGGGCAGCGTGTTGACTTCCGCAGCGTCTGCTGGCTTGGGCCGCCACGCATCGTCGCTCAGCGCCATACACACATTCTTTGGGCATTGTAGGCTTGTTCTTTGGCCACAAGAAGGTGGGCCGGGTTTGTGCTTTGGGCTGAAATAATTTAAGTTTTGGGCCTCTTTATTTTACAACATTTTCTTATGTATTTAAATGCCGTTTTCTTTTATGAATTGATGTTTGGGGTATTTTGTCCGAAAAATTAGACTTTTGTGGGATTAATTTAATTTACAGCATTTTCTCAGAATTTAAATGTTGTTTATTCTTTTAATATGATGATTGGACTGTTTTAAGAGTGTAAATTGCTGGATAAAATATTTAATTTAGTTGTCTCTAATTAAGATGGAACCAACGAAAATCTTGATTAGAGATTTAATAATGTTTTGGGATTAATTTTATGATCATGATTATATTCGACCAAAGTTGATTATATTCATGAGTCATACCCATTTAAATTAAAAGTTAAGTTCTTTTTCATATTCTCGCTTAACGGTGATTATGAATTAGAATCATCATTAGCATATTATTAACTGGACCAACGTAGGGTTAATTTTGTGCCGACATTAAATTGCTTACTAATATTCGTATATATTTTATTCACTATGACCACTAGAAACATTGCGATTACCTTAAATAGCATGGAGCGACTTTACGGTAATAACTTCCCTCCCGGAAAGAAAAAGCGCTCATAACTCTTGGGATAATGGATTTGGATCTTGCACTCCGTGAGGCTGCTCCCACTCTCCTATCGCGATGTTGAGAACTTCTCTGAGTTAAAGAAGTCTTATGAAACTGCAGCAGAGAAATGGGAGCGGTCTAACCGCATGTCCTTGATGATAATGAAGAGCACAATATCAGTAGGAATTAGGGGAGCAATCCCCGACTCCGAAGATGCTAAAATGTATCTGGCTTCAGTGGAGGAACAATTCAAAGGCTCCTCAAAAGTCTATGCCAGTACATTAATCATGAAAATGCTCACTTCCAAGTATGAGGGACAGGGCAGTGTTAGGGAGCATATCATGATGATGACTGATATGGCTTCCAAGCTTAAAGGAATGGACATGGCTATTTTAGAAGGTTTTTTGGTTCATTTCATAATGACTTCTTTACCTTATGAGTTTGGTCCTTTTAAGATCAATTACAATACTCAAAAGGAGAAGTGGACCATGAGCGAATTAATTACCATGTGCGTTCAGGAGGAGGAAAGACTGAAGGCCGATAAGAAGGACGTTGTCCACCTTGTTGGCAATAAGAAGAAAGTTTCAGGAGACCATAAGTCCAAGAAGAAACTCAATTTCTCTCCCAAAGCTGAGTCAAATAAGGTGGAGCATAAAGGAAAAGCTCCTGCAACACCCTCTTCATCCAACGATTGTCGTATGTCGCCTCGCAAGAAAGATGGGCATATTCGGAAAAATTGCCGTGATTTACAAGTGGCTCATGAAGAAGGGTAATGATGAAATCACCTTTATTGAGGAATCTCTTTATGCTGATTTTTCTCCTAATTCTTGGTGGATTGACTCAGTGCCTCTATACATGTTTCAAATTCTTTCTGGATTCCTTTCCGTGAAGACACTAAGAAAGGGGGAGCGAAGCCTTAGAGTCGCTAATGGGGAGGAGGCTGAAGTTGAAGCCATTGGGACCTTACCATTAGTATTAGAAAATGGCTTTGTACTTCATCTAAATAATGCTCTTTATGTTCCTAATTTAAGAAGGAACCTTATTTCAGTTTCTTTATTAGATGATGAAGGTTATTATTGTACGAGACAAGCTTTATGTTCTTTCCCTTAAAGAATCGCCTGTGTTAATGAATGTATGTGATGGCACAAATAAGCGTAAAAGAATTGATGATGAGACTTCATCGAAATTGTGGCACTTGCCGCTAGGCCACATTTGAAGGGAGAATAAAACGTCTCATTAAGGAAGAGATACTCCACCCGCTTGATTTCTCAGACTCAGACCCCTGCATAGATTGCATTAAAGGTAAATACGTAAAACAAATTAAGAAAGGGCTACCCGGCTACGTGGATATTAGAATTAATCCACACCGATATTTGTGGGCCTTTTCTGTGACATCGATGGATGGTTTGATTCTTTCATTACATTCATCGATGATTACTCCTGTTATGGATATATTTTCCCATTCGTGATCGGTCTGAATCGCTCGATAAATTTAAAATATTCAAGGCTGAAATAGAAAATCAGCACAATCTAAAGATTAAAGTAGTGCGATCAGATCGAGGAGGAGAATATTATGGTAGACACGCTCCTTATGGACAAATTCCTGGTCCCTTTGCAAGATATCTTCAAGAAAATGGCATAGTAGCTCAATACTCAACTCCTGGTGAACCTCAGCAA
The DNA here is from genome assembly GCA_036346275.1 of Otatea glauca. Classification (NCBI taxonomy): domain Eukaryota; kingdom Viridiplantae; phylum Streptophyta; class Magnoliopsida; order Poales; family Poaceae; genus Otatea; species Otatea glauca. The sequence continues at coordinate 22,817,968 of CM070714.1, read as the reverse complement.
AATGGTGTAGCTGAAAGAAGAAATCGCACACTTATGGATATGGTGCGAAGCATGCTCAGCTATTCCAGTTTACCAGTAACCTTATGGATGGAAGCATTAAAAACAATTTGCCACATACTTAATCGGGTTCCTAGCAAATCGGTCCTAAAACACCTTATGAAATGCTGGGTGGCAGAAACCGAGCTTAAAATACTTACGAGTGTGGGGCTGTCCTGCTTTGAAGCTAAAGTCTTTAACCCACATATTGGGAAATTAGACTCTAAAACAGTGAGCTGCCATTTTATCGGATACCCTGATAGATCTAAGGGATACCGATTTTACTGCCCAGATCGTCATACTAAATTTGTAGAAACTAGACATGCTGTGTTTATGGAGAATGGTCAAATCAGTGGGAGCTCAAAGGCCAGAAATATAGATCTCGAGGAAATTCGGGCTTATGTTCCATCACCGATAATCCAAGAGACTTTTATTAATGTGCATAAAATCATTACACCTCTAAGTGATAACCTCGTGTAGTAACCCCACTAATGATTCGGGATTATTAATATTGCTCCGATGATGAACCTACATCGACAATTAATGAAGAACTTCAACAACCATCCGTGATACCTAATGAAACCCCAAGAAGATCACAAGGGTTAGAAGATCACCATTCCAAGTGACTATGTCGTATACATGAATGAAGATGTTAACGATATAGGGAAAGTGGATGATCCCATCTCATTTAAAGAAGCCATGAGTAATAAGGATTCAGACAAATGGCTCGAGGCCATGGAAGATGAATTGAAATCTATGAGCATTAATGATGTCCGGGATTTAGTAGACATACCGATGGAGTCAAAGTAATAGGTCGTAAGTGGGTCTATAAAACTAAGCATGACTCCAAGGAAACGTCGAAAGATTCAAAGCTAGGCTTGTAGCCAAAGGTTTTACACACGAGAGGGATTGACTATGTTGATACCTTCTCTCCGTGTCTAAGAAAGACTCATTAAGAATTGTCATGGCACTTGTCGCTCATTATGATTTGGAGCTACATCAGATGGATGTAAAAACTGCATTCCTTAACGGTGACTTGCATGAAAATGTATACATGGCTCAACCGGAAGGTTTTGTTGTGGAAGGCAAGGAACAAATGGGATGTTACCTTAAGAAATCCATCTATGGACTAAAACAAGCGTCCAGACAATGGTACTGTAAATTTGATGAAGTGATAAGAAAATTTGGCTTTAAAGAAAATGAGGTGGATAATTGTATCTACATTAAGACTAAAGAGAGCAAATTTATTATTCTAGTGCTCTATGTGGATGATATCTTATTGGCTAGCAGCGATAAGAATATGCTGTATGAAACCAAGAGATTTATATCCTCTAATTTTGACATGAAGGATCTTGGAGATGCTTCTTATGTTCTGGGCATAGAAATTCACCGAGATAGGTCCAAAGGGATATTAGGCTTATCCCAAAAGGCATACATTGACAGAGTGCTTAAGAGGTTTAATATGCATAACTGCTCTGCCACGCCTGCTCCTATTGTTAAGGGTGATAAGTTTGGTTTATTCCAAAGTCCAAGGAATCAATTAGAAATTGATCAAATGAAGTCGATTCCTTACGCTTCAGCTGTCGGAAGCATTATGTATGCTCAAGTATGTACTCATACGACTTAGCATTCAGAATCGGATGCTTGGTAGATATCAATCTAATCCGTGTTTGGACCATCGGAGAGTCATAAGAAAGTCTTGCGTTATTTGCGGGGCACTAAGAATTACATGCTCACATATAAAAGTCCGATGACCTTGAGGTTATGGGTTATTGGATCTCGACTTCGCAGGATGTGTTGACTCTAAGAAATCCACGTCAGTTATGTTTTCACACTTGCGGGAGGAGCCATTTCGTGGAAAAGCTCCAAAACAGACCCTTACGGCATCTTCAACGATGCAAGCTGAGTTTGTGGCATGTTATGAGGCTACCGGACAGTCTGTATGGCTTAAGAATTTTATTCCGGACTAATGGTGGTTGACAGCATATCAAAACCACTTACGATATTCTGCGATAATTTAGCCGCAGTTTTCTATTCGAGTAACAACAAGTCAAGTGGTGCTGCCAAGCATATTGACATTAAGTATCATGTTGTGAAAGATAGAATCCGAGGATCAAACTATTAATGTTAAGCACATAAGCACTAAGTCTATGCTTGCGGATCCGCTCACTAAAGGCTTACCACCCAAGATCTTTGAGAACATGTTGTTAGCATGGGTTTATTGGAAAGCCTATGATTACGAGTTAATTATGATAAGGATTGAATCGATCACGGAAAATAAAGGACCATAAGAATACAAACCAACTCCCGTTAAGTTTAAGTGTCTATCCTATCGAGATGGAATAGTGTACTATAGATGATGGGGTTTCAGTAGCATTAATTGACTGCTATAAACGCATTATCTTGGTGTGCTGTTTTGTTAAGTGTGGACTTATGTTAGCCTTTCGATTAAGTGGGAGAATGTTGGGATTAATCTTGGGCTAACCACCCAACTAACGAATTCCGTTTTTTAGGGGATCAGATCCCGTTTTTGCGCCCTGATCGGAGGCATCAAACAGTTTATTGGTTGAGGTCCCGAGTCATTAGCGCATATATAAAATGGGAGGTGCAGACGCCTAATGATTAACAAGTTTTGATCATTAGCAAAAGCCATCGAGATTTACCGATCCTAAGGTGTGCTAAGTGACCAAGATCTTCTACCTTCTCATCTGCGTTTTCATCGTCGGTGGCTACGCGGCGGCGGCTTCCTCCTTCTACGTTCTTTCGCGCTGACCAACGCTTCTTCCTCTCCATCTCCACCGATCCACCTCTAATGGTTTCACCGAACGGTATCCTTTTTCTTCCGCATTTTGGTGTTCTTATTTTGACTATCGGATTAATGTTGTTTAACGTCTTAAGAACCCTAAGTTTAATTCTAACAATTTTGATGTGGTGCGTATCGGGCATGGGGATCTGAGGTTTCGAAATTTCGGGGATCGAGGGTTTTGTTTGGGATTTGGAAATTGCAATTGCTGCTCAAGGAGCATAGCAGGACAAGGGGAGAAGAAGACTGTGGAGTACGGCGTTAGTCGAGCCGCAACGTGTGATGTTGGGAAATGTTTTGAAATCGTTTTCTTTTCTCCGTGTGCAATGCAAGGTTAGATGCGAACGTTAGCATCCGGACGGTAACGCTAAGATCAGACGTCCTATTGCTAGCAATATCGTATTTTAAATGGATGGGATGTGAAGGAAGGAAGTGAAGCGGCACAAAGGTCACCTACAGTAGCAATTGCAACTGCGACTTAAGGACTGCAAGCGATCTTAGCCGTTCATTCTAATAATCAGTGGCTCGGATTTGCTAGTACAATCAAGGTTTCAAATTTCGTTTTCAGACTATATCTTGGAAGCGACCGAAATCTAAATTTTCGGTGAGATTTTAGAATTTCGGTCGAAATCCAAAAGTCAAATTTCAAATATGGGATTTTTTGGGCTGGAATTATCGAGATTTCGACCGTCAACCAACTTGAAAATGGTCTCTCAAAGTTATAAAAATTGGGAAAATATTAAAAAAATCATGCAACCATTTATACGCATTTTCTATATGTTTGAATACAAAATACTAGGTATTTACACATAAAAAAACCCTAAATTTAGACTAGTTATGGTATGAATGTCACTCTACACCATTTTAGCTGCAACTGGCAGCAAACAATTCTAGCTATTGCTGTCCTAATGTTCTCAAGCACATCGCAGCACTGTAAACTAGAACTAAAGCTAAAGTCCGGAGAACACGTGTGACTCAGCACCACTCCAGTCGGGCCAGCAACCTCCTGGCCTTTTGCATCTTAATTAAGTCGGGCTAATTGGCTATCATCTGATAGTGTTATTATAATGCTTATGCATTGCTAAACTCAGTATGCTCATTAGCATTTACAAATTTACTTTGTAGGTAAGTGTATATCTTGTCAAGATTTTCATTGTGTTTCTCATGTTTCCATTTAGGCAACAAACTTCATGATTTACTTTGGATGGTGAAGGGATTCAGAAGCAGAGCACACCAGAATGGCTGTTAGGTGTTTCCATACCCAAACCACAAGCCAGCATCAAAGCCAAACACAAGATGCATCACAGACACATATACGTATACACACACACGAGATACGTACATGTGTGTATATATATACGTACACATATACACATATTTAGACATATATATATATATATATATATATATATATATATATATATATATATATGTATATATACATATATGTATATATATATATGTATATACGTAGAAAAAATATCTTCTATTACTGGGAGTAGTTACTCCCACTTCTGAAATACCACCTAAACAAACTTGAAATACTCTTTTATAACTTTAGGTACACTCATACATTAATTATAAGATACTCTAATACGAGCCACACGAAAAAATTGCAAAGGAGTCCATGATTTTTAGCGTATTTTGCAAACACATTCATATACGCACATTAAAAGGAGTATGTCCAAAAAATATGCATACCACCTCTGAAAAAATGTACATACCACCTAGATAATCTTATATACTCGTATACTACGCGTACATACACTCCATCGCACGAGATACCCCATACGTTGTGAGATATAGCATAGAAGTAACTACTCTCGGGAGTAGAAAAGAGGTTTCCTATATACATATATGTATATATATACATACATATATATATATATATATGTATATATATACATACATATACACATACACATATACACACATATACATATACATATACATATAGGATGACGAAACGGGGCATTATGATTTCAAATGCATAAATTCAAGCTAAAATTAGGTATATTTTTTGAAACTTTCAGTTTTAGGGTATATACCCATCTATAACGATTCAAATGAAACACATCCATTTAAAAAAATATTCGAATTCAAAGATTCGAACGAATTTAGATCACATGCTTTGTTTATTTATCACATACCAACAATCAAACTATCATTAAAAAAAGAAAACTCTAGTTTGAATTTCAGTTCAAACTTGTTTGAACTAGTTAGTAAACTGGTTAAACTCAATATTCTAAAAATTTCAAAAAATTCGCAAGCAAATACGTAGGGAAATACCCATTTTGGATCATGGTGCCCCAGATAATTGTACTATATATATACATATATATATTGAAAAAATCTACATGTATTCCTTATAAATGGCATTATAATTCTCAAAAAATCATTCCTAAATTCGGTCCAAAAATAATGCAAACCAATCAATCAAACATGAAATATGATCAAATTAACCGAAATCTCGGGGAAATTGACTAATAGTTCATTGAGATTTCGAAAAAAATACTGTAGCATTTTGAAACATTTCAAACTTTTTCATTTTGTTGGGATTTGAAAAATATCGTTCTCGACCGAAATCCAAAGTCTCGTTCGAGGTTTCTTAAATTTCGTCGAGATTTTAAACCTTAAGTACAGTATGTATACTATAGAGATTTATCTATTTCTACAGTATAGACAGCGTCCTGACTCCTGAGTCCTGACTGATTTGGACCTCGCAATTTGAATCCAGCTTATAACTGCTTACGACTGAACAGGAACCGTATCAAGGAGAAGGAAGCCTCGGTGAGCGCACCGAAGGAATTTACATCGCGGTGTGCGCCGCTGGTGGCGTCGAAAGCAGCATCCACGTACGTCCGGATCGGGGCGTGTGCTCGCTTCGCTGCTCTCAAAGCCGCACTTGTCTAGTTGTGTCGCTATCGAGGATTAAAATCTCGCGAAATTTCCAGAGATCTATTCGAGATCTTGGATTACATCCAAGCGAAAAAAATTATAAAAAATTAAATTGCTACATCATACCAAAAATTTTAGTAAGATTTTGCCGAATCTCATCGACATCTCGGGTCTTTTTTTTTTTACTTTTTTTGCCAGTTTTGGTCTAATAACTCCTAAGAAAATCATCTTCCATTAAAATTTATTGCAAAAACTAAATTTTCGAGACATTTTAAAATTTCGGCAGAAACACTTTCAAATTTTTATAAAATTTTATAAGCTTGATAATGATAAAAAATTATAGTAGGAGTACTGTCTTTAGTAGTGTAGGATTATACATAATTTTTTTAAAATAATTGAACTTCATTTATTATCTTTAAAAAATAGAATGAACATAATTGGGACAGTAAAATTGTCAAATTTTTATAAATTTTCTCGAGTGTGATCATTATACAAACATTTTATGATAGCTTAAGTATTGCCTCAATACTATTATATAAAATTTGCAAAAAAAATTCAATTTTTTGTTTGCTCAATCAAATCTATATAAGTATTGAACTTAATTTGTTATATTTCAAAAAATCAAAAACAGAAAGAACATAAATGGTATAGTTCTCTTGTAAGAATTTTATAAATTCACTAGAGTGTGATCATAATTCAAAAATTTTACGAGATCTTAAGTATTTCCTTAGAACCCTTCTAGAAAATTTTCAAAAAATTAAATCTTTTTATTGCTACAGTAAATCTATATATTGATCATCAGGATTTTACGAGGACGTAGCACTATCAAAACTTTTGAAAACTTTTTGAAGCTTGATCGTCATACGAAAATTTTATACAAATATTAATGATACATCAAGACCATTCACAAAAAAATTCAAAATTTTCTAACGTGGTTTGAACCATTTTATTCGGTTGAAGTTTACCGGTAATGCTTTTATCGACATAATAGTAGTGTCCAAATTTTTAAAAATTCATGAAGCTTGATCATCATTTGAAAAAATTATGAGAAAATTAGTGATGCATAATAACTATGCACAAAAAAAAAATTAAAATGTTCTAACGTGATTTTTCTATTTTTCATTCCGTTCAAACTTGCCAGTCAACAACGTGTTTTATTAGGACAGTATCAATATTTAAATTTTTAAAAATTCCTCAGATTTGATAATAATCTAAATTTTTCATGGGAACATCAGAAACCTCCACAAAAATTTTAACTGAAATTCCGTTTTTCCTGATAGAAATAAAACCAGATTTGATATATTTTTTTTGAATTTCGTCCGAGATTTACCCAAAATTCCGAGATCTCGGTAAGATTTCGGATTTCGGTCACCAGCGAGATTTCATCTAAAAATGAAATTTGAATCCTTGATCGCTATTCACTTTAGTAGATTAGTGGTTATATAATTGTATAAACACACTAGTAGACACCGAAAAAGAATTATACTGACAGCACTGCTGCGAGAGACAAACGACCTGTTTAGAAGCTATAGCTTTTTAAAAAGCTATTTTTTAAATTTTCTGAGCTAAAAAAAGTTATATTTTCTTATAAGAGATCGTTTAAAAAATAGCTAATTTTCCTCAGTAGTAAACTGTAAAAATAAGTCCCGTCTAGCTTTTTTTAATTATATATAACTTCTAATTTATGCAAAAAAATTTAAAATTGAGCTGCTTAAAAGTAATTACCGACTTTTAAAAAACTAAAACAGTTGGAAAACTGAAGTTAACTTAAAATCTCGACAAGGCCAAAGGCTGTTTTGTTACAGCTTACTTTACCCCCATGCAAGTGGTGGTCCTGTGCTTGGAATTGGGCCTCCCAAGGGTTTAAAATGCCGACGAAAACCGGTCAGTTTTCACGAAAACCGACCGTGCTGAGCCGGTTCGACAATTAAAACCGTTTGGAAAACCAATCAGATGAATAGTAAATTTTAAAAAATTGAAGAAATTTATCAAACAGTGTCAAAAAATTTGAAAAATTTTTTGTACAGTCCTGAGGCAATCCTAATGATTATGTAAAATTTTCAGATTATTATCAGATACGTACATTTTTTAAAAATTCTGACAGTGATACTGTCACATTATATGCTCTTCAGTTTTTTATTTTCTAGGTGCACAAAATGAAGTCTAATATTTCTTAAACTTTTTTTGTGATGTTATAACGTAATTAAAATGATTATGTAAAATTTTCAGATGATGATCAGATATGTGTATTTTTTAAAAATTCTGAAAGTGCTATTATCATTGTAAATGCTATTAAGTTTTTGATTTTATGTAAGTACTAAATGAAGTCTAATATTTCTTAAAATTTTATTACATGATCCTTTGGAACTTGTTATGTTTAAATTAAAATTTCAGAATATAAAAATTATTTAAATATTTATAAAAATCTGAAAATATCTTTGTTCCTTTTCATTAATTTCTGTTTTGGATTTTTTAGAAGTAAAAAATGATTTCAAAAATTGTTTAAATTTATCTGAGGTGTTTTATAGATTAATTGGGATTTTTTGTAATTTTTTTAAAAAAAATCAATTTTTTAATTTTCTTGCATTTTCACCATTTTTCCTTGTGTCGTCGGTTTTCGACCGGTTTTCGATTTTTTTTAATCAGTTTGACTACATGCTTGACTTTCGCAAACCGATCGGTTTTTACCGAATTTCGATCGGTTTTCGCGAAAAACCGGTGCCGAGAAAGTGGCGATTTTCGAACTCAAAACGAAAATGTAAACCCTGCTCCAAGTCCCAACAAAGAATATGCAAGCAAGGCATGAACACGCTACTACTTTGGCTTCGTTTGCGCGTGTTCGATTCTTTTCTACAGATTTAGAGCCCGTTCTTAAGAATTTCACAATAATTTTACATAAAACAGTTTAATGTATACAAAAAATTGAAAATTTTCTGTATTTCAAACGAGATCTCGCTAGGAAAAAAAAGGCGTCTTTGTGCGAATGCAGGTGACATGCATGCCGCGGTGTGGAGCTGTGGGCGCTGCGCTTGATACGGAGGAGAGGCGTCCATGGACGGCACGGGAGCATTTCGGCAGACGCGACCGAGAAAAACAGCGTGCCCTGCCCTGCCGGCGGCTGCCGCGGCATGGCAGCTACTGTTCACGGTTGCTTGCCGACCGCGCCGCGCCGTGTATGCGTACCAGAGTGCGAGCTGCACTCCAGCTAGGTGCGCAGGCTAGATAGCTTGTGGCAGCGGACGTAAGAGTCAGGTCAGATCGACACAGGACGGCAGTACTGGACTCACTACGGTACTAGTCCCGTTGACAAATTGTGTTTTTTTTTAAGCATGATCCTACATGAAAACAATTACAAAAATAATATCATCTCTCACGGACAAAGTGTTTTTAGATGACACGTGTTAACTATCGGGTTTGTATACCATGGCAGGAGGCGCGCTCGCGGCAAGAGGAGGACGAGTGCGGCAGGAGCTAGCTGTCAAGCCAGGGCAGCTTGGCAGGACTTGCTGCCGCGTCCGGGGAACTCGCCGCCTTAATATCGAGCTAGAAGAGTGCGCAACAAGTCTGTTGCGATGAGCCCACTAGCTAGTACCACAGTCTTCCGGTTTGATGTAGGTTTAAACTCCTGCCACGGTACATAGATATGACAGATGACACACGCATTAAAAAAAACATATAAAAACTAGATTTGAAAAAAAAATACAATTAGAAAAAGGAAAGGTGCCGAAGCAGGTGGCACGGTGGCTTTTGCCTTCAATCCATTGCTATTTTTTTCAATTCATTGCTTGCGCCACGTTGGTAGACCATAGTTAGCTGAGCAATACTTTAATATTTTTTCTCTTAATACAAGTTGCATAAATTTTGAAGTAAATAAAAAGATAAGTAATCAGTGCTTACCTTTTATTTATATTCTAATTTTTAATATTTATATAACTATAAAAAACATAAAAGTTAGCTAGCTTTGTATGCTATTCCACCATGCAGGCCTAGCAAATTTTAGTTGCTCTAAAAGGTTACATGCCAATAGGCAATATGCCATCATTGCGATAAGCTAGTAACTAGCAGCGTAGCATTGGGCAGTAAGAACGGAGACACGTACGCCATGCAAGACCAGAGTGAGGTGAGAAGCATCCGAAACAGAGCGGGTAGTAGGGTAGGGCACACGCAAATTTGCAACGACCACCAAAAATGGCAAATAAAGCAAGGCGGATGCACGTGTAGGCCCCGCCGTCCGACGCGCGCATGCTATGCAAGCCTGCACGCCGCGTAGGCCCCCCACGTCTAGCGGTGAGAATGGGCCGATATTTTCGGTCCGATCCGGGGCTGGATCATCGAGATCAGGTTCAGAGTTTGTTCGTGAAGTTATAGTTTTTTTTCCCTCAAAAGCTATTTTTTTATTTTCTTTACTAAAAAACGGATATAGTTTTTTTTATAAGAGATTGTTTGATAAATAACTAATTTTTCTCTGCAATAAGCTACAAAAACAGGTGCAGCACAGTTTTCAGCTTTTAACTTTTACTAGTTATATATGGCTTCTAGCTTATGCCAAAAGCTGCTGAAAAGCTGAGCTGTTTGAGGAACATTAAGCCAGCTACAGGACCTCAGAAAGGGATTCGGTCGGATTCAAAATGGGATCCGGATACTTGAATCTAGATTTAAGATTGGATTCGGAGCAGTTAATATCCTGCAAATACAGGACGTGATCTGGATATCGAATTTTTTCAATTCGGATATCCGGCAAGATCCAGCCCATTTATTACATATTTTTCATGTTAAACCATTTATCTTGAAAATCAGCTAGTTCAATTGATCCTCAAGAAACATATTCTTTCTATGATATTAGTTGGGTTTAGTTGATATATAACTTACTATTATGATCATGTACTCATATGGTTTGAATCAAAATATTAATCTATATATGTGTATTATTCATATATCTTTGTCCGTTTCCGACCCAAATTCATCATGTATTCGTCCTGTGTCCGTATTCAAAATAACTCGGACTGTATTCGTACCTAGTTCCAAATATGGAAAAAAAAATATGGATTAAAATACAGATAGAGCAGTATCCACCTGTATACAACCCGTTTTCACCCCTACTCTCATCTCATTTGCATGCGCCGACCGCTGCCTGAAGGAAACAGCAAGGAGTAAGGGACTCGTCCATTGCTGCATAGTACTCGCTCCTTAATTTACGGTATGTATTTTCTTTTGGTACATAGATCAATGAGATATTAAAAATAACTCTATTATTTTTAATTATTATCTCTAAGCGCTATATTCAATGTATGTAGATAGAGATATTAAGTAAATTTGAATATTTATTAAGGATACAAAGATAGCATCACACAAATTTGCATTAAAACATAAAATATGTTTTTATATTATATACAAGACCATTCAAATAATACAAGCTATAAAATTAGACGAAGGGAGTAACAAAACTTGTTTAGGGCCCGGGCCGGGATTCCACTAAGAAAAGTGAAAAGCACAATGTTTAAACTCACTGGGGACCTAATTTGACAGCCGAAATTTCGGATTTCGGACCATCCCGAAATCTAAACTACTGGCCGGATAAAAAAAATGAAGTAAGCCAAAATTTTAATTTTTTTCTCGGCGAAATTTCACCGAAATTTTATGTTTTTTTGGCCAGTTTTGAAACTTTTAAGACCGTATTTGACGTGGCTTGGTCCAATAACCCTGAGGAAAGTCATCTCCTATGAAAATTTGTTGAAAAACCGAATTTTTGAGGCATTTTAAAATTTTGGTAGAAACATTGTCAGATTTTTATAAAATTATACAAGCTTGATAATGAGCTTACAATTTTATGGTATTATATTTAGTACCTTAGGATTATACATAAAAAATTTCAAAATAATTTAACTTAATTTATTATCCTTAAAAAATAAAAACAGAAAGAACATAATTGGGACAGTTACATTGTAGAATTTTATAAATTTTCTTGAGTGTGATTATGATCTAATTTTTTTTGAGATATTAATAATTGCCTCTTTACCATTATATAAATTTTTAAAAAAATTTAAACTTTCTTTGTTTGGTCAATAAAATCTATGTAAGCATTGAATTTCGTTTGTTATATTATATTTCAAAAATAAAAAAGAAGAGAACATAAGTGGTACTGTACCTTGTAAGAATTTTATAAATTCACTGGAGTGTGATCATGATTCAAAATTTTTATGAGATATTAATAACTTCCTTATCACCCTTCTGTAAAATTTTCAAAAATTTTAAACTTTTTTTTATTGCTAAAGCAAATCTATGTATTGATCATCAGGCTTTTATCAGGACGTAGCACTGTCTGAATTTTTAAACATTATTTGAGAATGATCATCATCTAAAATTTTTAAGGAAACATTAATGTTACATCAGGACCATCCAAAAAAATGTTTAAAAGTTTTTAACGTGGTTTAGATAATTTTTCATTTTGTTCAAGTTTGCCGGTAAGCCTTTTAATAGGGCAGTAGTACTGTTCGAATTTTTAAAAATTCATACAGTTTGATCATCATCTGAAAATTTTATGAGAGCATTAGAGATACATCATAACCATGAAAAAAAAATTTAAATGTTTATAACGTGGTTTGAACCATTTTGCATTCGGTTCAAAATTGCCGGTCAACGTTTTATCAGGATAGTAGCAATGTTTGAATTTTTCAAAATTCCACAAACTTCAAAATTATCTGAATTTTTTTATGAAAATGTCATCTATGTGTCAGGACTCTTCAAAAACAATTTCAAAATTTTTCGATATCGTTTGACCCACTTTTCTGCCGTTGCAAAAACGCCAAAATTTCAGGTATTTCGCCCGAAATTTCGGGATTTTTTGGCGAAATTTCGTTTTTCTCGGTAGAAAACAAACCGGATTTGAAATTTTTTTTTGAATTTCGAACGAGATTTATCCGAAATATCCGAATTTCGGCGAAATTTTGGATTCCGATTCGGAGCGATATTTTATCGAAAACTAAATTGGAATCCTTGCTCAGGACTATCTCAAATTTTGACGTATCACCTCTGTATCGTCGAAAGACAACTCTAGAGACACCAAGTCTAATAAATTGTCTCTAGCACATTTCACAACATGATTTTTTTATATATAATTTTTCTTCTTAAGTGCCGCCCTTGTCAATTATTTTTAAGATTCCACTCCCCTCACCCGAGAACATATCTGGTGCATCCTATGTTATGGTGCATCCATGCGTATCCTCTTCAAAACACAAAACAAATTGTCATGAATACGCTATAAAATTTTTTTTAAGGATATTGCACTTCTTTTTCGTATTTTTGTTACACGTATTGTTCACCGATGTTGCGCCGACGCGTACATCAGAAACTTCTCGTCGGAGATCTGATTCATAGTAGTTACCTCCGTGAAAGACAGGTCCTACTCCACTGTAGTAAAAAAAAAACTAACCAGTGTTGTTAATGCTGTTAATTAGTGCTGGCAGGGCTGTACGGACCAACGGAGACGAAAGTCTGTTTCGGCCGGTGAAGAGGAGAGGGGAGAAGAGATGAGAATGAGATGCAGAGAATCTTTTCGACCTTGCTCGCAATGCCCTCACAATAATTATTAATTAATTAGCCCCCGCTAAGCAATCCCGTTCACACGAAATGACTAGGGATCACTACCGTTCAGAAGGCCGTAGAACACGACGAGGAGGAAGCCACCAAGTGGGGGGCAATCATGAGATCTCGCGGCAAATGGGATTCTGCATTAATTTGGCACGCCGAGATGGAAGGGAGAGTGAAAAGGGTCGTGCATGTGGTGACTGGGATCTCGACATTACCAACAGGAGAGAGAGAGAGAAGACAGATTAGCTTTTGCTTCATCACGCCACGCTTCCCGCGTGCAGCTTTGGTGGATGCGTGCCATGGCCCATGGGGGAAATTCCGGCACGGCTACTGATTTCCTCGGAAGCACCAAAAATGCATCAAAGATAAGAGACGTGCTTTTATGGATTTTTTTATTATATAAATATTAGAATATAAATAAATAATGAGTCGTGCTTCAATGCTTTCCCTTCCAATACAAGTTGCACAAATTTTGAAATAAACGAAATGATAAGTAATCATCATCTACTATTTATTCATACTTTAATATTTGTGTAACTGTTAAAAAGAAAAACATGGAAGCACCTCTCATAAATAATAGAGGATGATTTCTGAGTACAACACTTCCTTCAAAATTTATATTACTTGAACTAAAAGATGATGCATAGAATCACTCCTTAGAAAGTGAGGAGAGATAAAAAGTGCATCCGTCATCTCTTACAAAACGCATAGTAAAAATATAGGATTAAATGAAACGGAGATTAGAATTTTACATGGAAAAACACAAACGTATGAAGACAAATATCATTTTACAAGGAGATATTTACAACGAGAGTAATTTTTCTTTTCTCTCATCTTGCTTTTTTTTTATTCTATAAACTATAGAGGTATATTATAGTACAACGTGAAGAACTTTCTATACGAATATTTACAACGAGAGTAACTTTTCTTTTCTCTCATCTTGCTTTTTTTATTCTATAAACTATAGAGGTATATTTATAGTAAAACGCAAAGAACTTTCTATACGAGTATAACTCTAAATTAAAGTAGGAAATGAAACCGAATCGTATTCGGATCATACTTTAACGTCATCTGCAACCTAGCACGAGAACAATATGCACCACGAGCCCAACGAACCAGGAATGGAAGATGCTCCGTGGAGCACTACAATGTTGAACAAAACCATCGAACGATGGACTAGCCAATAGCCATAGCTTCCACACGATTCCCGATTAAATCCAAGGTCCCCGAGGTCGAACGGAAGCGCGCGTCACCGGCTAAGTCGCAATTTCATACGAAAACAGCTCCAATTCGAAAGGAGTACGAAAAATTGCCAGGTACCAAACGGGCCCTTGAAATAGTACTCTGGCTACGACAAACATCGATTTACATATCACGTTCTTTCTTGCTATTCAGAAAAGGAAAAAAAAACAAATGTATAACATTGACGAGATCAAGGGTACGCAGCTGAGGAAACTCACCTGATGAGAGAAGGAAGCTAGCTATATATAGCTGCTCACCAGTCACCAATGGCTGCCTCCATGCAGCTGTATTAGGATTCAGGATCAGCACTAGCACCCTCTGCCTATTCCTTCCTTCTCAGTGTATGGTAGTAGCTGCTGCTGTAACTAGGAATCCCAGCCCAATTAAGTCCAAGCCTTTGCTTCGCTTCGCTTATATAAAGCCGAGTAAATTAAAGGCAAGCTAGGCAAGGCAAAGCCGACGCTTGAGCTTTCTAAGTGCGCACGCATGGAGTGCTGCCTTTTCACGACACTAGCTGTGGCTCCCTCTCTTTTTCTCCCCCTTTTTCCCAGCACGTCGCTACACTAACACTACACTGGACTACTATCAGCTTAGCTCCTTTAATTTGTTCCCTGTGTTTTTTACTGTGTGGTGGATGGTGATCTTGGGGCCATGGTACGGTGATCAAGTTTCAAGGGTACGCCGTTGAAGAAAATCACTCGCGCTGGCGTGGCGTCGGTCACCTCTTGTGCTCACGTGTTGTCGACCTACCGCACCTTCCGTAGTAGGAGAAGGGTTAATTAATTTTGTAGATGCATACGTAGAGAAACTAGATTTGTAAAAAAACGAGGTATATGAGGTTAGATAAACGATAATTTCATATTAGATTTGTAAAAAAACGAGGTATATGAGGTTAGATAAACGATGATTTCATGGTATGAAGGGAATGTCTTTTGTTTTGACTTGACGGTGGTCAACATGCCAAGAAGTACTGGTTTCCTGTGGGTAAGGGTAATGTCCGTTTGCAAAGTGGAATTTTCCTAATTCATGAGGGAAATAAACTGTTTCCGGCGAAATTATTGCCTTCCAATCGGAGCCTAGCAGCCCGAAGATGATGTGTTCATGACATTACTGAACGTTGGTTACACGATCGGACGGTCGAGATTCGCGACGTTGCACCAGTGTGGGTTGGTCTGGGTCACTCTAGGAGGGGTTTAGCTAGTATGGGGGTAATTCAGTCTGTCTAGATTTAAGGTTTGAACCACAAAGTTCGCTAGCTATATAAATACCGGATGCCTTACCAGTTGGACAATCGATTGACGAGGTTAAGTGGTTTGTCTATTCGGAGTTCCTTGCTTGCATTGAGTATACTAGCAAGACAATCAAACTCGATCCATGGAAGTTATGCAATTAATGATTAGAGAAGACTGGGTTCCTGCAGTTAATCTGTTACCAGTGGTACAACCGTTTCATGTGTTTTTTGAGGCGGGATGCATAGGTACGTACGCTGGAAAGGTAGACGAACCGCATGATATATATAATCATGCGGTATATATTTACCCGAGTCCTCGTATGGCCTGAAAGTTTCTACTCATCAAATCATGGCTTCCACTCCTCGACAAGGACCACACGAATCTAGAGGCAACAGCCACAATCTGAGATTGCACTGCCAACGTGTATATTCAGGGCGTGGTTGTCTCTGTCCCGTACTATTGGCATCTGCGAAGCAAAAGCAATGGAACATGAATAGTAGGAACGCATGCACGATGGATCCCCACACCAACCACCTCATGTCAAGCTCAAAACCATGTTGGTCATGCATGCATGTTCCTACTTGCTAGCCAGCAAGCCCTCAACTCGTACTAATGTTTGATGGCGAAGGCCCACAACACGATTAAGATCGGAAAAGAATCATGTAAGCAATCTCCCTAGATTAGGATCGTCCGATCTAATGATTTGAAACGTCTAACAAAGCGTTGTCCTAGTGTATTGCTACATTAACTGTAATAGTGGAAAATCGGCACATTATTTTTTTAATAGTATTCACAGAAGATATAGATCGTACGTTTTTTTAATCCAACGGTCCATACACAACTGTTTAAGTTGCAGTTCTAACTGAGGCCGTATTTGATATCTTTCTACGAAGATATATCCCACTAATCAATCACGCGAATTTTAGATCTCTATAATACTACTAAAATCACACAAGCTTCAATTCTCTTCGTAGTTTAATTAGCAAACGAGATGACATTTATTGAAGATACGCGATAGAAGCAATCATAGAGATGATTATATTTTCTTATGTTCATGATTTATTATCTTGTTATTTGAATAATGTTATTATTATTTATTAGCAAGTATGTGACTTGTTTGTGAAACTCTACATATGACTTTTGTGATGATTATTCTAAAGTAATCTCTATTCGATAAAGATATAAGGATATATATGAATAGACTAGTATATGTATTGGTTGATGACTATGTTTCACGGATCATGGATATGAAGGTATCAAATCAATAATATAGGCACATGTTAGAGAACATGAAGTTAGATCGACCCGTATTGAGACACTGTGAGAATATTGTAATCTTATTTATCATAAGTTGGTCTCTTATACAATATGTATACTATATCCTTATACTTGATATTGGCGCATGTATTCAAGATGTGTAATGACTTACTTAGGGATTGCCAAACGCTACTCCGTAACTACATAGTTATAAAGGTAGCTTTCAGATTTGTCGTGGATCATGCTGCGAGGCATGGTCAATGAAGATAGGATTTGCCCCCTCCATACAACAGGAGATATATCTCTAGGCCTCTCAAGTGGTTGGATTCTGAAAATGCATGGCCATACTACTCGTGGTTAAAGAATTAACTTTAGTCGAGGATTTTGAGTCATGTAATCGAGAAAGAGTGGTCAAGCTAATTAAACAAGGATGACACATACTCGTCTTGATTTTGATCGATATCACGAAGCAAAAGGAAATACATATAACTAAGCATTGTTAAGGTTCGTTCGATGTGATCTTTACATATACTTGGGAGTCAGCATGTCCTGCTAGGGGCCGCTACCGATTAATGGTCGAGTAAAAGTGTTCGGGCCATATTCAAGTATACGTGAACCTATAAGGTCGTACGGTTAAAGGGTTGGGACTTAATTCGGATGGTGATCCGAATTCTGATGGGCTTCGAGTTCCTAATGAGTTTCTAATGTAAAGACCCTTTGTGGGGCGTCTATATAAAAGGAAGGGGTGATGGCTTTAGGGTTAAGAGAGACAGAGAGATCATAGGAATTCAAAATTTTAGAAACCTTAGCTGCCATAACTCCTTCGTTCAAAATCGTGCAGTCAATGCTAGCACTCCGGCGTGTGGCATCCCTGCCCCGTACGTGTGGATAATTTAGAGGTATTGCTGCGAAGCTTCAACGCTAGGATGATCCGTAACCTGTGACGGTAACGAGGATGATCCGTGACCTGTGACGGTTACGAGAAGCTGTTGGAGGAAACGCGAGGCTAGTACGACTACAACTGTACCGACATGCTATATTGACACTACTTCCGCTACGAGTCTACATATCTAGCGATAATTTCATGATCTATAACTTACAATGGTTATTGGTTGCACGATAGAAAATTTTAAATTTATACTAAAGTAGTCTACCTATTCCCCTCAAAATCATGTTGGGTATCTCCAGGAAAAGGATTGTGTTTACGATCACAAAGGATGGTAAAAATCTGAATATAGTAAGACGATAATTTAAAACCCAAGGCAGATCAGGAAGTCCTTTCGACCATGAAAATAAGAAAAAAAAGCTGTCTAGCCCCATTGCTACTCGTACTTGCCTGGTGATGGTGAGATATTCATGCATGCATTGATGCATGCACCCAAGCTTTTTTTCATGTCTGGCGTGGTGTTTTTCACTGAAGAACGCAAGCAAATGTTTTCGAGCTGAATTGCATCTGCAGGTGAGCTCTTGTTGTCAATGACCGTTTTAATGATTCTTTAAAGGTAATCGAGAGAAAGAAGACCCGTCTTCCAAAACGGGATCTTAATTTGTTGGAGAACCTATTTCCTCTATGAACAGTGCCTATAATGGAGATAAGAAATGTCACATTAGTCTGTGTTTAGCGTCCATAAAAATGACATTAGTCTCCAAGATAAGATCGCTTCCAATGAAAATCTAGACGTAAAATATTTGAACAACTGGGCTGGAATACAGTACTCACTAGCTAGGGAAAAGGTTATTATCGTCATATCGAGGTCAATTCGGGTCGAGGTTTTGACCGGGCCGGGCTTCCATTGGGCTAGGCTTCAACGACTCAACGTCTACGGTTGTAGTACACGTGGAGGGAAACGGACGGCGGAGATTATCCGGGCGCAGGGAGCGAGGGGACAAGCGGATCTGAGATTCCGGATTTCACGTCAGATCCGACAGCTCTCTCCTCTACTCTCCCGGTCGTCATCTCGACTCGAGGGAGAAAACCCAAAACCCTAGGCCACGTCGCCGGCGGCGAGATGTCAGCCCGGGCGCCAGTGGACGAGGAGACCTCCGTCTACGTCGGGGGCCTGCCCTACGAGGCCAACGAGGAGATGCTCCGCCGCTACTTCGGGCAATTCGGCACCATCGTCGCCATCAAGGTCTCCCTCCCCCACCGCCGCTTCCCGAGCCACGTCTCCTTGTTCTTCTTCCCTTTTGAAAGCTATTCGGTGATGGGCTCATGGGTTTGGTGTGATGAATTGCTTGGGGTGTGCGTTGTTCGGTGTTTTTTTAAAAGGAGAAGTGGTTTGATTTTTAGGGTTTGTTTTGCTGCTGCCGCTTTGACGCAGAGGCACGCGCCTCTCGGTTTGGTGGCTGGGGTAGTTCGGCTCAACGGAAGGGCGTTTTCTGTAGGTTTTTTTTGGATGATTACGTGCAAACGCGAGCGCATGGAGGGGGGGGGGGGGGTTATTGTGATTCTTGAGTGAGGAATTCGGACAGCTGCTGTACTGGACAAGGGAACAGTGTAGAGCCTTATCAAAAAACGAAAGGGGAAAACTAAGGTAAAAGGAGGGGTGAAAACGGATCGGCGGATATTGCTCTTCCCCTATCCTAACCCATATTTTTTCCCGGATTCGGAACCAGATACGGGCTAGTCGGATACGAATCCGGGTTATTCGGGATACAGATACGGGAAGGATATGTGACGGATTCAGGTCGGAAACGGATAAAGATATACGGATAATGCACGCATATATAGAGTAATGTATGTTGAATGAAAACCATACGACTTGTCATCCTCATCGCCGCCCTATCAAGAATCATGCCCAACAAAACACCTAAACCTTTCCAACCTATCACTGCTCTTATCGCATTCGATATCTAAGCATAAGGATCTTTGCAATAATATGAAGCCAAATTGAAGAGGACAGGAGATTGAAGCATATAAGTCGGGGTTCTCGGAGGTTTTCTCAGTGAAGGTGACGCAAAAGGTGTCGACGTCGAAGTAGGGCTTGTATGCCGCCACGGAGAACATCCAGAACCAGCCGCCCTGGTCGGCATCGTCCAACCCCGCTGCGCCGCCACCCTGGCCTCCGCCTCCTCCGGCCTTGGACGAGGTGTATGTAGCACAACCACTAGAACCGAGTGAGATCCGGATGGAGGTCCAATGGGGGAGAGAAGATAGAAGAGGGGAGGGGATCTAATATGACCGTCGGCGTCCGTGGGCGGGTGGTAGGCGCCGGAGGTGCCGTTGCAGGGGGCGGCATGGCCCCATGGGGCGGCCTCCGGTTGGGGGACGGGGGTGGCCCGGGGGGGCCTGGAGTGGAGGGGGCAGCCGGGGAGGGGCGCTGGAGGGGGCGTCCTCAATCGGCAGTCGGGACTCGGGAGATAGCCAGATAGGGTTAGGCATTTAGATGGGCAATCAGGACTCTATGGGCTTTGAGGCTTTGGGCCAGCCCAATAGATTCCAAATATTTGGATAGGAATATTATCCGATATCCAGATCCCATCCCAGATTTTCTGGATATTAGTAGCTCCGAATCCGATCCCAAATCTGGATTTAACTATTCGGACCCCGTCCCAGATATAGCTGGATAGCAAAATCCGGTTCCGGATCTGGCGGGAAATATCCGGTCCGTTTTCACACCTAGGTAAAAGATGTAGCATCGTGCCACTCTTTTTTGGTGCTTAATTCGATATGTAGATGGATTGGGAAACGAGACTAGTTTCGAGCGGAGCTCAGGTTTCAGTTTAGTGTTTGAGGTATTTTTACCCCAGAAGGGGGTTCGCTTGGATTTTTTTTGTTTTTGTTTTGGATGCTTTGTTGTTCCCTTTTTGGCACTTGATTTTAGACCTGGAAGAATTGGGAATTGGGAGGTGGGGTCAATTTTAAGTGGGCCTTAGATTTCAAGACATTAATTTGTAGGCATTATGATCCAATTCTTGAGTATATTGTTCTGGTTCGAGTGTAAGAGGTGTGGAGGGAAAATCAAGAGTAGGGACAGGTTGAAAATGTGAATTGTGAACTTGCTGTTGTAAACTCCATCGTAAATGGCTATAGAAACCAAAAAAAGAGAGGACTTTCTGTTTTTCTATGAATAAACAGTTGATGCTACGGTTTTCCTTGAAGCGATTCCATGTGATTTGACTAATTGGAGATTGAGATTGTGCTAGAGTACATACCACCCATTAGTTCCTGATCAGTTTGTGCATTTCAGGTGATAAATGATCAGAGAGTCAGAGGCAAGTGTTATGGTTTTGTTACTTTCACTCACCCTAAAGCCGCTGAGTCTGCTATCTTGGAGATGGATGGCAAGGTATGCTTCCTATTTGGAACTTAACACCTCTTCTTTTGTTTTGTATTAAATTTTGTTATTTGCAACAGCGAATAGGTAACCGTGCTGTTAGAGTAAATGAAGTACGTACAAGAGGTGCCCGCGATTTTGCCCGTGATGGTTTCCGACGAGATCCTGGAAGGGATGGATATTGGGACAGGAGGGATAGGGAAAGGAGCTATGATCGTGATAGAGATCCATACCATGACAGGGATAGTGATAGATCTCATGACCATGATAGAGAAAGATATTATGAACATGGAGGCTTTGATGAAGAAATTGACTATCCCATGGATCCAGATCATGGAGGAGATGAGAGGCGTGCTAGAGACCATGGTCGTGCAGTGGAAATGCGTAATATGGATTCAGATAATGAAAGAGACAAGGAAAATTCAAAAGGATATGATAGTGAAAGAGATAAAGACAAGGAGCAGCGATCAAGAAAAAGGTTCAGGTATTACTTTGATTTTTGTTTTTGTGTATTTTAGTTATGTTGGTATTGCTAACCATGCCAGCTTATTTGGGTGGAAATAAGATCATGTATCTCTTCTAGGAAAAATATTTCTACTATGTTGAAGCTTAATTGAAGTTCCAAGACATTGTAGTTGAATTGCTGCAACTTCTCCCCTGGGTGTTTCATTTCATTATCTTGGAATGCTGTAAATTTCTTTTCTGATGATGTTTGCTGTGTCATCTTGTTAGATAAATGAGAAGATCCTGTTCATTTTACTAAAGTTGAGCAGTGAAGGTCCATGATAACATGTTATCCATAGTTAGTTTCGTAGGATTGTTTGCTGTGTCATCTTGTTAGATAAATGAGAAGATCCTGTTCATTTTACTAAAGTTGAGCAGTGAAGGTCCATGATAACATGTTATCCATATGTTACCATGCATTACTCTTATTCTATATGTTCGATTCTATCAATAATATAAATTTACAATAGTTTGCCCTAATTTGCTAAAATGTGTGCAACTAGACAGCCCAGTTGTAGAGTCTGACAACCTGCTGTGACTTGCATATGTGATCTTTCAGTCTTTATCTTGACTCCTGTTGACTCATGCTAGATTGATAATGGGTTTGACACTTAACTAAGAGTATGGGTATACAATGCAAATAAAATTTGCTCCACAATGACCAAGACTGACAGCATGCATCTTGACCTAATGGGCTTGAATATGCTGAGGATGTAAGAGTTAATTTATCATATGTGGTATTGTAATAATTTAAAAACAAGTGGTCTACTGGACTGAGATGTAAATCATGGATCTGGACCCTTGATAGTCTTTTTGAACAATAAAAAATACTTTCTTTCTTTTGTCAACTTGAAAGTTATCAGCCTTATATTACTAACTAATTTACTGGTAAAATGTGCTACATGCTTCTATTATGTACATAAACTTTCGTTGACTATCGAAAAATTCACAAAGGGCACAAATAAGTCTCAACCTTCAATGTGACGCCTGCTACCTTGTTCGTTTGTTTCTGCTTCTACAAAACCAAATTTTCTTATATGCAATATTTTGTTTAGTTATCAAGTAGCAGGGAAGTTTTTTTTCCAGCATTAAGGTGTTTACTTTCGTCACCTTTTTTCTACGCAGCCGTCCAAAAGGTCATGATAGCAGAGGTATATCAAGTTCCAGTGATGATCTTCACAATGACGTAATGCATCTGTCCTTGTTTATGTTATTTTTCAATGATTGTTTGTCCACAAGCTTTCCTGACCCTTGACGTTAATTGCTTCTTGTTTTGGTAAGTTTGTCATGTCAACTTTTTTTTTTTTGGGTACGTATCAGGTAAAACATCAGTTGGACAAAGCCATTCAGATGCATGAGGACCTTGAAAATGAGGTACTCTTTTTTCTTAAAGAGCTCTGTTCTATGTTAGTCTTGGTTTGGACAGTGAAAACCTGTTTATACCATCTCAGAGAGTTAGTGTAAGCTAATGTGAATTTCTCCCTTCTTCATAGAATCGATTTAATTCAACATGTCTACATTGCTTAAATGCCAACAGATGGCCAACTAGCACATAAACATTGAATATACTAGGCTTTATATGCTCAGCAATTCTTCATCATGTATTCAGATCCAGACACATGCTTAGTTGCTTACTCATGGCTGCATTTACAATTGTTGTATATTCTTTGTTCAGTGTAGAGCTATATCAGTGACACAGTATGCAGCAGGACCCATGATAGACTGATAATATCTCAATTTTAATATTAAAAGTTTTGGGAGCTTTCAGATGCTCTTTAGCTTGTCAATGAGAACTTCATTCATAGTTTAACTATTATTCGCATCTCATATTATGAAAGATGAATTTGAATGATGTACTTTTGCAGGTTACTCAGATTAAAGATAAAGTTGCAACCAAAGAACAACACATTGCAGATTTGCAAAAGAGATCTCAGGTGATCTATATCCTGATACTGGATCTTCTCTTTTCTCATCATCTGTCCCATTCTTATTTAAGATGGCCACTGCTTGGCTCTCTCCATGACTCCCAACTGGGATGAATTCTGATGTTGAGTTCAAAAAAAAAAATCTTGAAAAAAAATGCAGAAATTAGAGGATGAATTGGCTGCTGCACGGAAAATTTCATCAGAACGACAATTGGTTGTGACAAAGGTATGTGCGCTGTTCTTCACTTGTTTGCTGCTGTTTTATGAGGAGAAGCAACTGACAACCGATACAAATCGTATGTATTTTGAAAACATTGGATGCAGCTGTACAAATGTTTCCTTCAACTTCAAGACTACAATGACAGGGTCAAGATGTCTGAAAAGGAGCTCCAGGTTATTCTCGTTAACACATGCTTTCTTTTATTGCTCTAGAATACCATTGCCCTGCATTCAGTAGTGCCTTGTTTTGAGAAGGCTGCCTGCTTTGATGGTTCTAGTTCTTACAAGGACAATTTTCGTGCTATAGTACATGATTTACCGACTTGCTCACCATTTCCATATTACAGTCTCTCGTTGATGCTGCGATGGTTGAGGTTGACATGGCTGAAGATGCTACAACCAAAGATGGCTCAATGTATGAGAATGGCGTGGTTTGAAGATCTTCGCGTGGCGGAACCGATATTGTTTCTCATGGAGCTAATTCTTTAGAAGTATAATTTACCATGTACAACTGTAACAAGTGACGCATGCAAGTGAAGGCCAGGAAACCATATAGTATTATTACTTTGCACATTGGTTAGTATGGTCGAGACTTTTGTCAGCGTAAATTGCTAGTCTGAGGCTTTCTTGTCCGACTTGTCAGCGATAACGTAAGCTGCCCGTGACATGTCAACTAGGGCAGTTATGTAAGCTTGACTTCGCAATTTGTCCAAACTCCAAATCTCTGTTCTTTGGCCAGCCACATCCTTCGTCGAAATGTTAAATCTCTGTTCTTTGGCCAGCCACATCCTTCGTCGAAATGTTATTAATGATGTTGCCATGGAAAGGACTTGATTTGTCGCAATGTCTGGGCCTTTTCTATTATGTGGTGAACCAATTGTTCGATGCATGTGCACTTGTAGTACAGTAACCTGACAGATTAGCTGCATTGGGTGCCGAAAGATGGAGGAGGAAATAGATTTGTAGCTGTCTTCCATGAATTATTTGGAATTTCGGTCACCAATTTAAGGAACACGCTGGTGCACGCAAGGATTCAAATTTCGTTTTCGATAAAATATCGCTCCGGATCGGAATCTGAAATTTTGCCAAAATTCGGATATTTCGAATAAATTTTGTTCGAAATTCAAAAACAAAAATTCAAATCCGGTTTGTTTTCTATCGAGAAAAACGAAATTTCGCCGAAAAATCCCGAAATTTTGGGCGAAATACCTGAAATTTTGGTTTTTTTTGCAACGGCAGAAAAGTAGGTCAAAAGATATTGAAAGATTTTGAAATTTGTTTTGGAGAGTCCTGACACATAGATGATATTTTCATAAAAATTTTAGATAATTTTGAAGTCTGTGGAATTTTTAAAAATTCAAACATTGCTACTGTCCTGATAAAACGCTGACAGGCAATTTTGAACCGAATGCAAAATGGTTCAAACCACGTTATAAACATTTGAATTTTTTTTACATGGTTATGATGCATCTATAATGCTCTCATAAAATTTTCAGATGATGATCAAACTGTATAAATTTTTAAAAATTCGAACAGTACTACTGCCCTGTTAAAAGGCTTACCGGCAAACTTGAACAAAATGAAAAATTATCTAAAACATGTTAAAAACTTTTGAAAATTTTTGTGGATGATCCTAATGTAACATTAATGTTTATTTAAAAATTTTAGATGATGATAATTCTCAAATAATGTTTAAAAATTCAGATAGTGCTACGTCCTGATAAAAGCCTGATGATCAATACATAGATTTGCTTTAGCAATAAAAAAAATATAAATTTTTGAAAATTTTACAGAAGGGTGATAAGGAAGTTCTTAATATCTCATAAAAATTTTGAATCATGATCACACTCCAGTGAATTTATAAAATTCTTACAAGGCACAATACCATTTATGTTCTTTTCTTTTTTATTTTTGAAATATAATATAACAAACGAAGTTCAATGCTTACATAGATTTGATTGACCAAACAAACAAATTTTAAAATTTTTAAACAATTTATATAATGGTACTGAGGCAATTATTAATATCTCAAAAAAAAAGATCATAATCACACTTAAGAAAATTTATAAAATTCTGACAATGTAACTGTCCCAATTATGTTCATTCTGTTTTTGATTTGTTAAGGATAACAAATTAATTTAAATTATTTTGAAATTTTTTATGTATTATCCTAAGCTACTAAAGATAGTACTATAAAATTTTCAGCTCATTATCAAGCATTTACAATTTTATAAAAATCTGACAGTGTTTCTGTCAAAATTTTAAAATGTCTCAAAAATTCGGTTTTTCAACAAAATTTTCATAGGAGATGACTTTCCTAAGGGTTATTTGACTAAATCCGGTCAAATACAGCCTTAAAAGTTTCAAAACCGGCCAAAAAACATGAAATTTCGGCGAAATTTCGTCGAGAAAAAAAAGAAATTTCCGGTAACGGTAGCAATTTTGAATTTTTTTTTTATCCGACCAGTAGTTTAGATTTCGAAGTGGTTCAAAATCCAAACTTTCGCCGAAATTCGGCGAGATTTGGAACCTGGGTGCACGTCGCTTGTCCGGGAAAAAGTCGACTAGGAGTAATAAAAACGCCGTCAAGTGCGAACGAAGGAAGCATCGCCCGCGGCCGGTCACTGTCACACGGGCCCCGCGAGTTGGGTTGGGTCACCGTCCACAGCCAGCCACGGCCATGTCAACCATCCATCCCCGTCGGATTAGGAGTTTAAGGACTCCGACAAGTCATAAACAAAGGATGGCTGCATGCTTAAACAGCTGAACTCCTCTCCTAGTACTTCTCACTGGTCAACCTGAAACAGAGTAGAGTGCAATACAAGAGCAGGCCATGTTTGACAAGACCTGAAACTTGAAAGAGAGGGATGAACTGAACCGAGACCCTGCGATGTGAGCGAGTAGAAAATCGTCGCTGCCGCCCGCCTTAATTGTTTGTGGCGTCAGAGGCGCAGGCCCTCGCTGACCGCTTCTGAATTACTTCTCCAGTACTCGTCTCTTTGACTAGTTTGATCATCAGCCTGCCACTAATGAAATCGTCATGGCAATGGGAAACGGCGATCGATCAACGGTTCTTCCTGGCAAAGGCATTAAATAAGTTATTGTCTTTAATAAACATTTTTTCATATCATAATTAAGAGATTGTAGGATCTCGTAGAGACAACTTTAAAATGTCATCTATTGTAAAAGTTGTCTTTAGCTTTATCTTTAAATGATATAGAGAAGCATAAAGATAATAGCCGTCTCTACTATTGTATATGTTCTAAGCCAAAGAGTCTGCTTGAGCACTAGAATTTGCACGGATCTTATAAGATATTGACAGGAATCCTCCCTCTCACTCGAAACAGTTGAACATGGACAACGATCTCTGTGCTCCACTGATATATTTTTATAATGAACTGTTTTGTTTATTGACAGGAACATTCTCACTTGAACACGAATTTTGCACAAGTTACTTGTTCCTTTGTGACAACCACCAAAAGAAAGCTGTGAGCAAGGCAGTATGCTGTATGCATCACCAACACCTCTTGATTTCATTTCTCGTAACATTTGGAGGAAAGTGTGGATTAGATGCTATATGCAAAGATGCACTAAAATTTTTACTAGAGGCCTCAAATTTTTTTTTGAGGGAAAATACTGCAGATTTCATTACCAGCGGCTGCCAGACAAATCGCTGGACAACACATCAAAGATACAGATTGGAAGATTGTCCATCCAGCAAACTACATCTTGAATAAGCAAATTCGTTCCTACTTCAATTTTGAATGAATGTATGTTTAAAACTTTAATTACCTCCCTAAACCCTTTCAAGTATTCATTAATTAGCCTCCAAATCCATGCTAACCCTTGGATATCCATATTTGCTGTTTGGGCTGCACCTTCGAGATTCGTGCCCACTCTACGATTTCTTTTTCGGTTTTTCCTTTCCACAGCTTTCTTGTGCCCCCGTCCAGCTCTGCCCGCGAAAAACGGACAAGGATCAGGTGCAGTTCTTACCATGGCTGCAATATAAGCAGTAGCATCTGATCTGGTCATCCAAGAAGCAATCAATGCCTAGGATTAGCTGGTCACCTTTTCCATTTTTATATTTTTGTTCTCAGCTTTTCACTACTCCAAGAGATTATCAACTGCACTTAATATTCTACCTTTCATACACAATTAAAAAGGAAATACAGTAGTATAATCGATTTCAGAAAATAATTGAGGTCCAATTTTCCCTCAAACTGAATGTTTGACATCCATTGCAATACAGAAGAGCATATAATAAGTTTCTACAAGGCTAATCTATGTATAAAATTTTGCACTATCCAAAAGTTGATTCATCAACTGTGTTGCTAGAACTACCATCCATCAAATTATCGAAGGGATGATGATTATTGGCATCTTGAACACTACCATAACTCTGAAAAAAGAAGACACTAGCATAATCATATTAAACTTAGCATTTTGTTCCAGTATTGAACTACGATGTCAGCTTACCATAAGAAGTTGGGCAAAACTACTAATTGCTCCATATTCTTGATATTCTTCTGCACTAATTCCCCAATTTTTCTCGTGCACTACTTGAGTTTCTATCACTTGGCTTCCATCTTCTCCTTGCTGCATAATAGAATTAGCAAAAATAGTTTAATAGTTTACAACTAAATGGCCAGTAAACAACAATATTTAGTAGTTAACATACCGCAGGGACATGGTTCTCAAAGACAGATTGATTTTGTTTGTTCTCTGTCTCGCGGAATTTATCAATCCAACTTGTTTGACATTTTGATCCACCTTTCTGAGGGAAAACTGGATCTCAATTATTTTCTGAAATCGATTATACTAGTGCATTTCCTTTTTAATTGTGTATGGAAGGTAGAATATTAAGTGCAGTTGATAATCTTTTGGAGTAGTGAAGAGCTGAGAACAAAAATTTAAAGATGGAAAAGGTGACCAGCTAATCCTAGGCATTGATTGCTTCTTGGATGGTCAGATCAGGTGCTACTGCTTATATTGCAGTCACAGTGAGAACTGCACCTGATCCTTGTCCGAAAAACCTCGCCGCCGCTGCTCCTTCCACAGCTCCAGGACCCTAAACCCTAACCATGGCGTCCTCCATACTCTCTGAATGCTCCTCCTCCGCCATCTCCCGCCCCCTCCCCCTTCGCGGGGCCTTCCTTTCGACGACGCCCCGCTTCCGCCCGACCCCCGAGGCTGCTCTTGGCCGCCGCCGCATCTTCCGCCGGCGCAGGTGCTCTCCTTTCGTTTCTCCTCACTTCGCATGACCTCCTCGTGTTTCTTAGTATGCTAATGAGTAGTGTTCGTTTGTGTCGAATTGTGGACTGGTGTATTCGTTTGTGTCTGCTTCGTGTTGTTCTGGTGTTTTAATCATACACAAAAACTACAAAAGCCCTCTGGTTGCTTTCTTTAAAAGAACTTAGGAAAATGCATATGAACATATTCTTTGTTTCAGTTAATAAGTCAAATGCCCTATGTGGTCTTGTGGGTTTGTTGTCAGCATTCTTTTCAAATTGATGGTCTATGCTGATGGCTTGAACTTCTTTGTCCACACGTAAGTTATTATATACTTTGCAACATATGAATGATGAGAACATTCTGAATGCTGGTAGTATAATAAAAGGACATTGATGGCTTTCATCCACTGAACATCCACATTTCGGTCATCTGATAATTTGCAGCATATGAATGACGAGAACATTTTGAATGCTGTTAGTATCGAAAAGGACAATGATGGCTTTCATCCACTGAACATTGGACGACTTGCAATTCATGGTCGAGATCCATTCTTTGTTCCACGCACCCCTAAAGGATTCATGGAGTTGCCACACAGATATGGAGTTGAAATAAAAGGGAAGAGAGCTGTTGTAATTGTACGAAGCAAATATTGTTGGGATGCCTGCTGCTTTACTGTTGCAAGTATGAACTAGTTCTGAATTTCAAATAGTTGGAGCGACTTTGTTGGAGTGTTTTATTAATCTGTTTTAATACGATTTATAGAAAGCAAATGCAACTGCTAGCGTTATACATTCACAAACGAAGAACCCTGAGGAAATAACGAGACAAGCAGATATTGTCGTTGCAGCGGTTTGAGTTGCTAACTTGGTCAGAGGGAGTTGGATAAAGCCTGGAGCCGCTATTGTTGATGTTGGCATCAATCCAGTTGATGTAAGTCACCTGCTTTTTTTTCACTAGGACTTTCTCCCTTTTTTACTGTACGTTTCTTTTAGTGTTCAGGATCTGTTTGCTTTTAATATTCGTCTAAATGGAAAAGCTTCATGCACAAAAAACTGTACATAGTTGTATGAACTCCCTGCAAAATTCCCAATGACAGATGGTCTCCTGGGTTTTCGCCACATTTGGTGATCCACATGACTGCTGGTATACTTGCGATGTTCATCGAAGTCGCACACTTGTTTCTAATTATGTTTGGTTCAGATATGCAAAATTTTGACACTTCCAGAACACAGATAGTTCTAGATGTTTTTATTTTGTTGGGAACATGGGTGTTTTTTCAGGTCCCTTCTTCTCTTGATAAAAAACTGGTAAGGAGCTACACACTTCCATACTCCCACTATTGGGGACAAATTTATGGAAGTTGAAATTGGATTCTTCATCTTTTTCTATGAACCCCACGTTTGACTACACCTGGTGAATTTCTTGACATTGTATTATTTGTTGAGCAGTGTTTCTATGCTTTTGTTTGGGTAGCATGTAATGATCAATCCATTCTGTACTCTTGATATTGACTTGTCCTATCTTTGAGTATTTTTTGTTGTTGTTATTGTGTCCTAGCTCTATTAATACCTAGGAAGGTTCAATGTGATTCATGTCTTTCAGTGCCCACTTATTCTTTCCCTACTGTTGTGCCCCTTGCAGCATGCGTATTGCTTTTCTTGCATGCTATACTTAATACTGGTTTGGAATGCATCAGGATCCAGAAAGCCCTTGAGGTTATTGACTCGTTGGATATGTCTGTCACGAGGAGGCCTTCAAAGCAGGAGCGATCACACCAGTTCCTGGCGTGGTTTGGCTGATGACAATTGCTATGCTTTTGTCAAACACACTTGAGTCAGCTAAAAGGATCCACAAATTGAAATAACTGTACAATCATCCTATACTCAGAACTTGGTAGAGTGCTTAAATTTTGGTGTAGGCTGCCAGACAAGGTCTTACCAATTGTTTTGTGTGCCTTTTGTTGGACCAGAAAAGGGCAACAGATGTCATAGGATAAATTTTGACAAAAATTCTGGTCGGCTTCTCCAAGGGAAAAGGTAGTTGAGAGCCCTCCTCTCTCTCTGTTGAAAGAAACAGAGTACAATACAAGAGCTGGCCATCTTTGAATAGACCTGAGATCTATAATGGAGTACAATACAAATCGTTTGATGAAATACTGACATGCTGTTAAGGATGGTTCAACTTAATGTGTATGAGGACCTTGCTCAGGTTCAACCTTTTTATCATGTGGTGAACCAACTGCTCAATCTATGCTACAGTCTTGCAAATTAGCTGCATCGGGTCATTGGGTGCCGAAAGAAGTAGAGATGGAAAGGAGAGATGCATCCATAGCTGGCTGCTTATCCATGGAATTACCCCTAGCTATAGCCCAGGTGTAGATGATATATAATCGGTCATTACCTGTATGGCCGGTGATCACTTCTGCTCCACAATAAAGTGGTATGCTTGTCTGCTTCGAAAGTTTCTTTCTTTTTCCCCGGATTTGAAAAAAAAAATGACGACAACGCGTAAAGTACACTTGTCCATAGCTGTCGAATTCGTGTAATTTCCACGTATTATTTGGAACCTTCGTCCCAAACTAAAGCAACACGCTGATGCTCGTCACTTGTCCGAGAAAACGTCGTCTAGGAGTAATAAAACCGCCGGCAAGTGCGAACGAAGAAGCCTCGCCTGCCCGGTCGCTGGCAAGTGGGCCCCGTGAGTTGGGTCACCGTCCACAGCCAGCCTCGGCCACCTCAACCATCCAACCCGGTTGGAGTACGACTCCCGACAGTAAATAGTTGTACGCCTAGGAAATTTCACATGAAACATTTCAAATTCCAAATAAAATCTATTTAAAATACAAAAATTTCAGTTCAATTCCTAAATGAAATCCGAGAAGAAGATCGAGACCAGGGTTTACAATACCGAATCGAGTTTGGAAATCGCCCCTGTCAGTTTCAAAAATCGTTGAAAATCAATAGAAATCGAACCGTTTCGAAATCAAATTCTTTGAACTCGGCGGCGGTCAAAAATATTCGAAAAATCGGCAAACCAAGCGAAACAATTGGAAAGCTGATTTTCTAACATTTTGGAGCGATTTTCGTGATTTTTAAAACCCTGATTGAGACCTTAACCGGAGCAGTACAACTTCTAGCACCCTCCTCTCTCTCTCTCTCCAACGAATAGAGCAGTACAATACAAGAGGTATCCATCTTTGACCATACCTGACTTGGAGAGAGCGAGAGGTGATCTGGACCAAGCAAGGACCCTGTGATCGATCTGTGGTGGAGCACTGCACAACACAAAACGTTGAAGCCGCCGCCTTAATTGTCTTTGGCGTCAAAGGCGCAGGCCCTTGTTGACCATTTTCTGAATTTCCGATGCGGTGCAGTGCACTCATCACTGTGCTCTCCGACTCTATTTCATCAACCAGCCGATGAAGTCGTCGTGGAGACATGGACACGGGCTAATCCTGAACGTGACGGCAATGGGAAAAGGAGATTTGTCTGTAACTCGCTATTCTTCCTGGTGAAGGCAAGGGGCTACGGAGATGACGCGAGCTGGTCGTCGAGAGGGCGAGCCGCGGCCGTCCGATGATGGACGCACGAATCCTGGGCGTGCCACGCGGCAATGATCGCGTCGCCGTTGATTGATCTAATTAGGGCTGACAAAAAAAACCTCGCTACGGCTGGAATCAAAATTATTTCGATCGTTGTAGTTAGCGGGTTTAAAACTATAATGAATCTATTTCGAGCAAAACAAAGACTAACGAGGCTAGTATCTCGTTATCTTGAATTTGAAATAACCACTTAAATGATGAATAAAATAGTTTCATATCGAATTATATTAATTTTCAAAAAAAAAATCCATAATAATTGTTTAAGGTCAATAGCCAACGTAATGCCTTGATTAAGTCATCTTAAAAACCAGGTGATTCGCGACTTGGCGTAAGGAACACGCACACGTATGTACGTGCGAATCGGAGTAGTACTGTAGTAGTACTAAACGTGTGCACTCGTTACACGACGAAAGGACGGTTGATAGGCCGGGATCATCTGTCTTAACTACTTTCATGCGGGATGGAAATAAATGTCTTAACTACTTTCTTCTGTAGCTAAACAACGACGATTTTCACTTTTCAAACTGTTATTTGGTCGCTAATTTTTTGCTCACCTCTATTTGAAAAGGTTGAAAACGTGTAATATTTATGTAATTATTTTTATATATTCAAACTATATGTTTCAAACGGCATATTAGGTCAGAACGAAAAAGATTTAACTGCACACATTCTAAAGACCACTCTTGTGGCCGAATGAAGCGGTAGGGAATCATTTTGATGCCAAGCAGTCTCAATAATTACAGCACAACCGTTTTAACACTAGATTTATAGCAAGGAGCGAGGGAATATTAGTTCTAATAAGCAAATGCCACATTTGGAAGAACGCTGGAATTTACAGGAATTAATAAGTAACAGTCGCCAATCGGTACAAGTTCTCTACAACGGTCCTCGATTGAGTAACAAGGCACATCGATGCTCCTTCTAAATGAGGGGATCTCAAATACTTGTATGGCTCATACACATCGATCTGATGCACCAATACTAAAGTCTAGAACGTATTTCTTCCCAGAGGAGAGAGAACCACAATATTTCACAGTGGCGCATGTCGCTTTCCATGAATGTGAAATCCAGAGACAAATGCTACAAGCATGCGGTGCAGCAACTAACTGATGTTTACCTGCACGATTGATTTGAGCAGCCCTTGCCGCACGGATAGGACGGGCAAAAAAAAAATCTGGCTAAAGTTCGAATCAAAATTATTTCCGTTACATTAGTTAGTAAGTTCAAATATTTTTATGTTTAATTACGATAATTTCAAAAGAAGCTGTAATAATCTCCTCTACTAAAGCCGGAAGGATTCCTGCTTCCTCCTTGCTTTGAGCCGGGAGCAAGCCGGCTCGGCTCGCGGCTCGAGCCGTGACGGCAAAAAAAAATTACGTTCAGGTCCTTTTTCGTGAAAAAAAATTATATTTAGGTCCTTTTCGGGAAAAAAATTACAATCAAGTCCTTTATTTTGAAAAAGAATATATATATTACGTTCATGCCCTTTTAGCGTTTTTAGGCGTAGCGCTCGGGTCCTTCCTCGGAAAATCGAAATTACGTTTAGGTCTTTTTTCGAGAAAAAAAAGCCGTTAGGTCCTTTCTCCGGAAACAAAAACTATGCGTTACATTTAGGTCCTTTTGCTTTCTTTCTTGTGTTACGTTCAGGTCCTTATTTGGAAAAAAAATACGATTCGGTCCTTTTTTTTTTTGGGAAAAACGTTTATATCCTTTTCTCGTTTTTTAGCATTAAGCAGGTGATACTTTTAGGTTCTTTAGCGGTTTTTTTGGGCACTAAGTTTAGGTCCTTTTCCGGGGAAACAAAACCTTACGTCGCGTCTTTCCTTGATTTACTCGTGTGGGAAGCGGCAGGCACGTTGTCTCGATTTTTTCGCGTGGCGAGCGACGATCGCGGTGTGGCACGCCGCGGTCACTTACCTAGTGGGATTAACATTGAGAATAATCCAGCTCCTGATGGTTCAGTGGAGCACTGGTGACTACCTCGGCCATGAAAGCGAGTTCACTGCTTCATGTAGCCGTAGCAGTTCTCTTCATTTTATTTTATTTTTTGTTCTGCTTCCATTTCGTGAACAGGAGCAAGGTTTGAAAATTCAGTTTCGAAATAAATTTCATCCCTGACCGGATCACGAAATTTCAGCGATATTTCGGACGAAATTTGAACTTGAAAATTCAAATCCGGTCCATTCCGGGGAAAAAATCCGAAATTCGGCGAAAAACCCCGAAATTTCGGGCGAAATACTCGATTTTTTGGGTTTTTTTGCACCGGCTAAAAAGTGGTCTAAACTTTAACGATTTTTTTTAAATTTGTTTTGGAGGTTCCCGACACATTGCTGATGTTCTCACAAAAATTTCAGCTGATTATCACATCTGAGGAATTTTTAAAAATTCGGAGAGTGGTACAGTCCTGATAAAACACTGACCGACAAGTTTGATTCGAATGGAAAATGATACAAATCAAGTTATAAACTATTGAAATTTTTTGTGCATGTTTATGATCCATAACTAATATTCTCACAAAAATTTCAGCTGATTATCACATGTGAGGAATTTTTAAAAATTCGGAGAGTGGTACTGTCCTGATAGAACACTGACCGACAAGTTTGATCTGAATGGAAAATGGTACAAATCAAGTTAGAAATTGTTGAATTTTTTTTCATGGTTATGATGTACCTATAATGCTCTCATAAAATTTTCAGATGATAATCAAACTGTATGAATGTTTAAAAATTTGAACAGTACTACTGCCCTGTTAAAAGGCTTACCGACAAATTTGAACAAAATGAAAAATTATGTAAACCACGTTAAAAACTTTTGAAATTTTTTGGATGGTCCTGATGTAACATTAATGTTTATTTAAAATTTTTAGATGATGAACATTCTCAAATAATGTTTAAAAATTCAGACATTGCTATGTCCTCATAAAAGTCTAATGATCAATACATAGATTTACTTTAGCAATAAAAAAAATTTAAAATTTTTGAAATTTTTACAAAATGGTGATAAGAAAGTTATTAATATCCCATAAAAATTGTGATTCATGATCACACTCCAGTGAATTTATAAAATTCTTACAAGGCACAGTACCATTTATGTTCTTTTCTTTTTTATTTTTGAAATATAATATAACAAACGAAGTTCAATGCTTACATAGATTTGATTGACCAAACAAACAAAGTTTAAATTTTAAAAAAATTATATAATGGTACTGAGTCAATTATTAATCTCTCACAAAAATTTTAGATCATAATCACACTCAAGAAAATTTATAAAATTCTGACAATATAACTGTCCCAATTATGTTCATTCTGTTTTTGATTTTTTAAATATAACAAATGAAGTTAAAATATTTTGAATTTTTTTATGTATGATCCTAAACTACTAAATATAGTACAATAAAATTTTCAGCTTATTATAAATCATTTAAAATTTTATAAAAAACTGACAGTTTTTCTGCCAAAATTTTAAAATGTTCAAAAAATTCGTTTTTTCAACAAATTATCATAGAGATGACTTTACTAAGGGTTATTTGACCAAATCCGGTCAAATTCAGCTCTAAAAGTTTCAAAACCTGCAAAAAAATATGAAATTTGGTGAAATTTCGCCGAAAAAACCGAAATTTCGGGTTACTGCATCAATTTCAAATTTTTTTCGGTCGGTACTTTAGATTTGGAACCCTGGACAGGAGTGCCTTTTCTTTTTTTATTCCTCTGCGCTGGAACACCACGTCGGGTCGGCTGCCAGAGGCAAACAGCGGCTGCGCTGGGCCCACCTGTATCGGACTTCATGTGTGGCAAGCCGGGCCCACCTGTCGGTGAGATCATGGCTCCGGCTCTGGCTCTCTGGTCGTGGGGGCCACGCGGCGGTGGCGTTTGGTGCGCGGGGCCCACTGGCCTGGGGAGGCCGAGTTGGAGGGCAGCTCACAGCAGTGTGGTTGCCACGAAGGATGTTTGCTTAATACTGAATCCAAATCAATCATAGTGCCACTCCATGCATTGGATTATACTATTGCATAAAGAATAATTATTGGATAATGATACCATGGGATCATCTTCTGAGATGATGGAGAAAGCTCTGCCGTTGTTAGGCACAACCAGGGTTCAAAATTTCGTCGAATTTTGACGAAATCTAAACTACCGGTCGGATAATTTTTTTTAAAAAAAAGTGAAATTGCTACAGTAACCCGAAATTTTGTTTTTACTCGGCAAAATTTCATGTTTTTTGGCCGGTTTTGAATCTTTTAATGCCAGATTTGGTCCAATAAACCTTAGGAAAGTCATCTCTTATGAAAATTTGTTGAAAAACCGAATTTTTGAGACATTTTAAAATTTTGGCAGAAATACTGTCAGATTTTTATAAAAATTTATAAACTTGATAATGATTTGAAAATTTTATAGTACTATCTTTAGTATCTTAGGATCATACATAAATGATTTCAAAATAATTTAACTTAATTTGTTATCCTTAAAAAATCAAAAATAGAATGAACATAATTGGGTCTGTTACATTGTCAGAATTTTATAAATTTTCTTGAGTGTGATTATGATCTAAATTTGTTTTGAGAGATTAATAATTTCCTTAGTACCATTATATAAAAGTTAAATTTTTTTTAAAATTTGTTTGTTTGGTCAATAAAATCTATGTAAGCATTGAACTTCGTTTGTTATATTATATTTCAAAAATCAAAAAGAAAAGAACATAAATGGTATTGTGACTTGTAAGAATTTTATAAATTAACTGGAGTGTTATCATAAGGCAAAATTTTTATGAGGTATTAAGAACTTCCTTACCACCCTTCTGTAAAATTTTCAAAAATTTTAAAGTTTTTTCTATTGCTAAAGCAAATCTATGTATTGATCATCAGGCTTTTATGAGGATGTAGCACTGTCTGAATTTTAAAACATTATTTGAGAATGATCATCATCTAAAAATTTTAAATCAACATTAATGTTACATCAGTACTATACAAAAAAATTTCAAAAGTTTTTAACATGTTTTAGATAATTTTTCATTTTATTCAAGTTTACCGGTAAGCCTTTTAACAGGGTAGTAGTACTGTTCGAATTTTAAAAAATTCATACAGTTTGATAATCATCTGAAAAATTTTATGAGAGAATTAGAGATACATCATAACCATGCATAGAACATTTCAAATGTTTATAACGTGGTTTGAACCATTTTGCATTCGGTTCAAAATTGTCGGTTAGTGTTTTATTAGGACAGTAGCAATGTTTGAATTTTTAAAAATTTCACATACTTCAGAATAATCTGAAATTTTTATGGAAATATCAGCTACGTGTGAGGACTCTCCAAAAAAAATTCAAAATTTTTCGACATCGTTTGACCCACTTTTGTTCCGTTGCAAAAAGGCCAAAATTTCAGGTATTTCGCCCGAAATTTTGGTATATTTCGGCGAATTTCGTTTTTTCTCGGTACAAAACGAACCGAATTTGAATTTTGAACGAGATTTGTCCGAAATATCCGAATTTCACCGAAATTTTGGATTCTGGTCCTAGACGGTATTTTATCCGAAACGAAATTTGAATCCTTAGGCACAACAGCATATTCAATTTGCTTGTCCTAATTCTTCTCTAGTAACATTTTAAGCTCGAAAGCCAGCCCTGGTACGGAAGCCTCTCATGGCCCACCGTACAGCAGTAGTTTCCACAGACAATCCACACCACGAAACCCGACCACAGGTGGCAGAACACACGCCGCAGATCCGGCGATCGACGGCCGCGATGAGCTGAACCCGATGCCCGGGCCGGCTGGTAGTGCCAGGGTGGCAGGGTCAGACAAAGGCGACCGGAACGGGTCAAGCTGTTCGGGCGTTAAGCCTTTTTCAAACGGTCAAACTAATTACACTCGAGACCCATTAAATTAAGAAAGCCCATAAAAATTCCGCGGAAAAAAAAAGAACAGCAGTAGCCTAATGACCCATGAAATCCCCCGCCCGCGACCCCGCTAATCTAGATTAGATTAGCACGCCCTGATCACCCCACTAAACCCTAGTTAATCCGTAGCTGGGCAACAAGAGAGGGCGCAGGTATTTATATCCCATCACAGTCTCCTCCCTGTCCCTGCCTCAACGCATTTAACGAACTCCTCTTCCTTCTCTACCAGAGAAGCAAGCAAGAACAGAAGCAGAGGAGAGGAGAGGAGAGGAGAGGAGAACGAATCAATCAAGAACTGAAGAAGAGGAGGAGGAGGAGGAAGAGATCTGAGCTGGGGGTGTACATACCGGGATGGATATCGTGAGGATGGGGAGCGGGAGCGGGAGCGTGCGGCGGACGGCGTCGTCGTGGCGGGGGACGTCGGGGAGGAGCGACGTGTTCGGGCGGTCCGTGCGGGAGGAGGACGACGAGGAGGCGCTGCGGTGGGCGGCGATTGAGAAGCTCCCGACCTACGACCGCATGCGCAAGGGCATCCTCACCGGCGCCGGGCAGGCGCAGGAGGTGGACATCCAGGGGCTCGGCATGCAGGAGAGGAAGAGCCTCATCGAGCGTCTCATACGCACCGCCGAGGAGGACAACGAGAGGTTCCTCCTCAAGCTCCGCGACCGGATGGAGCGGTGAGCTTCCAACTCAGTTCTTGATCACTTTCAACTCGGTTCTTGGAAAAAAAAATGTTTCATCAGTAGCCAACACCTGAAAAAATGATCTGCACAGCCATCGCAAAACCGTTTGATTCTGCGGTGCAAAAGAATTCCAAGCATAGGACACTCGAGTCTTGATTCTCTCTGTTTCTGAAAAGAAGTTTCTTGTTGATTCTGATGTTTTGCAGAGTTGGGATTGACAACCCGACAATAGAAGTGCGGTTCGAGCACCTGAACATCGACGCGGAGGCGTACGTCGGCAACCGGGGAATCCCGACGTTCACCAACTTCTTCTCCAACAAAGTCATGGTATGCATTTTGCAGCGGCAGCAGCTTCATGCTTCATTGTCATGGAAGAACTGAAAAGTTCAGTGCAGCTGTTCATTTTCTACTGCAGCTTCTGATTCTTGTGAGACTGTTGTTTCATTCCTTAGGATGCGCTGAGTGCTCTGCACATTGTTCCAAGCGGGAAGAGGCCTATCTCCATTCTTCATGACATTAGTGGAATCATAAGACCCGGCAGGTGAAAATTAGTAACTGTTTATGTACAAGATCATCTCATAGTTTGCTGTAGATTGGAGTTTAATTAAGTGGAATTTATTCAGAATGAGTTTGTTGCTTGGGCCCCCTGGATCTGGAAAAACTAGTCTACTCCTAGCTTTGGCAGGGAAACTGGACTCAACTCTGAAGGTACCACATCTTCACATGTTTCTTGATTTTGATTAGTTTTGCATTCCATACAAATAATTATTCGGAGAAGGTTAGTTGTAAACTGTAACATTGATGAATTTGAATTGGAAATGTTCAGGTGTCAGGCAGTGTGACTTACAACGGGCATGGCATGGATGAATTTGTCCCTCAGAGGACATCGGCTTACATCGGGCAGCATGATCTTCACATCGGCGAAATGACGGTGAGGGAGACGCTAGCCTTCTCTGCAAGATGTCAAGGAGTCGGAACTCGTTACGGTACGTAACATGGCCACTGGAAAGGGAAAAAAACGACAATTGTTCGCATTTGGTAAAGTGATTCTTAGCTGGTTTCATATTACACAGACATGCTTGCTGAACTCTCAAGAAGGGAGAAAGAAGCCAACATTAAGCCAGATCCTGATATTGATGTTTACATGAAGGTAAGATATTATTTCATTTGAATCAAGTATCTAATTTACTTACAAGTAAACAAGAAGTACTCAAGTTATAACGCTCTTCTGCCATACAGGCCATCTCTGTGGAAGGCCAGGAGAGTGTGGTCACAGATTACATCCTCAAAGTGAGTATAATTAATACAAGACAGGAAAAAGGAAGCCCAAATAAATGTATATTCTCCTAACCAAACTTGCAATCTCTTTGCAGATTCTGGGTCTGGAAATCTGCGCAGATACAATGGTTGGAGATGCTATGATCAGAGGTATCTCAGGAGGGCAAAAGAAGCGTGTCACAACCGGTATGTGCAATCTGCAGTTCTCATAACAATGCCCTTTGACCATGAAAGAAAAATCTGACCTCTGAGACCATTGGATTTACATAGGTGAGATGCTTGTCGGGCCAGCAAAGGCGCTATTCATGGATGAAATCTCCACTGGTTTGGACAGCTCCACAACATACCAGATCGTCAACTCCCTCAGGCAATCTGTCCACATCCTCGGCGGCACCGCGCTGATTGCATTGCTTCAGCCAGCTCCCGAAACATATGAGCTGTTTGATGACATTGTTCTGCTCTCTGAGGGACAAATCGTGTACCAGGGCCCTCGAGAAAATGTCCTCGAGTTCTTTGAGGCCATGGGATTCAAATGTCCCGAGAGGAAAGGTGTTGCAGACTTCTTGCAAGAAGTGAGTGATCCAGAAGAATTCTCTCTACTCCATTTGAACTTGGAACTCCAGTTTGACAGTGTTCACTGTGAATTCACAGGTTACATCTAGGAAGGATCAGCACCAGTACTGGTGCCAAAGAGACGAGCCATACCGGTACATCTCGGTCAATGACTTTGCGGAGGCATTCAAAGCATTCCATGTTGGGCGCAAGCTGGGCTCAGAGCTCAGGGTGCCCTTTGATCGAACCATGAATCATCCTGCTGCTCTCACAACTTCGAAGTTTGGTATCAGCAAGACGGAGCTTCTCAAGGCATGCTTCTCTAGGGAGTGGCTGCTGATGAAGAGGAACTCGTTTGTTTACATCTTCAAAGTAGTCCAGGTATGCATCTTGCTTCTTGAAATCTTATTTACCCGCGAAATTGGATAGTGCAGTCTGATGAATGTTGCATGTTTGTCCCAGCTCATAATCCTTGGAACAATTGCAATGACTGTCTTCCTGCGTACGAAGATGCATCGAGGCAGTGTCGAAGACGGATTCATCTTCCTGGGTGCAATGTTCCTTGGCCTTGTCACGCACTTGTTCAATGGATTCGCTGAGCTCGCCATGAGTATTGTAAAGCTGCCCATTTTCTATAAGCAGAGGGACCTGCTCTTCTATCCATCATGGGCATATGCATTGCCTACATGGCTGCTCAAGATCCCGATATCATTCTTGGAATGCGCTGTGTGGATCTGCATGACTTACTATGTCATTGGATTCGATCCAAACATTGAAAGGTTCTTCCGCCATTATCTGCTGCTTGTACTTATCAGCCAGATGGCATCAGGTCTCTTCCGGCTTCTTGCTGCATTAGGAAGAGAGATGGTTGTTGCAGACACGTTTGGGTCATTTGCTCAGCTTGTTCTTCTGATTCTTGGTGGCTTCTTGATAGCTAGAGGTATGGCAAGTCTTCATCCAGTGATTGTTCAGATTGTGTCAAGAGCATTGTGCTGAATTCCGTTTCTGCAGATAACATCAAGAAATGGTGGATTTGGGGCTACTGGTCCTCCCCTCTGATGTATGCTCAGAATGCCATAGCAGTGAACGAGTTCCTTGGCCATAGCTGGCAGGTGGTAAGCCAGCGTCTCCTAGACCAACCCAACCTTGATCGGTCTAAATTCAGATAGATAACTCACAAACAATGTAAATCTTTGCACAGATTGTGGATCTGACAGGCAACGAGACACTAGGTGTCCAAATCCTGAAGGCGCGTGGTATCTTTGTAGATCCAAACTGGTACTGGATCGGTGTTGGTGCATTGCTTGGGTACATCATGCTCTTTAACATACTCTTCGTTCTGTTCCTCGACTGGCTTGGCCGTGAGTAACTTCTCAACTACAAAGTACATTGATTCACACACTTTCAACATATCATGTTTGGCATTGACATCCGTGTTGTAACTACAGCACTTGGGAATGGCCATGCTGTTGTTTCTGAAGAGGAACTGAGGGAGAAGCATGTAAACCGTACCGGAGAAAATGTCGAGTTGCTGCCTCTTGGAATGGATGCCCAGAATTCACCTTCTGATGGTCAGTATTAACCAGATTCTTGTATGATATGCATCAAACAACGCATGCCATCGTTGCATCCTTCTAACAAGTGCATCAAATGCAGGAAGAGAAGAAATCACCGGAGCTGAAACCAGGAAGAGGGGAATGGTACTTCCATTTACTCCCTTGTCGATCACCTTCGACAATGTCAGATACTCCGTGGACATGCCACAGGTAAGCATAGATCAGAGGCTCTGTGACATGTTTAACATAGCAACAGCTAATGCTCAATACTAATTACGATGTGCAAATCTTTGACAGGAAATGAAAGACAAAGGCATTACTGAAGACCGGCTACAGCTGCTGAAGGGTGTAAGCGGAGCTTTCAGGCCGGGAGTTCTTACGGCGTTGATGGGTGTTAGCGGAGCGGGTAAGACCACTCTGATGGATGTGTTGGCGGGAAGGAA
Organism: Otatea glauca; assembly: GCA_036346275.1. NCBI lineage: Eukaryota > Viridiplantae > Streptophyta > Magnoliopsida > Poales > Poaceae > Otatea > Otatea glauca. Next base: position 22,774,749 of record CM070714.1, on the reverse strand, counting down.
AACTGGCGGTTACATTGAAGGAGACATTTGCATCTCTGGATACCCAAAGAAGCAAGAGACCTTTGCTCGGATCGCCGGTTACTGTGAGCAAAATGACATCCACTCTCCACATGTCACCGTCTACGAATCCCTCCTGTACTCAGCATGGCTCCGCTTGCCCCCTGAAGTAGACACAGAAGCAAGAAAGGTTAGTTGAATGGCCTTCTTTCTGCTAGCTCACTCTACCGGTTTGCATTACAATTCTTCCCGTGAGTACTGAGCTGATTCACTTCATGTTCATGGATGCAGATGTTCGTGGAAGAAGTCATGGAACTCGTAGAGCTGACACCACTGAGGAGAGCATTGGTGGGGCTGCCTGGAGTGAATGGTTTATCCACAGAACAGCGGAAAAGGCTCACCATTGCTGTCGAGCTTGTTGCCAACCCGTCCATCATATTCATGGATGAACCAACTTCAGGACTAGATGCTAGGGCGGCTGCGATCGTGATGAGGACGGTCAGAAACACGGTGGACACAGGAAGAACAGTTGTCTGCACAATCCACCAGCCCAGCATTGACATCTTTGAAGCTTTTGATGAGGTAAGTTGCAGCAAGGATGACAAAATTGTAATCTGTAGACCTCTTGGATGTCTCCCACATGAGCGCTCACATGTTATTCTTGAACTTTTGCAGCTGTTTCTGATGAAACGAGGAGGTGAAGAAATATATGTCGGCCCCTTGGGATGCAACTCATGCCATCTGATTGATTACTTTGAGGTGAGCCTCTGTACTGACCTATTGAACAAAACACCCAATTTCCAACATATGACATGCATGATAACCTTGTTTGGTGCTCCAAATGTAGGGAATACAAGGAGTGAAGAAAATCAAGGATGGTTACAACCCTGCAACATGGATGCTGGAAGTGACCACCCTAGCTCAAGAAGATATCCTCGGGGTCAACTTTGCTGAAGTATACAAGAATTCTGACTTATACCGGTATGTTCAGTCCCAGAATGATATTTTCAGATTATTTATAGTCTATCTCAGTTCACTGATTGCAATGCATCATGGCAGGAGGAACAAAGCTTTGATCAGTGAACTAAGCACACCACCACCAGGATCGAAGGACCTGTACTTCCCAACCCAGTACTCACAGTCCTTCCTCACACAATGCATGGCTTGCCTGTGGAAGCAGCACAAGTCATACTGGAGAAATCCATCATACACTGCAACTAGAATTTTCTTCACGACAGTCATCGCCCTCATCTTCGGCACCATCTTCTTGAACTTAGGCAAGAAAATGTAAGTACTTTGGTAACAACTCCAAATGAGACTTGATCCATGTTGGCATATCGTGAGAAAGAAACTCACTTGCACATTGTGTTTCCTTTCAGCAACAAGAGACAGGATCTGTTCAATTCTTTGGGATCCATGTATGCATCAGTTCTTTTCATTGGAATTCAGAATGGCCAAACCGTGCAACCGATCGTAGACGTTGAACGAACAGTCTTCTACCGTGAAAAGGCTGCTGGAATGTACTCTGCTCTACCCTACGCTTTTGCACAGGTAAAAATGATCATAGCTGAAGATTTAAATAAAAAAGGAATACTTGCACTGTTTCTTCCTTCAATGTACTGCTTTCTAACAATTTAACCGTTCAATAGGTTCTTATTGAGGTCCCACACATCTTCCTCCAGACCGTTGTGTATGGGCTCATCGTCTACAGTCTGATTGGCTTTGACTGGGCAGTTGGGAAGTTCTTCTGGTACATGTTCTTCATGTTCTTCACCTTCATGTACTTCACATTCTATGGGATGATGGCAGTCGCCATGACACCGAACAGCGACATTGCCGCCATAGTCTCAACTGCATTCTATGCGATATGGAATATCTTTGCCGGTTTCCTTATCCCCCGACCAGTAAGCATCCAAGTCTAACTCCTTGTACATACCAACCTCTAAATTCTCTCTATACTGTTGATGCTGAAGCATACATGGCTGGCTTGCAGAGGATACCAATATGGTGGAGATGGTATTCGTGGGCGTGCCCGGTGGCTTGGACATTGTACGGACTTGTTGCCTCACAATATGGAGATATCGGACACGTTAAGCTGGAGGATGAGGAATTGGTGAAAGATTTCATCAACAGATTCTTTGGATTCAGGCATGACTTCTTAGGTTATGTAGCTACCGCTGTTGTTGGATTCGCCGTTCTCTTCGCTTTCGTCTTTGCCTTCTCCATCAAAGTGCTCAACTTCCAAAGAAGATAAGAGAAGCCATCTCATGGACAGATTCAGCTTTGCTTCATAACGCTGTTGAGCATTGGCACACGTCAATGTAAATGACAGAATATATCCAGTATTTGTTTCATTCTTAGGCAATTAACATTTTTTTCAATCAGTTTGGCCTGTATCAAAGGGGGGCTATGTGTAAATTGTAAAATATGTGCAGTTCAATGGTGTAAAATTTTTCCACGAGATTGTCCATCTTTGATTCAATTGACATGTTGCCTTCAAAAACAAGATGATGACTGATTAACATGAGATTAAAAGCTGACACTGCTTAAATAATGCTAAAGAACATTTTGGCAGACTTTTCAGTGAACACTTGCTTGTTGAAGTATAAGTGAATTGTCTACCTTTCCTTATTAGCTTAAGTTTTTGGGTGAACTGGTTGGTGCATGCAACTCAATATGGTATCAGAGCCAAGAGGTCTCGAGTTCAAGACCCGTTTGAAGCGTTGTGTGTATTCAGCATAGGAATCACTAATTCACAAGTATTTTCATAGCATGTTAGCATTTGGAAGCAAGAACCTTAACAGGAAAGTTTAAAGGAAACGGCTCACATTTCTGGACTGCATTACAGTAAAGTAAAGGGTTATCATCCACTTTCCAGGTGCTGCTAACCGAAAATGCATCCAGATCTGCAATTGTTGAGGTTTCTCAGTTGTGTTATTTAAATAAGGATGGAAAGCTGGAAAAAAAACTTGATAGAGGTTTGCAACTTTGTACAGAAAACATGAATTTTATAGTAATGAAAAATGTAATATAAGAATAACATTTCAAAAACAACTATACTGGATTATCAACTTTGATAACAGGCATCCTCTGGTCCACAAGATTATACAGAGCATAGACTACCTCTATGATTATTGCAGTCACATTCACAAAATAAACAAAGTCATGTCACCTTTTATTGGTCTAACCTTCATCTGTCAATTAATTTGGGCCAATCAGGAAAGGAAAAAAAAGCAAAGGACTGTTCAACCACTAAATTACACATATCGACATGTCCTAATTGCTAAAAAAACTAGGGTACTTATCTTCTGAAAACTACAGCATGCCAACTCCAATTTTGACATTCAGGTCTGACAGCATTGCGGGAACACATTGAATCAACTAGTGATCATTGATGGGATCAACGTACAAGCAGGCCAAAATGACCACACCAACTCAGAGAAACGAGGTGAGCAAGTAACACAGACTACAGATGAAGACTCCAGAAAACTCAATGAGACAATGACGGCTATCTCAGGCCAATATAAGATAGTAGATAGCTAAGCCACGGTAAAGAACGATGTACAGGATACTAAAACTTTTCTTAGACACAGTATTACAGAAGCTGTGTGCTGGTGCATCCGCAGTCTGTGCATAACATCATCAGAGAGATGGGAGGCACATATCAAAATCAAGCAAAAACTATCTACAAATAACAATGTACCAATTGGAAATAACTCAATATCTCAACTTACCATATCTTTTGATTTTATTCAAATAGGTTATTAGTCCAAATCTTCTACAACTAGAACTCTTTTGGCTATATAAGCTAACCCCCTACATATGTAAATATTGAACTATTATAGTGGATTGTTTCCCGTAAGAGTTTTTCCACTTTAAATCTTGTTTTTAGTTATTTTGTCGTACTTCTAACCCTAAGAGTAACCATTATCATTCATCTATCCTTGATTACAAATTCAGATGGACACTGCTATAACACCATGTGGCCAAAAATTCACTAAAAGCTCAGTCCAACCGCGGGACGAGTGGGCAGCATGCATGCATGGGCTTTCGTCCTCGCTTCATCCAAAAAGGTTAACCTAGAAGTGCTACGATTTGGGCTAACAGGTATTATATGTTAGTGGAACTGACACCGTGTTACAACTGCAGATGCTGAACTTAGTTTCCTCATCTCGTGTGAATTAGCACTTGAAGTAAAGATCAAATATGCAAAGAGGACTAACTGGAAATCGACACATCCATACCTTGACAACTTGAGGCCTTCCACTGAAATAGCATCCCTGCGAAGGCAGTCCACAAGATTGACAGTCCTACAAATAACACCGTGAACCTAAAGAAGAAGAATCAACAAACAAAACTGAAGAATAAAAAACACCGTGAACCTAAAGAAGAAGAATCAAAACCTGTGTTTTAGATCGAATCGGAATGAGGGGTTTGGGGCTTTGACTTCCGGTTTTATTAGCAATAAGAACAAGTTCAGCAGGACCCTCTTACGGCCGTTAGATAAGAAATGGATGTGCAGGATCACTCTCGGATTACTCATGCGGTTTTTTAGGGGGAGATTACTCATGCGGTTGGTTAACACCTTCTTGCGGAAGAATGGTCATCCGTGCTCGCTTAGTTGGTTGACACAATTATCTTTAAGATTTCGCAACCAAGAAGTCGCACGATCAGATCTCATAGATTATTTGGACTTGCCACCTGTTCGCATCGGCGCGTTGTAACATGGCAACGGCTAATTCTTGGCCTTTTTTAAAAAAATTATACTATACCACTCCATTCGTTGGCACTTCAGGAAATGTCACTCGTTGTCTCAATGATATGCGGGTCCAAGGGCTATATGTCATTAAGACAACGAATGGTATTTTCTGTAGTACCAATCTTTAGAGTGGTATAGTATAAAATTATCCCTTTAAAAAAAGTAGGAGAGTTTTTCCACAAAATTTGGTGAGGCTCACAAGTTTGACTCATTTTGCTTATTTTGGTCAGGTTTTCCCCCTAAACAATAAGATGTTCATATAATGCTTCAAATACTGTCTTCAAAGGCCCTTAACGCCTTTAGATCATAACTTGTTACTGCAAAATAGGTGGATCCTCTGCGCCTGTTGGAACAACCGAATTGAACCAAAGTGAAAGTACTAAAAAAGTTGAAAGATGAAACAAGCATTTTTTAAAATAACCAACTTTTCTATTAATACTAATAAAAATAAATAGTAAAAAAAATTCTGAAATAATCACATTTGACGACAGGTGATAATTTCTGTAAACTCTTTTTTTGACTATTTATTTTCGTAGTATTAATAAAAATGTATTATTTAAAAAAAACTCGCTGAAGAAATATCATCCTTTGATTTGAACTTTTGAAGTCGTCCCTCCGTGACACCTTCTTGCTTTTCTGTCAACTCGGTGGGGTGTCACACCTTGTCCACTTTGAAGCTTGATTCGGTTGCTTGATGGCATGGAAATCCGGTTACATGGTTCAGATTATATCGTTCCGATTAATGTCTGGTGTACTTGCAAGAACGGTGGGCACTAGGTAGTTACGTATGAAAAGGATAAACCATCTCATCAGAGAACGGAATTTTCTTTTTCCCCTGTTTTTTCTGATGTTGCACAGCTCCATAAATGGAGAAAAAGAAGGCAGCACGAATGCATCGTAAGCAACAGCAACGGATTAATCTACTACAACTACATCTTTCTACCGAATTCTGAATGTCTTGAAGTCTAGTCTTGAAGATGCAGGAGTATCTACTATTCACCTATACACAAGGACTGTACTGTACTAGTGCATGGTAATCCAATTACATATAGCTGCTTCACTCACTCAATGTCACAGGCGGTAGCTAGCTCACCACAGTTAACATATACTCCATCTGCTCATAAATAGTTGTTATTTTGGATATATGTGCAGTTAAATTTTTAAAACTTTTACTGTCAATGTTTCTTAAAATATTTAAATTAGATACATGAAAATCATATATGTAGATTTATCTTGAAAAGTACTATTGTAATATTATAATTTTATTGGGTTTTATAGATATATCGTAATAGAAATTAGTGGTCAAAGCTGTGTTTTAGAGACTGCATCGATATCCAAAACTACGACTATTTGTGACGGGAGGGAATAGTTAACACAGCAAAGCCAAGAATCACAGTAAATCTTATTTTTCGATGAACAAGTCCAGATCGATCACAATTCACAACTGAAACGTATCCACGAATCGATCGAGGTGGTGGCGGAGTTCTTCGGTCTCACTCGTCCTTGCAGCAGCAGCAGAAGCACTCGAGGCAGTGCTCGCAGGCCTCGTAGCAGCAGAAGCAGCAGCACAACATGAAGAAGCTACAACAACCAACTGATCAACATGATGCATCATACACATCTGTGTATATCAGTATATATATGTTTTGTCACAAGATATGTGATGTTGTGGGTGGTTGCAGTTGCACACTTCAGAACACTCATACTGACGCTAGCTACTGCATGCACCAAGAACAAAGGGAGTAGTACTGTGCAGTGTCTTTACTGACCAGGCATAGAGGAAGCCCTTCTCCTCATGGCGCTTCTTGACGTGATCCATGGCCGACAGCTTCCGATCCTCACTCTGCGAAGGTTCATCCATCTTCGTCGCCTCTTCTTCGCGGCAGAGAGGAGTCTTACAATCTACCGATGAAAATAGGGAGAAGAGAGTAGGGTGGTGGCTTGCTCTTGCTCCTGTCCTAATGTGATATATAAGGAGGAGAAGGCTGGCTAGGCTAGAGCTCTCCTAATCCCTTTCTTCCTATCAGATTGTTTCAACAGCAATTGGCAGTGCATTATTATTTCATATTGCTGATATTTTCTTTTATTTGTACTAACACGTTCGCATCGTAATCATCGTGCTCCCCACCAATTTTAAGCTAGAGATGGATGATAGATAGCTAGCTAGCACCTAGTAGATACCTTGGAAGATGCCCTCAAATGTCATTATGAGATGATGTGTTGGTGGTGTGGATAAGTATATGTACCTTGCCTTTCAATGCTTCGGTTGCTGCAGTAGCAGTATGTACTAGTTCTTGTAAGAAATGGAAAGGAAGCAGTCTCCCTTACATTATTAGTACATGGTTGGTTTTAGACTCTGAGGTCTTTTAGACTGGAAAATAATTGTCATTTGCCGATTAGAGCAGCATGGAAGGGACTTGGCACCGAACGACAAAGCTGTCTTGTACAAAAACAGGTGAAGGAATGCGATTGGAATTCGATGTACGAAAATGCTTTGCGTCATCAACTGGTGAAGGAATGCGATTGGAATTCGATGTATGCCGTAGTTATTCTGCAGGATGATGCGTGGTCATACAGTTTGATGTGTCAATTTTACTTCTAGTCCGGTTACAGGGGTAAGATACAGCTTATCGGAATATTTCCTTCTGTTTTGTGTAACAAGCTGTGCAAAGCAAACAATTTGTCATCAGTTGAAAGCGAAATTTCTTATGAAAAATAAATTTTATACAAATTTGACATTCTACTGGAATTAAAATAATTGGTTTACAGGAAAGTAGAGAGCGCGGTTCATATATGTGCAGCAAGTGCTTAAAGCAATATGATGGACATGATTAATTTTACTTTTTACACCTCATCAGTAGCTCTTAGGGTGCTATCCTTCAATTCAAGGACAGATTTTAGACTAGGTAGGGCTTCTGTTTAAATCATTAATCAAGCACAATCCATGGTTAAGATTTATTAAGATGACATATCACCAAAAGAGTGATAGGTCCTTGATATCATCCAACCAAAATGAGTCATGACTCAATTGTTAGAGCAGTGCTTCAATGCTTTTCCTTCTAATACAAGTTGCACAAATCTTGAAACAAGCGAAAGCGTAAGTAATCTCCATCTACTCTTCATTCATGTTTTAATATTTGTGCAACTGTAAAAAAGAAAAGCATTGAAGCACCTCTCCAATTGTTATCCCTTTGTATTAGATAATTCTGTTATGAATAGCACTTGTTGTATTCAATATAAGGCCAATGACCAGTATATATAATTGTACAAGTAGGAATAAAAGGAAAGCATATATAAGTCAATTATGTACATGGAAAACCTATAATAGGCAATCGTGTTCATGGAAAGCCAATAATATACAATCATCTATATAAGGCAATATATATCCTTAACACCCTCCATAAATGTAAGGCGTATGCAATAGCATTACGTTTGGAAGGGTTGACATTAAAATAAGGAAAATCCAAAGTCCTGGTCTTGAAGTAGTCATCGTAGCATCCAACTCTTGAATAACAGCCAACAGTGGAAAGCCGACGAAGGAGTCGAGTTGATGAAGAAGAGTCGATGGTGGAGCTGAGTCGACGGTGGAAAGCCGACGAAGTAGCCGAATCGACGAAGAAGCCAAGTCGACGAAGGAGCCGAGTCAATAAAGTCGACAGAACGAGCCAAGTCGACGAAATGAGTTGTGTCGATAAAAAGAGCTGAGCTAACGAAGAGACAAGATGATAGACAGAACCAAGATGTTAAGGACTTAGATGGACACAATGGAGCTAGAAATAAAGAAACTTAAAGTAGAGTCGAAAAGCCGGAGCCGAGCAGAAGCCAAAGAGTAGGAGCCCATGAAGGAACTAGTTGGCCTAGAGGGGGGTGAATAGGCAACTTTTGCAAATTTTAACTTCTTAGTGACAATTTACTATTCTCTTTATGAGAATAACTCAGTACAATATATGACAGAAGTAAAAAGCAAATACAGATAACAGCGAAAGCAACAAAGTGAAATAAAGCACAAATGAGACAGAGATTTATCCCATGGTTCAGAGCCTCACTCCTACTCCACGTTGAAGCACTTCTTCCGAAGTATTGCCTCTCCAAAGCTAGTCGCAGTAGCTCGTGATCACTCAGGAAACTCTTTCACTATTCCAGTGAGGTGAGCTCTAAACCTTTCACAACCACAGTGGCCTTCCACAATCACCTTGAACAGGTCGCACTTTTCACTTCCTCCAAGCTGTATAGGATCACTAAGATCCAAGAGTAATAAACTTTGCACAAGCTCTGTCTCTTGGTTCACTAGCAAATCACACAGCTAGACTTCAGCTTGGAGCTAAAACACTTAGAGATGTTGAGGATTTTGAGTTTGAAAGTGAAGCATAGACTCCTTTTTAGAATGAGAGCTATTTTGAATGCTAAAAGGTCAAGGAGTTCATTCTCTCTAATGGTAGATGGCTCAGGAAATGCTTATATAGTCATTTGGAATGAATATAGCCGTTGCACCTACCACTGTAGCTGTTGGTCGTGTCAGAATATCAAAAATATCAAAATATACGTTTACAACGGACTGATCAACAGAACTTAGCAATACTGATCATGTGTATCACGGACCAATTTAAGACATTTACGACGGAACAAAAAATTTGGTCCGTTGTACATAGGAATTTCAGAGAGTTTGGTCCGGCAAAGGAATGAGTGAGTTACATGTATACCGGACCAAATTATTTGGTCCGTCATACATGGGAATTTCTAAGGTCAGTAGCCAAGGACCCTTTTTGACAAAATATAAGTTTATCCAAGCGATTTGCTTTAGTAACGGACTAAAATTTTAAACAAGAAGATTTGGTCCGTCAATAAAGGAAAATCCTTCGAATAAGAATGTATATCTATCTATGGAATTAATAAATAGAACTCCAAGGTTTGGTCCGGCAAAAAGGCTTATAATCTGAATGAGTGCCGGACTAAAAATATTTGGTCCGCTATAGATGGAAATCTGAGAAGTTTTTGGTCTGTTGAAGGAGTATGACTTTATATGTATGCCGAACCAAAAACTTTGGTCCGTCATACATAGAAAAACACTTGGTTGCAAGATGTCTTCAAGGAATTTTCACCAAGGACTAAAGTATGTGAAAATAAGAAGTTTGGTCCGATGAGTAGATACCTTGATAGGAGTTTTGACAAGGAAGATTTTCAATGCAGGACTAAAGTAGCTTTTGACTGAAAAGGATTTTGGCCATGTATGCAACAGACTTAAGAAATGGATAGTTGAATTTTAGTCTATCGCATATTTAGACTATTGAAAAGAGGGAGAATATTGATTCAAAGAGCAATGACTAAGAGTTTTTTACTCCGAGCAATCTAATTTTGTCTTTGCCTTATGATCCAATCTGCTAGCTTGTGCAAAGTCCTCTTTAGTACAACCAAACTGAAAATAATCCTAGCTATTTGATTTGAATCAACTCCCAAGTCATAAACTAGTAACAGAACACCTTAATCTTGTTAGTCCAACTTGCTTCATCATTGATTTCAGCACATGCTCTTCAAAACTTAAGCATTATTAACTTAGTCATCAACACCAAAACTATAATAAAACAAGATAATGAAAATTGAGGGGGCCTATATGCTATCAGCCCAAAAGACCAGAAACTGGAGCCAGAAACCAAGAAGCCAGAGCCGTGGAGCTAAAAAACGGATTTAAAACCGGCTATGTGATTTGGTTGGAGTTTGGATGGGGTTAAATTGGAGTCTGGTTGAGCATAACTCTCAGGTGTCTCTCGAGCACGGGCGATGCGATTGGATCAGGAGGCAGCTGATGTTGAGCCCGGGCCGACGGCGAGCTCTCGAGCTGCCGGAGCGGGTGCGGTCGTCGGTGATTGGAGGGCAACCGAGCACGAAGAGCTGGCGGGGCGAAGGCCGTGCGGAGGTGGGACAGCGAGGCAGAGGCGGACCAAAGGCGACGATGGTGAAGAGCGGCCGGTGTGGCCGCCGGGCGGCGCAGGTGAGGCAACGGCCGAGGAGCCGTCGCCGAAGGGCGTGCCGCACGGTGGCTGGAGTAAAGGCGGTCGAGAGAAGTGGCGGCCAGGAGGAGGCCGCCAGCTAGCGACTCGCCGGTGGAAGCTCTCGGTGTGGCAGACCAGAGGCGACGAGGAGAGCCAACTTCAGGCTCGAATCCAAGTACGTGGCCACTCCCGAGAGTGGAGATTGCTCCTCCCGGGGGTAGCAGCAGCGGAAGAAGATGAGAGGCTAGGGTATGAACCTTAGCTCTGTTATGAATAACACTTGTTGTATTCAATATGAGGTCAATGGCCAATATATATAGTTGTACAAGCAGGAATAAAAGGAAAGCATATATAAGGCAATTATGTACATAGAAAACCTATAATAGACAATCATGTATATGGAAAATGCAATAATATGCAATCATCTATATAAGGCAATATATATCCTTAACAAATTCATGATTCAAAGTTAGACATAGCATAGCTCATGTACCATGAGCATTTTAAATTGAATTTTCATGCACAATTGTAACAATATACTCAGAAGATGTTATTTTCAGTGACTCAGCCATGCCCCAGTCTCCACTAGCTGTAAACATCAATCTGGAACATCAAGCACCATGGGACGATGTGGTTCGCTAGTAGTTGTATGAGGTGTCCATTTAAGCAACCAAGACAATAGATGTCGATCGAATCAGATTAGTTGCCGTGTGTATATAAGATGTAAGATTTTCTTGCAAAAAAAAAACATGTAAGATTTGCTGAGATAAAGCAATCAGTGTTCAGAGAACATATCTTTTGCATCAGCATATCCCATTCATAAAAAACTAAGGAATGTTGGTTACAGATCATCTGTATAAATATTTCTTGTCTGAGCTGAACTAGCACTATTTCCTGACTCCTTCCCAGCAACCTGGCTACAGCAAAACTTGAAGTTATCAACCATGTCCTGCTACTCAGAATTATCTATTCACACACTTCGATAGCACTATTTTGTTAGCAATTCTTAGTAGGAAAGACTTGGTTAGACAGATCCCAAATAACGAAGAATGTAATGCCCAAATGGCTATCTCCTGAGGCACTGGCTATTTTTATTCAAAAGTTGTATTTTCGTTAAGAAGTTATTGTCCTTGATTTTGAATTCCTATGCTAGCGCACTGAATCACTGTTGGCGCTGAAGATTTGCACGAAAATCTGCTCCAAGCCTTGGCACATATTGACGTGGACATGCAAGTTTGTCTATGTTACACTGGATATTTCTTATGCGCAACAACCCTCGCATCGAATCATAGTTTTATGAGATACGGAACGAACATGCATAGTTTCAATAACGAAGAAGATGAATCTCGTAGAGACAATCAAAATAACGACATTGAAGCAATCACGAGAAGAGAGAAAGATCTGGCGAAGTTGAATGCAAATTCTTTAAACACAACCTCAAAAGAGTACAATGAATTGTCGCTCTCTCACAACCCTCTCAAACCTTTTAGGATCATCAGATCCTTATCATATATAAAAATCTAGTGCTAAAAAATAATCTAACCACTAATCCTCTCGTGCACCTCTTGCTTTGGATAAGTTGGTTTATAGCTTCTTGGTTGCTCGGGTTCTCCATAACCACCCTATTGGTTTATATATACCCTTAGTCCTCCTCCAAAAGGAAGTAGGAATCCCACTCCAAAAGAAAGCACAAATCCTAATCCTATTAGGATTCATATGGAACTCCTTATAACATACATTTTTAAATCCTAAAAGACTAGATATAAGTTACCATACTCCAAGAGTCTACAAAATCATGTTTTGACTACAAAAGATTATACAAAATAATATCAGAATAGCTTTCCACCAGGTTGCATATACTAAAATTGAAGCGAACCACCTGATTTCCCAAAAGGCCAAAAGGAACAGATCCAAAAGCATATCATTGGGTCTGATGACATGCTTTTGAAAGTTAGTTTAATATATGGCATTGTTAAACAATTTTGGAAAGTTATCTCAAGTTGTTGCATTCATAAACATCCAAAAAGACGAATGAGAAAAACTATTATAATTTGCCTATTTGTAAGGCACATGTCACTGATCAGTATTTTCTAGTCTGATATTTGCACTTATAATTCAGATATTGTCTGCATAATGCCTTCCATATTATGGTAAACTATACTTGGCTAAGTCAGCAAAGATAAATTATCAGTTCTGGAAGCAAAGGACTATTCACAGACACATGTGCTAATCGCGGGACCCAGATAACCAACACGCCGTTTGAATAATTTCATAGATTCAGGTCCCAAACCCTGCAATTATAGCGACATCAAGAAACGAAGAAAAACACCTTTTTCCAGATCAAGAAAGCACAACGGAACAGCTCTCTACATATAGATGGCATGCCAAGGTTAAATCTAAACTAATATTGTTTGTCTGCCATTGCGTATGGGTCAACCAAAGACAACAGCGTATCTGTTTTTGTCACAACTCCTTGCAAGGCACGTTAGGCTGCCCATTTCAGTTCAGAAGTCATAAGCTTCACTAGGCTTCAAGAATGGCGAGCTCGCCGGCCACCCACACTTGAACAGGCGGTGGCTGCCTGAAGAAGAAACTTGGAACACGTTGACTTATGTATATGAATAGATACAATATATAATTTAGGAATATGTTAATGTGATCGAACCGCACTCGCTGCACACCGGGGCTTATAATATAAACAAAGCCCTCCAGTCAACAGGTATGAGGAAGTGTTCACTTCCAGCATCATACTGCAGGACCTAGCCAGCTACATCTCAATACTAACATACACCAGCCAACCTTTGGTGAAATTGAAGACCTGTGGCCGTCAGCCAAAGTTTTCTAACAGAAAAAAGGAAAAGGAAAAAAGAAATACATATGCAAAATAGATAAACCCGCCTTGTTGTTTCACCTTCTTCTCTCTCCGCCTTTCCCCGTGCTTTCTTCCTATATAACTTGGGTTTTGCATCAGAATATATATGTACTATCCTGTCTGCTGCCAGTAGAGAACACACGCGGCTGTTCCCCAGTAATCAAGTTCATGCAACCGAAACTCAACAACTCAAGTGTGAATCATCTTATGCAGTTGGCACTGAGAGCGGAGTCACTGTTTCCTGGGCCTTGGCTCTCTTTGGTATCCACATAGTCCGTGCCTTCACAATGGTAGGTCCTGACTCGAGGCTCAGCATATGCTCACACTGCAAGACAGTTTCTCCTGACTCATCAGTGCAGTCAGTGAAAACCGTTGTGTGCGATTGCAACACACTATCTCGGCCACACTCCCTTTTGTAATCTAGGACCATGCTAGCCAGCTTGTGATTCTCAAAGATGGAGATTGGAGCACTCTAGGAGGACAAAAATAAGTAATAAAATCAGAGTTGGTGACAATATAACAAAGAAGCACTATGCTTTTCTGGCACAAAAAATATGAACATTAGACTAGACAACATGATTATGTGAAATAGACAACTGTCCGGTGTCAAGAATTCCAGCATCAAGTTTTTGATCAAGAGTGCATAAATAGAAACAAGATGCATAATTGGGTACTGGTGACCAATTTAATTTGGTTAAATGTCAAGAAATAACATTCTGTGTCCCATTGGTGCAAGAACATTATCGAAAGAATGATAGATTTGGACAGAAAGCGCAGATATCAAACAGTATCTGACAATCTGGAGTAGGTAGGTGCAGAGGACACCTTACTAGCAAACAACAAACATGTGCATTTGGGGCCTAGGCCATGTGTAGTCTAATCCTTTCCCACAGTGATGTCTAATAACAGTTTTGAGGACATAACTTAGAACTGTAACCAAGGATGTTTCTTAAATTCTGAAAACAGTATGATTCCAAAAATTTATTAACAAAACAAAAACAGGAATTCTTTCATGAGCACAACATCCTTTCCCACAGTGATGTCTAATAACAGTTTTGAGGACATAACTTAGAACTGTAACCAAGGATGTTTCTTAAATTCTGAAAACAGTATGATTCCAAAAATTTATTAACAAAACAAAAACAGGAATTCTTTCATGAGCACAACAAGGCAAAAGAGAACTCGCTTGGATTGCACATAACATATCAAGTCATCAACAACAGTAGGTACATCCCAAACACCAAAACACCAGCAGGGAGAATCAAAGGCCTTATTGGCCAACTCACTTCAATGTCACATACCCACATACTAACACCAATAAT